>OY757244.1:53405956-54605956 GCA_963583935.1 Diaperis boleti
ACTTCGCACACCAAATGATGTGAAAACGGTCTAAATAGGTGCTTGGGAGCAGAAGACACATATTTAATTAATTTTGAACATATTTACAACTATTGGAACCCAAAACAGCAATTTTATGGCAGGCATAGCATATGTAACAATCCATCACTCAATTTAGGTTTCAACAATATTTGACTTATTACTATAATAGACATCTAGTAATGCTTCCTATTTGCCTGACATTCGCCTTTGGTTTTAACTAAAATTATATTTCACTATAGAAAGTTCCAACCATCTTATTGAAAAATTGAAAACTCTCATCAGCAATAAAAGAATATTGTTTACATTAATCAATTTTAATTAGAATTTAATTGTTTTAAATCAGAACATATTTTGGTAATAAATCTATTAGAATTAATCATGCACACGACGTTAGAGTTATAGCACGTGCACCTGCAACTATGGTGAAGGCGCCGGGTGAATATAAATACGGAAACTTCTGTATAGGTTAAAATCTAAAGTCAATGGTTGGAAAATAAAATAAACTTTTTTATATCAATTGTTTGGACTAAATCAAATCTATACCACTCCACATCAACTCATCCAGAAAATAACAACATTTAGAAGTGAAGTCTTTAAAGACTTGTTGAAAAAAAAAAACATCCTTTGACATTTATTGGCACAAGCTATAACTTTGCAAACACGTATGTATAATGAAAGCATTCGCCTCTGACGAGAGTTGGAAATCTTCTTGCATTAACTTCTGAACCCTCTTCCAAAAATTTGACCTGGTAAATCAGTGAATCGCAAATAAAGTCTACATAAGCTCGAACTTTATGGTTTCGTTATGCGATTTATCGGTGCAGAGGCTGTCTAATCTCTTCATAAATAAATATCAAGATAAAAGGACAAAACTTAAAAATAGCATGCCTATGAGCCCGCACTCTTCATTAAGTTGTAAATATGAAATATTTCCTTGTCGTCTGGATGAACTGGTTGTGTGTTTATATGCCCTACATTACCCGACAAGGCGGTGGCAAAAGACTTTAAAATAAACAAAAGAGAAGCTTTAGTTTTGGATCTAAATTCTAACTTCTTTTTCATGAAAGTGTATTGGAATGAAATGTATACATAAAAATGATATTAAAAAATCAAAAATTGGCCTGGTGAACGTCTGTTAAAAATCTTAGTTGTGATTTTTCATTTATTCTTTAATATACGTTCACATTTTGATTAAGTACATCTTTGAGTTAATGTTACTAATTTTCACAGATGCACATCTTAAGATATTGTAAATCTGACTTAATATTGTTTGGCAAAACATGTTATTAGATTTTTTACCACTACTAACAACCTATATTCCATGTAAAATACTTCTAAATTTGTTGCGTTTAAATAAACCTTAAAAAGAAACAAAAGTGGTTATACTTATACCACATGATGAAGCTAAGGAAAACTTTATATACTTTATAACCCAAAGAAAATTATGGTCCAAGTATTCCATGTTAGAACCACTACTATACTCTACATTCTTACACATATCAAAGCTATTTGAAATCTTTGATGTTAAAGTGAATACCGCCAACAACAATGGGTATTGTTGGTGAGATTGTGTAGAAAATCTACTTAATTAAAACCATTTTATTGTTTTTTGTTAATATTGAATTTGTTCCGTAGTTTACTGACGGTCTTACATTTTTTGTGATAAAAATACTACTATCATTACAAACATTAAAACACCACTCCGAATATTAATAATTTGTTAAATCAATTCATTGTCAAATTAACAGTTCACCGGTCGTAGAAAAATTATTGCTGTCGACACTTTCTCCCTAATCGCTCGAGACATAAATATTGAAAAGTCCTAAAAACAGAAACACGTCTGAGGTATCCGCCCTCCTTATTCGGATTCAATTCGATTTTGCAAATCTCGTAATCTGCAATATCTTTTCTTCCGGTGGGTGAAGTGTTTAGGTGTGGATTTGGCCCACATCAGGCGGCAGATGAACAATAATGCGGGCCATACATCTCCGGTTGAGATTACACGCCAGGATGAATTGGATCATTTTTACTCGGGGACCCCTCGTCTCCGCGCTATGTCGCCTTCAACATGGCGCAACAAATGGAAACTACAACTTCTAAATTGGCCGGGATTTGTCAACAATGTGAGAAACATATCGGACAATATGGATGCAAATCCATGCGCTGGTTTGACGCCGAAAAACGGTTAAAATATTCGGATGATTTGGCAAAGTTTAGCCATCTGCTCAAAAAGGTTTACTTGTGAAATTGTTCCTCGCCAAATCACAACTAAATCTGTGTAAATGTTCAGCAAATTTGTATGCAAGAATATTTTTTTGGGGTACCAAACTTGTTTTTACGATCCTAACCAAATTCAGATATATTTTGGAATGAAATATGCATTTGTATTCAGTATAAGGAATAATTTTACTGCTAGAGAGACGGTAAAACATGGGACTGCACTAGTATTCTAATTGAGCAAAATTTATACATAAAAATCAGGCCCTGCAACTTCGAAACTAATCAACGATTGGACCACATCGAAATTGAATGGAGGAAATTGGGAGGAAATAAAATTATTATCATTTCCTTAGATGTAAAGTAATATTCATAACATCTAATAAACTCGACTTTACTTATCAACGAAGTTTATTGATCTATAAATTTAATTTACGTTTCGCCAATATAAAAAGTCACAAAAAACACAGACTTAAACTTATAGAGTTAGAGACGCATTGTTTGGAATTGGAAAAAACTATATTATACAAATGTGGTGCTTGCAAATTGCAAAATATAAAAAAAATAAAAAGTAAATTGCTTTGAAAAAAATAGCACCAAGCGATTGTATCACAAAAATATTTTTTTTAATTGTTACTATTCAAATATACTCCACCTGTATTCTTGTTAAATTTAAGTAAAATTTATGTTTGGTGTAATGCTAAATGCAATAAGTGTGACTGATTTTTCTCCACCGCTAGTCAAGTTTTTACTTGAAATCCCAATTATTATACTACTCTTTCTTCAATATTTTGATAATTATTTATTAATTATCAAATATAATATTTTTCCCGCATTCTTATTATAGCGGTTTGTGTTACCCTTGAAAATTGGTGCGATTAGTGCATTTTTATTGATGCTCCTTCTACTTATTCATTCACGACTTGGTGATTCCAACAAATTTAGCTTAAGAATCAAAAAGGAAATTTTTATGTTAGATTTTCCATCTTATTGTTAGTTTCAATAACATTGTTCAATATGTTTCTTGTTCGGAAAAAACAATTTGTAGTTTATTCTTCTACCAGTCACGGCGATTATGAATATTATAGAGCCTAAGGTCTTAGGATATATTCAAATATGGAAGGGACCAAATAAGGTGGTATTTATGGGAATTTTGCAGCCTTTTTCTGTTGCGGTAATAATGATGAAACAAGACTACCAACTATCCTTATACGCTAATGTTCCAGACCAGCTTCGCATTCCCGTCGGTGTCTCATCTTATGTCTACTCGCTCATATGACTATAATATTTAATGTCCATAATGACAAGAACGGAATAAATTTTAAACATTCTCCTGACCATGCTATTTTATATTTCGTGAGGCAGAAATCCCAGAATATAATTAAATTTCCAACAATTCATTTCGAGATTGTCTTAATTTGTACATATTCATATATCCGTCATGAAGTAAAAACGCTATAAAAATATGGGAGCACGTAGTTGTAAATGTAATATTGTGAAAAGTTAACTCTCTGGTTTGCAGAGATAACGTCCCTAGAGCAGTTTCCAAACTTATTTCATTTTCGACGTGCAGGGTTCCCCTAAACGCAGAAAATAATTTTTAATTTTATTTTGTATTTGAGACCAACGATTTGAACTTGTTTTAATTGACTATGTAATCTTGTACACACGGACATATTTCCTCTTTCCATTTGCGCACTTAGGTCCTACAGAACATAGTTACATACATGCTAGATAAACATCAACGTTTCGATTTTATTTACTTCTACATCTACATACGGTTCAACAATTAATGTTTCAGTTGGTAATAGATCAAGATAAAAGTATAGATTTATTTTTACCTATAAGTTGGCGGAATGGCATTTGTAAATGCCAGGTTATATTTGTTTTGTTCAAATTTAAATGTAATTTACTGTCAACCATCTAGCAATCAAATCACAGGCTTACCAATTTGATCTAAATTGTATTGTTGCCAACTCAAATTTTTAATCATTGAGTATAATAATAAATAAAGATTTCCGCTAAGTTGGTCACAAATTTGAAATTTTATATAGGAGATTTAGATTTAAAATTATTATCTCAATTTAGACATTGTCAAATTAACAATTAACGTTAGTGCACCGATATGTATTACTTAATTAGTCTTTTTTCTTAGAGATGAATAGAATAATTTTATTGTAATGTCTTTGCTACATCAGTTACTTACTAAAATCATTACATTTTATTCATTTAATTACATACCGATTTTCCTCATTAGCTTGGTGTAGCTCCAGCAGTTAGTAGGACGCTTACCTGGAAAAATACAGTATTTGATGAAATAATTATGATCACATCGATAAAAACGTGACAGCGATAACAAGCATTTTCATAATTAATGTCCAAAAGGTTATCAGGGTATAAACTTTATAATGATTCATTAATGGATTAGTTACATCATTACCGTTTACAAACATAGCTATAACATGTACTCAATTAAAAACGTAAACACGAAAAGTATATGGAATGAAAAGAGGTCCACATCTCCAAGAAGTACCTACTTACTAGAATTTTGCCATTTGACTCCGCTACTTGTTGAAGTTGCTTTTAGCTAATTTATTTGCATTAAGATCTCTAAAACTTTGTTAATTCTAGCAACTAACTGCTGCAGACGATGTGAAACATTTTTATCTCCAGAAAATAAATGCTGCAATGCATCAGTCCTAGAAGTGATAGATAGAGTGGATGAATTCCTTTGAAGCGTGTTGGCTAATCTACAGGGACTTCGTATTGAGGCTTTTAGCGATAGCTCCAATTTGTTGACAAATATCCAATAGTGCAATCGGTTTTGCTTTAATGCAGATTGACTTTCTTTAACGTAAAGAGGAAACAAAATTCGAATACATGAGAGTACTTTGCAACGGAATAAACACAATGCATTATGGCCGACTTAATGTAGAACATGTATCTACTAATAAAACGCATCAAAAGCATCTTTTCTTTTCAAAAGTTGTTAGTTGTTTAAAATAAATAGAATGCAATTACTTTCTTACCCTAGTAGCCACAAATATTTTAAATATATTTCAAAAATATATATTGGATAAATAATTTTTTTCACTTCTAGCTGTAGAATGAACGATTATATAGTTTGTAGAAGATGTGTGAAATTGTTTTCCTTTCCTAGTAGTTAATAATCATTTCATTATTGACTAGTAGTTAATAATTGAATCAGTCTCAAAAAATAGATAACCTCAAATTCGTTCCGACTTTTGGCAGTATCATGATTATCATTTGAAGAAAAGTTAAACAAATGTGCTAGTAGTGAAAAAAATAGTATATAAACCACGGTTGCAAAGCCCTTTCTTAGCCTCGCACTATTATTTACCTCGATGCTTCGCATCTCGGTAAATAAAATAGCTCGGCTAAGAAAAATGGCTTCGCAACCTTGGTGTATAATTACTATTATCCAACACCTGTTTATTATGAAATCATAATAATGCCGATTTTGAATGTATCATGAGGTCTATAAGACACATGTGACTTATGAAACCATAATTCATATAATCGCTGTTCATATAGAGTTCTCCACGCGGTAAATTGCGAAACACCAACTAGATACTCTTCTAGTGCTGATGCTCTGTCCGTTTTCAAAGGCGATTTCCAAAATTTCTTCTTCGGCCTGTGCCACTCGTGGTGTTCTCTGTCTACCCCTATCATGTTGTGCTGCGCTTCATAAACATTTGCAACTAATTAAAAGAGTGCAGTTTTTATTAATTTTTCAGACAATTTAATTTGAATTAGGTGGTTCGGTACCAACAAAAAATTAAACCCGAACTAATAATAATAATTAATTAGATAGGTACTTAACTAAATTATAATGGCAATAAAAGAATGCAAAACCAGTTTCGTGAGTAATCCAAGATTAGTCAGATGATTGCAAAGCACTTGAATTCCGGAAAATTACTCAAGCAATTTAATTGAAAAGATTGATTATACAAAGTATTTTTGGTGGAAATCAGAGTTCATTTCTTGGATGTCAAACTAAAGAATTTTCACGGATCATTAAGCTCCCTAAATTAATTTTAAACTTTACGGTGACTCCAACAAGACTTCCTTATTGGTATTCTCTATCAGAAGTCGGAAAGGTAGTCAGGAAATTCCCTTAGTCCCCTATTACGTGTAAGTATAACACAGGCAGACGTGTTTAAACGAGATTTTAAAATTTCGGCGATAAGACAGTCATCGTCGCAAAACAGAAACAAAATATAGATATTTCTTAAGTTACGAAAACATTAAATATAGTATCAATGAATAACAATCATAAAGTAAACAGTTTCAGATAAAAACTTCGATGCTTGCTCTGAGCTCGAGAGGTTTCTCCGATTCAAATAAATTGACCAGTGGGACTCGTTCGTGATCGTATTAGGTTGGAGAAAAAGTTTAAATATAATTTAGTGGCTGAACTGTTTTCTAAATTTCAGGAATGGAATTTATTTCCGATGCAATTAACCCAAATCAGAACATGTCCTTTAGAAATAAGTTTTTCATGAAAGAAACAACTTGCTTCAATTTGAAAACGTCTTAATCCCTTATTAATGCATTCAAAGGCTCTTTTAACCTGACGGAACGCTCTGAAATTTTTAAGTTTAGTAAGTTTAAGTAATAGTGCAATGTTAATTAGCTAATTATATTTTAACTCATCATTATTAATAGTTAAATCTTTAAGTTTGAAATATGGACATTATCAGATTTTCCACTTTTACAATAAAATTGTTTTTTTTTTTAAATAAGGAGCCATAAAGTTTTTACTATTTGAAGCAGTCAAACTCCATGAAGTAAAAGATTTTGATGTAACAGATCAACGAATTTTCTACTACATTACCATTTTGTTCCTGAAGACCTAGAAATAGCTTTTAGTCGAGTCCTATTTTATAAATTGGTTTGTCACAATCTTCTGAGGACAAAAAATGTTTCGCTTCGTAATCTGAAAATGGGTCATAACATCACACGGATGGCGGTATAAAGAGGTGACGTCCTATCCACTGTAACGTACCATTCTGTAATTTTCGTAATGTTAAGAATTTATATGAATTCTAATTGCCTGATAAAAGCAAGTCGTAGTAGAAATACTCTCCTTCCCTTTTGTTAGAAAGGTGCACGACAATACAATAAAAAATATATACAGTGCAATTTGAGAAAAAGTGGGTGTAATCTGTACAAAATTAAACGTCAGAATTTATTTTAAAGCAGATGGTGATGAAGTGAACCGCAAACCGATTTTATTTGATTAATTAAAATTTTAAAATTTTTAAAAATAAGTAAGGAACAGCGTCAAAGATTATTTTTCAGCCACTATGTCAATGGGTGATTCAGATTGGCACTCAAACCGTTGTATGTATATCTTCTTCATTTTTTAAAATCTAAATTTGAAACTGGCAATATCAAGTAATATCTAATTTGATCAATATCATTTGATTGAATATATGAATTTAAAAACAATACTGCCTTTGTTTTTAAAGTGTTTATTAAGTTAATTCTGAAGGCCGTGGACCAACGGTTGGTAATATTTATTTACTAGAACAAAAGTAATTGTGAAGTTTGGAATATTTCATATGTTATACACACATACATTTAGTGACCTAAATACTCCGAATGCAGAGTAATAGCATTAATTTGTGTATTGGTAATTCTTTAAGTTTTTGTTTGAGAAGATTAATGACAATTTTCTTAATATCATCCGGCAATTTATTATATAATTTTTCGTAACAAAAAGTATTAAGGTTAAGTGGAATAATCAACAATAAGGTAATAAAAATATAGAATAGAGAAAAACTATAAACCCAACAGTTTTTCTTTCAAAACAAAAAATAAACAAAATCAATTATAAAAAATCACTGGAACTGGAACCATAATTATCATCTTCAACATTCTCGCTTTCTGACATATCTTCCCCATTTCCAGCTTCTATTCTTCCCCCCTCATTGTTACAAAATATATTATTTTCAGACCACTCACGATGCAGATACGATACCAAACGTTGAATACTTCAACTGGCAGTATCTCCTTAAGGCAAACTTCTCCTTTCCATTTGTTCAGGTTTTCTTCAGATGCTCTGCTAAAGCTGTTCCCCAATCTTTTATCAAACCTGATTCCTCTATAAGAGCGAAAGGAAAGGTGTTATTTGCTTCGACAGCATCAGAAAAAGGACGATGTTCTTTATAGCAGGATATAAGTCCAATGAAGTCTTGATAAAATGGTCTAAGAGATTACCGAATTAGAGAATTTTTTGCTCGTTCTCTGTCAAGCAATAGAAGGCACTTCGGTCATCAGTGTGACAGTGTACGTTGAAAATATAAAGCCAAAGTAGTCGTTTATAGAACTGACTAGTTACAACCAGTGTTCGCAAAGGCAAATTCTGGGCATAGTCAAATTCATGTACCAAACTAGAATGATTATTTTTGCAGTCTTCGATATTGTTGTGTTTTTTCTCTTTGCCGGTAATATTTTTTGTCAGATAGATCACTAATAGTTGTGACGAAAAACGATTTTCTAAAGACAACAACCATGAGTGAACAAAAATTACCAAAAGATTCCTACCACGAGTTGTATTCGGCAAGACAATCCAAAGAAAATGACGGAAATTATCATCTGCTCCTTAGGATGGAAAAATTGCCAGTGTAATCAGATCCTAATTGGCTCATTAAAAAATAGACTGTTTTTATTAGTTGTTAGATTTTGAGTTGGATTGTCAGTCTAAAGCCACAAGGATCATTTGGTTTAAATTTCAACGTGGCCTCACAGAAATCGGAGATATCTGATCTTGGCTTTCTGAATGAGTTATTTAAATTTTCTCTGAACCAACGATGAAAAGTTGAGTACTGAGTGACAGCCCGATTTCATGTTGATTTGCGACTGGTCGCAAGTGCCGGTCAGTAAGGATCAATTTAATGTGAAATGGAACATGAAATTGAGCCTTACTGCCTGTGCTTTAGTTAAGACGTTTCCATAGCAACCGGCACTTATGACCAGTCGCAAATGAACATGAAATCCGGTTGTAAGTGTATTTGCAGTATTTTGAAAATAAACGGTTTGAAATCCTTTATGTAGAAGCTGTACTGTAAGACCAGGATTCAAAATACTTCCTTTGTATTTTGGCACGGCTGTAGTGTGATTTTTTGCTGGAAATAAGAGCTCTAAGCTATTCTCTTGCCAATTCCCATGTAGCAATGTGTATTCTGTTGAATCTTGTGCCGTGTTTGCCTCGTTAGTCCTTGAGGTTGATTTCTCCTCCACGTAAGATTTTGCTTTGTATCGTTCTCACCCGCTTCTTGGACGCCTGCACAACGTACAAGCTCAAAATTTGAGGTTAAAATGCAATCCATAGAGTCCAAGAGAATAGGAAACTTGACTCGGCAATTTCTTGCCATGGGCGATAAGTGAATACTGCTTAATGTATTCGTTAATTAGAATTAATATAGCAGGATGTTATCAAATTTTCCACGTTATCACATTTACCCAAATTATGCGGTACCAGAATTAAAGTCACTGCATACCTAGAGTCGCTAGACTTGTTTTACAAAGTTAAGACATAAACCGAAGGGGAAGTCACAATTTTATGTTTTTGGAATTCCGATTAGAGAGGTTTAATGTACAAAAATTTCGGCTACACGAACCCTACTGGAATCTACCGCACCACCCCAAAACATCACTATATGCCACCGAGGCATAAACTATAATAAACGTTGAGAAGACCAGGGGGGGGGGCTATCACTGAGATCAATGAGTTAAGGCATCGATGAGATTGTATAGTTGGTTGCCTACATTACGTCGCTGACTATTACTAGAGCAGTGTCAGGCCAATTAAATAGAACCACAGATATAATGAAAAGTGTGGGGAAATTTGTTGCTTTACAATAACTTAGGCCTAATATCAACATTTTATTTCTTAAATCTATATACACAGCAAGATATCTGCGTTAAAGAATCAAAAATAAAACGACGGAGAATCCAAGAGACTAAAATAAAACTTACAATGCTGGGTGCTCCATACTGATTGTAAAATCTTAAAGAAATCAGTCATTTAAATACTTCTTCTATATTATTCAGAATCAACACAGTTGTTGAGTATTTCTGGTTGGTGGAAGGGTTCCGTCACTTGTCTAAATTGAACATCATTACATGCTCCATTTTGTCTTTAGCTGTTTATGGGCACAAACTATACAACGAACTAATGTTAAAATCCAATGCAATATACACATCACTTTTGGCAGTGTTATTCCCGCTTGATGTTCTTGTGAACAGTGTGGTAACCTTCGTTGTTATTTGAAAGACATTCGAATTTAGACCATCTACAGTTTAGGCCCTTTAGACTAGGTTTATTTACAATACAATATGTACGTAAGTACGGTAATGTAGACAACCAACTTATAATCTCACCAATGCGAAAAAGCATCGATGTTCGTGGTAGGCCTCCTGACGTGTTTAACACGAGTTTTAGCTGTATTATTGCATAACCTGAATTACTGATCTTTTTGCAAACATGATCAATTTCACTTTGCCATTGTTTGTTGTTTTGATTTGTGGACAGAAAATACTGGTAAGATCCGCTATTGAGTGATGACCCTTTTATTTAACACACATAACACTACAATTACACTATGTACATTACATAAGAGAAAGACATTGTCAGGAGCAGGCTCCGTCTTAGTCAAGAATTAGTTTTTGAGTGAATGGTGTGGCTGGAGCCACCCCAAAAGAAACGGTAAGGTGGGGTTGTGTAGTACCCCCTACCCTAAGTGCCTCAAGGACGGAAAAGATCGTTCAGCCATCGTAGATCATCTTCCCACTGGACACCCAGAAATCTGAAAACTTGCAGTCAATGCGGTTGTGGGTGAACTTAACTTGTTTAGATTTATTTACACCATTATGAAAATTGAGTAAAGTAGTTTTGTTTTGAAGAACCACAATCCTCTTTGCAGTACACAAGACAAAAACTTATTTAGAGCACTTTCTGCTTCTAATTTTTGATTTGTATCTGTTGGAACAGCTAACGCAACATCAGCAAATCTTTGATAGAGCTTGTATAATAAGATTAAGAATATCAGTGGGCCGAGCACAGAGCCTTGGCACCCCCTAGTTGATACTTCTGCATCAATTCTTACATATTCCTTTCAATGAGATAAGACATAAAACATTCAAAGAAACTGCCTCTTGTTCCCACTGCAGTCAATTTGATACTCTGTGGTGTCTAAGGTTTTTGACATATTAAAAAATTCGCCAGTAATGAGGTTGTAATTTATTTAAATGTGTAATTAACCTTTCATAAATACACCCCACCCCAACTTGTTTTAAGAAGTCGAAGAACCAAAATGTTTTGCTGTAAGGACTGTTTCGTCAAAATGATTTTCAGTCTTTTACTATAAATGTTATCAGTCGTCAAATTTTATTCCAAGACAATGGGCTTGAATAAAAATGAGGATTTGCTCTTGAGCAAAAGCATGCAGCAAAAGCCTTTGCTTTCTGAGTTTATGGTCTGAGCATAAGCAAATAGTCAAATCTGTATGAATAAAAACAACTTTTCGTAAATGCTCATGCTTCATTCCACAGTGAGCAAATACTCACAAAAATTGAGTCATAAATAAAAATAAGCGTTGAAGGATTAATTGCATTTTGTTCTTCAGATTTGCACGATTTCATCGACTACTTGCAAATGGAACCTTAAATCTTTCTTCTCGTGATTTGTCAGCATATTGTCCTTCACGAACAGCTTCTGCTTCTTTGGGCTCCTCTTCGGCTTCATCATCTTCATCAAAAGGAAAGTCATCATCGTTTAAAAATTTTGCAATATTATGCAAAACAAAGCAACTAATTACAATGGAAGATATATTTTCAACTTTCAGACGACATACATATTTAATTATTGGAAAACGCCGTTTTAATTGACCAAAACATCTTTCAATAGTCACCCGTTGTCTAGCGTTACAAGTTGCCTGAACATTTATGGCTGGAAACCCTTTTCTGCAAATAATGTACTCATCTCCGTGGTTTAAAGGTTTTTGGAAAGTTGTAATATCTCTGCTATTCTGCATTTGCTTATTGTACATCTTGACCAGTTTTTGGAAACCTTATCCAAAAATGTGAATACTCTTCGACTTTATGCATTAACTTGGCAGATAACTTTTGAAACTATCGACTAATGAACACCCAATTCTTTTGCAATTCCACATCGAAACCCGGGATTACTAAATACCTCAGAAAGATTTTAAATTTAATTTTTGGAGATAAAGCTCCTCCTCGGATTTCTTCACTTTCATCCAAGAAATATGTACCCAATCATTGCGCATTTTCTGCTTCAAAACGGTACAGTGATTTATAGTTTTGGGGCAAAACATTTCGCCTAGGCTTATTTACTTTCTGGTTCTAATAATAACCAGATGCAAAAATTTTCGAGCAATTGCTTACAATTATAAGCAAAAGCTTTTTTTTATTCATAAGGTAAACTCACAATTGAGCATATGGACATGGAAGTTGAGCAATTGCTCATTAAAAAAAGCAGGTCATTTCAAAACCTTTTGCTCTTTTTTTTATTCATACCGAGGCGAGTAAATGCTCCGTAAAATAGAAGTTAAAGCATTTGCTACTCTTTATTCATACGGCCCAATGTTTAGTAAACAAACAGCGATGCTTGGCTTCTATTCTTCTTCTAGTGCAAACAGGTCTTTCGCGATCCATTTTACATGGACAAGGCTTACCTCTATATCATGTTCAAAAAGTCCAGGCTTTGAAACCGGGAGATTTGCCTCGTCGTTTAATTTGTGACTGGCTGTTGCATCAAACCTACGTCGATGCTCACTTTGTCAAAAAGATCCTGGCTACAGATGAAACATTTGATAGGTCCTTACATTTTAGCTCCAAGACTGACAGGAGCCAGTTATTTAGAATTTTTATCACAGGATATAAATGAGCTAGAAGACGTTCCTCTAAAAACAGACCGTGAGATGGGGTATTTGCAAGATGGAGCTCCTCTACATTACGCTGCTATTGTGCGTGACTGGTTAAATGCTAATTATATCCAAATAAATAGATAGCACGTAGTGGACTTGTGCCGTGGCCGCCTCGCTTCCCAAATTTTAATCCGTGCGATTCTTTTTTGTGGGTCCATATGAAATAATTGGTCTATGCTACTCCTGTTGGCACAGTGCAGGAATTGCGCTTGCGAGTGGAAAATGGTATCCAATGAGTTCGCGAAATGTCTGGTGTTTTCGGCAGAGTGCAAGGATCCTGGTGACGTCGTGTTCGGGCTTGCATAGACAATGACGGTAGACATTTTCTATAAATTAGGTCAATGTTAAACACGGTAAGAACTTTTTTATTTTGGTGACTAAGGTGAGCTGATCATTGAAAAGAAGAGAAAGAAGATGTCAGTTAAGTCGTCTCAGTTCGAGAGCTGTAGTAATTCTGTCCTAAAACAAATTGGAGTGGTACCTGACTCATCCCTCGGTATAGATTAGGGTGGGGGTTGCAAGTACCAACGTGAACATTATCATTAACTTTTTTTGTAAACTGGTGTTACTATAGAAACCCTCACGTCCCTTGGAAATTGACCGATTTCCACAGAATTTTACAATTTTAGCAGACAAACAATCGGCTCCAACAAAACTAGTGTTTTTCAATTTCAATAGCTGCAAACTTCAATAGCTTCATTTTTAACAGTTTGGTTTAGATTTGGCATTTTTTTTTATAAATATACACGGTTTCTGGCTGTAAATCTTTTGTATAATTTTTAGAAATCTTTTAGATCGTTGCATAATTTAATCACTTGAGGAGTTACTCGTATCTTTTACGTACAGAATTTCTTAACTGGACAACAGATATTTAAGTTAGGAATTTAAATATGTACTTTTATATTATTGTACTAACAGTAATTTATATTGATATCAGTCGCACGTAAGTAGACAGTATCAAATTTGTTATGATCTAAGGATTGCTTCAACACCTGCAGGTTCTTGGTAGAGGTGGCTCTATATTATATTTATATTAGCAGTATGCTGCGGTGCGATGTTATCTTAGAGCATTTTTTTTTCCAAAAAGAACGTAAGTTAGTAAGTGAAATAAACAAATTAAAGAAGTAAATACTGACAGTGACAGCGAGTTTACAAAGAAGCGCTACTGAGTACACAACGTTCCCATCTTGTACTAATTTCATTCTATTTTTCCCTATTGTTTATAAACAATACCAATTTCTACAACACAACTAAAATTTAAAATCTTACGGAAGATAAAATAAATATAAATCATCGGTTACCAAATTAACCCGTTAAACGATGAGAATTAATAAAACAAGCAAGAAACATCTTGTTCCCTGAGGCTCTCTTTTAAAGTTACTATAGCATGATGAAATATTTATTTAAGACAAATAAAACACTAGCTCCATCAAGCATCAAGGAGCAAACTTTGAAGGCGAGCTGCAGTATACCAAGTACAGCAAAAACTATTGATCATAATTCAAACAATTTTTGTATAGTTTTACCTATTTCAGCCCTGCGCGATTATTACGCAGCTATTATTGTTGTACGGGGATGCATCACATTATTCCACCTATTAGTATGTCGTTTTAACATTTCTGTGAATTTTATTGTTAAAAAGACTCTCTCAATAAAGTGACGATAAAATATTTCTACTAATATATCATTTAGATGTAAATATTTCCGGGTCGGACTCGGTCATTCAACACTGTAGATCGCACATCAAACAGACGGCGTTGACAGGCCAGTGAAGAATGGATATTCACACCATGTTGCACAGTCTGTAATTCGATCTTGCACATATCAACGAATCACATGGATCCAGCATTTTCCACACTTTGGCCACTAAATACGAATACAAAGCGATAGATTTAATTGCTCTATCCATCAACAATACGGTTAACTTTTCAATCGTACCTGTCCGTTTCACTAAATAAATGATTTATGAAATGTCACCATAATATCACAAAATTGTGATTGATGAACACAGAGAAAGATGCGAGCATGAATCCACACATGCGGACCAGCAGCAGGTGCCCTCAAGATGACCAGTCAACTGTGCGAATTTGAAGCATTCTCCGTGAAATTGAATATGACAGGATTTTTCCAAGATTTTCTTATATAGGACGATGGTTTTTCCTTTGAGCAGAGTGTCAAATTAGCCGAAATAATATCTCTTTTGTCGCAAACGTTATGTGGCAAAAACAGTTGTGAGTTTTGTTGCTGTCTTAAAGAAAAATACGAGATCAAAATCATTTTCGTAGCGAGTTCCTATGGTTCAGTAATTTGTATCTAGGGACTACAGAATAACATCATTTTTACATCATTTTAGTAGATAATGTCAGTTCCGTCGCAGAAATAATATCTATATCTCATACATAACCCAGTAAACAATCTAATGAAAAAGTTGGTTCATTTATATTTAATTATTACGATAACAATTAACAGTATTCATTATAATAATATTTTGCATTATTGTTTATATTTTAGGGTTTTGTTTAATGCCATTGTTAAATTTGCTTTGGTTGAATTTCTATTTGAAGGCCTAGAGCACCGAAGTAAATGAAAATTTAACAAATACGTTTATTATTATTGATCTGTAAGGTAAAGTTATGCCGTGGCATCGTGTATTTAATTACACATTTTGAAATTGTAATTTGTTCTAAAATATACCTATTTAAAAAAAATTACATAATTCCAAAGAATGTTCGAATTCAGTTTGAAAAACAAAAACAAAACAATATTAGTCGACCTGCAATGGTGATTGTTTAGCAAATTAAAAAAATCTAATTTAACTTTGTGGTGCAGCGGTTATATAAACTGATGCTTTAAACAATACTGCATTTACACACACACAGCATTCTATCTAGTGCTTTAATTTATGACAGTTCATCTACCAACAGTATCATATTCCACTTTGTTAAAAATATATCGGACACAATTTAGTTCATGTGCCAGCCCATCATTAACGGATTAGCTACAGGTTGTGTTATAGACATTCCATTGTTCGGTGATTACCATGTTCAAGTTGTATTATATGTGCGAAAATCGTTATCAGTCTACAAAACTGCCTATCAGGGTGTTAACAAGCTCATTTACAACTCTTTGAAATTTTACTCTTTACAAAAAAATGGACGTATATTTATAAAGAAAAACATTGTAGGGGTGCTTAAAACCACACGATGAAAATTTCTTTGGCTACCGTAACTCCAAATAATTTTATTTCTTTGCTTAGATTTTCTACAATTTCATTCATAAAATAATCTTACCGAATCAGCTGGATCTGTAGAAATCGTTTATAACTCAAGCCCACTCCTACGAATAGGGAAATAAACGTGACAATCGTGGTCACTAAGTCAACTTGAGTGTTGACTGACTGATGTAATTAAAAATGATAATCTGAATTAAGAAATCCTTGAAATGTATAGATCTTAAAGTTGAACACCTCTTCAGCTCAAAAAATAATATTACCAATTACATGATGGGGACTTTCAACAGAACAAGGCAAATGCTCACAAATTTTCTGCCGTTTTGCACCACATCTAGCAATGTTGGATTTACTTAATCTTTTTGTCTTGAATAATATTGTGTATAAAGTTTCTACCAGACAATTAGTGACAAAACTAAGGATTCACTATTTTGAATGTTGAACATTTTGTAATAATAAACTGTGTTTTATAAATATAAATTCAGTTTTAATTCTCCTTTGTCTAAAATCAGTAAGAATCAAAATCTTATTTACTTGAAATAAACATGCGTCCCGACCAGCCACTATCACACCCCTGACGCTATTTATTTCCGGTACCTAAAACGTATCTGTTTTAATTTTTAATTTTTGATGTCAGGTTGTTGAAAAACGTACAGTAATTAAACTCTGCATCAGTGCTTGTAAAGCAGGCCATCAAAGTTTTTCCTTATATATTACACTTAGTTCAGAATTTAATTTGCTTGATTTAATTTTCTTGGAGGTAACTTATATCTTGCAAAATCAAGTCCCCTTCAAAGTTCTAACTGCAAAAAGATGAAAAAATGTTATTAACGTCATTATCGTTTCATTACACTGGAAAAAATTAAAAACTAATTAACGTCTACTCTTGACTTACGAAAGCCCCTATAACACAGCCTTGTCAACGAATGCATTATCGAAATGGGCAACAAAGTAATGTTAAATAATAGTATATTATTTATCTAAAACGAAAAGTGCATGTTGTTTATTTGTGAGTACTTTTAAAAGCACTTTTCATTCGAGTTAAATACAACGTATCGTTTCATACTGCAAGTTTAATGAACTAGATTAAAATAAAAAGAAATTTTCAGTTTGTATCTTACACAAATTGTTATTCGTATCTACCTGACCCGACAGACGTTGCCCTGTCCAAATTTTGTTTTTGGACAAATAGAAAAACAACACGAAAGTAAAAACAAGTGTATAATTCTACCTTAATTTAGGCTGGAATGCGTTTTTCAAGATTTTTTTCCAGATTTTTATTTTCAATAATTGAAAACATCCAATTGCGTTACGTATTTCCATCCCGGGAGCATAACGAACAAAAAAGCGACAACCAAATATTGTGTCGTTCCTATCGTCAGTTATGATCGAAAGTGCATAATACAAAAATTATGTTTTTTGCTGTTTGTCCGAATTTTCAGACTTTACAGGACCATAACGAACAAAACAAAAAGAAAAACGCATATCCATAGTTCGAATTATGAGTTACCGTCTTGACGGTTTTTCCCGAA
Organism: Diaperis boleti; assembly: GCA_963583935.1. NCBI lineage: Eukaryota > Metazoa > Arthropoda > Insecta > Coleoptera > Tenebrionidae > Diaperis > Diaperis boleti. The sequence continues at coordinate 53,423,935 of OY757244.1, forward strand.
TTTTACAATTGTCCAGGCAACTTTTCCAATCCAAGAACCTGACCTGGACTATTACAAATATTCTAAAAAAGAAAAATTGCCAAATCGGTCCAGCCGCTTGCGAACGTACAGCATTTCCTTTTTATTATACAGATAATTAAATATGCGGGAACTAACATTCTCATAGTAATAAACGTTTGTCAAAAATGACAACGAAAAATCTGGGTCACGTTTATTTTTCAATTTCTCAAGATATTCTGGACGAAGCTGATCGCGTGAAGAAGAATTTGATGCCAGGGAAATTTTGGGAATAATATAAGAAGGAATGCCAATTGTTTCGATCAGATCAGTAGGTAGCACATGTAATAATACATGTATTCAGTTATTTTTCGATTTTTAAAGTAGGTTTCTTTTTTAATAAAAGCTAATTATTACTAAATTAAATTAAATTTTTAATCGTATCGGTAATCATTATATCCTTATAACATTTGGCGATAATAATTATTATGGGCATCATAATATTCAATTCCATAATATTGTTAGATCTAATTGATTTTATTTGAATTCACCGCCTGATAACCGAAGAATAACGAGTATAACCGACGAGTTGCGTCGGGTAAAACACAGGATGATGTCATACACACAGTCGGTCTGCATGCGAGCGTACATGCGAGATGCGTGTGCAGACTATGACTGGTTGTTTGACCATTTTTATTAATTCTGCGTATCCTTTTCAAGAACTAAAAATATGTTAGTTACTCATAATACATTAATTACTAAGTCATAATATGTGACAAAATGTGTCAACCTAAAAATTGGCTTTTCATTGGCAAACCAAATCTTGATTAGTTTCTCCATTCCCATCGTGGACGATACGATAAAGCTTTGAATATCAGCGATTTAAACGCATCGGACGTTGAAAGAGACTCGGCTATTATCGACTATTATAAATCGCATAATATTCTAGTTATATTAAAGTTAAATTATATCATCTATAAAAGCAGGATAAACTGAGGGTCAGGGAAAAATGCATAGGAACCGTTTCTGCACCTCAATATGCACCAATATGCTTCAGCAAGCGGGCGGACCTATGGGGTATTAATATCTTCTTTTTTTTATCTTCTCAAGGACACGAAAAAAATTCCGGCTCACTTCCCGAGATCATTGTCAACTCATACGAGGAAAGCTGCCCTTTACGCAGCTACTAAAGGGTACAGTGGAAGTTGAACACTGCGATTCATCGTAGAAAAAAAAAAGCTGGAGAAACTCTTTTGAATCGTCTTGAAAAGTCTCTCATGAGTCGCGGAGCTTTGCCTCCAGAATCATGACCGATGATAGGATCAAATAAGCAGTGAATTCCTTCATCAACAGGTCCAGATGGGATTTTCCAGCCCTCTAGCAAAAGGGACCAGATATTCTCATTGGACCACTCATTTATCGGTTCGGAGCCTGCCTCTCTGCATACCCTGGGACTGGAAGGAGATGAAAACTATGGAAGGATTGGTTGATACACATATTACGGATGATAAGCTGGTAGCCTATGAACTGGTTCCCATGTGGTTACTTTGACAAATATAAAAACAGTTTAATTTTGGGTTCATAAGTCCACTAGTATTTTATGGACCTCATAATATATTCAAAATCATCATTATTATGACTTCACAATAAACAGGTGTTGGATACAATATGTTAATTATTTTTTCCCCACTCCGTTCCCAATAATTCGATCTTGTGATTTCTCGCGTGTACGCGAAAGCAAAATGCGTCTGATTAAATCTAAGTGTAGGTTTAAGTTAATTAAGTTTGTTAGCTGGACATATTCTCAAGCTCCACATGTGAGGGGTATCAATGCTGCAGCTTATCCACTGCTCCTTCAAACAGAGTGAGAGATAGTAACACCTGTGTCAAATTGGAATTTTTCACTTTTGAGCATAATGTGTCAATCTCCTCTATTCAAAAGCAAAAAAAGTTTTAACAACAGAATTATAGTAGACATCACATTTTCTGATATTATCTGTGAAATCGCATAAAAGATTCTATACGAAATCCGTCTGACTTATTTATCAGTTGAAAGATTGATTTCGACGAAATTTTTAATTCATATTGTCCAAACTACAAAAAACTGCCTTTAAGGGTAGATTGTATCACTTCTTGGCCAGAAACGCAGTAATTGAACTGGATGTCACAGAGAGAAACGTGCAAATTAGACTGCATTAAGTAGGAGTGAGAAGGTGGATCTTCCGCTCCTTGCATTCTATCGCGAGGTATGCCGTCTGGTGAGGGCTTTGACTACCTGTAATCGACCCTGATGGCTTTTCCAAAATAAAGGATATAAATGAATCAGAAATAGACAGTTAAACTTCGACGTTCATTTTATTTTGCAAGACACTCATTCACTCGACACCCCATTGCTCTGCACCTTTTGATTTTTGTAAAGTTTAGAAAAAACGGAGAATTCAAAAGACAAAAGAAAAAGGGCAAATAACTTTGCCGGAACCAAAGTTCAGCTTTTAATTCAAGGCACCTATCCCCCACATAACGACAAAGACTCCAGGGATTTTCTTTAGTTAGATGGTACTGATACAAGGTACTAACGTTGGTAGTTACACAAGAGCTGTCAGTTGTCATATCACCGTCACTTGGTCACAGTGTTATCGATATCGATATTTTAACCGACTTCAAAAAAGGAGGAGGGGTTCTCTATTCGATTGTATATATTTTTTAGCTTGTGTTTTTGATGAACTAATGAAAAAAAAAGATTTTTTAGGCGATGATTACGAAAAATGTGATTTTACGGCCTCTTTTGGAGCCGTAAAGTTTTACTTTTTTGTACGCATCTGTCAAACTCTACTTTTTTGGGACTGATCTGTCAAACTCCACTTTTTTGGGACTGATCTGTCAGAAACTAAAACTTTTGATACTTTTCAAGAAATCTGTCGTTTGCTCTTGAGATTTAACCGAAGGATTTAACATCAGCTGTTTTATTTCGCTGGCTGCTGTCGAAAATCTGCTGATTTTTAACCGTCTTTGTCATTGTGATGGGATCATCTGTATTTGTTATAGTCATGTGTACTGCGGCTTTGTGTTATACAATATTGGCGATCTGTGTAATTTGTGTTGCTATTTACACCGGCGGTCATTTCTACACATTTTAGAAAGTGATTTACCACTAAGTCAATACTAAATTATGACATTGTAGACCATGTATTTAAAACTGTCCACATTACTTAATTACATCCAACTACAACTACCTATTTGTTCAATGTGGGAAAACAAAAAGAGGAAATCGAATAACAGGTTGGAAAATACTTTTCAGTTAATTGAAGGTGCTAGTAGTATAAATTATTTATCGTAGGATCAAAATGTCACTCAGTGTGTACCTTTAAAAAACAAGTCTGGAGCACAATGTTAAAAAAAAAATCCATCCAAGCACATAACATCTAAACCAATTCCATATGGGAATGAAATGGAACCAGTGGCCTTCAACACCAACAAAAAAACAGCCCCACTTACAACATAAAAAAATGGGAATTGTAATGACATCTTTATCCATGGCTAGCATACTGTCCTGATGGTGTTATATTTTATGTTGGAAAGCCACAAAGGTTGTTGGAGATAAAATGTCCTTATTTGGGTAAATGTAAATAACAACAGTAATCGATATTAACTTTTTATTGTAGGAAAAACAAACTCCTCAGGCAAAGTCATATCTTTGTTGCCATATCTTCGAAAAGATTGCAGTCTCAAAGAAAATTATGCCTGTTAATTATAGTCAAATACAAATTTGCTTGGTTGTATTAAATTTATATTAATCCAAAAATACAAATTACTATTAATAATATGAGAAAGAATACCAGTTGTTTTGTGAGTGGAGAGTACTGGGACTTTAAAATTCTACTTTAAAGTACTAGGACGTTAATGTTCCACTTTTTGTATCATAAGTAATCTGAAAAATGTCATTTTAGATACACAGCATGAACTCCAATTTTACAGATGTGTACAAAATATGTTGTGTGCCTCACCTTTATAAGGACACGACTGAAGTTAAGGGACAGGGGAAGCTGCCTTGGGAGAGCCCTCCCCTAATTATAGTAATAATGTCTTAAAAAAATTATATGACCAAATTTTTGAATTCATTTGTGATCATCGCCTAAAAAACGTCGTGTGCACCTCGGCCAAAAGTGCTTTTTTGGCCTTATCTGCATTGTGTCCTCGGCTCACGCCTCGGCCACAAACAGCAGATGCGTCCAAAAAAGCTAACCTTTACGGCCTAGGTACACACATTACTATTATTTTGCGTTTTTCAGGACTTTCGCTTCATTGTCTGCATTGTAAGTTGTAAAATTGATATCGATGATGGCCAATGATTTCACAACTGTCAAAGCTCTCCCATAGATGCCAAATATGAGATTCACCTGCAGCAACGTTGCCACTTTTACTCTGATCTCCATTTGCGCGAGCAGTCCAGATGTTCAGAGACAGGTCCATTAGTTTTACGACACAAATCTTCGTCAGTATCCTCCCTAATCAGAAAGAAGACAAGGCGCAAGTTGACGGAATCAAATTGGTACACATAACGTTACGATCCCTTTATTTCGGGAGCATTCGCTTATTTCCGGCAAAAAAATATCTCCCAGGTAGCGCGTTTTTCTCAAAAGACCTTGGAAAAAGTACCTACCGTAAAACTTGCCTCTTGGTTGTGAAGTGTGAAAAGAATTTTAAATTAATTACTTTGAATATTCATTTTTTTTCCTTTTTCCATTTATATTAAAATTACGTTGTATGATAATAATTCTTACAAAAATTAAAAACGCTTGCATGGGATGTGCATTTGTTTGTCAAATAACTGAATATTTTTGATGCAGTGTGCCACTTAGGGCATAAATCCGTTATTTCCTACATGTGGACAGCAATGTATTGTTTTTGTTTAATTTATTTAAATTGATACTAGGTCCATGTTTAATAAATTTAACCTCACTTTCACAATACGTTATATGTACGCTAAAACGGTAGAAATAGCGGTCGACGCTATGATATTGTGCTCATGTTGTGCACATGTGCATCAAATTCAATTTACAGTATAAAGTTTACGGTATGCGCACTAACGATATGCAAAATCTTTCTAAATAGGCATCACGGTATAAATATCAAGATCATACTTAATAAGGGTCATTTCAAATAATAAATTTAATTCAAATTTGTTGTTGACTTTGTTAGCTTGCTGATAATGCCATTTGTATTTTCACAATTTCTGAATTTTTTGGTAAATCTTATTTTATAGAAGTATTAAACTCGTCATATGAAGACAGTTATTTCATGGCTACCGGAGTATTCATATTATTTGTGTTATACCCATGAAACTTTTTTGCACATACGCAAAAATACAAAACAAACGGATTTGTATTATGGATTTAATTTAATCGTAATCAGTCGTAATCTAACTTTTTTTACATAACAAAAACTTTAAAAACCTTCTTGAATGTTAAAATAACTTAGATTTTGGTGGTGATTATATAACCTGCTTCTTCTGTTGTTTTTTTTTTATGAAATATATTATTTATGTATTGTTAGATGATCATCAAAACTTTTTCTCTTCCAAACTTTTTGGGGAATAATGAATAGAAGACTGATTATCTGTAAAGTTTTAGTCGGTGATTCATCTTAGGGTGCACTATTTCAATTAGTAATATTGTTATCAATTGAAGACGCAGATGTACTGCAAGAAAAAATAGAATGATTATTTGAGAAAACCTGATATCTAGCAACATGATAGGAATTAAACAGGGGGGTCATTAGCTGATTAAAAACCAGGATACATTAGCCATTGTTCAGTGTAATGTGCCCACTTAACCATGGCGGCTAACATTAATAAAAATGAAATGCAATTGTAGACAAATATCAAGAAGTAAGTAAGTAAGAAGAATGAAATAGTAATTATACACCAAGGTTGAGAAGACATTTTTCTTAGCCGAGCTATTTTATTGCCCAAGATGCGAAGCATCGCGGGCAATAATAATGCAAGAGAAAGGGCTTCTCAACCGTGTTTTATATACTTTTTTTACTCCCAGTACATTTGTTTAACTTTCCTTCAAATTATAATCATGATAGTGCGTAAGGTCGGAACGAATTTAACTAACAGCCATGAAAAGCAAGGAGCATATGGAATTAAATCAATACCTGTGATTTCTATTTTTTGTTTCGATGTTCCTAGTGTGGTCCAGCTGGCAAATTTAACATTTCGCAAGAAATTCCACCTCCCTACTTCTACAATCTTGAGCTATCAGTTATCACTAATAATAACAGCAAATGTCAAGTCAACACATCAACTATGACAGTAACCATGCAACAAAACATGTCAATTGTTTTTATTATCTACTAGTAGGAGAGAAAAATCCATTATAGGGTAAGGTACAGAAAATCAATTTCTCAAGCATCAAACACGACATAAAATATGAGGTTTTCTAAAGCTAGTAGTGAAAAAAAAAAATGTTTTAGTCACTTTTCTCGCTCAAATTGAAATATAGCCGGCACTGTATTATTTATGTGGCAGTCATATTGGTATAACTGCCGAACTCCGACAATCTTGTCAAAGTGCGCTAAAATTTGTCGCTAATCTTAACGACAAATTTAATAGTTACTAAGATACCAAGGGTTTTATAAGGTTGATAACGCCCCAAGCTCGGCACAGTGTGTACAAACCGAGGGAGGGCCTTTGGCCCGAGGGGAGTACGTCGACCGAGGGTGTATCATTATAACATCCGTGGTGTCTTCAACGTTTTATTTTGCACCCCTTTTAAACTAAAAAAATTACTTCTATGCAGTTGCTACGGAAAATTTAAGAAATTGCTAAGAGTTGTTTATTTTAGAAAACGGCGCTGCAATTTTGTGCGAATTGACGTTACTGTTGGTGCTGTAAATTTAAGACGGTTGCATTTACAATAATTATGGAGATTTCACACATTTACTGCCGGTGAAGTCTAAACACGATGATGAATTATGCGGGGAACACATTTCTCTGACGTGTTGTGTTGTGTCGTGATGTGTTGTGATGTGTCGTCAGAACGCCATGAACACATTTGTCTGACGCCTTGTGTTGTGTTGTGTCGTTGTGTGTTGTGTCGTTGTGTGTTGTGATGCGCCGTCAGAACGCTATGAACACACTTGTCGATGTGTCGTGTCCTCGAATGTTAATCTCGTTCTTGTTGCCAGTCTTGGCGTTTTTCTTGCGTGTTAATTAAAATATTATTTTTTTTATATAGATTTAAAAGCGAAATTAGTGAATATCAAGATGTTTCGTCCTTGGGAACCTGTTTGGAGTACAAGCGAACAAGCTGAAGAGATTAATAATTCCGATGACGTTAATTCTCCTCCTGTCAAAAGAAAAACACTACATTTAAATGAACAGGCAAAACAAATGTACTTAAATGTGTAATGCTGGTTTCGATAATATTCGAATTTGATATAGATATAAATAGACTCATTCATGCTCTCTAATTTTTTCTATTAAAGTAGCTTCATCCATTGTAAATGTGTCGCAACCTGCAATGGCACTGTTTCGGTGGTAACTGACGCTATCTGATGCAGTGTTATGACGTTCTGCCCCGTGCACACTTCTCTGATGCGTTCTGACGCTTTGTGTTGCAATGTGATGTGATGTGTTGCGATCTGACGAAAATCCGGAATCGAGGGATTGAATAGCGTCACGACACAACACATCACAACGCGTCAGAAGCCATCAGAACAGTGTGCACGGGCCTCATTTGATTACATGCTAAAACTTTTGTCTGATCCATGCAACGTTGCGTTGCATCACAACACAACACAACACATCAGAGAAGTCTGTTTCTAGCTTTATTATTATTGCTACAATGATAGCCCATTCTGTCCATGAGTCCATCATCGGTCAACTCACAGAACTTCAAACTTGGATCTACCCTATTTTTTTCAGGCACATTTCAAAATTGTAATTTTCACTGGGGAGAAAAGAATTAATTAATTTCTATGTATCAGAGCTATAAATAAATGTTTTCTAAATAAATAATTTATTTAAACAACAAGAAAATATTGTTTTCTGCTTTGTTTTAATTATCCGGCATTATAATCCATAATGTTCTCTATAATGCCCTCTGGAATTATGGGCCTGTTAATAGCTACCGTTGCCAAGGTACTATAAAGCAATAATGAACAGGTGCAGAATAAAATATTGTTTTATTAATTCTGTGAGTGTGGCACATTACCGACTGACAGCCTAATTTAATGTTGAGTTGAGACGGGTGTTACGTCTTATCTAAATTGAGCCTTACTGCCTGGTCTTTAGTTAAGACGTCTCCATAGCAACCGGCGTTTAAGACCCGTCGCAAGTCAACATGAAATCAGGCTGTAGGACACATTTTCCGCGTTTACCCTATGTTTAAACAGATTCATTTATCAAAATTGCACATAGAAAACACTCACATCAGTTTATAAAACCTATTCATAAGCATTGACAAGACTTTTGCATTTTTATAATTTGATACTGATATTCAAAATGTTAACAAAGCATATTAATTTTGGGCCATACTATGTTGCTGTCATCCGATTTACATATTGCTCAAAGCTCCGCTGCTCTTTATGAATGATTGTGGATAGAGAACAATCACCTTTTGCACCATGATTGCATAATATTTACTCGGTGCAAGACAATGAAAGGGGATACAAACTAGAGCCAGTCAGGAACTGTTTCGGACTCTTAATTAAACAAGCCTGGCCACTAAAACATTTTTAGAATTTATGCATAGCTTTGTATTTGAATATAATATTCAATATACAGAGTGATCCTAAAGTTCCGCACAAAATTCATAATGTAGCTCGAACAGGTCGATTATTGTTTTTAAATTGCCTCAATTTGTTTAAATGACCAAACTTTTTTTGGTTTCTAGATACACTATTCAATTCAACAAGAGTAAAAAAGTGTTTTTTTTTTTAAATTACATGTTTTACTTCAAAAATAAAATTTCTATTCTAATAAATTTGGAAAGCAAACAACGAGACATGATAAACCATTTAATAAAATTTAACCCAAATGCTTAAATTGTCAACCTCCAACTATTTGACACATTCTCAGACTTGTATTAACGCTTTAAACACTTGGTTCAATCACTTCGGGACTAATCTGCGCCATTTCACCATGGATTCGTAGTGAAATTGTATTTTTTGAAGGAATACAAATTTAATTTTTTGAAGTAAAACTTGTAATTTAGAAAGTTATGCAAGGTCTTGTTGAATAGAAAATTGGAAAGTGTAGGTATCTAAAACCTAAAAAAAAGTTTTGGGTTGCCATTTAAAAAATTCATGAGGGTGTCCTAGTTCAAAAACAAATGGCAAAAAAACAAAAAAAAATATTTCAAAATATGGCAAATTTAAAAAATTATAAAAATAAACATAAATCATGAATCTTGTGCTGAACTTAATGATCACTCTGTCCATATTTATCATGTCTCTGTATTTATATATTTACGCGAATGATGATTGATTGGCATTTTGGCTCTGCATTTATTGTATTTCTTGGTATGCAAAAAGATAATATTGTAGTATTTTAAATACTTTGCCTAATAGAACCTGAAAATCTCAGTAGATTACGAAACAGTACACGGACAAATTGTAATGCCGCCGGGTCTTCATAAATGATTGAAACAAAATTTACATTTAGTAAGATGGAGAACTTTGACCCTGTGTAATACAGGTCTTTAGAAGCCCCGAAGACTTTCGAGTACAATATGTACATCATTTCTGTATGCACAAAGTTATATAAAATCAGTAAATGTGAATAAACAAATATGATGGTACAAAATTAAAGGACGTAAAAAGAATTGCAGGTGAATGATCCACAAAGACTTTTTTCATTTTAAGTTTAGCAAAAGTTTTAAGTTTCGTTATATCAGACGGTGTTCATAAAATTTTGCTATAAAACATCAGGTCTGGAAGTTACGGTTTCAGTTCAGCTACGAATAGTACATCTAACTTTAATTCAAATTGTTAGCAGTACCATTAATTCATTATTCTAGTTGTCCAGCATATAATTTGCACAATATCTTTAGGACCGCCAATCACTAATCAACTATGCGAGACCTAATTTCCCATGTCGCCGTCATACGCACATGGGGCGGCTCTTCACTTACGTGTAATTACCAATAATCAAATTGTCATTTCCAGACAGTTTGTGTTAACCACAGTGAAAACCGAGTCTCCCTTTCATTTGTATAGATACAGGTACATGAGTGTTTGTCCTTTCATTGACACATTTAATTGCAACCCACATTCGGTTATGCGAGGTTTGTTGATGTGTACATAGTCGCTTCTTAATTAGCCCTGTAGAGAGCTAATTTCCTTCCCAACACGGCTAGATTGGGATAAATTCGAATAATCCTCACTATTAGCGCAGTGTATGGGATTATTTATTGTACACTACCCGTTTGATCTAAATTATGGCAAGTATTAATACAGGCCGGCCTGAATTTAGGGTTTGGTTACATGACTGCTTTACCCCGGCGTTTTAACATTGTTTCTATGAATATGAATAGTTCGGAAAAATAAAAGCACAAACCAGAGACTAAAACCACCTTATTGTGAAAAAATATTTTTCTGTTGCCTCTTCTATATCAATTTCATTTTTTTCATTACTGTGACACACAAAAGTGAATTAATTAAGTACGCTATTCTTTCATCACACATTATTAGATCGTTGTCGTTGTCGATCGTATAGTGTTGCGCATTGTCCGCCGAACATAATAATATGGCAACAAACTTGATCGTAGCACAATGTCGATATAACAGTGTGCCGTAAGCTGTTATTCTTACTGGCCCCTAAAAGTAACTAAAGATCCACATGCAATGCCTTCTCACACCATCACTCCTGGGGCCATTTCGGTATGACGTCGATGAATAAAGTCAGAATTCTGCCTTCTCAGCCTTCTACGACCATCTGTTCATCACAGACACAATTTGGACTCATAGGAAAAGAATATTAAATACCATCATTCACCACCATCAATCGTAGCCATCGATATCAGTCGATTTATAGTAACTACCCAATGCGCTCCAACCAAACGTGTTGTTTTAAACGGTTCCCGCTATTTGCCATTTGTGCCATTTCTCGGAGACAAATTTGTCAGCCTTGGTGGAATTTGATAGCTCTAGGCCGTCCACACTCAAAAACTCCGTACGTGCAAACCATTCGACCCCGTTCAAATGGGGATACTAATGAAAATACTAAACTGGATGAAATTGTTCAACACCATATTTGTACCCGAGGCGACTTTCATTATGGTCATAAATAACTCATCAGCCATTTTAAAAAGCAAATTCAAATAATTATGATAAATAAAGCTCTGAAAACACACTAGGCAGAACATATCAAAAGCAAAGAACTCTTGAATAAAGCTTTTTTTTTCTTACGAAAATTTATTGAATTCATAAGCAAGCTATGACAACAGTGATCACACATTTTGATTTAGTGGGTGTCACATTTTTTTTAAAGTGAGTATATTAGACGTGCCCCAAACACATAATTATTATATCAATAGAAAATAACTTAAACTTGTGGTTGTAGATTTGAGTTAAGTCCACACAGTACATTATTATTTGCCTTCAGTCTTCGAACACTTTGCTCACTTTCAAATGATTGTGTAAAATTTCATGTACTTGTCGCACACCAATGTCTAAAGACACAACTATCTCACGAATAGTTATTCGCCCGTCTTCCGTTACTAACTTCTCCAGAGCAACAACATCTTCCAGAGACGTTCTGGATTTGAAACTGTCAACCTAACCATAACATATATATCGTATAATTAAATTCTACAGAGTTGCAAAGCACTCCAAATATACGTTTACCATTTTTAGATGGCTTAAAGCCCTCATTTCACAAGAAGAAAATGACAGTACGTTGCAAATCTATCGCGTTTTGCATATCTATAGTGACTCTTCGCAAACGCGTCACTATAATATTTTACATTTTTTACATCACTTTAGATACATCACTCGTATAAAGCCGAGTCTAGACGACATGGCATGTGTCGGCCAACGTGGATTCGTTCCAACGTTGGCCGCATCGTGTGTATTAGACCAAGCAACCCACATTGGCCGACACTTCTGGAGCCGGCTTCGTGCTGTGGAAAATAAATTAAATCTGGAAAAAATTGGGACCATTTCTAAAACTATTAAATTAAGTTTAAAATGTATTTTTAGAAATAAAATATTAATAAATCAGCAAGAAACAAGTGCAAATGAATTTGTAATTACAGGCCCATCTTGTTAGGATTATTATTTGCCCTTGAGTGTAATGCAGGGAATCGCACATGATACATGACCCTGAATGTATTTAGTAGTTTTCTGTAATAGTATATTACATACTGAAGCGGAAAGTATTCCATTCCTGGCGAGAGAACTATTACTATACTAACTCGAGGACAACTAGTTCTCGAGACATAGGAATGGTACTTTTTCCGAAGTTTGTATCCTATTTTATTCACAATTAGGTATTTGAAATTCAATAATTAAATCTCATTAACTTGAATTATCCTTACGATGTTTAATTTCAGTCAAGTGTTTGCACATAGTAAGCACCGACACAATTGATATTATTTGTAAGATAAATGTCAAAGCATTTTTTGGAATTTGTACTATTACCCAAATTAGTAAATCACACTAAGGGTAATTTGTAATCGTAATTTTGTATTTGTGAACTGCTCACGAGTTACTGCGAGGCTGCAGCAACAGTTGTGTGATTGCCTTTATTACTAATCATACTTTTAATAATAATTTAAATTCGGGTTGCCTGGAAACGTCAGGTGAGTAATGGAATAAACACTATTACTACTTTTATACTCATAGCAAATTTTACGCATGCATTTGATGTTATGATTAAATCGTATTTAATTTATCTCCTTGTAATATTTATATATGCATATACCTGTTTTTACATGCGCTTCTGTTCTGTTCTCACATTTTAATATAGATATTTTATTACAATGTGAGAGTCGTGTGGATTTATGACTGTGTCACTTTGATTAATGTTCACGTCTTTTAACTCCTCTAAAATTCAACTTTTGAATTTTACCATCTCATATCTTTTCCATTCTGCAAGACAACGTACTTTTTTAATTTACTGCTTAATATAAGCGCCTTAGTGTTCACAACTTTTAAGAAACAATGACCGAGATGTAGAGAATACGTTGGTGCTGCTTTTTCAAGTGTAAAACTTACCGGTTTAAAACATCTTTAATACGTTGGGGTTCCTTAAACAATGGTAAGTATACAAACACTTTGGAGTTCCCTTTGTATATGTCTACAAAGTTTCTCTTTCCTGTTGTATTTCGTTGTCCAGCATTGGAGTTCTTAAATGATGTCCAATTTGTGATCGATCCAAAAGCTGGAGGTCTTTGCTTGTCAAATGAAGCGAGAACGTCGCCAGGAATGTGCATTGACGAAAAATAACAATTCTTGAGAGGTCGAACTGGGAAGATCGGGAATTTGGGAATGTATTACTTGATTTCACATGATTATGTGCTTTCATAAAAGCAGACAACACTTTGGAGAGTGGAGTTTTTGTACGTCAACGCTTACGAATTTGGGTATTTCTCACCAAGTTACGAAATTTCAGTTTGGATTATATCAAAAAATTTTGTGTAAAGAAAATATTTTTTTTATAACAGTAATGCAAAGTTTAATTATACAGTGCGTTTTTTTTATCACTGGCCATAGGAATTCTCATGTTAAATTTTCTACCCCATGTTAACTTTAGTTAGGATGAAGATTTGGTATTTTTGATTTTTTATTTTTACACAATATAATTTACAACTTCTTCTTTCAACTACACTAAAAATTATGCCTTTAAAATGAAAAACAGTGTTTAAAAAAATTTAATGGTTTATGGATTTTTTTTTCAGTATTATGTAGGTGGCTGTTTAAAAATTGGCATTATCATCAGACATATCAGATTATTATTCCCATTTCGCTGATATTATGAAATTTTGGAGACATTTAAAAATTATTTTTATTAAAATTCAAAACTACAATTATTTAACAGCAACAATGTAACACAACAAAAATTAGAAATAATAACAAAAATAGTAACAATTATTACAAAAACGACACAAAACAGAACACATTTCACCATAAACTACAATCGGTGTTCAAAGTGCTGACTAAAAGCCGCCAAACAGTCACCTAGTCCATCCTAAAATAATAGACGCCTTACATTTTCCAAATGCCGTACTGTTATATTATTGCAGGCCTCAATAATTCGTTTATGTAATTCTTCCGCGTTCACGGGATTCAGTCTGTTAAGATCGAAAACTTACTGACCGATGTATCCCCACAAGGAAAAGTCCATAGGGCTGAGGTGAGGACTTCTGGCAGGCCATCTGTAGGGTTCTTGCCTTCCTATCCAACTTTCCGGAAATGTATTATTTAGGAATTCAACAACTGCTCTTGCTGTATGTGGAGGAGCCCCATCGTGTTGAAAGATGATCTGACCATTAGCTCTTTGCTCAGCTAATGCCGGACCAATCACCATAATCAGTATGTCTAAATATTTTTCAGCGTTGAGAGAACCGTCAAGAAAAAATGGTTCTATTATTTGATTACCCAACATTTCCAACCAAACATTTACTTTACTAGGCCACTGAGTATGCGTTTCTCGAATAATATAGGGCTTTTCTCGAGACCAAATTCGACAGTTTTGCTTATTTGCAGACCCATTGATGTTAAATGTACTTATTTAAAATTTATTACGTTCGTTAATTCGATCAATCCAATATTCACAAAACTCCATTCTTGGAAAAAAAATCCGTTGGTAATAACTTTATGCACATTCTTCACCTTGTAGGACTTGTATCTTTCACTTTTTAACGTCTTAAATCAAGTTCTTTTAAACTAGAAGATTTTTTTCTTCGCCTGACAAACAAATACTCAACTTTATCTCAGGTGTGTGGTCTCGCTAGAGATCGGCCTGTTGGGATATTTTGCCACAAAATTGTCAGATATTTCCCTAAGCGACATACCTTTAATGTAGGGCGTTACCATTTCAATTTTCTCTTGAACGGTGTAAAACGGCAGTGGAATATTGAAAATATCGGAGTGCAAAATAAAGCAATAATTTGAAAAACGTCAAAATATGTCAAATTTCCATACAAAAATCCATACACAATTTAATTTTTTTAAGCACTGTTTTTAATTGTAAGGGCATAATTTTTAGTGTAGTTGAAAGAAGAAGTTGCAAATTATATTGTGTAAAAATTTCAAGTCCGAATTTTCATCCTAACAAACGTGGGGTAGAAAATTTAACATGATAATCCCTATGGCCAGTGTTAAAAAAATGCACTGTATATAAGGTTTATATATAAGTAATGGTCTTCCATATTTTTGTTTAGAATATTTAGAAAATAGGTTTAAAAAAAATTCAAAATGAGGGAATGACTAAAGCAGGACGCCCACTGAATCCGCTCCGTCCGGTCCGATCGGTAGGCTACGATCCGTTCGGTCGGGTACGGCAAGATCAGCCGCCCATTGCATCAGTCAGTTCCGTGGTATCGTATCGGAGAGACGACTTCAAGATTGTTTAAATTATAAACGCCAAAGAAAATGAGTTCTTTGTCGTAGTCTGATTCTGATGAAGATGTTATGGTAGCCCTAGCTTGGATGTAGATGGAGAAACGTAGATTTTGGGTGCACGATATCATCCTCAAAAGAGAAACTTGTGGAGAATTTTATCATTTATTTCCCGATTTACTTGGTGATGATGAAAATTTTTTAAAATATTTTCGAATATCCAGTGTAAAACCTTATGAACTTGTCAAACTACTAGATCTTAAAAAAAAAACGTGATGGAAACGTGGTAAAAACCCAAAACCCAACTGTGAACTGCATTTGGTCACATCTGGCTGTATCCGTAGGATCGGCAATTTTGCCTCTTGGAGAATCCACGTCCGCAGCCGAGCCGAGCGGACCGAATGGAACGGACGGACCAGATGCAGTGGGCGCGATTCCATAAGGTTACGTGTGTATCAAAATTTGACGACCGAGCGGACCGGACGGAGCGGATTCAGTGGGCGTCCTGCTTAACAGTGTGAGGCAATGATTTCTAAATAAAAAAAACTGGAAGCTATGTATAAATAATATGTGGGTATTTTTTTATTATAATTCTAAAGGAACACTTATAGCCTGTAGTATCATATTCTAGAAAAACATAACTCAAAACTTTATACTTAAAATTAAGAAAACCAACTTAGGATATCTTTCTTCTTTTTTTTATTTCCAAGGATTCCGCATTACTTTTCATTTTTCTTGTCTTTTGCTGTCGTACTCTTTTCTTTCTTTTTTTTTTATTTTTTTTCAACTTTTTTTGTCACGCCATTTTTCACCTGTGTAAAATCAAAAGCCATGCAGTACAAGAATAAAAACAATAAAGAAGTCCAAAAACATAATTATAATGATGTAACACTGCATAAATAATTCCCTCACATAGTCGTCATCCCCTCATTTTTAAGTATTATGAGGGAATGATAGTGAGGGAATGACGAATTCACACAAAAGATACAGAAAACACAGATACACAACCTCAATTTCATGAACCTTTTTTTAACTATACATTTTACTCCCCAAAACGTATGCAAAGAACTACAACATATGTATATATACTAGCCTTATCTTTTTAATTTTGAAATAATTTCAACGAAAATCTTTCTTGCACAAACTCGCTGCAGCGTTGAAAAGAAACCGCCAGATTTGATATATAAGAGTGTTGCCAGGTTTCAAAAACTTAAGGTTGCGTTCACAGATCTCGTTCGGTACGATCATGAACCGAATATTCGTAAAACGGTGAGATAATGATTTTATTTTCAGGGACAAATATTTAAAATCCTTTTATGATTTATGTATTCGTCGTAGCGTAATGAAAAAAAAACACTATCTTTCCAATATACTTTATCAACATTTAATTAGCAAGAATATTGTTAAATTTGAGAAAACAGCCTTACTACCAATTTACTTGGACGGAGGGACAGGGTGAGGGAATGATCTCCATGACAATAAATTTAACATATTTATATATAAATTTTATTATTAATGTCTCATTTCTTTTTAATAATAGTAATACAGCTATCTTGTATTTCAATGAAAATATTATATCATAATTAATTCATGTAGCTTAGCACTAATAACCTCGGGATTTAAATTTCGGAATTTGATGAGAAATACCCATTTACGTTAAACCATCTGATAAGTTTTGATTAGGCCTGAATACATTGTGTTGTTTATTTCTATTATTAAATTGTCACGTACACACTACTCTTTTGGATCACTTATTAGGTACTACTTTAAAGTTAATATCTAAGAAAGTCAAACAAAATATCGCACCATATACTGCAAAACCAATTTTCACTGTTGTTTCCACTTTGTGATATGGCCCAGTTTCTCATGTTACGCTACAGATGGTGCATCGTTTTGTAGATTTCGGAAAATAATTACCGGCCGTCAACGTATTTTACAGAGAGAAAAATAACTTTTAGAAGCACTGGATATTATTTATACATGACGGCGAATTTGTGAGTATCACGTATAAGTACAGAAGTGATTAAAAAATATTACAGACAGATATCTTACGACATGCCATATTTTTATGTGAGTACGTAAAACAATGTTTTTTGTACTCTTGATGTAAAACATCGCCTTTACTATGTAGAAAACAGTAAGGTAATGTGCAATTTCAGTAGTCAGCAACGGTTTATTCCCCAGGAACGCAGTACACAAACAATACACAAGCTTGATGGACTGGACGGGAGAAACCTCATCAGATGACGCAGTGTCCTTATAAACAATAATTATAATAATCAATCTATCTATTTATTTTGATAAATATTAAAAGCACAGTATATGATAAGCTTGTAAAAATTTAATTCATTTGCAGCTGCCGAGCCAAATGGGCAGTGATCGTAACTCTTTCTCTCGGCATAGCCACTTTCATGAGTAAGAATTATTTTGAACTTCATTGAAAAATTTCCAATTATGATCAGAAATCAAACTTGTTTCTTTAAGCATGTCACCTACACAAAAATTATTGTATTATTGGTTATGTATACTCTCTATTATATGTCGTAAAATCTAGTAGAGTACTGTATGGTTATATTCCGTAAAATATAAAAATCTCAGACCCCCCTCTTGCTATTTGAAATTGAATAAAACAGATGCTTAAAAGTAAAAATTAAACACTTTATACGGTGTTTGAAAAAAAAACAGGCAAAACTGTATCATCCTTATTTATTGCCAGAGGTAGGTTGATGGGAGGCATCGTAACGGTGGAGATTACTCACTCAAAACTTATCATTTTGAGTTTATGAGAGTAATCTCTGCCAGACCAAAAACTTTTTAAATAAGAAATAAAAGAATTTTTGATTTGAACGTCAAAATTTTTTGGGTTTTGATGAATGTTTTAATAACTGTTCCAGAAGGAGGTGTTGGATAAAACTATATATTACACACGTGT
Organism: Diaperis boleti; assembly: GCA_963583935.1. Taxonomy (NCBI): domain Eukaryota; kingdom Metazoa; phylum Arthropoda; class Insecta; order Coleoptera; family Tenebrionidae; genus Diaperis; species Diaperis boleti. Next base: position 53,442,434 of record OY757244.1, read on the forward strand.
CTTAACAGCAAATAAGTCACTCAAGAAAAAATAGCCTCGAGCAAGCTCTCGTGGCTGGACATTTTTTTATTTATTTATTTGCGCTATATCCATCGCCACAATGCGGCGTTGAGTGTGTTGTACTTTCATTTAAGACACTATTATTATGTCCCGAACGATATTGTGTCCGTTGTGGAGAACAAAAGGTGCCGAATCTATTGAATCTATGCGTTATCCACCGTCGGGCAGATAACAGCGAACAAGCCTGACTTGGTTCTATTGGACCACTTCTCCAAGCAAACGTTTGTTATTGAATTTTCGCCTCCTACTGAAAATAACATCTGCATCAAGGAGGAGGAAAAGCTGTCAAAATATCATGACCTGCTCTTTGAACTTAGGAGACTGTACTCAAGTTATTTAGTGAAGCTCGTCGTTTTGGTAATTGGGTGCATGGGAGGCATCAAGAACTCGCTCGTCTCCAATCTGAAAATCATTCCTGCCTGCCGTAAACCGGCAGATACCCGTGCGCTTGGAATGCAGCAAGCGGTCATCTTGGGGTCGTTGCGTCTACTTAGGGCACATGATTTGCGGGATTCATAATTAGTAACCTCATGGTTTTGAGGAGTGGCTATGATGTACGAAATGGACCTGATCAGCAAGGAACTTCATGAAGGTCGGAATTACTTATTATTAATTAGTTGCTTCTGGTCAATACAAAAAAAAACAATAAAAAGGCAGGCAGGCTACAGAACATCTTAGGCTTTGGTGACTAGCGACACGACCTAGTTGGCCTAAAAGTGCAAATCGGACCGGTAACCCTTTGGCGCACCTGGGGGCTCAAAAGATATTGCCCCCATTATCTTTTGGTAACAACAAATCGGAGCCCTAAACTGTGTTATTGCCAACACAACAGACACCCACAACCCCTCCCATTCGGATAGGGGCCAAGGTGATGGTGGTGGGGTCTCCGAGACGAGCCAGCAGGGGCGAAGGGGTTACATGCCAAGGATGCTCTGTGGGGGAGAGACATCCAGAGCATCACAAACTACCTTCGTCGAATCAAATATCACAGAGCACCCGAGCAGTTGAGGGGTCGGGCTTGAAATCCGTCAGGCCATTCTATTAGATTTGACGATGCCTTTCAACAGAGAGTCTCCATAAAATTCCACCACCCAAAGGCAGCCACTTAGTTGCAGCCGACGAAACTCTAGATATGAACCTCTCGGGGGATGTAGATATCTTGCTCCTACAAAACGTTCTATCGAGAGACAACGAGGCTTTCTTCTTTCGGTCCCACGTAGTAATAGCATTGAGGCTAAGAAAAAGTCACCTTGAAAATATATTGGAACCGTCAGCAAGGATATTTTTCAATCAAACCCTATTTTAGATTTTCTTCTGATGTGGAACTTCTAAATCTAAATGTAAAAGATTCCACAAAATATGGTTGGTGTGCTTAAGACCACACAGCTGGCGTAAAAACCTCTTTGGCGGTCGTAATTCGATATTTTTTCTATTGGCAATGGTGAGCAAATCTCCGTAGATGACTTAGCCCTCTCAGTTGTTGCTTCTTCAGCAATGTTACCAGACTCAGTTTACCATTAATTTAGTAAGACATCAACATGAAATTGTGCAAAAAAATAGAATTTTCTTCTTGTGTGTTCAATACGGTGGTACTCAATTCGAACAATATCTTTAAAAAAAATTTTTTTGACAAATTTAAAATTGTTTTTTAATTTACTTGTTATACCAACCTAATCAAATTCAGAAAAATATTCTATATCAAAAAATGTATAACGCGGATGTCTTTAGCTCAATACATCTATGGTTACGAATACTTAGGAGCATCTGGAGTATTGGTAATAACACCGTTAACAGATAGATGCTACCTTTGCGATTTTTTTCGGGTCTTGCGCAATCAGGTGCTTGGAGTTGTTTTGATGAGTTCAACAGAATAGACATCGAAGTACTGTCGGTCATTGCACAACAAATTATTACCATCAGAAATGCCAAAGCAGCAAAACTTTCTAGGTACATGCTACGCTTAAACACCAGGGCAGATTTATTAATTAGTTATTTAGATTCATGTTTGAAGGACGAGAAATAAAGCTGATTCAAAAATGCGCAACGTTCATCACAATGAACCCAGGCTATGCAGGAAGAACAGAGCTTCCAGACAACCTAAAGGCACTTTTCATACCAATAGCTATAATGGTGCCTGATTATGGTAAAAAAAAAATTCACGATACTCAAGATTACATCACTTGTTGCAGCACTTATCGCGGAAGTCATTATTTATTCAGAAGGCTTTGAATCTTCAAAAGTACTTTCACAAAAGATGGTACAAATGTACAAACTCTGCAGCAACTATCTCAGCAAGATCATTATGATTTTGGTATGAGAGCGGTAAAAAGCCCACAGGCGGCGGAAAAACAGGTACGACTGTTTTGAATGTAAAGAAAAACTTTTTGTCGTTGGAGCAATAAATATTAAATAATTTTCAGAATAAAGCTTTAACAAAAATGTTTATGAATAGCGTAGAAGGCCCACACTACAGACCTGTCCGTACCTACACTATCAATCCAAAAGCAATCAAGCACTGCTGGTGAACTATATGGTGAAGTTAATATTTTTACTCTTGAATGGCGCGATGGTTTAATGGGAATTATGATGAGAATGGCTGTTCAGGTTGAACGTTGTTTAATAAGCAACAAATTCTTACACATATTTACAGTGCACTGATGAGGTTCATAAGTGGATTATCTGTGACGGTCCTGTGTGATGCTGTGTGGATTGAAAACCTAAATACAGTTTTAGATGATAATAAGATGTCTCAACGAATTAAATTGACACCTTATGTCCACATGGTTTTTGAGGTGATGGATCTAGCTGAAGCATCACCGGCTACTGTCAGCAGGTGTGGTATGGTATATAATATAGATACCGGAGAGATTGGATGGTTTCCTTACGCTAAATCTTGGATTCAACGGCAGGATGAGAAGATTTTAAACTTAGAAATGCAAGAATTCCTGTTAACGTTATTTGTACATGCCATTGACAAAGCCTTTGTTTACATAAGAAAAACTGCAGTTACTCTGTTCATCAGGTGACTATTAACAGTTTAAAGGATTCTTTGTAAAAATAATGTGATTAGGTCGACATAAGTAAGGTAGCCATGACATGCGCCATACTGGAGAGTTATTTAAACACACCAAATTCTTTGGATAATATTGGTGAAAAAAGCAAAGTTAAAAGTTACATATTATGTCAGATTTTTATATTTGCCTACTTATGGGGTCTCGGTGGAAATCTTACAGAACTCTCCAGAGAAAAATTTGAAAGTCACGTACGAGAGCAATTTGATGAACTTGAAGTTGATACCTGAAGAAGAAAAAGTTTAGTTAAAAAAATCATAAAATAGTTTTGGTTCATCAAAATCCGTTCACAGATAACAGAGTTATAGCTTGGGCCGTTTTTTGTTTTTGAGACAGCCTGTATACATACCTTACAAGCAAATTCCATGTACCTAGTTCAATTTACTTTTATGTACATTGTTGAGGCGTTCAGGAGTTGAATTTGATGAGAAAAAGGGTCCGAAAAGGCAATTTCCAGAGCTGACCGATTTATCGACACATATCTCGAGAACGATTCAACCCAGAGGCTTTATCAGCTTTAATTTTGGTTCCTATAATTTTTTACGTAGGAGGCATAGTTTTCGAGTTATAAGCGAAAAACCGAAAAAAGTCCTCTCCCTCCGTTGCCTTCCACCCTAATGGTGGAGACTTTTAGTATGTTTACCTTCTAACTTCCCCAAATGTATCCCCAAATTCTTGTACCTGACTTGCATGCTAGACCATATTTTGAGCACTCGCGTTGACTGGACTATCTTGTTTAAAGAATTGTTTATAAACAAAAGTAATAGCGCAAAATGTTTCGGGGTTTAATTCATAGTATTGATTAAAAGAAAAGAAAGTTCGGTGGTTACGGTCCTCCTCTAAAGTAGTAGATATAATTAGTTATCTTATGGCTTCAAAAATTCAACTAAACTTTATCAATTTTAGTTTGTTTAATTATATTTTATTGTATTGTAGAAAAGCGAATAAAAATTAATGCAAATTTAATGTAGTGATATTACATTCTAAAAGCTAACATGAAAAAATATGCAATTTTAAACCAGCCTGTGGCTTCGTGTGTATTAACATTACTTACCTTCTGTAATTATGCCATAAAAATAATTACAGCAATTAACAATAATTCACTATGCGAGTAACTATACAAAAATAAAACGAAGAAGGAACGAGTTCCGCATTATCAGTAATATAATTCTTGCCACGTTATAGATCTTTGATACCAATAAATGTTTTTAAAGGCATTTTAAGAGAATTGTTTCGAAATGACGCAATTTGTTGCTATGAAGTTACCGATACTGTAACAATTTAGAATACAAAACTATATTTTAATATTTTTTGTATGATAATAATAATTACGATAAATTTCAACTTGACCTCAATCCCTTTGACAAGGAAGTTTATGGTAGTTTCGTTTTAATCACAGTTGCATCGAGTTGTAAATTTTAGAGGAATATTGCGTAGTTAATTGCTTGGCGGATATTGAATTTACAAAATACACAAATGGATATACCAATTCATAGCTGACCAATTGTTCTGTTCTTTTCCTCCGGACCTATTGACGGTATTTTGAAAATTAATAAGATAAAGAAGGTAATATTAGCATGATATGCGAGACCTTAGTTGAATAGACCAAAATGATAGAAAGTGTTAAGTACCTTAAGGAAGTAAATAATAATAGGAGTACATATTATGGTAGTGGCAATACTGCAACTTTGATAATAGTCGTATTAAATGGAGGTTCTCTAAAAATACCCTTAAAAATTTTAACAGGTGTCATCAAATTGCTTATGATTTTTTGAGTGACGAAGACGAATTGACAAACGCATGCGATTTATTGTTTCAAACAATTCATAGTAACATAACCTAAAATCGAAGTGATACTTGACAGTTGTTGGATAACTACTGCTGACGTGAATCTTTCTATTGGAACAACACACAAAGATTTAGAGTTGTATCCATATCGTGTTTCAGTGGTACAGAAATACCATTACTGGACGTGTACCCCATTTTCTGCGAGGGATCATTAGCAGAACTAGGCCTTTCTGTAATATTGTTTACCAATAATAATGTTAGATATCACAATAAGTTATAATAAACTGTCACTTGTACCTGTTAAAAAATGGTCTGAACACATTGACGTATTCTTTATTTTGTTTTCTGTTAAATCAGCTCGTCTAATGATTTTTTAAACCAACAATCGCGTTTTTGTTTAATGTTCTCAGGTAAACCACGACCTTCGATCTCGCACTGAAGAAAACCCAAAAATTTTTTTATTGACTTCCCTATTACTTCTGTTACTGCAACCATAAACTGCACAAATCATGTACCTGCAATGAAATCAGTTTAGCTAAATCTTATAAACCAATATGAGAAACATAACCTCCAATTCCTCTTGTTTAGGACGCCAGTTTTAAACAAATGCGTTCTTGGTTGTTACCAGTGCAGTGCTTTACAACACAATCTACGTACATACACAACAGATTGTTCCCTTTGATTAGAATTATTTTCACATAAATAAAAGATGTTCCATAAGAATATTAACAGAATATCAGCTGTTTGGGGGTTCAGGGCATCTGAAAACACGTGTAGAAACGCGAAAAAACAATTGATGAAAAAGACAGAAAAAAGATGTAGGCTTAAAACACGATCGGTCTTCAACTGCGTGCGATTATCTTCGCACATCTACCATCAGGTAGCTAACTGCAGAGGGACTAACTGAGTAAAAGATTATTTTTTTAATTCAATTAATTTAAATTTAATTATTGAAAGTCCAACTGTCAAGTTAAAAAAAAATGGCAACAGACAAACGTTAAAATGTTATGTGAAATTCATAGACGACTTGATGACTAATTTAAATGAAGTGTACACGTTACGTTGAAATTGAAAAATCAACGAGATTTAAATTAACCATTTTCATGGAATACACTTCCAACAAAAATAATGAGCTTTCAATCAGCGTAACTGACAAGATTTTCAACTTGTGATAGAAATTTCGTTTCGCGAATGCAGTTAGTTAACGATTGGTAATAGAAAAACACGAAATAGAGTGCACATTGAAAAAATCAAAATGCACTGCGAGATTTTGAACTCTATCTTCACCGGAGTCTCAGGTCTCAGGAGGGAGGAATTATATGAATACTCAAGCCTCCTAGTGCAGACTTAGCATCTAAAGTTTATATAAGTGCGTGTTACGCCTTCAGCGGACACTCTATGTTCCACCAGTATCATTCATACTTGTAACTGCTTGTTAGTTTCTAATAAAGCTTTTTAAAAACACAAGCCTCCATTTCCAAAAGTTAACTAGTACATATTATGGTAGTGGCAATACTGCAACTTTGATGATAGTCGTATTAAATGGAGGTTCTCTAAAAATACCCTTAAAAATTTTAACAGGTGTTCATTTAAATTAGTCATCAAATTGCTTATGATTTTTTGAGTGACGAAGACGAATTGACAAACGCATGTGATTTATTGTTTCAAACAATTCATAGTAACATAACCTAAAATCGAAGTGATACTTGACAGTTGTTGGATAACTACTGCTGGCGTGAATCTTTCTATTGGAACAACACACAAAGATTTAGAGTTGTATCCATATCGTGTTTCGGTGGTACAGAAATACAATTACTGGACGTGTACCCCATTTTCTGCGAGGGATCATTAGCAGAACTAGGCCTTTCTGTAATATTGTTTACCAATAATAATGTTAGGTATCACAATAAGTTATAATAAACTGTCACTTGTCCCTGTTAAAAAAAAAACTTCCAACAAAAATAATGAGCTTTCAATCAGCGTAACTGACAAGATTTTCAACTTGTGATAGAAATTTCGTTTCGCGAATGCAGTTAGTTAACGATTGGTAATAGAAAAACACGAAATAGAGTGCACATTGAAAAAATCAAAATGGCATGTGTCAAAGGTTGGCAGCAAGAAAAAATAACAAACTCATCATAGTAAAGTGTTTTTAGGATGATTAATTCGAAGTATCATATGTTCAAACCGTGTTAATAATAAACAAAGTCAAAGGTTTTGCGTCAGTTCGTCCTATATAAGAACTGTGTCTATATCTTGTAATTTGAAACCGAAAAGAGTATTATTAGAGACACTAACCATTTCTCATGTTTCAGGTATTTCACATTTCATTTTACTTCTCGCTTTTACTTTATAACGCTGAAATGGCATCGCAGTAGAGAAAAATCATTTATGTTCTTGATAGTAAACTTGTATGCAATCTTGCTTGGATACCGTAGCCCAAGAAAGATGCAGACGTTATTTTTAACGAAAGTTTGAATCTACTGTCAGAATAATAAAAAATTGAATTATAGAACTGATTTTCCCGGTGACATAACGTGGTTTAGAGGATCCTCACTGGATTACAATAAATTGTTTGTTAGATAAGAGAGTAAAGAATATAAAATTGTGTCCGCTCAACTTCAGGCAGACATGATGCAGACGACATATAAAACCGCCAGGGAAACACAAATATAAAAATGCAAATAATTCTTAATGTAATATGTGACTGCTAAATTTAATAGAATATCATACGTTATCAGTGTTTGCAGCATTATTTAAAAAACGTGTTTTCAAGTTGTATATTTATTATTAATTTAAATTTTCACATATTCTGTAAACATATTTTGTTTTTTGTATGCCGCTTCTTTGTACAGTTTAATCACCATCACGGAAAATTCTCTTCAAACCTTAAAACTGCGACGCGAATAAAATACTGACAAAAGTGAATAAATCTCATGATAAGAGGGAACTAGGAAATAAAGGGTGAGCTGAAATATTAAGTAGAAATCATAATTTATAGGCTAGATCGTACTCTTATCTCCAAAGGGACGGGCCGAAGCGGATGGCGCTCAGTGTAAATAAAAAGCATAAGCGTACAAATTCATTCTTAACGTATCAAAACGGAGTACATATTGATCAAAAAGGCCATTTTAAATAGTAAAGAAAAGAAGGTTCAAAACAAATGCTTGCTGAAATAAAAAAGAACTGAAAAAAGAGGAGTCTTGGTGGTGAAAGTAAAAGCAACATTATTAAAGTTTAAAACGTGAATAATAAAAATTGAAATTTAAGAGGTACTTATAACTTCACTTCCAAAAGGTAAAGTAATTAACGAATTTGTTATTAACGTATAAAAAACACTAAGAAAGTCCAGGCCAATACAAATAACTGAAATATTCAGTCGCGTTCGAATTAAAAAAAAAACACGACTTTTTTCGAAAGTTTTAGTTTTGAGAAGTGACAGTCTTAGATTTTACTTTGCTTTACTTTATTTTTTGGTCGTAGCAACGCGCGCCGGGGACCAGCAAATTTTTGTTCTCTAGAGGTAACAGGATGCAACAATTATTTATAAGGACCCTGTACTTAACATTTAGAGGATACATAGTCTATACGACACCACATTCTATATCATTATGAAGAAGTAATTGTGCGTGTCAGCTCCAATGCGCGACTGGAGTTTACACTTTAATTGCGATTGTCTCTACATATTATACTTTTATTGATATTTATTTATATTGATTCGATAAAATATTATACATAAATCATGTTACATCTAAATATACTACTACTTATATTACATGAATACATTGTTAGGAAGATTGATTTTCTTCACTATTGATAACATTTTGAACATTAATTTCATCAATATTATCGTCATTATTAAATACTGTGACAATAGATTTGTGGTAACTAAAATACGATACGTGAACGTTGGAAGATACGTGATTTTTTTCTATCATCACTACTTGACCTGGTTGCTTCGATATCTTAAGTAGAGGCCCTAGACGGTCAATCATTTTGATCAAAAACTGGAGTCAATCGATTGAATAAAGCGTGATTTTAAAGTAAAAGTGGTTTTTGTCTGTCGGCAAGGGTTTATCAATAAAGACCGAGATGTTTACAATAGTTTGTATGGTAAGTAGTAAGTTTTTTGCCCAAAATAAATCCAGCGACTATCAAAATGTTTTGAGTGTGTTCAGGCTCCAACCCCTTCCACCCCAAAAGTGGGGGTTGTAACACACACCCCAAAGGGGTGGGGGTGCGGCCACGCACCACTTTTAGTTTGTAGTTTTTAGGGAGAATAAAGTAAGCTTTGAACCGAGCAACATCGTCTTACTTCTCCATGTTCAAAAATTCTTGAACATTTTTTGGTCCTTCGAGCCGGATCCATTCGCGCAGTTTGGATTCGAAAAGCAGTTCAGTTTATTGTGAAATCAATCAATCAAAGGCAGTACCACATCAGTGAGTGCATCAGCAAATTCATCATCTTCAACTGAAGATCATCATACGAACACGACAGTACCCACTAGGACTCTACAACTCGAGATTCAACACTGCAACGCATCATCAACAGCAGCAAGTTCACGGCTACAAAGGTCAGACCCTTCTTTTCATTTCTATTCCTCTCCGTATATGTTTTGATTCTCGTCAAAAGAGTATAAACAACGTCACTTTTCTTGCAATCGGGTTATGCGAAACAAAATGTCGAAAGAGAAAGAGGTAAAGTCCCTCAAAAGTAAGCGCGGTCTCGTAGAGGCGCGCCTTACTCGATTTACAAATTTTTTCAACGACGCTGCAAATAAAACCAAATTAGTTGAAATCAAAAATCGATGCATCGACCTAAAAACGTGTTTATCAGAGTTTCAAGATTTACATTTTCAAATTAAAGAATTAGATGAAACGCAAGCAGTAGAGCAAGAATTAATTGACTTTGAAAACGATTACTACAAAATTGTCCCGGAAGTAGAAACAATGATATCGAAAGCAAATAAAAATCAAGTCGAGCCAGCGCCAGCGACAGCAACATCTCAGGTAAAACTCCTCGACATTCAGTTGCCAATTTTTTCCGGATTGTTCACGGAATGGGTCACTTTCAAGGACACGTTTTCAAATTTGGTCCATAATAATGCAAGCTTAGCACCAATTCAAAAGTTTACTGTTCCAATTTCTAAAATCTGTGTGCTTCCGACCAAATTAAATTTCGCAACATATCTTTGTACAAACATAAATCTTTTTGTTTTATATTGTCTCAAGTTTTATGTCACATTGTCTCATATTTTGTTTTATTTTCTCATGTTTTGTTTTGTATTCGTCTCATTTCTTGTTCTATATATTCCACGTTTTGTATTTATTGTCTAATGTCTCATTTTTGTTTTGTAATTGTGTCATGCTTTGTTTTATTTTGTATCACCTTTTGTATTTGTATCATATTATTAGTTAAGGACAACGCCTTAACGGGGGGAGCAATGTTCAGGCTCCAACCCCTTCCACCCCAAAAGTGGGGGTTGTAACACACACCCCAAAGGGGTGGGGGTGCGGCCACGCACCACTTTTAGTTTGTAGTTTTTAGGGAGAATTAAGTAAGCTTTGAACCGAGCAACATCGTCTTACTTCTCCATGTTCAAAAATTCTTGAACATTTTGCATTGCTGGTTGCCATTAATTTTTCAATTTTACATTAAGCGTTTTTCAATACCGTCAAAACTACGTTTAGGGGCCATATAATTTGAGGTTTAAATAATATCTACAAATTATACTTCGTGAATCACTCTGTATAATGAACGGATAAACTAAGTAAATGACAATCTAGCAAATCTATCAAAGTTTTGATGTAGACACTTCCTTTGCGTTATCATGTGAATGGTATATTAATTTTTTGACACAAAAGCCCCTAACCTCAATTTTTGACAGAAAGGTAAAAGTAGTGAAAGTAAAACACAAATTTATAATTTACAGTTGCATTAAATTTATTGACCTAAATCAGATTCTTCAGTAGAAGATTCTTCCCCTACATTAATTATTATTAAAGGCTCCAATTTCTGCTCTTCGGTCTGGACATTGTCTGTTCTTTTCTTCTAATGGCATTTCTAATGTCATCGTCCACTTCATCTAATAACGATGTTCTTCGATGCGATCGAGAAATGCTTAGAAACGCGCTTTTTATAAGTACAATCTCTATACGTCGCAACATTTTGACGCAAAAAGGGCTGATTTAGTTACTATTACAAACACAACAAATGAAAAACTACTAAAATCGAGATAAATCAATATGGATATACTACTTCAATACTTCGTCATTTCGCGTTAGTTGTCGATTACACTCTGTAGCCTTCGAGGCATTTACTTAACCAACTCCTGTGTAATATTCTGAGGTAATTTGGTGCCATGCATTAACTATTACTTCTCTAAGTTGATCTTTATGTTGGGGCATCAAACGCTGTTTTTTTTTAGACTGCACCATTTTACCACCGAACTCAATCAACTAAAATTTTACGATCCTAGAGTTTTTTGACTGCGATGGTACCACCGCGAACAGAAAATACTGGCACAGCGTCATAGCGTAGGTACTTCCAAATTTATAATTAACTGAATCAGAAATGTTGACATACTAAACATGTGCTTGACATATTATGCAACTGTCAACTTCGTTATCATAGTATTTCATGTTCTCGGTGATACAATTTTGATAGGTTACGCTGAGTTAGACAAAATTTTAGGAAATAAATTGAAGTAAATACTACATTTGAAAAGTAGTCGTGTGCTGCTATTGTCTAATGTTTAATTTGAAGTTCCCAATGGGTGGCATTGACAAACAAATTAATGCTATTAGATAAGAAAATTGTAAAAAAATACATAATATATCAGATGAAAATGTTGCTGTCCGCATTTCTTCTGCTCATAGTAGTTCACATAATGATTGAAACTAATAAACTACAATTAGATAAAGAAGAAAGCGTGACACAATAAATTGACATAAATTGCCATATCATGGCAGCTTCAGAAGATCGGTTGAACATAATTATAATTCCTATACGCGACCAAAGATTGTATGTTACTTGTTCAGTAGTAGAAAAGTTGTTGTAAGGAGCCTACACAACCCCGTTTTAATTACTTAAGTATAACAGAACAGGATTGCGTGATCAGACTAAATCAAATCAAACACATGAGTAACAATTTGATTTGAATTTGCGCCTCACCTCAAACATATTAATTTATGATTAGTGGTATATCAAAGCAACGCACGCACGCCCAGATTTGTTCTGTCTTGTACAATTAGCTGTAAAAGTGATTAATAATATTTCTTTCTCAAATTTTAGGCCCATTTCATATGGATGCGATCGGCATCGGTCCAAATAATCCAAATGTGCTCCCTCGACTTCAAGGCATTTGCGAACTCCGGTACTACTTAGTGACATTCGCCAACAAATTCTATTCTATTTTTGTAATAGAAACATTTTAAATTAAAAAATAAAGAATTTGACAAATTTTGTAATTCTTTTAAATTTGAAGCAATTGTTTTAAAAATTATGGCCTGTCATACTCACCGCCAACTATGACGCCAAATTAAAATTAACACCCGTTAGGTTTCTGCATATCATAATGTTCAATATTTTTACTTGCACACCAGAAAACTTATCACGCATCAATTTATAATTCATAAATTAAATAACTTTTGCATAAAATTAATTCTTTCACTACAAATAAACCAAGTGATTAACAAAACTAGTACCAGAAATAATTCTAAAATATACATTAACACTGTATCATATTTCTTCCTTTAATTCGCAACAAAAAAGTTCTTTAATGTACAGAAGCAGGCAGCCCGGGGCGCGTCTCGGACCCGGGCCGCCTGGGGCCGCCTGTTTCATAGGCCGGCATGTAAACGTTGCTGAGAGTCGAATGATAACGCATTTTCGTTACGTTACGATTTCTAGCAATTAAAATTACGATTTTACCACCCGCAAGCCGCGTTAAGGAAATTTGTTCGAAAATTTTTCTAAATACTCCCTTCTATATTTGTGAATCCAATTGTGAATTCTACTATGTGCAATAATATCAATGCGGTAGGTAAAACTATTTTCACTCCAAGCGAGCATTTATTCTACACTTTTGCAGATGACTTGTGTGGGGCTTACTGAACAGGAAGAAACGAAATTTTCTGTTACTTGCGAAGGGTGACATTGCTGATTGAAATATTTAATGAAAACATGTCTGATGAAAAGGAGCTTAGCTTGCTGGAGGGTGAAGATGAAGTAGTAAATGGGGAAGTTTTTGGGCCTCGTAGGGCCAAATGCCATAAACGTAGAGTTCTAACAAATTTCAGCAAATGGTAACAGTTTACACTCATAACAATTTACTTGGTACATGGTACATGTGAAACGTAGTTATCGACACGTGAAGAAAAAAAGGAAGAAGTAGATTGGAAGTGGAAGAAACAAGCCTCGAGGTGAACTAGTTCTCGAGATATAGGAATGGTACTTTTGCCGAGGTTTGTATACTTTTATTCACAGTTAGATATTCGAAGTTTAATAATTAAATCTGATTAACATGAACTATTATTGCAACGTTTAATTTCAGTCAAATGTGTGCACTTAGTAAGCGCTGCAACAAATGATTATTTATTATTTGTTAGATAAACGTCAAAGGATTTTTTGGAATTTGTACTATTGCACAAATTAGTAAATCACCCTAAAGGTAATTTGTAATCGTATTTGTATTTGTCAACGGCTCACGAGTCGCCGCGAGGCTGCAGCAACAGTTGTGTGATTGCCTTTATTACCTATCATACTTTTAATAATAATTTAAATTCGGGTTGCCTGGTAACATCAGGTGAGTAATGGAATTAGAGGTCGGCAATTGGTTATTTTCCAACCTCCTTTGTAGTTGGAACGCAGTATATAGTATATTACTTCCGAGGTGGAAACAGTTTCATTTCTGTCGTAAGCTAATGCTCTAGGTCATACTCTTTAATGAGTATGGTATGTATTAATCACGGCGTATTCTATTATTTGATTGAAGTTTCTTAGATCTCCATTGTCATAAAAATCACAAAACAAAAATGACGTATTGTGGCTTGAAGATGGGCTGTTGGCAACCATGATTACTCCCCCCCCAAGAGATGGAAGTGATGAACTGTCATTTCCCGCCCGTGAGAAGGCCCTAAAAGTTGGGAATGATGCATTTCCTAACCTTCAAAAAGTTAGGAATCGACATATTACAATAATGATTGTGAATAAAATTACTAACAGATTCTGAATGAAAGTCTTTAAAAGTCATGCAGTTTCAAAGCAATGGTTTGCAAAAGAAGACGGTCGGTTACAATAAGGAGAATTTGTGTTACTACTTACCCTCTTCACGATTAGAGTGATGACCACTACTAATTAACTGGAAGGAAGAATGGCTTGTTATCATTTTTAGTGACGAATCCCGATTCTGTTTTGGCATGAGTAATGGAGTTTTTCATCTAATGGCACGTCCATCGAACGGTAGGATTCATAAGCGAGCTGCCATACAAATAGAATATCTTCAACTTCTTGTACCTTATCTTAAGATGCTCCGAAACCTCAATTTTCAACAAGACAACGTTCGAGCATGAGTTTCTCTTGATTACCTTAGAGAATATTCTCCCTTGGCCTCCAAGATCTACTGACATATGACATCTACTGACAAAACAACTTACAGTGTCCTTTATGCACTTTGAGCGAACTTCTGTACCAAATACTGTGGCTTCTGATAAATCATCATAACCATAACTTTGTGGTTCTTTAAATTTGTTCTACATTTTGATCGTTCATTTTGACTACCTAAATATAAAATGCCACTCAGTATGTTCAGTATGTTCCACAATAAAACAATATAAAACCGGTAAAGTATGTATGTATATAGTTTACAATATAGTTATTTTTGTATCTAGAACGTTGCGTTTAATAATGGAAGGTATTCTGCCGAGTGCCAACGGGGCCAAATATCTATTCCGGAACGAAAAAGCATTTCGCGTTTGAGATATCCCCAAAATAGACCTGTAAAATGCACAGGAGAACTTCGACTTGCCTATCCGGCAAGGCGCTCGTTGGGCAACGACTCTGAAGTTAGCAACATCCTGCAGTGGCGTGGCTAAAAAAGCTGGCGGCCATTACATTCATTCAGACTTAGTTAGAAGTAACCAGAAATAACTGACGCTTAATTTTTGTTTTTATCTTATTTTATTCCACTATGAGTTCTGTTTTTAAAGTTGAGTGTACTCTACGTTTAAATTGCATTGTCGAAATTTCACGTCACCAGAAGGATCAGTTGAATTTAAATTAACAATCGCGTGTATGGTGCCCCCCGAAGTATTTACAGGTAACCTTTTTATCCTATCTATTTTTTTTTCTCATACTCATACTCAACATAATGAGATGACCCTGTAATTGACCGGCGTTTATGCGCATACTAGAAACTCCTAGAGAAATGCTGTTCAACTTTACCGTCGTCCGGCCATCCTTTGTCAACGTCACTAATAAAATGGCCGACATTGTGGAAAGCTATTAACCACCTCTTTGTTGTTAGGTCGTGTTTAAATAATATCCAATACTGCTATTCAAACCTGGATAAATCATTGAATAATTACCTGTCTTTCGGTATAAGGCCGACAGCAGCTTGCGGTCATTTAAAAGCTATTTTGTCTCTGTTGACTTGAATTAACCAACACTGAGTAAGAACTGAATACTAAAGGCCAAATAGCGGCATAGCGCCACGCCGAATGTTGGGGTTCTGAAAAGTGTCTTATCTTTATGTGCATGTTTGTAGCTTCGTTGCGCCTCATTGCGTTTGCGCCCGCTAGATGTCTCGTCGCGCTTGTTTCAAAATGGCTTCCAAAGAAAACGTTGCGTTACGCTATATTTTATTATGCTTGTCTGTACATGTGTAGTTGGTGAGTTATGTGGCCCTACTTCGGCTAACCTGTACCTGAGAGGTGAGAACAAAGTCGTTTCGACTTTGAGTTGTCTCTTGGACCGCAGTGGTACCCAGAAAAGGCAGTTAACTTCTAAGCCTACTAGGTTGAGGTTGCAGTATTGTTTTCGGGCTACTAATAAATTGCTTGCTTCACAAATACTTACAATACTTAACAACCTACTCGAATCATTATTGTTAACATTACCAAATTGCATTGTAACCAACTTAATACGAAGCCATTAGAAATTGTTAACAGCAGTACGAGATCACAAAACTCAAATGCACAAAATGACTAAAACTTAATAAACATTTAAACCATAATTTTTGTGTTATCAATTTAAACTCCACTCCAGATTAGCTATCGCCATGTATCCAAAGAATCTAGGGTTTGTTTCGTTTGGATAAGTTTGAATGTCCCGCCATTGCTTGTCTTGTAAAAAAAATAACACAACGTAGGGTTCCGCTTTTTCTTTCATTGTCTGACGGTCACTGGCCAACCTTTTAATGTTCGCGGTCTGTTTCAAATTTTCAAATTTCACGTTTCGTGACGTTATTGACATTTCATTTCATGTTCAAATTCAAAAAATGGCGGTAATGTAAAGGGGGGTTATCACATTATAAACAATATTTTTTCAAAAACTGCAATAATTTTGTTATGCACAACAATTAATTTATTATTAAATCGTTTGACTCGGCGCTGACTATCGTAACGGTAGCAACCTAATAAACAATAACAATCAGTTGTATGAAAAACTAGTTTCAGCACTATTAATTTTATTATTGTAATTCATATTTTAAGAGTGTTTAAGCAGTACAAACCGCTGTCTCACAATTAATCCCCCCAAAATCACAATCATTGAAACTGGCATATTTTGACATATTTCAAAAGCAAATCAAAATATATAACGAGTGTGCAACAAAATGCGTGATCGCAGTTGGCTAAACGTATATCGGTTCTTTTACTTTACTGTTTACATTAATTGTCAATTCACATTACTCGATGACTTCTTTTTTACACAATCGTATCGATCAAGAATCGACTCAAAATTTTGGATTCAGAGGCTTCTACGATCACGAATTTTGTTGCTCACTCGTTATGAAGTTATTTCGCAAATACTGTACTTTACGTCCGGTAGTTACTCCGAATTTTCGATTTTTTTTTTCTGAAGTATGTATGTCAGGGAAAAATGTGTTAAGTTAAGTAGTTGGCGTCAACAAAATAAGAATTCTTTCACCACCCTTTTAGCTGATTCAGGGGTCGATATTACCACTATGAAACGATATGGGGGGTTGCGTTCTAGTACGGTAGTGGAGACATATATAGAAAATTTCAAACGCAAATAAATAATTGTTACCATCTTTAGTAGAGCCTATGAAACTTGCCAATAATACAACATGCGTATTAAACTTAAAAAATTGCAGCAGCAGCCTCATTGAACATCCAGAACTAATTAAAAGATACGATAATTGACAGCACAGGATCTGGTGTAAATTTAACTCACTGCAATATCGACACTTTCAATTACATGTAGTGCCAAATAAATTGTAATCGTCCTGTTTATGATATAAATCGTAATTGTTCTCTTTATAATAGTTACCATTTTGTATTGAAATTTTATATCATTTAAAATGTATGTTATTTCAGTAATGAAATCATAAATTTTAATAAGTTTCGAAAAAATGACAATGATATTTGTTTCATGTTCTAGGACGAAAAAAAAACTTTGTTCTAGAACATGAAATTATTTTGCAGCTAGGTGACAAAAAAGACTCACTTTGTCAAGAAAATTCAATGAAAGCTTTTGATGGCAGTATTCGAAAAAATAAGTTTTATATCAACACTGTCAAGACCTGTTTCTTCAAGCAGTTATCTGTATTATATTAAATAGTAGATTATATTACAAGTGACAGAAATGCTTCATTGTCAGCGAGTGAGATCTTTGAATCACGAGTGCGATAGCAGGACAGCATTTCGGTCATTTCGACGTGTTTCTTTCTTGATTCGCTGTTAAGGCACGAGTGTAATACTTAGTTTTATCCAAAACTCCCTTCTGTAAAAGTTCTTAAAACATCAGCAAAATCTAAAAATTTTATAGCGTTAAAAGCTGGTAGCTTATGAACTGGCCATGTGGTTGATATGACAAATATAAAAACATAATATATTTAAAATCGGCATTATTATGACTTCATAATTAACAGGTGTTGGATAAACTGTTTGTGTGGAATTTTTCAAGCAAAAGTAAATTATAGACTGTAATTTTGTGTCAAACAATATTTGGAATTTAATAATGCACAAAGTTCTTGTTTTAGTGCGATTTAATTAAAACCCAGAGAACTTAAAAACCGTAACTGGTTTAGAAAAAATTCTAAAACAAACTTCTAGTTGTAATATTAAAACAGTCTAAGTGCTGGTTAAATTAAAATTCAGCATTTTTTGCTTTGCTCCACTTGCTTTAATCAAAAAATATTCAATGCATTTTAATGAGATTCATCCTCCCCTTTGTGAGACAAGCGAATTGAAAATAACTTTATCATTCTTGGGATCTTGTTCAAATTTTCTATATCTCATTTTTCACAGTCGACAAACGCTACTGTAAGGAATCTAATAATCCCAAATAAATCAATTAAACCTAACTATATTACACAAATTTGTCGACTCTTTCTAACCAATTCAGTTTTAAATACACGTTCTCGTTCTTTAAAGTGACATCAAAGTGTTCAATCCGTGTTCTATCTCATATTTAAAAGTACAGGAGACCGTAAATTTTACGAGTACTAAGTGGGTTGTAATGACCCTTCGACGGTTCATTTATAAATTCGATGGTGCTTTGAAAGCGTATCTGCTAAAATGCCGAGCTTACAATTTTATGTAATGAATGGTATGTTACAAGTGTGTGTCAATTTAAAATGATAAACAGAATAGGGCTGCGTTATGACGTGCCATGTATCTATCCTATATTCATCACAGCTCGTTTCAATCCCTATTAAAAACTTCCAGGAAAGAGTCACTTCGGTTGCAAAAATTGCTTTGAAATAACATTTTTGTGATAGTCAGAAATTTAATTACATAGTGCAGTCTGCCAGAAGATATAATAAGCTTTTAAAAGAAAACGTTTAGTATTAAGTATTAGCGAAGATTTCTACTGAAATACTGTTAAATACTCTATTTTAGAATTTGTGTGTTAGGTAGGTATTGTTATACACATTAGGTCAAAATGAAATAAAGTATGTATTCAATGTAAATGTACACTCAGATCAACTTGATGGACCCGCCACTTTGTAGCAGTTTTTTCCAATTCGGCTTTTTAATCTTCTGACAATCATTCTTAATTATCCGGTGTTAACGAGGGAGAGAGCAGAGTGTAAAAAATTGGGGAAGGGACCCGGGCCAGTCTAATCATGGTAATGAGATTCTTTCAAATTGGAATAATACAAAATTCAAACTCATTCTTCTCCGAAAGAAAAAAGTAACAAGCCAGGCTTTTCAAGCTAGCAAAAAATCGTTTAATATTCACAATATTATTAACAGTAGGTATCAATTATTCACCTAGAAATTAATCTTGTTTTTGCAATAGATTTTTACTTCTTAATTTAAGTTCACCTTATAAAGGATTTCCTCTTCACATGTCGAGTCTGTCCGTCCTTGCCTTGTTTATCTACTTTTTTGTGCATGTTCCTGTTATTTTTCTGATCGTTTATTAGAAATTTGTTATCTTTGATGAATCCCTTATATCTTCCTTGATATGATGTAGGTAATACTAACCTTCTTTGTTCTTGTACATTTTTTGGATAATCCTCATTCAGCCATAATTATGTCTAAAGCTTTCATGTATCTTGTGTTTCTGAGAACGTCCATACGAGAGCTTTCCTTGTTTGTTTTGTCTTTCCCTTTGCGCGTGGAACCGATTCTTCGAATATCAATTTTTTCGTCTATCTTTTGCATTATCGTGTCTATTTTTTCCATTATTTCTTTCTTATTTTCGTTATCCTCATCTTGAATGCCTCTTATAACAATGTTTTTATAACAAATTACGCACTGAAAGCTATATGCGCGCGCCGTTTCAGTACACATGAATATGTTCTATTTCCTTGTATACGAGTTTGAGTCTCTTAATGAATTGAGCAGCTGCGCAGTGCATTAAACCTTTATAATCAGCTGATACACCGACCACTCACAAAATTATTTATTACAGTCACCCATCTCGCCCATTTGCTTTCTCAAATGCGACCTTGTCTAGGAATTCTCAAATTTTATTATGTAATTTATTGCCAATGGGGTTAAAATAGAATAAATAAAAGTTAGGTACTTTATTGTCTCATTTATTTTTCAAAATAAATCTATAATTACCAACTGATAACTCTATTAAAGATATATATAGTTCTCGAAATCAGTGACTTCAGAACTGCTTTGGAAATTTGCAAAAAAATATAAGTACGGAATTGCCTCGGCATTTTTTTTCTTTTTTGGACCATCATCATACTAATGGTAACTATCAAAAATACTGCACATTTTTTTTCTCTTGGTAACTGACAATTTTTTGCTATTCGCCCACAACACACTGTAGATAAAGGAATTTTGATAAAGATTTAAAGAATAACCGGTAGGACTACACGCCGGATAGGTCAGATGTTGTGTAACAGCTGAACCTGGGCGCATGTGCATATACTAAAAAATGTATTGAAAATTGCCAATAGTGGCACACTTGTACTGAAACGGCGCGCGCATACAATCTTCAGTACGAAAATTTTAAGTACTGAATTTTAAGTACTCAATGTCAAACGGCTCTAACTTCTAGTTCCAATTTTTCTATTTTTTTTCTGCTTTTCATTCACCGTTGGCGTTAGTTTTGTGTTGGTTTTAACTAAACCTCTGCACAGCCATAAGAAACAAGAAGAGCAATACTTGATGTGAGTCATTCTACATAGGTCAGACAGGTCGCAAAATATCAAACCGTATTAAAGAACATTTCAGGCACATCTATAACAACACAGATCTTGAGCCTCCTCCATCAATACCTTTTTCTTTCGCCAATCATATATTAATAACGAAACATAGTTTTTCACGATCAAATTACAAATTGATTCACAAATGCAATAAAGGCCGGAAATTAGATTTTCTTAAGACTTTGGAAATAAGGAAAGCTTTGAAACTGGAAAACAGATCTTGTTTAAACGAACAGCATAACTTCAATAATTATTTTAATTTTTTACCTCTCAAACAAACTTACCAGATTCTCCTTTATCCATTTTTAATTTTTACATTTTATAAAATGTTGTTTTTACGAAATATTTTAAAAATCATGCAACCTTTTCAAAACGTCAAATTTAATTCAAAATTACATCATAATTTTAAATATTCTTTAAGGTAAGAACTCCTCTGTAATTCATCAATTGTATCATTAATCTCTTGTTAAATTAGGGCTGATGATGGCAGTAGTGTTCTGCCGAAACATGTTCCATTTGTAATTTTGGGCTTATTATTAAAGTTTGTGGAGTTCGACTTAAATGTATTTAAATTTTAATTTAAATTTATTCCACTTGTATTTATCGACGTTTTTCTGGTATATAAATTTTTCATTGTTTAATTTTTTTTCATTCTAAAAAATATATACATAAACATATTCGACAATTGTTATAACAATCCATCAAAAAACCTTCAATGTAGCTACCCTGTGTACCCTAAAAATTAAGAAAAAAAAAACTTTTATTCAAATTAATCTGAATCTTTAGATTCAAATAAATCATGAAAACAAAATTTAAAGTTTCTTGGAGCAATCTGGACATATTTTTATTTGGTGTTGAGCACATACAAACTTTTTGCACACATTGCATGAGGTTGTACTTTTGCGGTTCCTTGACTTTTGAGAGAACCCGCATATTCCCGAGGACTGTTGCTCCTGTACAGGTGCTTCAACGGATGTTTTAATTTGAATAATTCCTTTTATAATGTCGCGAAGATTTGATGGTAAAGTTGGCCATCATAATCTTTCGCGCATCAACGGTTGTATCAGATCTAAGGCCAACGTCTTGAGGTAGGTGCGTCTATTTTCAAAATTTTGTTTGTTTTTTATGCGGATTCTTTTAGAAGAATCACGGAATTAATCCCCAGAATATTGAGAAGTCCATAAAAAATGCAAAGTGGCCAGCGACAAGTTCGTCTCAATACATCAGAATATTGATGACAAAGTCGAAATGTCGAAGTTGAAGATAGATGGAAAATCCAGCGATTTCTTAAAAGCACAATAAACCTAAAAGCACTTTTTTTTTGAAGGGTTATGGTCACCCAGGCCATCAATATTCAGTTTGAACGTTCTGGGTTGTTCGTTTGTCTCCAAAAGCAAAAGAACACTGTAATACCACAAACCAAATCCGACCCAGACATTATAGTTCTTCTATTCTGCCCGAGGTTGCACCATCTCGTAGCCAAAGTTCCAGATTTTATCTCATTTCAACACCGGAAGAAATTTGTCTCTCAGTAAATGACAACCTTAAGTTTCAGTTTAAAAGTTTGTAATTGTAATTGTAAATTTTACATATTGATTTTTCGAATTTTAGTTAAATTATTATTATATTTTATTAAATTATTATTGTATTTGTAGGTTAGTATGCAACGGAGGTACGTGGTAAAACAATCTTGATTATTTAGTGTTAAGACGAATAAATTATAAAACTTCTTAAAACTTCTTTTAAGACGTATACGACGTGACATCAAAAATTTGTGTTCTGTTCTTATAATTTTATACAAGAAAAGGTATCTTATTCACATCTAGATATTTTCTATAAATCATTGAATAAAACAAATCCAAAGAAACAATTTATTATGTTGTTTATTAAGATAATTTACATGTAATGTACTTACCCGCTTATCTGAATTTGAATCTATTACTGTGCTTCTACTGCCCTCGAACTTACCTACAAAAAAATTGTTCTGTCAAATTATAAAAAATTATAAAAATATCACTCATACAATAATATACAACAGACAATAATATTAATTTACACTGTCATCGTCGCAGCACAAGGGGTGAAACAATACCAAAGAGAGTTAATAAAACACAAATTTTATTCAATTGCATAAAAACAAAAAACGAATTACACAAAATTGCAGTTTTGTGCGGTAGGAAATTTATATAAATGGTTATAAATAAATGCCTTTTTATTAATAGATTTATATCTCATTTTGTATAGCAATATAGGTTACGGTTATTGAAATCCCAATTTTTACAGTTTGTTGTAACAATGAATTTAACATTAATGTTCAATTAAAATTAATTAACATTAATAGGTACAATAAAAAATAATATTAGGAGATAATTAAAATAGGTTATATAGTTTGACAATTATTAACGACATAAAAATGTATACTGAAGCACCAAAATTTTCTGTAGTTATTATATTACGAAGGGAGATGTTTATATTATCTACCCAGCTATGAAGGAAAAGAGAGAGAAAAGTTTTTTATTTTTCAACATAATATTATGAAGTCCTCAAAAAACTCCTCCACCGCTTCTTCTAGGTGTTCATTCGCAGAAAAACAGCGTCCGTTTTGGCAAAAAGATAGTCACTCGGTGCCTGGGCTGTGGTTCTATTTCTACAAAACCGCATTCGTCGATTACCTCACGGACTTGGCGAGCTTTGTGAACTTTGCAATTTTTATTGTATGGCAGCTGTCAATTTTTTGATTGTTTCTTTATAAACTTTTTCTGTCATTGTAGAACTTTTTTTCATATATTCAATCATTAATATTCCTTCCATATTCCAAAACACCGTCACCGCCAGTTTTTCCGGAGGAATTCTGTGTTCTTGCCTTTTTTGGCGGCGGAGATCCCACTGCATGAATTTTTGTTTTTTTCGGTGGATCCCAGTGATAGACCAACGCTTCATCACCTGTTATAATTTTCGAAAAAAAAAACTTCGTCTTTAGCCAAAGCTCTCAAGTTTTCTTCGCCAATTTGTTGCCGACACAGTTTTTATTCGGGAGTAAGCAATTTCGGAATCCCACGTGCTGAGATTTTATTCATTCCTAAATTTTCATGCAAAATTTTTAGTACTGTATTCCGACATGCCTACTTCAGCAGTAAGCATTGAAAGAACTCTTATTGTTTGCTAAGACCAAAACCCCAAATTTCTTGTCGTCCGCATTTTGGGTAATGTTGAACTTACATATGGATAGATTTCCTTCCTTTGTCAAGAATTTAATTACGCTTCTATGTTCTAACTGAATTTCACTCATTTTTTGTCAGTTAAATCAACACAACAAAACTTTTTGGAAGTACATAAACCAAATTTTTACACCAAACTTGGTCAGTATGCATTAAAATGTCATAGCTACTTGACAGCAAAAATTTGCGATCGTCACTTGTTTCTATCATGGCTAGGTAGATAATATAAGAATCTCCCCTCGTTTTATATGGACCTCGAAGCTAAATTGTATTAACTCGAAAATTAAGCATTATTGATAGTGTTATAATTACAATAACAGAATATTAACAAAATGTGTTAAAATAAAAATTACCTATGCCAAATGTTAATGGAACTACAATATTTTTAATTGTTTTAAGTTCGTTTGTGTCACACATGCATAATACACACTTTATTTACAACGCACAGATTTTTTTTCTGCAAGAACGACTGTAATGGTAAATTACAACATTGAAATCAAGAGTGATACAAGTTGTGGGATAAAGGTAAAGGGAACTTTTCCCCATTGTGGTAAATATTTATCAAGTAAGCAAGAGAAACTTAAACTACGTGTGATAATGTAAATGTATGTGCATAACAGAATCCGAAATTGGAGGGAATATATTCACTAGGGCAGTCTCATTTCGGATGAATCTGCAGACAAAACCTAAACCGAAGCTAACTAGAGTGGACCACTAGAGCTATGCAAATGCTATTGATTGATTACATTCAATTTGCCAAGATCCGTAACGAAATCCTATAAGGTAAATCCTAAGTGTTCAGGTCTCACTATCAGAATTTTAACTAATTGGAATGACTTGAATCATTCAAATTATACTTCGGGGATTCACTTCAAAGAAGTCTTTGCTTGTAGAATAATTTAACTAAATGTGATGAATTCATTAATTATTATTTATGTATGTTTAGGCGGAAATTGGGAAATTCTGTGAGTATAATAAAATAGCTTGACTAAGAAAAATCCCTTCTCAACCTTGGTGTATAAGCTATATATTTAATCGTTGAACATGAATCGAAATAAAACAGTGTGTACTGCACCGATTTTTATAATTGTTTTTTTAATGACATTGATAAGATACAGGCCTAGATTCCTTTTCATTTTCAAAAATTTCACAGGTTCATTGATTATTATTATTATTTGACCTGAACGAGCGTGAGTCGTTTGAGTAACAAGCTGGCAAACACAGATTAACAACGTTTGGATATACGGTACATTATGTTCAGAGTGGAGGACAGAGCTCACTTTGTAGAATATTCTCGATTCGTATTCATCGCTAAGGGGTACTGCGCCGCTCAGTAATAAATGAAGATAGTTATTTACGGCGAATTTACAGAAAATTCTGTGAAGGTATATCCGCGGTGTCGCGAAACCTTATTGAAAGATTTGCAGAAAATGTGTGAAAAACATAATATACGTCAGCTTCGTGTGAATTATTTGCAGAAAATTAAAAAGTTCTATTTATTTGTCCTACACACATGAAAAAAGTTGGAGGACGAAACCCATTGCAAAAGATCCACGATTGGTTAGTTATTATTCTAAACATCGACATCGGTTTTGCCGAGTGCATTGCAACGCTTGTGAGTAAGTAAATTTTTTTTTTTTATTTTTATTCGAATCCTTTGTACCGTTGGATTATTCAGAAATATTTTTATTTTCGGTTCCGGCTAACATCGATCTCTGTTCAAGGATTTCTGATTGCAATTTTTAATTTTACATTATTCATGTCAATTACACTTTATTTAACTTCTACAATTTTTTTGGGTGCTTTGATTTCTTTTTATAACATTAATTTGGTTACACTATTTACGTTCTATGTTCAAAAAAGTGTTGTCCAGAATTTGTTGTGTGTGGACGTGATTTCATTCAGTTCAAAAAAGTGTTGCACAAGGATTGTTGCATAGCAATCATCTTAATGCCAATAATGCTGTATTTAAAAGAATGTGTTTGACTTTTAAAATAGTGTTTTTACTTGTGTACATAATGTTTGTTACTTCTCTGATGGATAATCCATCATATAAACATGCAATAACATGTGCTCTTTCAATTAAATCTATTGACGGTATTTCTAAATTACTTGATGCGACAAGCAGTGTCAGTTGGAATTTTTTTTAACTATGGTGAGGTTTTATTTTAGCTGTACAACACATTAATGAACATAACTGTCCATATTAATTGTTTTTTTTTTTAATTTTTACATTGATTCGATTACCAATCCAATACATACCACTCTAGTTACTATTATTCTTTGTAAAGTTTAATAGTAATATAGAGTTAAACATATTATCGTTTATATGTTACACAGTATAAAATATATTGGATAAATAATTAATAAATAATTTTTGACTTCCAAATAGTGTGCTACTTTAGTCCCTCAAAATATGGACTAAAGTGAAACTTTTGCTCTCTAGGGAATTATTAATTACAAATTACAGTTGAGGACACTCCACATTGGACATCATTTGTGACAATGGCATTTAAGCGGTAAAGAAGTCTTTATATCATAACCTTATTTTTAGCTATTGTCAGTGTGTCACTCACAAATGTTAAATGACACGTAACGTCATCAGCATCAGTCAACAATTAATTCATCGTTAGTACAAAATTCAGACACAAAATTCAGGGAGTTGCTATTTACAAGTACTATTAATATGCCAAATTTGAACAAAATCTAAATTTTAGGTGGCTCACTTGGTATGGAATGTCCCATTTAGCGATTGTCTTACTTATGTGTCGATCAAATATTAGGCGATTGTCAAAGTATACTTCAAGATCCCTAACTGAATCAACATAGTTTAAATTCCGATTATTGAAGGTAGTTATAATGGTAATGAATTTGCACTTTTTTTACAATTTTCAATATTTAGGTAAGTTTATTTTCCAAACACAAGGCTTCAAAACAGTCTAAATCCTGTTGAAGATGCGAAGCATTAGATGAGTAATTTATAATTCATTATAATAATTAAAATATGTAAAACATAGTAAGTAGTATTAATTAGACGACAGTAAATCATTCTTGACAGTAAACAAACTATCCCATAGTGGTAGAATAGATCATCCAAAACCAGAGGTAAAGAGGATAAACATACTTGACATGGATTTAAAAGCAGCCGCTTGTGCAGAATTGGTTTGGTGGACATAGGGACTTTAGAATCTTTACAAACTTCATTGTTTAACGACAAATTCTGATCCATTTTATTTTTAATATCCTATAGTAACTATATCAAAAGGAAAATAGATTAAAATACTTGCTTAATGTAGTGGCCAACTTTACAAATTTCAATATTTTCATTTGACAACTCAAGTAAAAATAAATAAACTAACATCGTTTCAATTATCTGCTTAAATTAGGTTGTTTAGCTGGGGATACACAGATGAAATAATTTTTTCTTCAAACATCAAAAAAACGTGACATTGTATAGATAGGTAATAATAGGTAATGACTGACAAATGGCCATTTCGCTGCCATGGCAGACAAAGCCCTCTAGTTTTACGGTGGTCGGCCAAGTTTTACCAAATCAAAAAAATTGACAGATTTTCGGCGTTTAAAGGAAAAATAGCACGTTTTATACGGAGAAAAGTGGCTCGTCTGCATTTGCCACGAAAAGCCTCACTTTTGCTCCTAATACAACAATATACTATTTGATAACGGAGATCACTTCAAACAACAGTACAAAAAATCAGTCCTTCCATGCAAATTTGTTAACGCTGCCTACAGTTCCGAAATTGCTAATAATAACCACTTGCCACGGTTATGCACTGTCAAAACATTACCACGAAATAGGTCATCAAATAATGCTGTTCGAAAATTGCGAGATAGTATCAAATTACTTCAACAGAAAGACGTGATAACGGTTATGCCTTATCCACCATTTGGACTCCAGCAATCAACTCAATGGTTCGTTTGTTCAGTTAGGATTTAGTGCGTGAAAAGAATTTAAAGTCAAGACAGGTTGAATATTAATAGTTTTATACCTAAATATGTATAACAAAATAATAGGTACCGGATATTCAATAACAGTAAAATTGAAAGTACGTTCATTATGATTGATTAATAAATGAAGCTAGGTACTCTTTCTTCCCTTTATGTTAGAATGCAAAATATAAATTGTGTCGTGTGGGAATCGTGGACGATACAACTAAACGTAATTCCCGCTATGATGTTAGTAACCCGCTAGTCATAAACTACTTTTTTATAAGCTTTTATTTAACTTGTCCTGTTAGTATGTGAGTATGTATGGGTCAGATCTTACAAGCTAAATTAGAACCACTTCTTGACATCCGATTGAGCTGAAATTTTGAAAGATTTGAAGATGGCGGATTACACTTACTTTTCAACCCCCTTAATATGGGTAACAAATGAAAGGGCTTGAAGAGTAGAAAACGATAAAGTTAGTGACATCACAATAAATTCTAATTAATTAAATTTGTACTTTTCTCATTTTGCGGGAACGAATACAAAAAACACTGTTCAATACTCGTGCCCTGCCACTTTTCAGGGGCTAGGGCTCATTGCAGCCCTCGGCATTCGCCTCGGACTGCAAAAATTCGTCCTCGCCCCTAAAAAGTGTAATGACAGCGCACTCGTTTGAAATACTATTTGTATTCATATTTCGTGAAATACATAATGGAGAAAGTGACTCTTTTGCATAAACGCATACAAAGAATGTTGTTCAATACTCAGCCGAAAAGTGTCTTGACGGCTCACTTGGATCGAAATATACTATTACATGTCAAATTTACACACAAAATACGAAATTGAGTGCAAAGTAGAGTAACAAATGTAGGAGTAACTTAGTCCGGGGAAGTCCCTGGGAAGGAGTTTCTCAACCTCGGCTATGCTTGGACCGATCGGGCGGACTCGGATATGCGCGTCCCGGTCCAAGGGAGAATAAGCTGGACCTCTGTTCACGACAGTCGTTGTTTTGTATTGTTAATAAATCACTAATAAATATTGTTTTACTACACAAATTTTGGGATTTCCTTCCATGTCGGCTTACTTGAAATCCGTTTTTTGAATTTCCCTTTTACTATTGTTATTTACACAATTCTGTGGTAGAAAATCTAAGCACAGGTATATTACCGGATTCATGTAAGACTAATTTCATAAAGACCTCGCAATACTATTTCGATTTCGAACTCCAATAAATAATGAATATGTAGTAATGTTTCACAAGTGAGGCTTTATAACAAAATGCGAACACGATTCCCTACTTCCCACTTTTACAATACACAACTATGTGCCTATATTCGTTGTCTGGTTTTTGCAATGTGCAATTATACGAGTAAATCAGTTCATGATACCGTGACTAGGCAGTTCGGACAAATAACTCAAATACTGTGAGCTGCAACAATCGTGAACACATCAATTTTTACTGAACATATTTCGTTTGCTGTCGTGTGTTACAACTAAATTCTTTTTATCTAAAAAATGACTGTCTTGTCACCAGCTGCAAAGCATTTAAACAACAATAATAAATTTGCATTAGACAACGTTTTACCTGTATCGGTAATTCAAACTGCATTTGCATAACAGGTAATTTAAACTGCAGAGATATCAATACCCAGCTAATTTCCTCTCATTAATTATTATACAAAGATTCGAAATACCTATTAGCATTTGTCAAATTATCAGAATCAGTATTGCCTTTTAATCATGATTTGATCTATTAATTATATCGGTTCTGGTTATGCCTTAAACTCCATTATGTATACTAATGCAGATTCTAGAATAATCTCACAAGTACAGTGGCAAGGAACATTTGACAAAAATAATCCCAATTTACATAATGTGTTCCTTATTCACTAATGAATTAAATATTAAATTACGTATTATTTTGTGTATATATCCCATGTATTGTGGTCTAAAAAGTACGTTGCAATGCAAACAAAAAATAGTTCTGTTAAATTAATACTAAATAATTCCGTCTTTGTCAGTTTCTGGCAAAGAGATTACATATATGATATGTATTCCCCTTGCATCCTGCAACCTATTATCCGTCTGCTTCTTTTTGTGACAGCTTGTGACTTCAGAATTTGTTTTCCTGGATAGATATCGTTACATTTTACTATTTGTCCTGCCCATTCTAGACTACCACTCTTGATTGCAATGGCAATGTCCTGTGTTTCCATTGTCACAAACCACACCCAATATAAAAGACATTTCGGGAATCGAAGGTTTGTTTTTATTGTTCTTTGTCTCAGTTTCGTAGACTAACAACGGAATTTTTGTTGGTTATACAGTTTTTCTAAACCACAGGATATTAAATTTTGTGTGAAACTGCGGCGAAAAGTCTGTCTATGAAGAAAAATTTCTGGTGATAACAGATTCGCTGTGAGATAGATTAATAATAGGAGTATTTTTTAAGATTCAAAAATAAAATGATTTGTATTTTCTTAAGTATTATTAGATCGTCAGCAATGTTCAGATTCACTATTTTCCTAATTTTAAATAAGACCTAAATTGTATATATGGCATTTTATATAACCCAGATTTCATCCACTACAATAAAAATCCTAAAACGCTTTGTGACTACAGTAAGTACTGTGTATATGTGAATTATATGTCATTATTTGCAATAGTTACTTCTGTTCAAAAATTAGAAAATGCTCTCTGTGCAAAAGCTAACCCATTAACTTAATTTCAGTACTTCAAACGCAGTAAACTACAAAATAGATCCATATTTATTAAGCGAACTTTTATGTTTGCTTTCAATTTACTATGTTGTTTTGACGGTAAAGAGAGAAAGGCTGATACAATCTGTGGGCAGTCAATAGGAAAACATCAAGGATCGTAACAAAAAGAAATTGAACGTCACCATGGAAGTTTTCGATCAGTGACCAACGGCTGATGTACGACGCCTTTAAAAGGGACCCGTGGCAGAATCTAGAGCATCACGAACCTATTAAATTTTAAACAATGATTGAGTAACCTCTTGGGTTTCCGATACAGCCGAATTCCATTTCCGCCACAATTTTACCCACTGTTGAGGACTCACGGTCCACGTACATGTCCAATTAAAGTAACAGAGATACTCTTTTTATTAGAACGACACAACAAAGCCTTAAATTTATAGGAAAACTGTTGTGTGTAAAGTGAGTATTCCGACAATTAGCTCGTCCAGCTAACTGTATTATTGCGCAAAGAAAAGGCTAGACAACATGTGTTGGAAAATGTCTTTCTACTTTCTAACGGCGTGGCTGTAAAAAACGTGAATTTACAGTAAATAACATACTCTAACATATAAAAAAAATAAGGCGCTAAGAAAAATTAATGTTTAAATGTTGAATTTTGAAACTTGCGGGTATTAAAATCTTTTAACTTTAAAATATTAACATCTCGGGTAGGCTGTATTTGCAGACTCCTGGAGTAATTTAATATGTAGTGTCAAATAAGTCAAGCCGATACATATATAGGGTCTTCACAAATAATTCGTAGATCCAGTAGACTTTGAACGACAAAATTCTCCATCTAACTACATTACTGACCTCTTTTTGGTTAATGTGTAATTGTAAATAATTTTTATTATTTGTAATTTAATAAACGGTTAACTTTATTCAAACGATATAATACGAAAGTGGTTATCATGTAGATTCAGTGTGAACGATTTATTTGATTTTATTTAGCAAGTTCCGATTAGTTTACAAACTAGTCTAGTTTAGCCGTAACATAATACTAAGAAAAATTAAACTGACTAATTATGTAATAAATTAAAATTTAAATATATCTCGTCGAACTCCACAAACTTTAATAACTGTAAAATTACTAATGGAACATGTTTCGGCAGAACACTTCTGCCATCATCAGCCCTAATTTAACAAGTGATTAATGATACAATTGATGAATTACAAGAGGGGTTCTTACCTTAAAGAATATAAAAAAAATTATGACGTTGACGTAATTTTGAATTAAATTTGACGTTTTCAAAGGTTTACATGATTTTTAAAAGATTTCGTAAAAACAACATTTTATAAAATGTAAAAATTAAAAATGGATCAAAGAGAATCTGGTAAGTTTGTTTGAGTGGTGAAAAATTAAAATAGTGAATTAATAATGGGATTATTGAAGTTATTCTGTTCATTTAAACAAGATCTGTTTTCCAGTTTCAAGGCTTTCCTTATTTCCAAAGTCTCAAGAAAATCTAATTTCCGGCCTTTATTGCATTTATGAATCAATTTGGAATTTGATGGTGAAAAACTATGTTTCGTTATTAATATATGATTGGCGAAAGAAGAAGGTGTTGATGGTGGAGGATCAAGATCTGTGTTGTTATAGATGTGCCTGAAATGTTCTTTAATACGGTCTGATATTTTACGACCTGTCTGACCAATGTAGAATGACTCACAAGAAGAGCAGTTTAATTTGTATACACATGATGATGATTTATAATCTAATGGATTATTTTTAATAAAAAATCTGGATAAGTTGTTATCTGTTTTAAATGAAACTTTAAAACCGTTTTTCTTAAGTATTTTAGAACATTTCTCTGAGACGACGCCAAAGTATGTTAATGAATTTGAAAAGGAAATTGTTTTTGAAGGATTTTTAACCAAGTAGTGTGTGTATTTGAATTTGTTATAGTACCTATAGTGTAATTTATTTATAGTTTTCAAAGAATATCCATTATTTAAAGCAATTTGTTTAATGTTATTAAGTTCTGTTTGAAAAGATGAATCTGATAGTGGTATAGAAAATAATCGGTGGAAAAAGGAATGAAAAGCTGCAAATTTATGGGAAACAGGGTGACAAGAGTCAAAAGGTATTACGCAATCTGTGATACTAGGTTTTCTATAAATGTCAAATTTAAAAGTATTATTATTCCTAGTGATTAACAAGTCTAAAAAGGGGATTTGGGAATTGATTTCAATTTCAACGGTGAATTTAATGGATTGGTTTAAAGAATTTAAGTTGCTGAGTGCGTTATCAAGTTCAGAATCAGATCCTTTGAATAAAACAATTATGTCATCTACAAATCTGTACCAAAAGAGAAAATGATTTTTAAAAGGTGAAGAAGTTAAAAACTGATCTTCTAAGTTATTCATGAATATTTCTGCTAAAAGAGGTGACAAATTAGAGCCCATTGCTAAGCCTGAGTCTTGTGAATAAAAATTATTATTAAATTGAAAGGAATTTTGATATAGAACAGTCTCACAAAGTGAATGTAAATTTAGTGCATGTATGGTTGGCATATTAGAATTAAATAGTAGGTTTTTTTAAATTAATAATTATGTAATAGATTACTTAATAACCTATAACTCTCATACTCAAATGCACACTACAAAATAATAAAATCTGGGAGTAATAAATAATATACGTTTTGACGATTTTACAAAACAATAAAATCATGGCGTCGCGTCGGTCCGTTGCACCAAAATAAATTCATAGAAATTAAACATGACGCCTCCCTTTTAAAAAATAAAGGATCGCAAAACAAATGCGCGCAAAGTACTGAAGATGACGTTCTTGACTGAAATAAATGAAAATGTGATACCGTTCGTTCGCCAGTAGCGAAAGGTTAATCTGGATCTTCTTTCTCTTGAGGGTAAAGAATATAAATATGTAGATATTTAAATTGTTTCTCCTGTTTTCAGTAGATCCTATTACTTTTAAATTGAACATCTTGAATAAAGAAATATCTTAATATGATGCAATCTTTATTATCTGCCTAATTATAATTTAAAAAATATCAAATTACTATATTTTGTGTACTTTTAGTTAAAATGCGTGCAAACTGTCTCATAGAAGGCTCCAGTATTGTAGCGTTGCATTTAGAGTGCCTAAATTGCTGCTCCGAAAGTATTCTTCTCTAATGAGAATTTGTTAAAATTTGTGCTTGCTGGATAACAAGCTTGTTAGAGCAAAATAGAACCACTCAAGTGTAAGGCATTTTAAATTGGCGACCTGCTTTATATTTTCATATCGCAATTACAACACAAATTGACAAGGGAAGGTTTAAACTCTGATTAACACCAAGTTCAAAAATTACCATAAAAAGTATAAATATTTAACACAAAGAACTACTTCAGAAAAATATATAAAATAAGTTAATTTGTTGCGCATTTCTTCTGCGGTGTCCAAATATAACACCGGTCAACACGAATTTTGATTCGCGATTCTGCTCATTTGATTTTATTGCTTTATTCTAAGTCAGAGTCGATATTAGTTATTCCAGTTGCCAGAGAATTTTGAGGAAAAATTTGGAAATGTATTGAGCAACTCCATATTTGACCATGTTTGAGGTTTGATGTCGAAGAGCAGTATCGGATGGATCAGCTCTTACTGTGTCGAATCGACAACAAGGACCCTCACAACAAGCTCTTATAATTTTCTTAAAAAAATTAAATTTGATTTTATTCGCACCACGAGGTTTTCAATGTTTGTTTAAAGTTGCGTGTGTTCAATTTACAAAAACGATTCGTCGATAATTCACTTTACGAGACAAAAGCAGCTTCCAAAACCACGTGTCGCGTGTTTGAGTTGCCAGAAATACATGTCACCTTTTATATTTATATTTCTGTCAAATCTATTGTGAGTACACGTCAATGTAATTTGTAAACGATTATTTGTCTGTTCATATATGAAATTCTCAGCTAAATCATCATAATTTTACCGTTTGTTCCAAATGTGTATTCTGGTGGCGTCAGGTCATAAACGTAGCCGCCATCACTTATATTTTATAGCCTGTATTTGTGTACAATTGTTAACCAATTAGAAGTAGTTATGAGCTATTAGAAGAACAGAAACAAAAAAAAAAACGAAAAATCCAAAAACACTAAACCGGAGATAAAAAGCTATCTTCAACCAATTTCTTGCAACATTATGTCCATATATGTATGTTATTTATGTGCTTAGATCTTTCTCTCCTTTGCTCGTTTCTAAATATTGTTGGTAAGGGAGAACCTGAAACCCAGTCCCGAGTGCCGTGATCGCTGTCGGATATTATGATGAATATTGTTTTGGTTTGTCATAGATCTATTCCGTCGATAAATGTGTTTTATATATTCGAGTGTTACCGAGTTGTTTGTAAGTTATTCCAGACAATATAAAAGTCCATGGATCTAATTTGCCAAAAATAAACTGAACGCCATACATATTGCCAGCTCATTTCATTTGTTGTGGAATTTTAATAACCTTGTCACGCTTAAAATTTGCATTTGAAACTTTGCTTTAGTCGATTCACCAGATATAAATATTGCCTATCGGTCTCTGTCATATCTGTATTCAAAGTTAATAACTTCATGGCTTTAAATATCCTTGCGCCTGTCACAGCTTCGGATATGCACATTGGATGCAGACCAAAAGGGTCATTTCATTGTATTTGTTTAATGGTGTTAAAAATAAGTTAAAAATGGTGTTAAAATCAGATAAATGAACCTCCCTCATATTGTACAACTGAATTATTGAATTGTATTACGCATGGAAAATAAAATTGCCAACCTGATGAAATTATTGCAAATTGTGAGATGGAATTGGTTGACTGTAAATTGTTATTAAATTGTCACACTGTGGCCAACCAACTTGTTATTTACAGTATACAATCTCAAGGGGCAAATCAAGAAAACTTAACAAACATTTATAACAGTAATTTTGTATTATAAATTTACGCTCTGCCCCCTGATTGCTCACGCCATATATCCAAAAAACCTGTGCGTTGTCTTTGTTTGGGATATGTTCAAATTTCCCGCCCCTGCTGTCTTGTCAAAATACAACGTGGGACTCCGTTTCCGTTTGTTTCAATTTTTATAATTTAATGTTTTTTGATGTAACTGACATTATATTTCATTTAACGTCCAAATAGTGGGCGTATAGGGGAATTATCACAGTATCCTTATAAAATTACAGGAATTAAAACCTCCAGACTACCACAAATGCATGAATTAAAAAATATGATGGTACGGTCAGTTGAAAATCCTCATCTTTTTGCAGAAATTGGTTTACATGTTCAAAAATAGGTATTTGGGTCGGAATGTCCGTGTCGACGACTAATAAGCCCCACTTCTTTATTACGGTTCCTTAATCTTCGGATCCTATTTAAAGATACGTGAATACTAGATAAAAAGAAAAGTGTATTTACTCTAAGAATGCTGCACTCGTCTACTCCTCGCTTTTGAGACTTATTTTTCCCTCCTGCAAGGTAATTCTAATTCTGACGCAGCATAATTAACTAATCGGTTTTGAGCAGAGATTTCCATTGATTTTCATGCTCGTATGCTGGTTACATTTAAGACTGCGCAGTATGTTTGTCAGAAAGCTCAAAATTTTTTCTTAATCCTTTTGTCAAATACATGTAAAGTGAGTTTTTGTTTGGGAAAGCAACCGGATGGACGGCATTCTGCCAAATCCTTACTGATCTGGCTGGAAGAAATGTAAGGATTTGTATTTTTAAAACGCCTGCGCTTCAAAACTACGTAAATACGTAACATTTGTGCCTATGTAAATAGTAAGAAATGGCTTTGTCCTTCCAATAAAAAAAATCATCATTTTTGTTAATGAATGAGGGTCCCTAACTTAACTACGTAAAATTTATTTTTTAAGGGAAATGTAGTTGTTTCAATCTACGTAAATGCCTCAAAGCTTGAAATAAAATACCTAGGTATATAATATTTATTAATTTAAAAAAATAAATTTAGAGGCCTTTATTGTTAAGTAGATATTTAGAAATTCAAGGAATGCCACACTCCCTACGAAATGTTATTCACTTTTTTATGAGTTTTCAACATGGCTTTAAAACAAAAAGTTTAGTTTAAGGAATTAGAAGTTTGAAGTTAGCAACGTGAATTAAAATGCTAACACATATACAATGAGGATCTTGCGTAGGTACTCTTTGCAGCTTTCTCAATATTAGATTCGTTTTGCTTTAAAACATAACGGAATATTATGCTTATTACAAATGTAAAATACGAATAAAACACGCTAATATTAACTGTTTCTCTAATTTTATTAAATATAACTGTTGATAACTGTTTTACGCGAAAAGTTGATAATATCCGCAAAAAAAACTATAATTATTGTTAACAGGGTGATTTTGATAATGTGTAATTCGTTTAGCCCACGTAAGCTACACGGCCATTAATGATTTTCAGAAATTTTGAAATTTTAAATCATTGTTATAAAAAGTACATTGCAAGAACCGTTTGTTTACTTTCTGTGGAGAATTAGCTGTTTTTATTAACTCACAAATGAGTCGGTTTACTTAATATTAAATGACATGTTGTAAAAAAACGATAACAAAAGTGCAAAAAACGTGTTTTTTCACTACAAGCTTCAGAAAACATCATTATATATCGTGTTTGATGCTTCAGAAATTGATTTTCTGTACCTTACCTAATAATGGATTTTTCTCTCCTACTAGTAGATAATAAAAACAGTGTTGACAATGTTGGCATGGTTACTGCCGTAGTTGATGTTTTGACTTGACATTTGCTGTCATTATTAATGATAGCTGACAGCTCAACAATGTAGAACTGGGGATTTGGAATTTCTTGCGAAATTTTAAATTTGCCAGCTGGACTACACTGGCAACATCGCAACAAAAAATAAAAATGACAGGTATTGATTTAATTTCATGTACTACTTGATTTTCATTGATATTTTAGTTAAATTCGTTGCAATCTTTCGCATTATCATTACTATCAATTGAAGAAAAGAACAGATGTGCTTGTAGTGAAAAAAATAGTATATAAACCACGGTTGAGAAGCCTTTTCTTAGCCTCGCATTTTTATTTACCTCGATGCTTCGCATCTTGGTAAATAAAATAGCTCGGCTAAAAAAAATGGCTCCTCAACCTTGGTGTATAATTACTATTATTTACTTCCCCATTTCAATTAATGTCTTATTTGTATTACTGTTGATGACGATACCCATGCACCCACACAGTCATCAATAAAAATGAATTTTTCTAATTTTAACAAATAAAATGTAATTTTTCATGACATTATTAGTTGGGAAGCGTCAAATTTTGTGTAACTAGTTAGGAAAAAAATTACGTAACCAGTTACACAAAATTAGAATTGGAGTTACGGAAAGTAACATTTTTACCGACTTCAAAAAGGAAGAGGTTCTATGTTCGGCTGTATGTATGTTCACCAATTTCTTCGTCAATTGTGGACCGATTTTGAAAATACTTTTTTTATTTGAAAGACTATACTCCTGAGGTGGTACTATTGTCAAGTGCGGATCTGATGAGGGGATCCCATGGGATTCGAACAAAATCTTCAAATTTTAGAATTATGTTGAATTCCCTCAAATGTAGTCGTTTAATAATTTACTATTATTCAGGTTTTTGCGTCTGGAAGTCATCATTAAAGGCACAATTGCCTTGTACCTTGCCTTAAATTTTTCAGGTAGTAATGAACTCATCATTATTTCAATATTTCTGGGTCAATTTTTTTAGCGTTTCCCTCTTCTTTTTCTTCTTTTTGAACCAGCCGTCGTTACGTCCTTACTAGGTCCACCCATCACATAAAATTGTAAAATAACTAGCTTAAAAAAATAAACCGACTTTAAAATAACTGACTACATCTATTATTATATATTATTATACTATCTACTGATCGGTTTGAAGTCGGTGCCAAGCCAATAAATAGGTAGTAGATAGATAGGTAATCCGTGCGCGCGCCGGAATGCGTGAGCGTGGGGGGGGTCTCGTGCTAAGCAAAACAACCCAAAAGAGAAAGCAGACCCATGCGGGCAGACGTGGGGCAGACGTAGTTGTCGGTCTGATATTGAATTTGTGATGCGCTAGAATGTTGTTGATATATTTGTATAATTACAATAGCTTACAAATTTGTAACCTTTTTGGCTTCGCACCGACTTCAAACAGATCGTATGTCGTGGTCTTTCCTTAACAGTTCCAGTTTCTCGATATCGGTGATAAAGTCTAGAAATGAAACTTTGACTAACTTGAAAGGTTGCAGCGACATCAACCTGGCGACCACCACCGTCCAACATTCCAATTGCTCTATCGGCAGCATCTATTTCCAACAAATCAGTTCTTGAATTTTAAGATCATTTCTTTCAGTATCTGTTAAGTTTTTAACAGATTATCCGAAAAAGTTGATATTTACCCGTTTTACATAAAAAAATGATAGGAGGGTTAATGACTCATTTACAAAGCCCTAAGTGAATTTAAGCAATATCCTTAACTTTTTTCGATGAGTTTATATAAGTTGTTTTTAATCATTAACAGCTGTAACAGCGGAAGAAGATGCAAAGTCCTTGTAAGATAAAACAGGTTTGGATAAAAGATAATAAATATATTCATTTTTTAAATTTTTCTCAAAATTATAAAAAAATCTTATATGTAACACGTTCGCTTCGCTCGTCCCGGAAAAAATCCGCCTGTTACACAAAACATTGCATTTCATAAGTGGTTACATAAATAGCTATTACCTATTTGAGAATATTAAAAAATTTCCCGTGTTTCGCATCTCAAATTAAGACAAGAAAAATGCTAAAGTTAATCTTATTCTCCAAGATATCAGATAACACTTCCAAGTATTAGTTAAATTCTGGATTTATTCCTAATCATTTTAGGGCTGTTCACACAAAAATCTAGACCACGTAGAACACACCACAATTACAATTGCTTAAAATCTAAGAAGATAACATTTAATAGTAGTTTATTATACGAGTTCCTGTGTAAACTGGACGCTTTATGCCACAAGGGGTTTATAAAAGCACGAGTGAAACGAGTGCTTTTGTGAACCCCGAGTGGCGTAAAGCGTTCAATCTACACAGGAACAAGTCGTCGCTTAGCTGACATAGTGGCGTAACTCACTTTTTATAACTTTTCAAGAGAGCGAAAACAAACTTTAGTACTATACAATGACTGCTGCCGTGCAGCGCAAAATAAAAGTTTTGCTTTGTTTATTATTACAAAACAGCGTTTGATGTTTTAGCTTGACATTCGTTACTACATTTACATAAATTTTTGTCTACTTATTGTTATTGCGTCAGCTAATAAATAAAAATATACCAGATACGCCCGTTATGTCAGTCAGGATGAAAATCGTCACTGAATAAAAAGTGTTTGTCCTAGAGTTACGTCCCTTTGTCAGATTGTAGAGTAGCTTATATACGAACACTTTTAAGTAATAAAACTGAAATACGCCCCAAAAAACTTTGTCAGCTAAGCGACGAAGTGTAACACAACGTTTTATCGTTCGACCACCCCGGAAAGACTTTAAATTGCTTAAAATCCATAAAAATAGTTTGACATTTATCTGTCATTTTCATTATTTCATGACAGAGAGTGTTTACACAAGCGAAAATTTAAAAATTCTGACAGTGTCGAACGATAAAGAAAACTGTAATAGGGTTCATTTACCTTAATTGTTTTTAAGACAATAAAGTTTTTTTTCTGGGACAAGTTTTGTCGTAGCTAAAACGGTCAATTCAGATTCATAGTCGTCTTCAATTGCATCATGCGGT
Source organism: Diaperis boleti (assembly GCA_963583935.1). Lineage (NCBI taxonomy): Eukaryota > Metazoa > Arthropoda > Insecta > Coleoptera > Tenebrionidae > Diaperis > Diaperis boleti. The sequence goes on from OY757244.1 coordinate 53,482,896, forward strand.
ATTTTCTTCTACATTTTTCAACAAATTGTGTCTCAAAAACCATGAGACTTTTGTTAATGCAAGTTTTTGCAATTCGTCTCTATTTCTCATGAACTATTTGGGGTTTCAATGAATGATACTCGTTTAAAGTCAGCCTGTATGCCAACTATTTGGAATAACTCTCAGACATAAACTTGTGACAGTTTTACTAAACTTGCTCGTGGAAACGCTTAAGCGGTTATCTATGATGTTTTATGAGATTTTAATATCCCGAGCCGAAGCCAGTTTTTATGGAACTCATTGAATGAAGTAAATTAAATTCAAATGTATAAATATTGATATTGCTCATCCATTCAGTGTAATCGCAAATACATTCCAAAAAGTAGGGAGTTCAAAAATAAATAGCGACGTTTCTTCACCAGGATAATTCTACATATTTCAACAACATGGTTACTGTTACGAAGAGGTCCTCCAGGACCTGGTGCACGGGACTCTTCGTAGATGCGGAGGATCGTTTTGTCGGAGAACAAACGCCCTCTTTTTCAAGGGGAATGAAAAACGGCTTTCCAGTAAACTCTTTAATTGAAAAGGTTTTTTTCCACTCGGGGTGGGTCGACGATACATCGACCGCAGGGACCCCATTTTTTGTAGCGGAAAAAAAACGTGGCTTTTTTATTTACACGTTACTTAGTTTAACTCAAAAACAAGAAAGACTACAGGAGGTGACCTAGCGATATACTAGGTGCAGAGACCGTCCTGTATCTTCTGACCCTGCTCCGAGAGCGCAGCCTTTTTATAATAAAAAACGAGTAACGGGAAAAGTCCCGTTGGAAAATCCCGTTATTCGCCCTTCGCTGCCCTCTCGGTGCTTAAATCATGTTATTAACGAACTTATCCTAATTAAATCTAATTTCTTTCTATCTAACTATGTACAGTCTTATGTTCTAATCATTTCTATCCTATTTTTAAATCAATCTATTGCGAGCTTAATTAATTACAGCGAAAATAAGCTCGCAGCAACTGGCCGAGGGGAGGGGCTAGCACCGAGGTTATATAGGGAAGCGACGTTCTGTGACGTCACTTCGCTCAGCTCCGTCCTCGGACCAAGTCCTCCCTCCGATGCGTGTAATTTTACTGTTAGAGGCATCGGAGGGTTATTTCTAAATACTTAATTACCCTATCTATCAGACTAAGCTAGCCACTCGCGGTCATATGTGGTATAATCGCGAGACCGCGAGAACGTGCGTGATGTGGAGCGGAGTGGGGCTGACTATAAAGGTAAAATCTGGAGCCATTCCCCCGCATTCTCCGCTCGACTTCTGTCCTGGTCGCACGTTCGCTCCCGGTTGTAACTTATGTTATGCCGCAACCGGGCGCGTGGCGTCGCTTAGACTCCCTATGTTAAAAAATACTATTTACATTCGCCTGTTGACCGAGTTGGGATGAAAGGGGGCCTTTTCGTTTTATGACAGTTACAAAGCACAAATTAAAAGTTGACTTATGGTTAAAACTTTAAAACAACGTTTGAAAATTTGATTCATTTTAAATCACGAAAGTCCATGAACTAATGCCTAAAATTTTGCTGGATAATACAAAAATGCATCTTTAATATATTAACAAAAATGTTTTTGTGGACGAATCACAATAATTTAACAATTCATCTATACAGTTAATTAATTAATTTGTTGTACAACATATATTTAATTTTAAAGTAACAAATAAAAAACAATAATTAGTTTCTAGACACAAATTAGTGGGAAATGAAAATATATTTCTACACAAAACTACTTCTTGTGCCTGCTTTACGTCGAGGAATACTTATGATTAAATTTTGGGGTAAGTTTTCTCATTCCTCTATCAGCGCATTTTCTAATTGATTTAGCTGCCTCAATGGCATTCTGTGAAGCCAAATTACGGACCCGTTGTGGTTCCAAACATGTTCGATAGAATTTAGTTCAGGGATCCTTGCTGACCAATTCAGGGTTTCAGTATTTACGTCCCTTACATTAGACTGCATTATAGATATTATTATGTCTGTGTGCGGTCGCGCATTATCGCACATAAAAATTAAATCTTCTTCATATGGGACGCAAAGTTGTACATGAGATGCTAAGATGTCAGTATTATACCGTGAAGCTTTTAAACGAACTCGTAGAAGTCCAACCAACTCTTTGCGTCAATTATTTGAAATGCCCCTTCAAACAAACGTACGGAGCCACAAATCAAATGTAGTTGAGGGCCTAAAATTACACTAACAATAAAATAAAGCTAGACCCAGATAATAAAACCTTGATCCGCTTCTATTCCGAATGGGCTCCAGAAAATTGTAACATGGCAACTGACGTGCATATTATCTTCTCTAAGGCAATTTAAATAAATAAATAAATAAATAAATAAATAATGACTTTATTAAGGGGCGAAGTCTAGCACAATGCTACTCAACTTAACCCCAAATAAAAACAAAACAATAAATTACAAAGTAAGAAAAGCTAAATAAAAATAAAGAAGAAAGTATACAATTACAATGTTAAAATTAGGATTACATATTATTGGACTTCATAACTGAAGAAAATACAATTTTCTTTTTTTCTTAAAGTTATTAAGCGTTTGACTCTTTAGTGGATTAGGCAGGGAGTTAAATATTTTTATTGAGTTATATGAAAAACTTCGATAGTATAAGGATGTCTGAAACCGTGGTAAACTTAACTTGGAAACTGCCCGTAAGTTAAAGTTATGTAGCTGTGATCTAGGTATCAGCTGGTGACTGAGATAAGGTGGTGTAGAGGACTTCAATACCGAAAAGGTAAGACAAGCTAAGTTACACTCAAACTGCTTATCAATTTTTAACCATCGCATTTCGTTGATTTTGGCTGAGATGTGATCGAATTTTTTAAGCCCCCAAACGAACCTGGCACAGTTGTTTTGTATTCGTTGAATACGTGTTTTGTCAAGATAATCTAAACATGGATAGTAGACGATCAAAAGGTAATTTAAAATGGAAAGTACTAAAGCCTGGGCTAATTTTTTTCTTAACTTAAAGTTGAGGATTAAAAAATTGTTATACAGAACTTTCAAAGGTGCGTATGTTTTCTTGATAAGGTAAGAAATGTGTTCTCGAAATCGGATGTTTTCGTCTAGTATTAAACCCAACAACTTAATCTTTGTGACCGGTGCAATCTTGATGCCGTTAAGAAATAGGCTGATATGTGATTTTAAGTTATTATGAAAATTTCGCTTGCAAAAGTAAATGACGTTGCATTTGTTAGGGTTTAATTGGAGACCATGATTTTCAGAATATGTCTGTAACAGGCGTAAATCTGCGTTAATTTGCAAGTTAGCAAGAGTGATGTTGTTAGGATTGAAAGAATAGTATAGTTGTGAATAATCTGCGTAGTGAGTCAAGTCAGAGAAACGGACGTATTTGTACCTGTCAAAAATATAAATTGTGAACAAAAGGGGACCAAGAATGGATCCTTGTGGGACTCCCGAGGTGACCTTTCCATAACTGGAAGATAAACTATTAGACTCCACAAGTTGCGTCCTGTGTGTATTCAGTTGGTATCCAGTCCAATGTGCGATAGTTTTGAAATTAGTAAGTCATGATCAATCGTGTCGAAAGCTTTTGAAAAATCAAGTGAGATGAGTGGTGAGTATAAGCCTCTATCCCGATCTTTAATTATAGTGTCGACCAAATTAAGAAGGGCGGTGGTGGTGCTGTATCCCTTCCGTAATCCTGATTGGGTATAAGTGATTATGTTATTCAATATAACATACGAATACAATTGATTGTGTACAACTCTTTCCAAAATTTTTGAAATAGTAGGTAATATACTTATTGGCCGTAAATCATTGTGAGACTGAGGACTAGAAATCTTGGGAATAGGAGTTACTAGAGATTTTTTCCATGCATCCGTTTACTATATGGGTAATGTGGGGAGATATTACTGGACTGCAAAGTTTTAACATTTTGGCGTTTATTCCGTCCAGACCAGTGGAATTTGACTTAAGTTGCAGAATAATTGTTCTAATTTCCTCAACTGTGGGTAAACGAAATGTAAAGTTTATTTGGTTCGTGAATTTGGAACTTTCATAGGAGGCACACGCAGCAGGACAGTTATGAGATGGGGTAAATACCGACAGAAAATGGTTATTGATTAGATTTGCATCTTTAAGTTCAGGTGGTATGGAGAGCCGCTTGTCTTGAACAATACGGAGCTTTTTAAGATTATTCCATAGGCGTTTACTATCTTCACATTGTAGGGACATTGCATTAAGATATGATTTTTTCTCTTGTCGAATGACAGAGGGAGTAAAATTTCTAAGCTGCTTATATGAATTCCAGTTGACAATGTTTTTGTTTTGTTTAAATTTACTTAAGGCAGAGTCACGCAATCTCTTCAGATGTTTAACATTATGAGTGAGCCAAGGGGCATAGGGTTTTGTAATTTTTACTGTACGAACCTGTGCATGCTTGTCAAAAAGATTCAAAATGTTTTCAGAAATATACTGTACCTTGCTATTTATGTCATTCATGTAATATATAGAATCCCAATCAATGTCTTGGAGGTCTTGATGGAAAGATTCTTCACAAAATTCATTGAAGTTTCTATATGAAATAATCTTTGCTTGATTTAGTTTAGTTACCGCGATATCTATTTCACAAAATGGGATTAGATGGTCGGTAAACGAAGCAGAACTTGTACCGGAACTAATAACTACGTCAGCAAAATTGCAATATATTGGGTCAATCAATGTTTGCGAAAATTGGGTAATTCTAGTAGGTTCGTTTATTATTTGCTTAAAGCTATAATCTGCGATAAACGAAAATGCAAAATTAGGTAAGTGCAAATGATCCATATTAACGTCGCCTAAGATAATGATTTTTTCATAGGTGAGCGTGGCTTGAGATAGGATTTCTTCAATGTTGTCTTTAAAAACTCGTACATTGTGATTAGCCGGGGATCTGTATATCACGTAAAGCAGAAATCTAAAACGATTAATTTTTATCTCAAGTGCCAGGTATTCATGCGAGTCGCAGTTTTCCAAAAAATTCTCATGAGGAACAATATTGGCTGAAAGAGTTTCACGCACATACGCACCTACACCTCCTCCTCTAGAAGCTCGATCCCTACGAAAAATCTTATTTCTAGTTCATAATATCCAATTACAAAACTATTTAGGTTAGTAATAAGTATAAAAATATATTACTTATGATAAAAAAAATCAATAATTAATTAAGTTATCTAATACCACGGTACTGACAAGTAAATTTATGACATACCTTTTTGAAAATTGACTTTTAAACTGACACAAATCTTGCGAGCTAAATTAGAACCACTTCTTGACATCCGATTGAGCTGAAATTTTGTATACGCCCTTAGTTCCGGTGACAATACAATAACCAATACTCAATATTGTAATACTCTCAAAATGGCCGTCGCCACAGGATGGCAGATGATGTATTTTTAGTCAACTTCCTTAATATGGGTATCGACTGAAAGGGATTGAAGAGTGGAAAACGTTAGTGACATCACATTAAGTTCAATATGGCCGCAGTAAAAAATAAAAAGTTGAAAAAAATTAATACCTAGTAAAAAAATATTTTTAAAAACAAGATTTTATTTAAATGCACTGAAAACAAAACAACAAAATTATGGCTTTGCTTTGTTTTGATTTATTCAAAGTTTAAATTAAAATTTAAATATATCTAAGTCGAACTCCACAAACTTTAATAACTGTAAAATTACTAATGGAACATGTTTCGGCACAACACTTCTGCCATCATCAGCCCTTAAAGAATATAAAAAAAAATTATAATTTTAAGAACATTCTTCTTGTTTATTCAAAGTTTATTTTCTTCTTTTCAGTGCATTTAAATTAAAGGCTTGTTTTTAAAAATATTTTTTTACTATTAATTTTTTTGAGTTTGATTATTAGGTATAGACATTAAGATTTTTGAGTTAATTGGTTTGAATCATTTATTGCAAAAAAGAAAATAATGAATTTATAGGTAAATTCTAGAAATAGGCATAACACGGTACTGACATTTAAGTGATATACTGTAAGTTTTGTCTGGACTGGAAGTTACATTACACAGAAAAAGTGATGATCGTATTAATAGAAAAATTTTATCAATACAATGTTATGGTCTGACCAGTGAAAGTAAACAGTACAGACATTAATAATAATAATAATCACTGTTAGAATAGAATCACCCTTATAGCTTCGATTTTAGAAAATAGAACAGTGTTATCAGTTATCAACTTTGTAAGGTAGTCGATCATCATTTAACATTTAATGATTAACCCATTAATTAATTATTTATTAACACAAAAAGTATTAGTAGAATAATAAATCATCATTACAAGTCTAACTTTAACAAAGCTAAATACACATTGTCGGTATTTCCTCTTAACGACTTCCAAGTGAAATTGTGGGTCAAGTAGCAGATGCACAAATTTAAATTTCCTAAATTTAATTACACGTTACCAGAAATATCGACTACAAATCAAGTCATAGACACCAGTCGCACCTATTCTAAACTTTTAATTAAAACAGCGGCTGGTTTCCTCCGTACGGAGGCACTTCTTTCTGCAACTCGTCGAACCACACTGCTCCCAGGTTCTTGTTAACTATTTCATTAAGCCAACCAAACAAACATACCCTATTTTCCTTAAATGTTCACTTTACTTTCATGAATGTTAAATGAAGACATATAATATTAAAGTCGTGTGGAGTAGAAACCAGGTATTTCATTAAATGTTACCCATGAACAAAACCGAGTACGGCAAATTTTATAATTAATTTCGTTTTGTAAAGTGGATAATGTAATTACTTCACCAAATTTGTGTAGTTTTGATGCTATTTGTATAAATTAATGCTGGTTTTAATTTTACAGTAATTGATTGATTTATTCAGTATTTCAGAACAATATTTAGTATAAAATTCAATTTAACATAGTTAATACGCGGCTCTAACATGTTATAGCTTTGGTGAATTATATTATGCATAATGTTTTTTTCATGATGATCGTTAACGCACTAATGGAATATAATTAAACTAGGGCTCTGGGAATATACGGCCATTCAATTAGTTGTATAAATCTGAATGAATGCTTACATCGACAGTCAAAAACGAAAAAAGCGAATTTCAATTATCTTTAATGAGGATTTTCGTTTATCCATGTATAACACGATTGTAAATGGGAATCAATTTACGTTTGAAATTGATGTATGTACAGTGGAGCAGAGAATGATTTAATCCAAATCTTTGCAATATTAAAGGTGACATTCAAAAGGCATGTATAAACTATGATGGAATCGAACAACTTTTTTTTTTAGTAGAACATTTCATCAAAATACTAACTGATGGAGAATCAATTTGAACGAGCCCAAGTGGATACACGTTAACATCATTAATAATTCTCAGATCCTTACCTGTATGTGACATCGAAAAGGAATCAATCTTTTGTTGTTCACTCTAAATCGAACTGTACTGCGGGCATCTTAAAGAACAAATCATTTCTATGTCGAATTGTTAGATATTTCCCTGGTTTACAATGGTGGGTGTATGGCCTTTCTTTAAATACACTGTCAACAATAATAAAAGAAAGAGTGCATTTTGGAAGCAGCTCAGAATCAATCGAAAACGTTTAGGAAAGAATAAATACAAATTCATCGGCTCAATCATTTTTAATAGTAGTGTTTCCTATCACAGGTGTATGGTGCGCATAATGTTCGCGCATGGTCCAGTTTGAGCGGTAAACTTGAATTTTCCCTTCATTTGGTAGATTTTGCGTAGAAATGATTCGCCGGCGTGCGTATATTCGGGTGAAAGAATAACGATAGGTGCAAAAATGGTAATGACGAAGAATGGCAACACAAATGTCGAATTTTAACGTTAATCCAAACTATTAAACTTAAATAAGTTAATACGCCTGAAGTGCAAATTGACAGTTGACGAGTTAATAAGTGGGAAGTGAGACGCATTGGCATTTGACCGTTAAAGAAAAAGAACAATCGAGCAAAACCTCCATCAAAACCCAAAAAAGTAAGGAAAATGGTAAATCAATTAAAAAGGGGCATTCATGTGATTGTCAGTGGACAGAAAAACTTTGCAAAAACTGCCCACACTACAGTTATCTCATTTTCCTTATCACTATCACTATTTTCCTGCTCAAGTCTAGTTATGCTAAATGTTTTTATATAGTGCAGTAAGTAGCGAAACTCTCGAGGCATAATATGTCGCGTTGGGAAGGTTTTCCAAATGATGGGAAACACTGATGGTTTCTTCCTTTCCCTAGTTCACGCGTTGTGTTATAATCTAGCTTTCGACTCTAACCAGGCACCGTTATATATGGGTATATTGGCAGTTTCTTCTCTAACGCATCTTGTACTCTTACAAAGAAAAACACCTGATACTTAAATATCCATTTTACTCTGTGTTCCATTATGACATTTCTATTAAAACCGACTTCTTGCCAGCCGTTGGTAACTTCCGACATGCCAGAAACATCTTCAGGGGTATAACGCTATTCTCATTTATATTTCGCGATGGTAAAATGGCCCCTGGAACGTCATTTTCAGTCAAAACGACTTCTGCAAAGGGTAATGAAGAAGCCATGTCGAGTCCAGACTTCAGGTGTCATTTAAACGTCGATCGTATCGATCGCCAAATTCCACTAAATGCAGGCAAAAGTAATTCCTTCAATAGATCCAAATCGGCATTTCTGCCAATAACAAACCGTTTTTTTGTTATTGATGCTGAACAACGCCTTCTGTTCTTACATTCATCACAATGCGCGGCATGACTAACACTTTTACAAGTAAATTCTTTAACAAAGTAACCAGTTTGGATGGAAATTTCAAACTTCCCGCCACAACAAATTCCTGAGCATGCGCACTGCAGCCAAGAAACTGACCTATTCGACTAAAGCAAAGCAGGTAAAGAACAAAATGTACCCATGCCTGGCCCTATTATTAGGTAAAGAAAACCTCAAAAAAGGAGTCTTCATAAACAAAGTACTGCGGCTTCTTTAGATAAACCTTCAAAAACTCAAAAGTTTGAGATTTATCAAGGGAAAACTAGACTAAAACGAGAGCCTTCGATAAATAGAGGGCAAATCAAAGGGATCCCAACCCGATCAGGTAAAGTAATACATGAGAATACTTTACATGAAAATCCAAGATCAGCAATCTGGTAGTCCCACAATTTTCAAAAACACATTTCTAGTTGAAAAAATATCATACCACTATTTTTTTGTTTATTCGAAATCACGCGTTTACTAGGTAAAAAAAAATGAACCAATAAAAATGCTCCCCTGAAATTACGTCACAAGAGGCGGTAAATTTACAGCGTTCAAAAATGCTAGCCGAAATTGTTATCTCACAAAACAACATTATTAAACAACAGAACATATTTTAGAGCTTCGTGTTATATACTCTACGAGATTCTATAGTTGAATTCGTTAAATTCAATTGAGGGGGACGACCCCATTCTGCTCAAAAATCAAATGAATTTTATTCCGATTCCAGAGTTCATTACTTGTTACTCAGTGTGGAGATGCTAACGAAAGCAGGCTTACTTTCCCTGCGATCAGGTAAATCCACCTAGAGGAAATCCAAAGCCTCATCACCTGGTGGAAGAAATATATATATAACACCTCATTCCCTTATTGTCCCTCTTTGAATATTAGGCTCAAAGCATCATTATGCCACTTTTGTGAATGCGATAAGAAAAGACGTTTTGGATCTAACCCTAGCTACTCCACTGATAGCAGAAACGGTAGAAAAACTGACACGTTGGGAAAGATGCTTCCATGTCGGATTATCAGCACATTTGTTTCGACGTGGAGGCGAATTTCCCAAGCCTCGACATGTGTGGGACCCCTCAGAAGACTGGGTACTCTTTAAAAAATACTTCAAATCTAAGACTGAGGGACCTATCGATACAACAGAGGAACTGGAGTATGCCTCAAATCATCTTCAAGATATTCTAAATTTAACCTATGAGAAATGCTATCCTTTGAAACGAAGAATAACATCGAGAGATGCCCTGATGGAACAGGGAGCTCGATCGATTGGGGGCCAAATTAAGGAAATTATTCAATAGATCCAAACGAGCAGGAACCTGGGATGACTATAGGAAGGCTCTAAGAGAATACACCAAAGACTTGAAAAGGTCGCACTAGTAAGATTTCGCCCCGGCAGCTCGTCTTAAACAAGAGACGTCGAAAGACCACTCAAACAGAATCAGCTTAATAAAAAAAACGACGGGTGAATATACCAATGAACTAAACGAAAGTCTGAGAGTCATGTTACAGATTCACTTTCTCGGATCAGCGGCATATGACCATAATTTAAATCTGACAGAAAGACTGTCTGCAAAGGACGTCACACGACCTAACAAGCACAAAAAACACTAGCGAACAAATGTTCTCCGAAAAGAATCAGTTGGGCGATTAATAGCTTCAAGTCGTTTAAATCGCCAGGTAGAGATAGGATTTTCCCTGCCCTACTTCAGAAAGGAACAGAAGAACTTACTGATGGAGATCTATATCATTCCGGGCAGCCAAAAGCACTAAGAGCTATAGGATCTATCTGATCTATCACCTGAAGACTGTTTAAAACAACCATCCCTCAAGCAGCTAGTTGCAAACAAAAAAAGGCACTTTAATCTGGGTGCAAAGGCATGAAGGAATTGAAGACAATTAGCTTCCTGATAGCTTTGCCAAGAAAGACGCAAAGCAGATATTCATCGGACCAGAACTATCGTGTGGATTATCCAAAACCCGGCGAGTATCTGAGATCTAACAGTGGCAAAATGAACAGAAATGATTCTACTGGAAAAAAGTCTCAGGCCAGAACCACTCGAAGAAGTTTATAACTTACTCGAAAAAGAAGATCTTAAACCTTCTCAAACTTTCAAAGAACGACTTAAAACAAAGTCATTGTAAAATGGGCAGAGCTGAACTGCAGAACAAACCGCGGAACACATTACATTATATACAACTACGAGGAACTTACTGACGGCACCAATACCTAGATGGGTTGACTGTAACACCTAAAGAAATAAGTTAGCTGCCTCCTAGAGCCCTGGCGACTTGTGCCCGTAAACTGGGTTTTCTAGGATACGAGGGGACATTATTATATTATTATTATATCCCTAACCATGAAGAAAAAGATTTAGAAGAAAAGTAGTATTTTATTTTTGGATATAGGATCCACTATCGTATACCATTTAAATTATAAATTATAGTAAGCTGTGAAATAAAAATTAGGTTGGCATTAATAATTGTTGACAATTTGGTTTAATAAGCGGTCGGGAAAAGTGCACATTAGATATGCATATATTCCGAATCCGCTGGTCGAACGGTGTTGCAGTTTTGATGACTATTTCCCTCACAAAATTTAAGCCAATCCAATAGCCTCAATTTTCAAAAATCATCCAATTAGCATCGAATTACGCGGTAATTTTTGCTCTAATTTTTGAAATACACTCACAAAAACCAACAAATGAATTTAAACAGTTTTAACACTGCAGTAAAAGTTTTCTTCGAGAAATAGTCAGCTAAAACACCCCTCTACTATGACAAATTGCCTCTGATAATTTTTCCAAATTCCCCTCAAACTCGGGTAATTTATAAAAAATTATCGGCAATTTGACATAGTTTCGGGATCTTACTATTGAAAACACTGTTTCACAGGTGTGGCACTACCTGGAAACCGTGAAAAAGCACTTTGGAAATTCTCTAAAGTCACTTTGACATTCAAATAATATTAAACCAAATTGTCAACAATTAGTATTGCCAACGTAGTTTAAATTTCCCATCCTACTGTAATTTATCATTTAAATGATCGCACAGTATACCTTCCAGAAACAAATCTTTAGGAAGGTCTTCAAAAAAAGCCTCCACCGCTTCAGGCATTCATCCGGAGAAAAACGACGTCCGCGCAACTGCTTTTTTTAATTTAGGAAAGAGATAATAGTCAGGCCGTGCCAAGTCCGGACTGTAAGGTGTCATGAAGCAGCACAATCTTAAACTCAGAGTTCTGTGTTTTTTTTTTTGCTGTATGACGGTTTTCAACTTACTGATTGTTTCATTATATAGACAGACTTCTCTTGTTATTGTAGACCTTTTTTTCATGTGTTCAACCTTGGTTACGGTTGCAAAGTAACGGTTTGCCCATTTGATAATTTTGGTGCGCAAAGTTTACTTGGCGCACGCAAATTATTCTTTGCACACGCAAATTCGGATAAACAAACTACTGAATACTGAATTTGCCCCGGGACTCCAATTTTATGTTGGGATTTATTCCGCATTCGCAATAAAAAATAGTATGTCCAACTCGTGCGGCGTTGTCGATTGCCCCCTCAATCGACAATTTGCCGCACTAGTTGCACAATCTACTATTCTTCTATCCTCTGTCCTTCCATTTTGAGGAATTGACCGGATGAGGTCCCTTATGGATCCACTGCATGAATTCTTCTTTTGTGGGTGGGTCCCACTCATCACCTGTCATAATTTCTCTTTCAGAGTCTGATCGACGTAACAATAATGATGACGATGATGAGGACGGAACCGAAGATGTTGATGAAATATTCGATCCCGACGAAATTTCTGTAGAATATTCTCAAGGCGGTACAGGTTCACAATGCACCATTAGTAACTTGGTAATGTTTCTTGTTTCTATTATACCTACTCGTAACTTTTATTGTATTTTGAATAAAATAATGCTATTTTCCAAGATTTCGTAACACAACCTTTTCCGAAGAAATTGCGACGTTAGCGAGTTTTTAAAATATAAACAGCTTATACCTACGAAAGCCCACGGAGTGGTTGCCTAATAATAACGAGTGATCCAGATAATTTGTAATACAGTCATCCATGAATCCGAAAACGTATGTCGTGCACTTAAACTGCACTTATAAATGTCAAATAATGTGTCAATTGAAAGATAAAATGGTGGAAAATCAGAAACAGGATTTTATTCTCAAAAATACGTGAAATTTTAAGGAAAATACATTCATATTTCATTGAACTGTTATAATAAATGCTGAAAATGTTCTCCATTTTGATCTAATCACAAACGAGCCCTTCGTGTAACACCTTGAATAACATTTCCTAACATATCTGGATTATTATTTATTTCATTAATTTTTTCGGTGATTCTGAGCTTTATAAATTCTGAAGAGGCGTTCGGTAAATGAAATTTTTTAAATGAGGTCACAAAAAAAAGTCCGCAGGTGTAAGGTCACAATATCTCGGAGGCCAGATATTTTCTGAGTTCCGACTAATAAGTCTGTTATCAAAGAAGTCTCGTAACATAGCTATTGTGGTCCTTGCTAAATATGCTGTAGCCCCATCTTGTTGAAAATAGTAAAAGTACCAATTCGTCATCATGAAGTTTGTTAATAAAAGTTTCCAAAATCACTTGTTGATATGCAAGTGCAGTTAGGTTACCTGAAGGAGCATTAATTTTTTTTTAGGTTTAAATAACTAATAATGAATGATTTACCTTCAAAAAATATTGGTACTATTATACGTCGTCGGCTAATTGCAGCCCAAACACCAATTTTTTATGGATGTAATGGGGCTTCTACATAAACATGAGGCTTTTCACTGCTCCAAGTTCTCATATTTTATGCATTAACGTATCCGCTTAGATAAAACCATGCTTCGTCTGAAAAGAATGTTTTCTCCAACAAATCATCGTCAAACGTATTCAAGAACCATAGACAATATGGAAAATCATCTTGATGCAGTTCTTGTAGACATGTTAATCGATATGGATATAAAAGTAAATTTTTTTTAAGTATTGCTTGACATGTGTCATATGATAAGTCCACTTGCTGTGCCAATTGCCGAATGGATGTTCTTCCATTACGTGTTGGACAATCTCAACGTTCTATGGTATTTTGTGCCCATTTCGAAATTTAAGTTTAATTTGACATTCGATGGCAGTGGTTCAGGTTACACCAAACTGGGATTTCATTTATACGCTATAGGTTGTGTTTTATTTCCAAAATCTTTTGGAACCTTAAAATAATTTTTTAAACTTCTTGAATGACGTAACTTTAGATGCCACAATTATTAATTCATGGATGACTAGATTACAAATTATCTTGATCGCTCGATATATTAACGCTCTCTGCCGTCGAAAAATTCATACTCAAAATATAAGTTGTTGTTAATTATAATTTGCTTTCAAATTGCCAAAACAAGGGAAACAATATCACCCGATTGCATTTTAATTCATAATTAAATTTTGATTTCATGTAATTTTGACATCAATAATCAATAATGTATTATTTATATCTTTTATTATTGAAAGAAAATTTAGCTTTGTACTTTATGGTGTAAACTAGACACCGATTGACTAAGTAAATCAAAGAAGTCAAATCGTTAAGTTGGAGTGTGCTTATAAGATTTATTAGAAATTAGAGTAAGGTACGCATTGTTCATTGACGGAGATTACGAAAGGACAAGATAATAAAGAATAATGGATAGCTCCCTAAGAGAGTTTGATAGAGACCTTTCGCAGCCTCCACCTTTGTAATTTTCAATTTATTCCAGGTTTGCCAGTTTTTTTTTTCGCTTCAAGAGTTCGTGTAGAGTTTGTGAAACTTGAAAGTGGTAAAAAATCAAAAGGGAATAAAGTAATTCACTTCACACTGACTACAGTGTTTATTAATATTTTGCATGAAATAAAAAAGAAACGAAACAAAAATGCAATTATGAGTCGAGAAATATTATATTGTCTTGATCAATTTTTAAATGTTTTCTCACTTGAGCGCAGCATCAAGTTTAATTGGATTTATCAGTCTTTTCAAATTTAGGTGTTAAGAGGGTTCTCCAGTGACACGTAGATTTCTGCCGGTCGAAGTACATTTTCCCGCAATATCTTTTTTTAATTTACAATTTTCAAAAAAATCGCTCTGTAGCTGCAAAGATCTATATTTTATCAACACGTCCACAAAATTTCAACAAAAAATCTTCAAAAATAGAAAAGTTATATTCAACGGCGCGCAAAAATGTACAAAAATGTGCGGCATTGAATGTAACTTTTTTATTTTTGAAGATTTTTCGTTGAAATTTTGTAGGCGTGTTGATAAAATATAGATCTTTGCAGCTACAAAGCGATTTTTTGAAATTTTTAGATTAAAAAAAAAGATATTGCGGAAAAATGTACTTCGACCGGCAGAAATGTACCTGCCACTGGAGAACCCTCTTAAGAGCGTTCTCTAGTCGGTCAAGTTTTCAAATGTAAACAAACATTCGTCTTCCGTCTCTGTAGAAACCACATGCCCTAATGCTGTCGGTGTGTCCATCTGTACTACGTATAGACACGAATGCACCTTGCGTTGCATCTCACAAGCGTGCGTCGAAGAGAGAGACTAAATAGTGGGAGTGCTGAGCTTGTTCGTACTCTTAAAACGATCTGACAACACAGCTTGTAGCGCTTGCTTTTATATCATTGAACGACTGAGCGATGGAAGTTGGAAAATCGCAAAGCGGTGTGCACTGTTAGGAATGGAACATAATTTTAAAATAATCATAATTTCAAATGATTTATTGAATTGAATTAAGTTTGACAGTGAAAAAAGTTAGCCCTAACTTTTAATCGAACAAATTATAGTTTTCTAGAAACATTGTATTTTCTGACCAATAAGGGTTCTGCCAAATGCGTAAAATTAATCGTACCTATGTAATTACACGAGAGGCTATTGTTCTACCGGATCAAATTTACTTTTGAAAGAAATTTTGTTCCCCGGAAATTTTGCAAGTAAAACTGCCAACCTGTCAACGTAACAAAAACGTGACACCGAAAGTAGAGCAACAAAATTGAGTTTACAAAAATTAACTTTGTCGTAGAGGTAAAGTAAATAATCAATTCAGCTAGATAATTTCATGCATAAAATAAATTTTGTATTATTGTCATGGTAAAACGTCGTGGCAAAAGGTAATAGTTATTTATGTGGTATATATTAATTATTTAATAACGTGGACGCGTTAGCCGAGACGTTAAAGTCAGTCGAAAAGATAGATAATCATCAATTTTATCGTCGTATATAATATAAAATTTTATTCAATCTTCACGGTTTTTACTGCAACATGGATTTAATTCTTTGACGTGAAAAATTCAACTGTCAAACAAAATGTCAAGAAAACGTAATAGACAGTAATACAACAATGGATGTTGCTATAGAAGTTTTTTTTTTTAACTTCTAAACGATAAAATTGCATTTTAACATGCGGTATAGAGTAGATAAAATTCAATTTTGACATTAAAGATTAAATAAATAACATTTATCGTTCGACACTGTCAGAATTTTCAAATTTTCGCTTGTGTAAACACTCTTGTCATGAAATAATTTAAATGACAGATAAACGTCAAACTATTTTTATGGATTTTAAGCAATTTAAAGGCTTTCCAGGGTTGTATCGAACGATAAAACGTTGTATTACACTCGTTCCTGTGTAGATTGAACGCTTTACGCCACTCGGGGTTCACAAAAGCACTCGTTTCACTCGTGCTTTTATAAACCCCTTGTGGCATAAAGCGTCCAATTTACACAGGAACTCGTATAATAATCTACTATTTTAGTTGTGCGGAAATGGAGAAAGAAAATAAATCACAATAATAATAAAAATAAAATAAACAATCATAATAATAACTATTGGAATGCAGAAGGCGCTTATCTTGAAGTCGTTGCGTTTGCTCAGGGTAATTCTCGGTATTTGTAGTTACTCACCCCATGGTTTTCGGGGTGGCTAGGATGTGCGATTAAAACATCTGACCAGCAAGAAACCTCGTGAAGGTCGGAATCACGAGGATTTCCTTCTGATAAATTTTAAAAACAATAATAATAACTATTTAGTATTGTCTAATAATTTTAAAAGTTAATTTCTCATTCCTTGGGGGGTTCCTTATTGTTTTTCCTCGCTTCTGCCTTGGATCTAACAACTCAGGTAAAAAACAATTAAAATAAAAAATCCTTAAATGCGGGTACATTTGTTCTTTCCAGAATTCTTCGTCAAAATTAATCTAAAAATTGCAAATGTTGGTTATTTTGTACATTTTATACAGTCAAATAAAACTACCACTTCATATAGAATTCCTTTTGGACTCCAAATAATAAAAAAAACAGGTATACAATTATATAAAAAACTAGCTGACCCGGCGAACTTTGTATCGCCTCAGAATCAATAAATGTTGTGTTAACTTATTAGCTGAATTCACTTTTTTTATTTGGAGCGGAGGCAAATCCAACAAACCAAAGATCGGTCCAGCCGTTCTTGGGTTATAAACCAAAGGAGGCCCCTGAGCCCCCATGCCCATTTATTAATAGTTATTCTGCTATTCGGGACGGAGACAAACACAACAAATCAAAGATAATAAAAATCGGTCCAGCTGTTCTTGAGTTATAATCCCAAGGGTTCCCCCTGAGCCCCCTGTCCATGTTTCAATAGTCATTCTGCTATTCGGGGCGGAGACAAATCCAACAAATCAAATATCATAAAAGCCCTTCTTGAATTATAAACCCAAGGGCCCTTCTGGGCCTTCATGTCCATGTTTTAATAGTTATTCTGCTATTCGGGGCGAATACTTTACGAGTTATTCCCATACCTACCAAATATAAAAAAAATACTTCATAAAAGTCGGTCGAGCCGAAAAATCGGTCCAGCCCAAGGGGGCCCCCTGGGCCCCCATATCCATTTGAAAAATACTTACCGACCTATTCCCATACCTATCAAATATACAAAAAAAATCATAAGAATCGGTCGACCCGAAAAATCGGTCCAGCTCAAGGGGGGCCCCTGGGCCCCCATGTCTATGTGAAAAATAGTTTACCACTTATTCTCATACTTACCAAATATACAAAAAAAATCAAATTTAGTGTTCAATGCTACAGTTGCTTTATCGCTCAGGAAATTAACATGATTATTTTGTTTTCAGTTTATTTATTTACTTATTGTTAAGGATTGGTATAAATGAGTATGGATGGCGACAAATTTGATTACAGCATTATTCAGATCAATAATAAATTGTCTAATAATGTTTATTGCAAGCTTTTTATCGTTAATTGCAGGCATTCCTAAATACAAAACAAATCCGTAAAAAAATGTTTCATTTTTAATTACTAACTTATAGACTATGCAAATAAAAAAAATATTATGTGGCCGAAAAGACAATTAAAAGACCTTTCAAACGACATGTTGCTCGACCCCTATTCCCTATTTAAAAAATCGAGGTTGCTTCTGTCAGGCGTATGGGGTTGCACCAAGCCTGCTTACTATTGCATCAAAACATGTCCCCCTCGAGATAAAAATTGACCTGTTTTTAAATTTTTCTTAAATATCTTTTCCTAAAAAGTTATTGAGGGTGGCTCGTTTCGATTGAAACGGTCTGTATATCGATTCTACACTTATCCGTGCACAAATCTAAAAAAAAAATCTTAATACCCACCTCAATTGGGCCAATCGCCGGTTTTTTCTTTTCCCCGATAAAGTTCTGTTACCCTTACCACTATCGCGTCTTTTACACACACCCCCCATATCACAAAAAACTATCACTAACAATACTATTAACACTATAACAATAGTCAAAACTAAGAATACAAAAAACGCAAAGTCTGTTGGAGTCAATATGACGAAAGGTCTAGTTTTTACACTAAAAATTAGTCAAAAGTAACAACACTTGAAAACACTAAAAGCCTACTGCAGTCAAGACTGTTCTCAGATTCTGTGCTCTTATAACTGGCATTATTAATTTTTTTATTTTGTTTCTTAACGCCATACTGAAAGGCGCCGGCGGTCTCTTTGACAACCAAGAAGTATTTTTTTAAGAACTGCCAAAATTATTATGTGTGTTCGGCGTTTCTTTGTATCTAATTCGTTATTAAAATGGCCCTTTTGATATCATGAACTGATCTCCAGAAAAAAAATCAATGTAAAAGTATGTCTTGGGAAATACCTATTTCCATAATAGGCAACTCAATAACAATTCATCATAAAGCTAATACGCAGCTATACGCAGTTACTGTTATAATTTATTGAATTCCTGTAAATTTTTGCTCTAATTTGATTCGTTTTCTCACAACCCATAAAACAAAAATACACGATTTTTAAAATTCTGACGTAATTCAAAAGGACCCTTGAATTGGTTTTTGAAAAATTAACTATGTGGGTAATAACTTCTTCTTTCATTCTAAAATTGCCCTGAAATTTCAATCGATGTTGGTCTTTATTTATCGATCATCGATCTACAAAACAAGTACATCCTCTACGAGCGCTGGCTGCCGCTCTACTGAGCACAAAACAGTGCGTTGTGAGAGCCGTAGGACCGAGAGCTTTGTTGCCAAATTGTTCACAACCCTCAATCTGCTATAGATGGCGACACCAACCGCTTAGAAAATTATTAAAACAAATTTTTCCATTCATGTGCTTAGTACTTGCGTAAATGATTTGTTTTTTTACACGGAACGTTTTTAATAAGTCGTAGCAACGTTCGAAACTCCCCTAAACAAAATTTTTCTGTCAATTAACGTTTTTTTTTTTCAATTTTTTTTAGAAACAAAAAATTTTGGACTTTCGTAAACGCATCGGTCCAAGATTCTAACTTTCCGCGTTTTTAAAAATCGATAAATCAATATGGTAATCGATTTATTCGAAGAAACAAATTATCCAAGATGGCGTCTGGTAATGAACGCTCTTAAGCTTTACTCTAATCCTAGAAGTAGTTCATTTATTTTAATTATTATTGATTTTTCTACATAATGAGAGAATTACATACGATTTTTCTATCCAACATGTTGATAAATAATAATTGGCTCATTGGACGTTTTTACAGTGAACGATTATTATAGTAACATCAGTTACACAATGTTTGTCAAAAAAAGAGAGAATTTTTTGACGATTTAAAAATAAAAAATTTACTTTATTTCTAACACTAAACTGCAATGAAATTATTAGATATGCGACTTGATTTGCCAGTTTGGACGGAACGAAAATTCCATTGCCGGCAATCATCTAAAGATTTTATTAGATTAGATTAGATCACAACAGGTCGATTGAAAATGCTATACTGACTACAAAACAGCTTGCAGAGGTTTGCTCGCCGAACCCATTGGTCTCATACATGTTGTATATTTTGAGAACGATTTTGGATAGTCTGAGCTGGTTAAAAAAATCTTTGTCGGAGGTGTTGTTCATGTCTAGTTCTAATTCATACACAAATGTTTTCATGTGGCCCCAAAGATAAAAAGTATGAGAGGTGTCATGGGACACCCGGTTGGAACAAAGTTCCTTTTGCTATATATATTTTGTATTAAATAACAGGCACAATAAAATAAATTAACAACGTTTGAGAGTAACTAAATGGAAAATAAAAAAGCATAAATGAAGGAATGGTAATAAAACTGTAAATAATAATTTTGTTAAGAAATTCTTTCACCAATATTTAGAATAGACCCTTAGGCAAGTAATTCGACGACAAAACGGTCGAACGAATGCGTTTCTTACAAACGCTGCCTTAACGGTAGGAAATATGTGAATGATTGCTATTGAAAAGTTCTATAAAAAAGAGCTTACAAAGGCTTATAAAAAAGTACGCGACAACGAAACATATTGCGTGAGAGAAGCCAGCTATTATAAACTACGTTCCAATAAAATTTCGTGACGGTCGAAACACTTTTCTCGGCCTAGCTCTCATTAGCCAACTGTGTAACGTGCGATAGGGAAATTCGTTCCAAAAATTCAAAGGATTTAGACAAGGAGAACGGTCGGGTCAATATTGTGGTGCACCCCGACCAATCCATCTTCTTGGAGATTGGATGTTTAAGTGTCTTTGCACTAAACGCGCAAACAAAAACAACCCCCTCAAAATCCGGAAATCGACTAATTATTTCAGTTGTGTTTTAAAAATTCCTGATAAGAGTCCCGCAAAAACACATGGATAAACAAAAACGCAATATTTTTCCAATGTGTGCATCAACTTTCAGACATTCTCAATCAATGGTATACCAATTATTACTAGTAGCTCTAACTCATTTTTAGTTGCAATATTACTAACAATTTTTGCTCAGAATATCAAAATCAACATACCGTTAAAATCTGTTGTCCACAACACCAAACACTCTGTATATTTTAGCCAACATCTAGTGCTGCTCATCAACATTTATATAGGGTTCATAACTAGATTTGAATATAGATAGTCAATGAACTTACTTAATCCTGAAAACTTACGATGGACATTAAAGGACAATAATAATTTGATGCCAATTCAAATTATGCTCCCACCAGCTCCAGACCTCCAGGACCTCCAGGACTT
Source organism: Diaperis boleti (assembly GCA_963583935.1). Taxonomy (NCBI): domain Eukaryota; kingdom Metazoa; phylum Arthropoda; class Insecta; order Coleoptera; family Tenebrionidae; genus Diaperis; species Diaperis boleti. The sequence goes on from OY757244.1 coordinate 53,504,207, forward strand.
GAAGGATCATATTTTTAGCACATATTATGGAATATTAGTTATTACTATTACAAGTTTACACCAGATAAATGATTCATACATCCAGTAGGCTTTGAACGCTAAACTTCTCTGTCTAACTAATTGTAAATTAATTGTAATTGATTAAATAATTGTTTTCCATAGCGAGTATGATGTATGAATCATAAACCCGATATACATGGTAAACATAAAAAATACTAATCAAATTTTTTCTCCCTGTTAACCGATGCTTAACTTAAATACATGGAATCAACGCTGATATTATAGCGCTACTACGAGAGTCTATAATTTTAGTAGATAACTCCAAAGCACGCTCTAGAGCAAAACCGGATAGTTTCTCTTTATGGAACTAAAAAACACCGCACATTTTTACTAAACCGTGAAACTAACCAATTTCGATGTGTATACAATATTCTTTTTTAAGCGTGTAATAGTTAATACAAGATTTATGAACTTCAAATTTAGTTCGAATCTTTGAAGCGCTAATAGAAATGGGAGGACCGGAAAGGCTCGGGACATTTGGGAATTGGCGAAATTGGTGCTGTTCACACAGGCATAGAATTCTCTCAACGGAGAACAGCACCTTCGTAAATGTTTACGGCTTCTCAGCTAATTAACCCCACAGAACAACAACGGACTATTCCTATTTAGAAGAAAACTCGAGGAAAAGATGAAAAAAGCGCAAACCTTAATTTGAAAACTTAGATTTGATGTTCTCACAAGGGCACTCGCCTTGCGGTTATCTAATATTTGCTAAAATTAACAGACAGGCTGTACTAGTAGTCCACTGATTCACTGATTAGGAATTAAAAGTGAAGTTCTCACTTCTTGAGAAGAAAGTCAATAACTAAAATCAAAGAACATATTATGTCGTTATTGGAAAAAATTGTTTAGGTTAGATTATTTTTGAGATTAAAGTCGAAATAATGAAAAAAAAAGTCGTATATCCTCTCTGCGCCTTCGTATATTGTGTGAAATTTTTAAATGGTAGTAGAATAATTTCACGAACGAATAGTTCAAGAACAAACCGAAATTCGATAATATATATTACGCACTAACTTCAAAAGCTAGTTTGTTTTTGTGACCATTCAGTTTTAATGATTTCATTAGAGTTAATTTCACAAAAAGTTTTCCTCTAAATGAATAAATAGCTAATTAAATTTTACAATGTTTGAAAATAAACATGTAACAAGTACATTTTAAAATTTTACCGATTCAATAAACCGAAAAGTGATCGTCAGACCAAAATAAACAGCAGTCGAGAACAAATTTCCATTCGCTACTTCATGAAGAAAATATATTCAGAAGTACAAAATTACCAAAAAGCCTTCTGCGAAATCCTTCAAATTTCAAAGAATAGCCAAGCAAAATTTACAAACAGGAAAACTTCCACACGAAAATCGTGGTGATGATAATTAGGGAGTATATATCACTACTGTCGTCGCTCGAAAACAATTACTATTACAAGCGATTTAAATATTACAAAGCTTACTGGAAGCTTTATAATGATTATATATAACACATAATAAATTGAGCCAATAACAACTATAGATTTTCCATAGTTACGATGTATATAAACGCTTAGCCCCTTGACGACGTGGTATATTCATTTCGGCTGTCTCCAACAATGAACTTTGTCATAGGAACGATTTTTTTATAATTGTTAATAAACGTCAGAAAAAAAAGTTTAAACTATCCTCGTCATTCGACGTATTCCGCGAAATACGTCTCCTGACTTGGATGTTACTCTTGTGTAACTGAAAACACACCAACAAACGCTATAAAAAGAATATTTTCAAGGGAATACAATATTGCTACCCGTCTCTGATGCTTGCTCAAAATGCATTGAATTAGACCAGAAACTAAAACAGAAAAAGATAATACCACAAAAGAAAGCAAAAAAGAATCGCACATCAAGCTACAATCAAATGCTCTTTTTAACAAGCTTCGAGAAATGAAAGACGAAATGATTGAAAACAAAAAATTGCAAATCCAAAACTTCCGAATCAAATTGCATTCTACAATCGACAGTTGTGCACTTACAATTTTAGAATTGTAGAAGGATCGTCTCGTTAATAACCATTACTCAAGGAATAGTAATTATACACCAAGGTTGAGGAGCATTTTTTCTTAGCCGAGCTATTTTATTGCCCAAGATGCAAACCGTCGCGGGCAATAACAATGCGAGGCTAAGAAAAGGTTTCTCAACCGTGGTTTATATACTATTTTTTTCACTACTAGCACATTTGTTTAACTTTTCTTCAAATGATAATCATGATAATGCGAAAGAAATTCCAACTCCCTAATTCTACATTGTTGAGCTGTCAGCTATCATTAATAATGACAGCAAATGTCAAGTCAAAACATCAACTACGGCAGTCACCATGCCAACATCGTGAATATAGTTTTTATTATCTACTAGTAGGAGAGAAAAATCCATTATTAGCTAAGGTACAGAAAATCAATTTCTGAAGCATCAAACACGATATATTTTATAATGATGTTTTCTGAAGCTAGTAGTGAAAAAAAATGTTTTTATATACATATACCTGGATGGAACATCAGTTTAACAGAGGATCTAATGAAATATCATCCATCCCGTGTTTTTCATAGTTTGTCCAATACTGATTTATCATCTTACTAGCGGACAAACGTTGTCCTGTCCAAATATCAATAAATTTGTTTTTGGCCAGATTGAGAAACAACACAAACGTAAAACCAAATTTAATTTTTCTCCAAATCTCCCCGATTTTTATTTTTAATTGAAAACATTCAATTGAGTTATTTCCATCCCGGCAGCATAACGACAAAAATCAACAACGTAAATTCATTGTTGTTGTTTGTCATTAATAAGTGACAATACTGTGGTATTGTCACTGTGGGACGCACACTACATACCCATTGCTATGACTACTTCAAATACAAAAATAATATCAAATAATAATCAGTACCTCTAAAATCACCCTTGTACGCTTAAGAATCGATAATTTTTTTGAAATGCTAACTCATCTCCAATCTTAAGAAAATACAACTCTGGCTCGTCTTTGGGATTGATAATATTAAAAATCGACATTTAATAGACAATTCCGAATATTTAAAAAAAAAATAGCCAAATAGGCCAAATCGGGAGCATAACGAACAAAACAAAAAAAACAACCAAATATGTCTCCAGCTATGATCGAGAGTGCACACAAATATTATTTTTTTTAGTTTTTCCGAATTTTCTGATTTACAATAAATTATTGTCTCGAATTTTATTTTGTTGAAAATTTTTCTAGGAACATAACGAACAAATGAAAGAAAAATCCCATAGAAAAAAGCACTTCAGTTTTTCCCGAATGCTCCAATTTTCCGGGCAACTTTTCCAATTTTTCTTTTCGTAAGAACCTTATTTGAACTAAATACCAATATTAAAAGAAACATTATCCAAATCGGTCCAGCCGTTCTCAAGTGATGCGCTTACCAACCCACAGCATTTCAGTTTTATTATATAGATGATAAGTGATTAGATTATCTGCCGATGGATGTGGGGGTCAGAACCGAAATTCTACCATGATAGCTATGTGTGACTATTTTTTGTTGAAGGTTATACCAAAAAACATTGAATAAATTTTTCCAGTTCCTGGACATTCGTTACTACCATCTGATCGTTTTTTTGGAAGAAAAGAAGAACATTTTTTGGTAAGCATTGGTCCGACTTAGAAGAGTTATAGTTTTATAAAGCTGTATTGTTCATGGAATCATCCGATGATGAAGATGTTAAAGAAGTTGAGGAATTTTGTGAGCGCAATAATAATAGTGGTGAAAATAATTATTGATGTAGATAAAATACTTAATTATTATCGTATTGCATTATTACTTATTACTACTTAAGTAGTTAATTCATATTAAAATTATTATGAGTTCCTTTTAGGTTTTATCTTTTTGTGTTAAATAAAACTTGTTAAATCCATTTTACCCAAACAAAGCTTCAGAAAACATCATTATATATATCATGCTTGAAGGTTCAGAAATTGATTTTCTGTACCTTACCTAATAATTGATTTTTCTCTCCTACTAGTAGATAATAAAAACAATATTGACAATGTTGGCATGGTTACTGCCGTACTTGATGTTTTGACTTGACATTTGCTGTCATTATTATTGATAGGTGACAGCTCAACAATGTAGAACTGGGGAGTTTCTAGCCAAATGTTAAATTTGCCAGCTGGACCACACTAGCAACATCGCAACAAAAATAGAAATTACAGGTATTGATTAAATTTCATATGCTACTTGCTTTTTATGAATATCTTTGATGAAACCTTTCGCATTATCATGATTATAATTTGAAGAAAAGTTAAACAAATGTGCTAGTAGTGAAAAAAAATAGTATATAAACCACGGTTGCGAAGCCTTTTCTTAGCCTTGCACTATTATTTACCTCAATGCTTCGCATCTCGGTAAATAAAATAGCTCGGCTAAGAAAAATGGCTTCTCAAATTTGGTGTATAATTACTATTGTCGAGGATGTGTGAAATTGTTTTTCTTTCCTAGTAGTTAATAATCATTTCATTATTGACTAGTAATTAATAATGAAGACATAGTAGTTAATAATAATTTCATTATTGACTAGTAGTTAATAATGAAAGACCGGATTTCATCCAAAATGCATATCTAATAAATATGGTAATACCTAAGGTAGGACTTAAATCTGTTTCTTAGAATTTGGCAGAATATTCATGAAATTGTTTATGTAATTATAAATACAAGAATGGACAGAAAAATATGATTTCTAGGATTTAGCCTACTAGTAGTGAAAAAATTATACAGTGAGCGGCAAAAGTATGGAATAAATTCATTAAAAATTAAACAAAATTTAAAAAAAAACTTTGGACGGGTCACTTTTGGTTTATAAAAATGAATATTTTTATCACAAATAAAATTCCAAGCTGTCATTTGTTTTCGATTGATGACGTAATCATTATTTTTTTTAAATAGAAACCCCCTAATTTTTTTCTTGATTCAGATGACTCTTTTAATTGTCTAAACGACAATATAAAAAGTTTATCTTACATAATAAAAGTTTTGAAAAAAAAATAAATAAAATTTTTATGACAAACAAAAACAAGTCAAAAAATCAAGTAAGTAAATCAAACAGTCAAATGGTACTGTGATTTTCATTTGTATGTGTAAATTGTTTCACAAAACGTTTTCGAAAATGGTTCATTTAACAGAAACACAACGTATAGAAATTTTAATTTTGATTGGGTGCGGGGATAAAACTAGAACCCAACAAGAAGTTTGTAATTCGTTCAATGCAAAGTATCCAGATAGACTGATTAGCCAATCTACAGTCAGTAAAATTGAAAATAAATTTAGAAGAACTGGGCATGTTAATAAAGCGATTAGAAAAACGGGTCGTCCAAAAATTAACGAAGATACGTCCTTGTTGACAATTTTCCAAACGACAATGATCAGACCTTAGTAAATGATGATTTGTGGTTCCAGCAAGACGGTGCATCCCCACACTTTGCACTTCCTGTTCGCTATTACTTGAGCAATTGGTTTTCTAGGACGTGGACTGGAAGACGAGGACCGATAGAGTGGCCTGCAAGATCTTCAGATCTCACACCCCTTGATTATTTTTTATGTCGTTATTTAAAGTCTAAGATTTATGTTAGAAGATTTAAAAATTAGGATTCGAGACGAAATAAGTAGAATTAGTGAAGAAGTAATTCATTATGTCCAAAAGGAATTTCTTCATAGACTTGCTTATTGTCAACAAGCTTTCGTTATAAAATTTATTTTTTCCATCCTTTTTTTTCTCAAAACTTTCCTTATGTAAGATAACAAAATTTTGACACTGTCGTGTAGACAATTAAAGGGGCTATCAGAATCAAGAAAAAAATAGGGGGTTTCTATTTAAAAAAAATATCGATGACGTCATCACAAGAAAACAAATGACTGCTTGGAATTTTATTCGGTATAAAAATATGTATTGTTATAACCTAAAATTAACCCGTCTACAGATTTCTTCTCTACCTTGGTATATAATATACTATTCTGTCCTAGTAGTAAATAATAATCATTTCATTATTGACTAGTAGTTAATAATGAAGAGAGACCGGATTTCATGCAAAATGCATACCTATCGGTTATTATGAGAAATGTCAGCAATACATAACCTCAAATTCGTTCCGATCTTTCGCATTATCAAGATTATCATTTGAAGAAAAGTTAAACGAATGTACTAGTTTAATGTGCCTAAATGTTAAAATGTAAATCTTAATAAGACACTAGTGTTTTATTAACCCTGCAAGACGTTTGTCTCTAAATAGTAGTATTAGGGCCTCATGATAATAAATATCGGTTAATTATAATATTAATTATTATCAATAAGTTTGAAAGATCATTTTAAAAAGTGTTATCTTAGTAATCCGTTGAAAATTACATCCTTCTTCGTTGGGGCTATGTGTAAATGTGGAAAAGCCTTTACGTCTGTTTCGGATTTCTGAGCACGTACGGCTAGACATTAGAAATCTCTCGCTAGAATTTTAGCACAACAAAAAATTGACGCAGCACACCGAAGCAGAATAGTGATGGCATGTGCATTCGGGAATTTGACATCGCTCAGATCAAAACACCATGTTTGAAAGTTAAACTTCGTTATAATGGCTGATGTCAGAAAGATTAGAGACGATGTTGTTAAAACTTTTATGCATGCAAACTCTGTGCATATAATGTGAATACGAGGTACTGAAAGAGTCATTAAATTCGTCGGTACAATGACCATAAATAGCAATTCATAAATTCTCCAATTATTTCCTATTTTCCTTTCCTGACCAATCCCAGGAATAAGGATAAATTATTGGACCCTCCGGAAACGTTTAAAACAAGTGACAAATTACCTGGATTTGTTAGACTTACAAATGTTTCATTTGTATTGTGTGTGTTATCTGGGTTACTTGTTTATTAGCGAGTATGTCTCAGACATTAGACTAAAAGTAGTCCATTAAAAGATGAGATTAAAAAGAAACTTTTGAGTTAGTGGACAAGTTGAAGTAGCAAAAAGAACGGGTAAGCCCCGCTGTGCTGTTTACTTTATTCATCACATCGTTTTTAAAACAGCTTATTTTAAAGGATTCACATTATATTTTTGTATTATTTTGTTTTGTCGGAGGGTCCATTTATGTTTTACCTTTCGTTCATTAATCATGTGTAAACCTTTTTTAACGAATAATGCCTGAAGTGCAGGCGTGGTTTTAATGGAATTACATGTCCATATATTTACTTCTGAAGCAAGAATATTTATATACGTAATTTTATATTAAAAATGTCGACATCGAAACTAATAGAAAATATGTTGTGATGTACTTTACACAAAACTAAGACCGTTACCACACTAATATAAACAATGATTTTTAAAATTTAAAAAGTTTGCGTTGTTTTAATTATTTTGTAAACGGGGAAGAATATCATTAAAAATTTCAGCCAGAGCACTTGCCACGATTATCATTAACCGATATATGAAAACCCATTAAACATCGCATAATATAGGTATCGATATATTGCTATATGTATATGAAGTGATAGCTTGTCAAATGGAAAATGTAGTTTCGCAATCTGAATACTCCTCACCGCCTTGAAATGCCGGAGTTTTGTGTACAAAATGAATATGTGAAAGTGTTACTGTAGTCTGAAAAACAAATTGTAAAGCTTTGTAAATTCTATTTTCTTATCAAATCTATAGTATGTTCACTTACACACAATGAAATTTTCGAAGCGCACAAGATGAATGTGCAACAGAAAAATGCAAAAAATTTCAATACATTTTATTTCGGCTCAAAAACATTTATAAAAACCGTTACACACATAGATCAACAATAATTACAAAGAGGATGTATCCACGATTTTATTTCAGGCATCACTTATAACAATGGCGTTTATAAATCAGCATGGATATGTCAGAACATATTGGCTCAACACGTCGCCCTTTGCATACGTTCTGCAAATGTTGAACAGAAATTGTTTAAATTATGAGCCTCCTACCAACACTGATTTAGTGCTAACCAGAAAAATAAATTTTGCACAACTTGCAAAAAAACACTTTTCAGTTTCTTTAACTGATAAACAACTGCATAGATACGCTTGCTAAAACTATAGCAACAATTCTTTCTAACAGATGATTACGTTTAACGGAGGTTGGTGAAATCGGCCCTAAATTTACCAAAAACAAGGCGGTGTCAAGAGCAATCCTTCAATACTTCCGCTTGTTACTTAACGAATTCCATTAGGGCGACGAGTCATGCTATAACTTTTGGGTTGGGACAAAAGCATGACTAAAAAATTACTGAGTGTAACAAGTACTTCCTTTCGATTAATCTTACTCTATCGTGAAACGGAATTTCCACATAAAGTGTTTCGCTTAAATTAATCGCATGTTATCGGTTTATCTAACGATTTTATTTTCTACAAGAACCTCTTTTTTAGATTTAAAATCAAGGCACATAATACTGTAAGCGCAAATAGATAAATTTATCTCTGAATTAAAGAATCAATAACGTCCCAGGTACAAAACAGAAGGGACAATAAATGTGCCTTTAAAGGACTATCCCAAGGGATAACGAATGGTTGTAATCCCTCGTCCATTATGTGAAAAGGAATAAAGCAAAGTAATAATTTATCTTAACATTACTGATAACTATTACGATTAATTAATGAATTACCATAATATATTAAATTTCTTTAAATAATAAGTATTATTAACTAAGTTTAGTAAGGGAGCAGAGTATTGGCGGACACTTTTTGTTAAATTACAAGTATATGTATCGACTTTTGCTCGCATTCATTCATCTTTAATATATCAACATTAATTAACATTAATTTGTTATTTAGTTATAGTTTACTAAAAAAAATCGTAAATAAATTTCACAATATTATATTGTAAACAAAACAATAAATAAACCACAAGAATGTCGATGAATCCAAGTGGAGTAAATTTAAATTAAAATTTAAATGTATTTAAATCGAACTCAACAAACATCCCAACCATACATGCACTAAATTTACGTTCACTTTGTTAGACTGTCCTATATCAAAATTTCTTTAAATTTAATAATTATTTTTATTCACAAAACTCAGGCTTAGCAATGGGTTCTAATATGTCACCTCTTGTAGCAGAAATATTCATGAATAACTTAGAAGTTCAGTTTTTAACTTCTTCTCCCTTTAAAGATCATTTTCTCTTTTGGTTCACTTGCGGTCAGTATATGTAGATGACATAATTGTTTTATTCAAAGGATCTGATTCTGAACTTGATAACGCACTCAGCAACTTAAATTCTTTAAACCAATCCATTAAATTCACCGTTGAAATTGAAATCAATTCCCAAATTCCCTTTTTAGACTTGTTAATCACTAGAAATTATAATACTTTTATCTTACAGGTGTAGTTTTTTAGGTACCTTATACCATTGTTTTCGGTGACAGAAGTCAAATCTTAATCACAAGAGATCTAAAGCTGTCAGTTCTACTCACAAGTGAGTAAATCCGACAGCTGTCAGTTGTAATTAAAAATGTAATTATTAATTGTAATGTAATTACATGTAATGTAACTTAATTCTCTGCCTTCCACTCCACGAACAGATCATACTCTTTCTCGTACATGTGTCTCGACCTTACCGGAAGCAAACGAAACAGTGACTTCGACGTCTTGAATATCTTTCGGTAGAAAGTCAATTTTTATTACTTTAGTGAAAATTGTGAAAAAAAAAACGAGACTGTTTCTTTCATAACTATAACAATCACAGGTCACTACGGAAACTGATATTAGAACCATGCTAATGTTACAGGCGCATATTTACTTGACTATTTCATTCACAAAAATTTCATCGAATCAGAGTCCATCATTTTAAATAAAAAATTGTTTCGCATCGACAAAATTTCTAATGTAAAATTTTGCCGGGGTTGTTCAACTAATAGGAAGCGAGAATGAAGCAACCAAGCTGTTTTTCAGCGGCAAATTTTCTTTTGTTTTCTCGCTAACATAGTAACCGATTTTTACAAACGTCAGTTGTAAAAGATGACAGAATAACTGCTCCAAATATTTACCATAAGATTCGGTGATTTATCAATAATTGAAAACATTAAAAAAGCTTTTCTAACATTGTAAGTAAATACGGATTAAAACTAAAGCGTCAGTGTGGCAACAGTTTACCGAATTTTGCACGCAGCGGCATTATAATTTACTTTCGACAACAACACCTGAAGAAATTGCAAAAATGTTACAAGATTGGGCATTCAACATGAAAAAGAAGAACGGAGAAAACTACAAAGAAACTAGTGTCAAATCAATGTGGAACACAACAGCATTAATGGTCCAGGAAAAATATTTCAAGGATTATATTATCAAAATCAATTTTTTTTCCGATATCTGTTTTAAGGAAGCTAAGAATGCTCGTGATGCCAAGAGAAAACTTCTTCAGGAAAATTCTGATACACGGAAATTGAGTGCCGAAGCTCTTGAATTACACAAGATTCATACCATGGCAAACAGCTGTAATAAAGAAAATCCGGAAGGGTTACAATTTTTTGCAATTGCAAAATTTACTTTTTCCAAGATGAAATAGATAAATGAACCCGAATTTACTGGTTGCATTGAATCCAATTTTTTCAAAAACTTCTCAAGGTGGGTCTAAAGCTTTGGCTTCCAGTAAATGGCTTATAAGAAATAAATAAACCGTTAGTCTCTGTCCTGTCAGATGACTTAATTTTTTTTAGAAAATCGTGGTTCAAAGATAACAAGCGATATGCTGTTCTTGACTGTTAATTCTGCCTGGACGAAAGGTTTGTGGTTTAAGAACTCACCAATAGGCTTAAACACCCTGGACAAAAGAATCTGCAAATCTGCACTTAATATTGGATTTGACGCCAAGAAGTTAAAAATAAAAAAATGTTCTCGTAGATCTTCTGCAATATCTGCTTTGGCCAAAAATGGGGTTGGAGAACAGCAAGTAATAATTAAAACCCTATCTTTAGCTTGACGCAGTTCACCATGACAATTTAGTTCAAAATTTGAGAGGGAACAGACTCGCCCAAACAAACTTCTAAGGATGTAGAATGCAAAGAATGTAAAAGAAAATGTTTATTATTATAATTGTTCTTGTCACATAGACAATGGCAAATAAATAAGAAATATTTTGGGATCGTTAACATTTGCAGTAAATTTAATAATAAAATTGTGTTTCTTGTTTAAATTTTTATTCATGAAATAGTCATGTCGAATAACATTTGTGATATAATTTTGCCTGACAAAATTTAAAGATTATTCTACTCAAGTTTGGTGCTTTGGGCAATTTCGCTCGTGATATTAACAAAAAATAAAAATACTTATAATATAATGTACTATCAAATTTGACATTTATAGAAAACCTAGTATCACAGATTGCTAATACCTTTTGACTCTTGTCTTCCTGTTTCCCATAAATTTGCAGCTTTTCATTCCTTTTTCCACCGATTATTTTCTATACCACTATCAGATTCATCGTTTCAAACAGAACTCAATAACATTTAACAAATTGCTTCAAATAATGGATATTCTTTAAAAACTATAAATAAATTATACTATAGATACTATAACAAATTCAAATACACACACCACATGGTTAAAAATCGTTCAGAAACAAATTTCTTTTCAAATTCATTAACATACTTTGGTGTCGTCTCAGACAAATGTTCTAAAATACTTAAGAAAAAGGGTTTTAAAGTTTCATTTAAAACAGATAACTTATCCAGATTTTTTAATAAAAATAAAGATCCATTAGATTGCAAATCGTCATCCTGTGTATACAACTTCAACTGTTCTTCTTGTGAGTCATTCTACATAGATCAGGCAGGTCGCAAAATATCAGACCGTTTTAAAAAACATTTCAGGCACATCTATAACAACACAGATCTTGATCGTCCTCCATCAACATCTTCTTCCTTCGCCAATCATAATATTAATAACGAAACAGTTTTTCACCATCAAATTCCAAATTGATTCACAAATGCAATAAAGGCCGGAAATTAGATTTTTTTGAGACTGGAAATAAGGAAAGCCTTGAAACTGGATACATGTTCAAATTGTAATTTTGCGTTTATTAAAGTATGTAGAGTTCGACTTAAATATATTTAAATTTTAAAACAATAAATAGTAAGAGTATGTAAATTGTTTTTTTTTTTTGTCAACTGGAATACAAAGTTTAATTCCAAGGATTCTAACATATTGGCAACCAATAATACGTGATGATCCTATGATGTAAATATAGACAACTTTTTTAATTTCCAAAGAGATTAATGTTTAATGTTCCTCTCTCTGTATAACATCCCATAGCAATAGTTTACGAACAGCAAGTCGATAAACTTTTGACCAATGAGATGCCCTTACTAATGTTGATCTACAGGTAATTCTCGGTAATTTTGTGACTACTAGGTAACAAATATTTCAGCTCCATACTCCATCAGCTATTTCCCGATCTTCCATCGCCTCGTCCGATTTCTGAACTTGAATTGATGCTCCATCTAGGCCTAGCTCCATAGAAAAGTCAATTTTCTAGGAAAGTCTTTTCTGTACTGCTGTTAGACGATATGGATATTTTTACTTTTTTTGGTGTTCCACACCTGGTTTTCAGATTTATACTTCTATCCAAATGCTGCACGTCTGCATGAAATTGCTCCAGGCACCTTTGAATGGGAAGCGTTCCTTGTTAATTTTCCTTCCAGGTCGAAATAACTTTGAACTAAAAATACTACACTATTTTATTATCTGTTTCTATCTTGTTTTTTATTATTCTTCCATAAATTCTTCCCATACTTAGTCCTTATTTGTTCCATTTTATAGATCGATACTATGTACGATTGTGTCCACTTTTCTGGTAGATCTTTTCGTTTAGGGCCTTCCATGTCATGCGGTGGATCATTCTCATCAGATTTACCCATACGTGTTTTATTAGTTCTGGGGTAATGCCTATCAGGCACGCTGCCTTGTTCTTTTATCCTTCACCTCTTCTACAGTTATCTCTATTTATTCGTTCGTGTTTTTTTGTTTCTTTTCATGTTTTACGAATTCAGGTCTTCTTTCTGTTAACATTTCTTTATAGTAGCTTTCCCACTGGTCCTCCTTTACATGTGTTAAACTTATTTTTGTGTCAGTTTTTTAAGTTTCTGTGCTCCTCGTTCCTCGCATGCAGTTTTCCGCATTTCTGCATGTTTTTTTTTTTTTTCTTTTGATGTGAATCCCTTTAGTAACTGGTTTTGTTCTTTGTATTTGTTCAAAACTTTGTATGTTTTAGAGCTTAGCCACGGGTTGTCCTCTGCCTGCTGCGGTTTGTTCTAAAATTTGTCTTCCTCGCTTCTCCCAAATCTTCGGCAGCGATTTCTTTTATGCTTGCTTTACCGTGACAGTATATATAATATATACACTGTAAAAATGTTTGCGGTTTTTCGCTAGTCAAATTTAACCACAAAGCCGGACTCTAGTCGGCAATGGATTTGAGTAAACAAAATTATTTTTAAATCTCTAACCAAGCCTTCAGTGGCAGATCTCCCCTGTATCGATGATCCTACAATATTGGTGGTCTGAAGATTGACAATTGACAATATTTTAGGTTTAGGAGCTTTAGAACAGAGGATCTACACTAGATCAATGTTATGTCTCCTATTACATTTTGACAATATTCAAGTTAATTCTAACGAAATAATGATAGCTTCCAATCTCTACGATTGTTTTTACTTAATTTTTTCCATTTAATTTTTTAATAATATTATGTGATTGGCCCTTTTCTGATGCTTTTCTCTTTCATTTTTCCCATCCTCTGAAGCTTTTAATTAACTTCTTTAATTTTTACTTAATTTTTGAAATTGTCTTTGTTGATTTTCTATATTTTTTTGTGTAACCTTTGATTTGAGTAGGTATTCTTTTTTAGGGTTGAGGGTGCCAACGGAACCTTATTACTAAAGCTATGCTGCTGTACGTCTGTCCGTCCGTCCGTCCGTCTGTCACAAGGCTGTATCTTTTGAACCGTAATAGGTAGATACTTGTGTTAAATATTGAACGGTGGTACGGAACCCTTCGAGTGCGAGTCCGACTCGCACTTGGCAGATTTTTATTATTACACATTTTAGTTTGCAAAATTCTATATCTTACTGCAAAAATAAGAATGTACTACTAAATATAATACGAGAGCTAACAACGCTTTTGAGAAAGAATTGTAGGTATCTAGTTTTTTGATATTTCATTTCTTATCGAACCTAGATAGTGATAAAATTTGATTAATTTGATTTACAAAAATCTTCTTTATAGAATTCCCGAGCTTCTTAAACGTAGCAAACTGATCTTAACAAGGTAACGACTCAAAGTCAGTATGAAAAACATCCATTAATTTATTGTGTATTTCAACTTGGCCATTTGGAACACATCCTAATGTCAAGATGTTACCAGGACAACATTTCTAAACGTAGTTAGTTTACACTTAAGTAAATCCTTTGTTGGTAACTCTCATGACGCTGACAAAGAGTCCCACATGCCAGTTGTAATGTTCACTAAAAAGTAAATTTAAAGTTAGTTTATACCGAGTTTTTGTACAAAGTGCACCATGAATTAAATTTATTTATGAAAAATATATAATACCTAAAGCAAATTATTTTTTTCTGATTTTGAAAGCTATCTAATTTATACTGGGATGAATTAGTTGAGCTACCTAGGATTTTTTTGCACATAGAACAAAATCCGCATGCTCCTGAAAATAAGAAACCGCATGATATTTATTTACAGGGACGGAAACCAGAGAGGAATGCTCAATTTAGCGTGATTTAGTTATGTTGTTGTTTTGATTGATGATCGTTAATTTTCCTGAAACAAAACAAATTTAGGAAGAGCGGTGGTTTCTATAAACGTAGTGTAAATTGCACGAAGCCACAAATTTGGTTCAGGCCTCATAAAGTTTTGCAAATTTGGTTTTAAAGAGATTTCCTCATTTTCTCTGCAAGGTAAGGAATAAAGCACAATATAAAATTTTATTACAATACAATTTCTCCAGAGTGCAAATAGAAATGAGACTCATTTTGCCAAACTGTAAAGTTGCCCCGAAATTGAACTTTATTAGGTAGTTACGCGAGACTTTCCCTAAACTTGTTGGAGATAGTGCACACATAAGTCAGTTTCTTGAAAAGTTCGGTTAGACCCACTTTACTATATTCTGTTGCAAATTGTTCCTACCATACCATAACTTTATGTTATTTACTTGCATATTTAATTGATCTGCACAATATCCACCTAGATAACAATTTATAGTGTGCTCCAGGCAAACACGGTTGCATTACCAAAGGTGTTGTTTGTCTTGTTGGTCGATGTTTTGAATTGATAATTTACGTCTATTGAGGAAAATTGGGAGCACGAGAGTTGATGATCAAGGTGGACGGTGTTCCCTGCTTTTAAAGCTCGGAAGTTGTTGAACCCAAGAGCGCAATCACTTCTAATTACATTTAGCTCCGTAGCGGTAGAGGGTGGTTCCACATTTAACTGTCCAATGCGGCATGCGTCCGACGACTTTAATATTAAGTGCCAATCTAAGATATTAATCCTCTGTTTGCGCCGTTCTTCCGATTTTAATTACTGCAAATCCGTCTGATATCTGATATTTTTTGGTATATCAATAAAAAAATATCTTCAACCCGCATAGGAGTATTTTCTATTATAATATAACTAGTGGTATAAATAATATCTATTATCTATACATCATAATACAGTGTAAACTCTATATAGTGAAATTGAATGGACCGGGTATTTTACGTTATAAAGAGTTTTCGTTAAATGGAGAGTAAATAAAGTAAAGAAAAATCATCAAGCTTTAATGTACTTAAATTAAAATATCTTTTAATGCAATTTTATAGTACATTAAAATGCCTATAGAAAAATTAAATATTGCAGCAGATTTGCAATAATGCCATGTCAGTTCATTTGTTTGAGTTTTCTTTCATTCATTTAAAATGTGAATAACAATACTTAAAAAAGCTCTTAACGTTACAACTTGAATCTAAAGAAAGGACTTCTTTTGTCCGGATAAATTAATACAGAAGGCAGAATATAAAGAATCGATGGAGACTTAACAATGTTGTGTCGGTGAACGGAATAATATAAAAGACAAATAAGTCGGAATTGTGGTGAATACATTTATTTATTATTCATATGTTGGAAGGATTCAAAATACGATCCTGCACGAACCAAATGCACGATGATTCTAAATATAGCACAGCGAAAATTAATTAAATTCTTATTTACATAATTCAGGTATACCCGTGGATTTGGTAAATAGTGGTGTATTAACCACGTTTTGGTTAGCAATCTTTGATATAATCTCAGGTAGGTGTTTGTGTAAAAATTTTTAAAGTTTTTATAAAAGCATTATAACTTATAGATTATTATAAATTAAGGTTTAAAAGTAATATGTATTATAAAATTTCTTTATAAATTATGACAGTAAATTGAAATGATAAAGTAGTTATAGTAGACGATAAAACAAAATTGACTATTTCACGATATACAGATAATATTTTTTTATTTTAATTTGGTAATCTTATTTTAAATTTTTTAATTATTTTTGCATTGCGCTTGTTGTTATTTAATATCTTTTATCGAAAAGTGCGCACTAACTCTTCAGAACTATTTTCCTCGAGCTTTCTGGATCTCCAATTCACTTTTACTTTTTCTTTGGGCTTAACAGCTTTGGAACTATTCATAAATTACACTGCCGATGAAATTTTCAATATTTTCGTTACGTAGGAACCACAAAATTATTGAGAATTACACAATTACAATTATTGGATCAACACTATTGGAGGATTTTTATCGGTCTACTTTATCGACTTGCTGCTCGTAAACTATTGCTCTGTGGCATATTATATAAACCTTATTAGTAGGATCCCTATTATAGCATCACCATCACAGCTGGAGTTAGTAAAAAATTTTTTATACACCCTGTATGTATATAAGCTAATATACCATTTACTGAACATTTAAGAGCATATATCCAAATTATATATACATAAACGATTCATCCATCATCCTGTTGCCTCTGGACAGCAAAGTTTACATGTGGTTAGATGAAGAATTTTTACGAGCAAGGCCTACTGGATGTATGTATCATTTATGAACACCCTGTATTAGGTATGCATTAATATGTACCTGGTCAATTTAAAATTGAGTGCAGTGCAGATAAACAAATTCTACAAAAAAAAACAGGAAGGAATAGTAATGAGTTATGAAAGGATAATAAAAAATGAAGTTCCACTTCAATTTTCAACATGATCTACGTTAATGTCATGTAATCCTTAGCATGCGAGACACCATAAAGTGGGTGCTTATTGCCAATTTAACTAAAGATGATACAGCCTGTTTATTATGTTCAAGTAACAATTATCGTTTGAATTAGTAGCTACATAATGTAATGGGAGAATGGGTTACTGCTCGTCTAATCCTCAGTAGCCCCAGGTTTGGTTTGGTTCCCTTTGTTACAAAGTCAAATGATCCATCTAAGAAGCCAAATATTTACATTAAATTCCATTACATACAGATAGGTACAATACGCATTATATCTGTCAGGTAAAATTTTACGAAAACATACGAATTAGAAGAAAAAATCTAGATAAATGATATATGATGCTCTGGCGTGAAATTGTAACAGAGAATTGTACCTTAACTTTTTGTAATAATAAAACAACCATTAAATTTGCAAAACAAACAAATAATAAAGACCTACTGACATTCCGGGCTTTTAATATATTTTCTACTCCAATCCTGCAGACTGCCAGATTGTGTACTAGACAGACGAATGTATCCAGTCCATTAGGAAATTAATTACTTGAGCTTGATTTTTCTGACTGACTTGGAAGATATTATTTGTCAGAGATGAAAAAACAGATATCAGCCCACATGCGTGAAAGAGATGGTTTACGGGAAAATCGATAATGCTTGCAATGATTATAAATTATTCTGTTAATACATAATACATCAATACCCACAATATAATTGTCATAAAAAGAGGGTGTGCAGTTTAGGAAAGTCTAACATAAAAATATCCAAAGCTGGATAGCAAGCGAGAACCATGAAGAAATGCAGAACCAAGAAAATCATTTTTCTAATGCAAATCAAATGTAATTAACTCGACGTTATATTGGCCGAGTTTGATTAAGATAAACCAGTCAGTTAGATCCATACGGCATCACTTAACAATTCCTTAACGCTAGGAATGAGCAAGTTTTGTATATTGATTAATTTTTGAAATAATAATTATAACATATATAATTATAATAACATACATAATTCAACTTAACAACAGCTTAATGTAGACCGGTAATTCAAATTAATGGATAAACGTAAAATATGTAAACTTTTTAAACCAATTCACCAAGTATTTTTGGGTGCTGAAACCGCATTTGGTAACAGTTCTTTTTATAACCCACAATTCTTACAATATGACATCGATTCTGTATTTCAAAATAGGGAAAATTTGATACATAAAAATTAAAAAATGGTATATTTTAGGTGCTTCTTTATTTTGTTTTTCTTTTCCCTATTCTCTGTAAAATTTCTTACAAAGCTTTTTCTCCGATGTCATACATTTTGTTCTCTGTGAGGTGACCGATAATAGTGATCATGTTGATATTCCACTGTAAAATATTATCCCTTCAGACCATAAATTTTGAAGAAAAGTTTAATTTTGTAAAGACTCAATAATATTATTGGACAACAAATTCCTCCTGTTGATATCTTTCCCAGAATAATTCTAATAAAAGCGTTCATCACAATTCATCCCAATGGCATACTCATCAGTGCTAATTTTAATATTTCTTCACTTACACAGCCGTCAGTATTTATGTCCCAACGTCTATAGACGTATACCCTCTTTTGTATCATTGTCAATTTCAACGTCATATACGAGTAACCCACTCTACATAACCAAAGCATTCTTTCAGCATTATACAGGGTGTTTGTTAATAAGTGTCCGATATTTGACAGGACGATTCTTCATTTATTTTAGAAGAAGATTGGATACATGCATACATGCAGTAGGTAGGCATTTCCAACATTTATTGTGATTTTGATTTCATTTTGTATGCAGCGTTCCATTTTTTATTGGTGTTTTTAGAAATTAGTATTTAAAATCTTTGTGTGTTGATTAAAACTTTATTGTAGTTGTCCGTAGCGACTTTTGACAATAATACCTTTTTCATGTAAAAATGAAAGAGGAATCGATTTTTCTACTTGAAAATGTAATACAAACACGCAGGAAAAGGTTGTGACTTTTCAAAAGAGAAAAAGACCTATAGCTAGCGCCCTCTAGAATTCCCACACAGCACCAGAATATCTGGTGGATATCCTGAGGATATCGCAGTTGTGCTTTGGAATATCCGGTGGATGTCCTACTAAACGAAAAGTAAACGGATATTCTAGGGACATCCGTTGGATAGTAAAATGGGACTAAAGTGGAGATCTTCACGATATCCAATTCAGGAAATCCCTAGGTCATCTGATAACTGATATCCTTGGAATATCTTGAAAAATATATCCGCAGTTAATTTTAAAATCAATATCCCTGGGACATCTATTCTAGGTTATCCGTAGGATATTCATCACGTATATCCGTAGGATATCCATTACGTATATCGGTAATCTATGCTTTATATTTGCATATGTTATAATATTAAATAATATCAATTAAATATTATTAACTAATTCATTCAAATAAAGAAACTATAATAATAAAATAATATCTAATGTAAGTATTAAATACTGTAGCGTTTCTGGGTTCCCTTATTTATTTAAACATTATGTACAATTTATTTATATTTCTAATATTACACTATTTACATTATTTACACTATTTACAATTTACTACTTCACTAGCACGTCTCGTATTATTTATTTACAGATCACGCGGCACTCCGGATAGATAAAAGCAACTGTCCGAATCGACCCACTTCGAGCTCGATGATAGACTGACTGATGCGACTAGACTCGATGACACCACTAAACTGTCTCCCGCTCGAACGTCCTCTAATAAATATACCGGCCACTAAATGCTTCTAGAGGCTCCAGACGCTCTCGATCTGTACCGGATATTCCAGAAGATGAGTCATACTACCTCGAGTACGTTGTAGTAAATTCCAGTACAGTCCAGCAATTGATGACGCCGCTACAGCGATGAGTCATCTCGGGTCCACGTCCGTCACAATACAATAATAACTAATAATACAAAAAAAATACAAAAATTATTATAAACCAGAAGAATGTCGATGAATCAAAGTGGAGTAAATTTAAATTAAAATTTAAATATGAAACATGTTCCAATTGTAATTTTGCGTATATTTAAATTTTAAAAATTATTATAATAAAATATATATTTGTATAAATATATAATGTAAATATATATTATTATACAATAATAACTAAATAATACAAATGAAGAAATACAAAAATACAAATTAAAATAAAGTTAATAATACATAGTTAACCTGAATAATTAAAATACTTATTGCAATTAAAAAATAGATTTTATCCACCAATAAACAAGTAACTCAAAGACGTTGCCGCTTCCTGTTGATTTACAACCCTGAACAGTTTTATACGTGTCAGATTATTGTGCCTCACACTTTATATGTTTTACCAGAACATTGTTAGTGCTTAATTAAAAAAATATATATATTCAAAAAGTTCACATTCGCCACATTTTTATTTTTACGCACCCACATATTATTTTATTTCTACTGAATAAGTGGTTTGTGAACAAAATTTGGTGTTCGCGTGATATGATCTGTTCAAACAACGCAGCGTCTCTTTTACAATGAGCAGTAGTGTTTACTAAGTCTAGATATGCATTTTTCAATGTTAGCCTACCGTTTTAACGGCAGATCGTTTGAATGACGCTTTCAGCGGACAATGGACAGCAAGCTAAAACAATCTATTCATCCATGTGCCGAGCTCATTTCATTATTGGCAAGTTGCTTTGCTTCGCCACATCACTACACATAACATTAATACTATCTGGTCCTGGTGGCCTGCTTGCCGTAGGATCTATGGTACAGTAACTTTCACGGTTTGAAACACCCCGCTAGTCCCCCAAATAAACAAAGCCGTGTTGTTGGCTTTGCTTCTGTTGGCTGTTGTTAGCATTATAGAGTTTTTTAACTCGTCGTTCCGGCGGCATCGAGTGCAATCGCGAATCGCAGAGAACATGGAAGGCTCCTACCAACTGCCTTTGTTGGGCGGCGATTTCTCTCTGGATTCCTCAGATATTAAAGTTCTTTGTTTTACTTGCTGCTTTTACGTAAAACAAACCGCAGGGAAAGTATTATTTCTACTTTAGTGACTAAATTACTACGATGAAACGAAGTGATGATTCATGCGCGCCTAATGGGTTATCCATCGTCATCATTGAAGTCGCATTAGGTATTGGAAATCCATACTTTATCACAGTTCAAAATGTTATTAAGTTGCGTTTAGGTATAAATTGTGGGTATAAATATTTTATATTTATATACCTATTTATTTTTTATGTATTTGTAATATCTGTATTTTATTACAAGTCATTACAATTTTGACGCTTTACCCTTTGTAGGTATTATGTGGATTTAAAAAGTCAGGCACAACAACAAATAAATCTCCCGGCACATAACTAAGACATAATGGGTACTCCCACAATTTTCAAAACCAGCTTTTAAACTAGAAACTAAATGAAAAATATTATACCCTATTTTTTTGTTTATTCGAAATCACGCGTTTACTAAGTAAAAAAAAATCCGAAAATTTTTTCTTATTTGAACCGCGCTGCTTTCTGTGAATACGGGACGAAATTACTATACTCGCAAACCAATGAGAAACGCATAACCCAATGAGATTGCTGCCCCCAAATGACGTCACAAGAGGCGGTAAATATTCAGCGTTTGAAATTGCTAGGGATTTTTGATACGCTCTGTTATCTCACAAAACATCTTTATCAGAGAACAGAACACGTTTTAAGGCTTCGTGTTATATAGTCAACAAGATGCTAGAATTGAATTCGTCAAATTCAATTAAAGGGGACAAATAGAATTCTATACTATATAAGTGTGCACTATTTTAGTATTATGTCGGCTATAATCACTCGCAAAGAAAATCCATAAAAATGAAAGCCAACTCACTATATTCACCCGGCCGTGTTTTTCTCTTCTGCACACAGGGACGTTCCGACGTGCTATTCTATAATAATAATTCGCACTTTAGTTCGGAAGGACCCCTTTGTCACGGGCATAAATACCGACAAATATCGGAGAACGTCACGATCATCCGAGAAACGTCGCGTCGGCGAGAGTCTAGAGGCTCTTTCAAAATTGTTTCATTATTTTCTGTTATAATTCGGGTTGTTCGAACTACTAGTCCCATGTTATTAAATTTACAACGTGTAAACGCCCCACGTTAACTTATGTTGGAGACATAACTCTAAAACTCTAAAACTTGAATTTTTTGTTCCTAGATTCAAAAAAGTAATTGTGCGTGTCAGCTCCGACGCGCGACTGGAGTTTACTCTTTAAAAGTGCGATTTTCTTTGAATATACATAAATAAACGCATTTCTTATAATACTGAATGCATGTATATACTTTTACTCATATTTATTTATATTGATTGTACAGAAATCATGTTACATAAAGAGTAGATTATACTACAAGTGACAACAATGCTTCATTGTCTACTAGTGAGATTTTTTAATCACGAGTACGATAGCACAAGTGATACACATCTCACGAGCTTACAATAACATTTTGGTCACGTGTGACATATGACGTTTTGTCCAACAGTTATATTTTACTACATCGTCAGTATACAAGGTGATTCACAAAGTTATACAAATATTTAAACTGGGTGTAGTATACGGCTAATAGATTGACTCAATACTCAAGAAAAGTATGCACCGCCGAAAACTTTTGATGAACACTTATTGTCTTACCTTGAATTCACAAAAATTGCTTGGAATATCGTACCCCATTGTCGATGCAGGCCTGGGCGCGACGTGTCCAGGACTCACGCACTCGCTCGAAAATATCTGTCTTTTCTCGAATTGTTCTTGCGACATTTTCAACCCGTATCCAAAAGCTACTACTAAAAATTAAAAAATAAAAACAGTTAACCGTCCTGCTAAAATATGGGGCCCATAAAAAAATTGTTAACAATCTAAACATTAACAGAAAGCTTTTCTTGGAAGTTCCTTTCGACACCAGCGTGGGGATTCTTCTTCGCTCCACATGTGGGTATTATTAATATTGTGGACACCATCTCGTTGACTTGATTAAGCAACTATGCAACTATTCACAAAATTGTACTTGCCGAGGAAAGTCTTCAGGTTTTAAAGCTTGCACTTTCTTCACGTTGTGAAGATGTAACATTTGGTCATGAATAATTCAACAAGGCATGCTTTAACCTCTAACCTGCGATCACTTTTGTTCATTTTAAAAAACCATGCTCCCGTAATCCTTGCATTATTCTTGTAAAACACAAGATTCTGGCAAACTGAAACTCGCATACTGTATAACTCCAGAACCGCAAGAGCACGGGTTTCACCGTAGGTCATAATCATAACGATCACTATTTGAACATGAAGGCATTTTCAGAAAATTCAGTGCACCGTCAAACAGTCAAGGTAAAACTGAAAGTAATAATTGGCAGTCGTTCTGTCGCAATCAATACAGCAAAAAAATCTCAATCGCTTTTTGGCATAAATTTTAAAGCCCTATATCTGTAGCATTGTTGAAAAGAAAGCTTATAAGTACTACCTTAATATTAAGACGCAAACACGCAAACAGCGCGTGTCAAATTACTACTAAATACCACTAATCTACATACACAGAATTATCATAAACTTCTCCACAAAATTGATAATTGTAATGTTTTTGCGAAAAACGCTCGATTTTTATTTTCGAATTGCCATATTTTGACATATTAATTTCGTTGGTCACGTCATCTGTTTTTGAACTATGCCAACGTCATCAATAATTATTCAATTTAAATGGCAAGCCCCAACTTCTTTTTTGGGTTTTAGATACCCTTTTTACTTCAAAAATTTTATTTCTTTAAAAACTACTATTTCACCACGAATTCATGGCGCAGATTAGTTCGGAAGTGATTGAACGAAGTGTTCAAAGCGCTCCTGGGAATGTGTCAAATAGTTGGCGAGTGGTAATTTTAGCACTTAAATTTTATTACACGGTTTAGCATTTTTCGTTGTTTGGTTTCCAAGTTTATTGTTATTTTGTAATTTTTTTCAAGGAATAAAAATTTTATTTTTGAAGTAAAACATGGGATTTTTTCAAAAAAAAAGTTATGCAATGTAGCACTTTCTTATTCTTGTTGAATAGAGAATCGAAAAATGTATCTAAAAGCAAAAAAAAAAAATTGGAGTTCCCATTTCAAAAAATTTATGACGGTGTCATAGTTCAAAAACAGATAACGTCATCAACAAATTTTTTATGTCAAAAGATTTAAAAACAAGAATCGACCCGTTCGAGTGTTTTTCGCAAAAACATAACGAAATTATGAATTTTGTATGATCACTCTCTGCATAATAGCGGGTGTTCATTTAAATTAGTCATCAAGTCGCCTATGAATTTAACATAATACTTTAACGTATATGTATGTTGCCAATTTTGGTGACAATTAGACTTCATTCATTAAATTTAAATTAATTGAAATAAAAAATAATCATTTACTCAGTTACCCCAGTTAGCTACCTGATGTAAGACAAGAAGACAATCACACGCAGTTGCAGACGGATCGTGTTAAGCCTACAACTTTTTTTCTGTCGTTTTCGTCAATTGTTTTTTTTGCGTTTCTACATTCGTTTTCAGATGGTTCACAATTGGATGAATGGAGGTGTTCGGTCCGCGAGTCCAATTTGTAGTTGTTGATGGTCTGGTTAGCTATATTCGGGCCTAACTTTCCATCCCCTTCCCATGTCCTAACCTGCCGTCCTATATTTTGTCCCTTCCCGAGCTTGGTCAGAGAAGTAAGAAGATAAGAATTGATAGTACTTCAAGACGCACGTGCGGTGTCGTCGTTTCGATAGTTCGTTCCCTTAGACTTTAGTGTTGTTTGGTACCGACTACAAGCAAAATTCCCATCACATCACGTCGAAATCCAGCATATACAGTCCACTTAATCGAGACCTTTTGGCCACAGGTGAGTTAGTGTTCCGATTCGCGGTTGCCTTTACCTGTCGCCTACAGGAGGAAAATTGAGGAGTTGAGACTGAAGCCTCAAACAGTTCATCCCAAATAGCTGATATTCTTATGGAACATCTTTATTTATGTGAAACACGATATGGGTACAACTTGTAACATTTTGTGTGTTGTTCCAATGGAAAGATTCACTGATTGGTGTAGTCGTCAAATAAATGTTTTTGGATTTTTTTCGATTATTTGTTCCTCTTGGGCAATAACCTCTGCTGTACGTTTTTTTGGGGCCCCACTGCCAGTTTTTCGTAAAAGACCACCAGTTTCATTAAATTGATTAAATTTTCTGTCCAATTTTTTTTTTAAAGTGCATATAGTCCACTACAAAATTTGGAAATTCTTCTTGAAACTCTTGGAGACAGTCCTGTATCAAATGTACCTAAACTCCATCCATTTTAGTCCCATTTCGGAAATAGCTTCTTAGTAAAAACACTTTTTGTTCTAAACTGTACGCCATCGTTTCGCCGTAATCACTACCACGAACTGTTGTTGAAGTGTTAAATTGTCTATCGCTATGACGACAACTGTTATTGTTTAAACAATTCGTCAAAAGTAAAACGTTGAAGAAAACCGCCAGCAGTAGTTATTCAACAACTATCAAGTGTCACTTCGATTTTAGGTTATGTTAGTATGTTGTCACTCAAAAAATCATAAGCAACTTGATGACTAATTTAAATGAACACCTGTTATATATAATAATTCATTATTATTATTTTTCCACTCAAGCATATTTTATAGAATTTTATAGAACTTTCTGATCTGTAGATTTTCTACCGAGTGATTCAGAGTAACATTCCCTTTGTAGGCAAAAACAATTGTCTTAGTTTACGCCATGATTTTTTAAATTAAATTTCATACTTGATAGGCGTCAGGATCGAGGACAAGCAATGGCGTTTCGTTCACTGAGGTTTTAGAAAAAGCAAATTTCGTATAAAATGTGGTTCATTAACTTTATCGAGTACGAAGTAAAAATAAGTATTAACCAAAACTTGTGGAATGCCTCAAATTAATGTGGCACATTTAGTTATTGTAAATATTGATACCCACAGTAATGCCATCGCACCTGTCCATCAAGCCTGATTTAAGCATGCCAATGATCTACGCACAATGTTCAAATTTGCAACGAAGACTTGTTCTTTTGTAAATAACCTAACATGCTACATGTTTCGAAGAATCTATCTTCATCTTCACCCTGTGAGGGTTATGTGATAAAAAAAAAGTTTAACATTAATGTTTGTGACACCTAACATGAAAACTATTATTATAACTAAATATTTTAAACATAAAAATATATATACATGTAGATACCAAATAGAGTCGGGAATTCTGATGGAAAAAATTATTGTTGGTAAATTTAACCTTCAAACTTTTAGGTTCTTAGTAATATCTGGTGGGAAACGATGACAGATGGTGACATATGATGTAAACAATGTGAATTGAGTATTGGAATCTAAACTTGGAATGCTACAACTTTGTTCCTCGTTGAGGCATATCATTTCGTTATTTTACTTTGCTTCAAAAAACTCAAATTTACCTGTTACTATTGTTGCTAAGCAAAGGAGAGGACATTTTTAATCACCTTTAGCACAGTAGCGGACGGTGGATTTTCACCAAATTTTTAATGATTTTTATCTCGAAAATGAAAAGACTTCTATTACAAAAAATTTTTGCCATCGACTTCCTCTCATCGTCACCAATTACCGATTTTATTTTTGACATGCATTTCAATAACACCCTGTATAAAAATTTCAATTGATAATACATCAAAATCACAGAAAGCCACACTACGACGAAATCATAAACCGTAAATCCATAACTGTATTAAATACGTAGCGTAAATAATACTTTAAACCATAATTATACCTTTACGAAGTTTATACAAGAAGAAAGAATAGCTAGTATGCCTCACAACATATAAATTAATTTGTGGGGAAATAATATGTTGACCTGAGCAGGGTAATTTTGAGCATGTGCCATTCCTAGAGATATAGAAATTTAATGAAGGAGAATTGTAAAGAAATCATTATTATTTACGCCGTGACAACTCATACTTCATTGTAAAAAAATGTAGAGAATTTTCATAAAATGCACACATCCAATTTATTACAAACTAGCGCATTACTGAACTGAGCTTTACACTTTTTCTGTTAATTAAAAAATAAATTACATTCTTATGATATTGTTGTCCATGATGTACCTACTTAATTCAACATATTTTTCAAGAACTGCTCTAATATGAATGAAAGGAAAACTGAAATGAAAAAAATGTATAGAAAACTAACATGAGGTGGAATGGAACATCCCCACAGTTTAAAAAATATACGGTACTAGCTGACCCGGCGAATTTTGTACCGCCTCAGAATCAATAAATGTAGTGGAAACTTATTAGCAGAATTAAATTCATTTTTTATATAAAAGGATAATGCACACAACGCCATCTACTGGCATTATCGGAACCAGCATACAACGCCATGTTCATTTTTGTATCAAAGATGGCGTTACATACGGACTCCATACAAAATGTATGAGAAAATTTTTCGCCTCGAAAAAAGTCAGTCAAGTCGAGATATCATCAAAAAATTTGAGTCCACGCGCAATAGAAAGAAGTGAAACTTTGGAGCTTACTCCTTAAAAACCGATTTTCATTTTTAAAGCCCGGTACGACAAATTTTGGTGGCCGGCGTTATTTGTTATTATTGTCCTGTACGAGGGGGGCTTTGTTATTGTCGTTGCTCTGTACTTAGCTCCTCGCCCCCTGTAATTTTCCCAATGTTTTCATAGTAATTCTGCTATTCGGGGAGGAGGTAAATCCAACAAATCGAAGATCATAAAAATCGGTCCAGCCGTTCTTGAGTTATAAACCCAAGGGGTGCCCTGGGCCCCTATGTCTATGTTTTAATAGTTCCTCTGCTATTCGGGGCGGAGACAAATCCAACAAATTTAGAATAATTCTTAATAATTTAGAAAAATAAAGTGCACGCAAGTGCATAAGGCAACAGAAGATGCGTGTAAAGCGCACGGAAGTCAAATTAACTACGTGATCGTGAATTTCATTTTTCGTTTTATCGTGCTAGCGCTATTTGGTGTTGTTGATAGATGATTGCAAAAGTGTTTCGTGTAGAGTTTCTTTTTCTATGAAAATGGAGTAATATGGATGAAGAAATTAATCACCACAATGGTTGAAAAATCCAAGAGAAGGTACGATTTAATTACCGGATAGATTTAGAACCAGCACAAAGATTGTGTCAAATCCTCTAATTTATAGTAATTTTTGTTCACCTATAAAGTACCATTTTGTGTGAAACTTAAATTATTACAGAAACATTATTCCGTGTAAAATGCAACTTTCGACACTAGTTACACAATATACTATTATACTTGTAGTGGCAGGTCGGACAAAAAATGACAGAAAGAAGATGACAGAAAGGAGATCTACAGAAATATTGAGGCATATTTGGTCGTAAGAAACTGTATTGTGTACACAGTATTTTTATGATATGTAAAAAATGTACACAACACAGATTCCTGTAGAGGGTGACAAATCAAGGAAAATCAAAAAAATCTTCGTTGAAGTGATCCAACACTATAACTTTAAGTCGATTACATAATTATTATGGTAGGTACATTTTGTTGATAAAAAATTGGGTATTAATAATTTATCACGAGGAAGGAACAATTTTTGGTTCCCAAGTGACAAAGATTCACATTCCCAAGTGTGATTCTAAACATGAAAACAATAGTACATTAATGACACAATATACTTGGATTCTTCTTGAAAACAATTTGTTTTGCCCATTTTATTTTTTATCTAAAAATGATTAAGCCAAAATGTGTATGTGTAAAATAAAATTTAAAATGTATTGTAACATTGCCTGATCCGGGCGGGTTCATGAATTCACTATCTGGCTCCGCTGACTGACTTCTTGTATGCTACTTTTCTCGTACACCACTGACTGATCACGTCGTTCACCCCCTTTTATATCCCTTCAAGTGTTCTAGACATTTTCTGTCTCCAGAACGTTCCAGAATGATGACCTCATCCTACGAACATTCGGGTAGGTAGTTGACCTATACGGCTTCCTGGCCGACCGTCGTCTGCGGGATTGATTAATCATTTGTAAAGACCCTGTAGTTATCAGCGAAATGTATTAATGTCGCCTCGCTATGGAATAATTTGCTTCAGTATGTTTTAAAATAGAATTTATATTATATCTACTACATTTCTTACTTCACATAATATCCACAAATCGCTACTGTCAATTAATAAGATCCCAGATCAAATATTTGATAAAACATTTCCTTCATCCTTGAATTGCTTCTTTACAACTTACCACTTCAACTAACTTGCTGTGTTTCAATGCTTAGGGCTGTTCGGAGACGGACAGTAGTTTGAATTGTTTTGTCTTTTGTAAGAATCAATCCTCAGTATGTACATAAACCATGTATAGTTTTGTTGTCCATAATAAAATCAGCGACTTTGAGATATATTGAACCAAATTCACTATCGGAGTGGCTGAAAAATTACTTCGACACAAAATTGTCAGTGTCAAATAACAGCTTCCCACACAAGCACCCCTTCTATTTGTGCAATCGTATAATATATATTTGCTGATCTACTCCAATCTAACTCTGGCATTACAGAATGAACGTATATAAAGCCTCGTTCATTTAGAGGTTGATAGATTATTTAAAAAGTTATAAAAAACAAATAAACTGAAAAGGTCGAACACGGTTCCAGTATAAATAGACATTTTTGCGGGTTCATACTTTGGGAAAACAATTTTTATTATTTTCAACAGCATATTTGTCCAATCACGTCGCAAAACATAAAAGCCGCTAACTCGCAACTCGCACTCTTGTATATTTTAAACTTTAGCGAAGAGAATTATTATATTATCTCAACACGAGACACAATTAATTTTTCATTGCTATCTACACTCGCAGTCATGCACTTTTAACTGATGTGCAGGCTGCTGATTTCAGTGCCGTAATTAGAACATGTAATGAGTCTGCATGCAAAAAAGCAGTAAAATGTACGCGTGATTTTTCATACAGCAAAGACTACTGCGACGCCGTAACCTTGTAAAAAGCAAGGGTTTGTTTTCTACTGTATTTCAGTTTTATTTTCCAAATATAGTCATTATCACCAATCAGTTGATTATATCTGCACTTAAGTTTGTATTATGTACCTTAAAATAGTAAATGTGTTACCATACAAATGTTTGTCATTTTGTGAGCAGTCAAAGTACCGATTATTATCAATGCTTTTAATGTAATCAAGGCGGAATTGAATGTCAAAAGAATATTTGTTTTTTATGTTCATTATGTTCACTAGAAGTGTGTTACGCTTAATCTATATACAGGGTGTTATGGAAGTCCTAGCAGAAATTTTAACCACAAGTAGAACTCGTTAAAATAAACATTTTTTTATACCACTTTGCTGAAATCCGCAATTTTTTTGAACAATTTTCTGACCCCTGACGTTCGGACGTTCTGACGTATTGGAAATTGAACCTGAAATTTTTAAGGCTTCGAAGTGTATTTGAAGTGTCGGTGTGTCAACTTTTATTGTTTACCGCACGTACACCAACAATTT
Source organism: Diaperis boleti (assembly GCA_963583935.1). Taxonomy (NCBI): domain Eukaryota; kingdom Metazoa; phylum Arthropoda; class Insecta; order Coleoptera; family Tenebrionidae; genus Diaperis; species Diaperis boleti. The sequence continues at coordinate 53,535,099 of OY757244.1, forward strand.
TATTATTACATACGAACCCACTTCAATATTATGCATATTATGTTAGGTTAGTACATGTTTCCATTTAAACAGTTTTTATTTGGATTTGTTTATCGGGTAAAGTTTTTGTGAATTCCTCACAATCAATGAACGTGGGTCCATAGGCGGGTGTTTGTTTTAGGTTTTTGTTTCTTAATTTTAACTCCGTAAGGGAGCGTTTGCGAAAAAAATGATAGATAAAAAAATGTTTATTTTGACGAGTTCTACTTGTGGTTAAATTTTCTGCCAGGACTTCCATAACTCCCTGTATATAAAAATGATAAGTTCGTTTGTGTACGCTTCAAAAACTCGAAAAGTTCTACACCGATTGAGCTAAAATTTTGATACAATATATAATCCGTCTCAAGGATTGTTTTTATCTATTTTTTTGCGTCAGTAATAACCCGCGACCGCGACAAAACAGCTTTTGCTGGAAGCGAGAGGAACAGTCGCCATACTAGCCAACGACAACAACTTAGTGGAAGCAACGTTTTTAACGGGGCCTTTCAATCTACATAATAAAAATGATGAAATGTTGTCCATTGGTAAGCGCATCACTTGAGAACGTCTGGACCGAATTTGCAAATTTTTTGATAAAATATTCATAATAGTCCAGGTCAGGTTCTTACGGAAAGAAAAATTGGAAAAGTTTCCCGGAGAATTGGAAAAATTGTTTTCCGGGAACTTTTCCAATCTTTCTGTTCTCAAAACTTTAGCCGGACCATTGCAATTAAAACAAAGAAGCCAAATCGGTCCAGCCGTTCTCAGGTGATGCGCTTACCAACGAGAAAAACTGATAATGCACTGCACATGCGTAAATGTTGAAATGCTGTTCCTTTGTAAGCTCATCACTTGAGAACGGCTGGACCGATCTGCCTAATTCTTTTATCTTCATAATATATTCGTAATAGGTTCTTGCGGAAATAAAATTGGAAAAGTTGGGAAAAACTGAAAGTGCTTTTTTCTATGAAATTTGTGTATGAACTCACAATTCGAACGTTGGATATGCGTAATTCTATTTTTGTTTCGTTGGTTATGATCCTAAAAAGTCGGAAACTTCGGACAAACTGCAAATAATTTTTTTTATGCACTTGATATAGGAACGACATTATAATATGTATTTGGTTCATTTTGTTTTTGTTTTCTTCGTTATATTCCCGGGATGGAAATACGTAAACTCAATTGAATGTTTTCAACTGAAAATTAAAACGAGGCAACTACTTTTAATCAGTTTTTCCCTAAAACACCAAAAACAATTTTATTATAACTGCCAACGCACGTTTCGCCAACAATGTTGGCATCATCAGGGCGATGAGTAGACTGAATTTTCGAATTTGGCTTTATTTAATTAAGAAAAACTGAAAATTTGTGCTAAATTGATGACTTTGGGACTTTTGAATAACACGAGTGGTATTTCAGTATAATTGGTATTTCAGCTAAATGACGTTTCTGATTTGGAGGTTAGATTTGGAAACTTTTAATTATGCAGACACAGGCTGTACCTCACGTTTGATTGCCATTTTCATTCTTGTTTTTACCAATGTTTACATCTAATCATGGAACGAAAGTCATTTACTTCTCTTTGGTTTATTTTCGTTCACATCTGGTTCACATCTGTCATATGGCGCGATTAGTTGACGTTTATAACGTCGTTGTCGCGGTCACATTGCAGTACAGTTGCAAAGTTGCAGGCAACAAACACGTTAAGCGCCAAGTGCATCAGATATGATGCACTGGTTAACTTCTTAAATGGACCCAGTGCATCAAATCTGATGCACGCTTAATGTTTGAAATAATTTTATTGGTGGCCTATATTTAGGAGTAAAGCTAAAATCGTGCATCATAGCTCGATGCACAATGACCCAATACACTTGAAAATTTTATTGGCCAACGAAAAATGTTTAAGAAATTTTTTTAATACTTGAAATAAAAAAATACGACTTAAATCTGTAAACAAAGTAAGATTTTCTTTATTGAATACTATTATAACGTGATTAAATACACTAATCAATAATTATTCTTAACTAAAAACAACCTTTCTTTGAAGGGTTAGCCAGGACATCCGGCTTGCATAATTATATTATTTTTCGTCGCAGGACCGTCGGCGCCGTCAAAATGACGTCGACGTACCGTTTCAATTGCTCCAATTGAGCCAATTTATTTATTGGACCTGTGTGTTTTTACGCTTGTGTTTGTTGTTAAAGGTTTTTACAAGTTTAGAAAAGTGCATCGAAAGTGATGCATCTGTTTTTTTGTACTTATATTTGTTTATACAGGCTGTCCCATTTAAAACTCCCCAGTCCAGATTTCTCCGAATTGATTATTGTGATTGAAAAATCCTCGAACAGGTCGATTTTGTTTGCCAGGGTCTCATCTTCTCAGGTTTCTTTCAAGTTCCAGCATTTTGCCCTCTTCGCGAGGGGGCTGTTAGCCCCAAAATCTTAAATGGCACTATGGGTCGAGTGATACCTCATTTGAAAGGTATTGGAGACCTCTTTACAACTAACACCTTACTTTTCAATCTTTTAGTGATTTGACCGCAAAAAAACGTTAATTTTCAATTTTCAAGATAATCCACATCTTCTGATGCTGTGTTCCACAGCAACCAGAAAGACAAACATGTTATTGCTGAAATTAGGCTTATTGAACTTGTAGCATCACGAACAGTTTTGAAAATCGTCTGTATTTTTGCATGGAAATGAATGGTGGCCATATCCAACATTTATTACGTTAATTAGATCATTTTATTGAAAAATAATCGTGTCGCATATTCTACATTCAGTTTTAACTCCTTCGCGCTATTTAGCAATCAAAATCAACAACCTAATGACCCAAAAATTTCAATAAATTTAATTTCAAAATTACATGTTGGTCTTTGTGGTTTCTGTGGGACATAGCATGAGAAAATGTGCATTATCTTGAAAATTAGAAATTATTGTTTTTACGGTCAAAACTGCAAGATATTGAAAAGTAAGTGGTTAGTTGTAGAGAGGCCTTCAATACCTTTCAAATGAGGCATCACTCGACCCATAGTGCCATTTAAGATTTTGGGGCTAATAGCCCCCTCGCGAAGAGGGCGAAGCGCCGGAACTTGAAAAGCATCTGAAAAGATGTGCCCCCTGCAAACAAAATCAACCTGTCCGAGGATTTTTCAATCACAATAATCAATTCGGAGAAATCTGGACTGGGGAGTTTTAAATGGGACAGCCTGTATATTGTTTTTAACATGATAGATCATATATTGAATGTTTTTAAACAATTATCCCGGATTATAACGTGTTGGCCCACAGGAACTTTTTTTCCTATAGAGGGTGGCGCTTAACGTGTTAAGACAAGAAAAGTTACCAAAAACAGAATTATAATTTAGATCATTATGATTCTGTTTTTGGTGTTATAATTTGCAAATTATGAAACCAAATTCGAAAAACAAATTTATTGACATTTGTACACGTCTGTAGGATCAGCTTGTTATAAAAAATAATGTAAATGTCCGTTTGTTCAAAATCTTAAATCTACGAAAGTTCTTCACGAATTGCTTTGAAATTTTGACATAATGTTGCATTCGAATATCTTCGTGGTTTTATATACCTATATAGGAACGGTAACGGGAGCGTGAACGGGAAAGAGTAATTCCTATGTGAAAATGAATACTGCATTAGCGAAGCCATGACGGGCCAGCTAGTATCTTATAAATAAACTAGCTGACCCGGCAAACTTTGTACCGCCTCAGACTCAATAAATGTTAACTTATTAGCTGAATTAAATTAGCCATGTTCATTTTTGGTTCTGTCATGTATCAGCTAGAGATGGCGTTACATACGGATTCCATACAAAATGTATGAGAAAATTTTTTTCGTTAATTTTTCCGATGTTTTAATAGTTATTCGCCCCCGAAAAAATCAGTTAATTCGTTCTCGAGATATTGTCATACAATTGGTGTGTGGAGTCCACGCGCAACAGAAGTGAAAATTTGGAGTTTTTTTGTTATTGTCGTTGCCCTGTACCGTAGAGATGACACCGCCCCCCCCCCCTCCCGGTTCTCAGGGGGCACCCTGTACCAGTGGCGGCTTTGTTATTGTAGTTGCCCTGTACGAAGCTCTCCGCCCCTTGCAATTTTTCCGATGTCCATCCGTTCTTGAGTTATAAACCCAAGGCCCTGTCCATGTTTTAACAGTTATTCTGCTATTTGGGGCAGAGACAAATCCAACATATCAAAGATCATCAAAACGGTCCAGCCGTTATTGAGTTATAAATCGAAGGGGTCCCTCTGTGTCTCTATGTTCATGTTCTAATAGTTATTCTCTAATCGGTCAAGCCCAAGGGGGCCAATGGGGCCCCCATGTCCATGTGAAAAATACTTTACTACCTATTCTCATACATACCAAATATACCAAAAAGATTTCATAACAATCGATCGAGTCGAAAAATCGGTCCAGCCCAAGGGGGCCCCCTAGGCCTCCATGTCCATGTGAAAAATACTTTACCATCTATTCTCATACCTACCAAATATGTATACCAAAAAAAGGAAGTCATAAAAATCGGTCGAGGCGAAAAATCGGTCCAGCCCAATGGGGTCCCCTGGGCCCCCATGTCCATGTGAAAAATAGGTTACCACCTATTCTCATACTTACCAAATATGTATACCAAAAAAATTTCATAAAAGTCGGTCGAGCCTTTTCGGAGGAGTTCGACCACAAATACCGTGACACGAGATTTTTATACAGTGTGGAAATTAAGTAAGGAATAAATTCAGTAACTCCGTTAGTATTTGCGCTAGAAATAAAACTTAAAAAGCATGTGGTAGGGCTAATTATAGCGCATCCCACAAACGTATGCATTTTTTTTTCATGACTTTTTTTACGGTTATGACGTCATCAATATCTTTTTTTAATGGCAACCTATATTTTTTACTTTATATTTGAATAGAGTTTTTTTATTCTGTTTTCAACGTTGTCAAATACTTAATAGGTTAGATGAGGAAAAAATGAATTAAAACGGCGTTAAAGTTCAAATTAGTAAAATTTAAAAAAATTAACAGAACTCTCTAATGTTAGGCAGTTAGGCAGCGTTAGGTAGTTCCAATTTCAGTGTGGATTGTGAATGGAGTAGTATACAAAATTTTGAAACTTTTTCGTTTTGCTCAAATCATAATCCTATATAATAAAGAGGAGAAAACAAAGCCACGCTATTAGTATTGTTTGTTTTGAAGCCGAATAAGAGCGGATAGTGGGGACAGTGTCGTTGTTTTTCCCCCAAGCAGGCCGCCAGTGGCGGAGCATAATAAACTGTACTTTCGGTTTCTTCGGCATATAAGGAATAAAATTTCAAACCAGATCTTTACTCGGTCTAAATCACTTGCAAGCCTGGAAAACGTATTTACAAATAATGCAGTGCTCACTTCAATTTTTAATTGTAATTTATTTATTATGTTTTACAACTCCACCAAGTCACGTACCGACGCTTACAACTCCCACCGGTTCCCATATTTAATGTCTATACCCAAGCATTTACAGAATTGTCCGTTTGTGCTATATCGCATTGTTTGGTATATGGTACGAAGATTTTGGTGTAAACGTTTTGATATCCTTATATTATATATTTAATAATTCATACATGGCTTAGTATGCATTATTTAATAAGGGTTTTCAAAACCCTGATGAGGCAATTTCAACAAATTACTTTTACGATCTGGCAATAATGGTCATTTTTCCGTTTGGTTAAATGGCTTCACAACAAAGACGCCAATGTAGTTTCCCCTTCTATTTTAGTTCCGTGGTTTCCGAGCATGGAGGGAGTAAGAGCGAAATGGAAAGAATTACTTATAAAATGAGTTAGAGTGAGAAAAGGAAAGACGTAGGTCCTCACTTAATTCATATGCCGGCCACTAATGACCAATTTTAAAATAGTACAGTTCTCTCATAACAAATTAAACGAATTATAAATTTTATTTTCCAAAAACTTTTTTTTTTAGTATACTACCTCATTCTAAAAACCGGGCAACCAAAAAATCCGTTAATCACTGACACCAGCCCGCCACACCGCTCTCGTCACATGGTTTGCAGCAGGGTACTCGCGGCCGCCGAATGGGCGAATTGCTGAAAGCGGCGTCGTGTGTGTTGAGCCAATTTGTAGATGAAACGGTTTGCCAACTAAAGAGCGCACTGTTAAAGAAATGAATTGTTAATATTTGCAACGGCTGGAATGTTACTAATTTTAACAGTGGTGCCATTAAATGTTTAATACAATTAAAGAGAAAACGTCTAAAACTGCAATCGACAATGCCGGTTTATATCCTGAAATTTGGATACAATAGGATACAGATCGAACAGAACTTGGAAATCCAAATCGGCAGCGATGCGAACCGCATTCGTGTGAATGTACTTTAGCGTATACATACCTACCATCATTACCATGTTTCCGTTATTTTCACCTGTAACGCTTTTTAAAACATAAAACAGGCTATGTCGAAATAATACTTTATAAAATACACTTGAATTCAGTTTTTCTTATAAAGTGGTATAATTATTATCTTAAACGTTCTCAATATTTTTCAGATTAAAATTAATTATGTGTTGCTTTCGTGCATAATTATGTTCAGAACTATAAATGCCTCAAGTGATTTAAACCAAGATGTAAATCCTTGATTTCCTCGCTTGAGAAGAGAAACTCTGCCTCACCCCATAAATTTAACAAAACGCTGAATCAATTCAATTCCGCCAGGTCTATGGAATATCTTCGGAGTGAAAAGTATCAAACATGTGAAGTTTGGTTGATTGTTATCTGTAGATAGCTAACATCTTGAAAATTGAAACTTCACAGCGTGCAGTGCGAGAATGTCTGTTTTTGAAAGCCAGAGAGCGGATGTGCGTTTATAATTAGACAGTGGCAGAGGGGCGGTTGTCTTCGCCAGATGGGTGAACTACAATACCAGGAAACATCTCTGAACAAACTAGCAACTATTCTAATAACTGCTAACTGCATAATGTGGATAGTGTTTGTTGTTAAATTAACCGAAAGTTATGGCGATGTTCACAATTTCAAACATAAATAACATCTTCAATCGTATAACAACGTGCAACGAAGCAGGTAGTTGGCAGTTAATTAAACTAACTAAAAATGATATAAAATCATCTATATACCGAGAACCCTTTGGAAACTACTGTGTTTACACCATAGGAAAAGCAGTGGCATCTCGTTTGTTAAGGTGTTAAAAAGAGCAAATTACGTGGAAGCTAGTATTATTTATTAACTTTATAAATCATAAAGTGAAAATGAAAATTCACAAAACTTGTGTTCCTAATGCCTAAAATTAATTCGATACGCGTATGAACAAAGTTCTACGTTCAAATTTTGGAACGCACACTATTTTATGTGCGTCATTTCCGTTCAAAGGAAAAGTACAATAATTGCTGTATAAAAAACAATAATTTTAAATGCAACTCGTCAAGTTAAACATTGCTTCACACTTTTTGTTTGTGATATATGCTTTTGAATTTTTTCAGCTCACAATTTTTTTATAGGAAGATAGTTGTTCACTTAGTATGAAATAGTATATTTCGATACAAGTGCGCGGTCAATGAGCCTGAGCCCCTGAAAAGTGGCAGCGCACGAGTATTGAACAGCGTTTTTTGTATTCGTTCACACAAAATGAGAAAAAACACGAATTAACATCAAATTGATCACATCACTTTACACACATCTAGCTCGAACAGACTAAACACATTAATGCATAATCATATCCCTGTACATAGTTTCATTAAATTATTATCTACCGATTTGAAAGATTGGAACTTCTTTAATAATGATATCTGTTAGAATCACGCAGATTTGTCATTGTTGCCTAAAGTGAAGATGCTTTCCCCACGCGGTTACATTTAAAACGTTTCAGAATATGGCACAGATTCTAAATTACCCGAAAATAACGGCCACAAAGAAGCCGTATTATATAAAGTAGGTATTTTCGCTATCTTATAAACACCAGGCATGGAGACTCGATGGATAAGTGGTTCGTTGACTTGGTTGTTATGACGCCGGAACTTAATAAATGTCACTTATAGTCCTAGGACTACAATGAATTGTCACAGGTACAGGAATTATTAGAACAAATTTATTCCTTATTACATTAAATATGGATTGTTGTCGGTGATACCATGACTATCTAAAAAGATAAGAATATAATACAATCTAAAAATCCTGTACCTATACTCGGGAGTTTTTGACTTCTTAGGGCAATATCCCTTGTTTTCGTTTTTTAAGAAATCAATTAGTTTGAAGAATTGTCAATATTTTCTTTGACAGCGATATATCATCATTTCCAATAGATTCACGCTTTCGTTCAGTCACAAAAGCTTAAAACAGATTTCATATATTTCTTTTGATTTCTTCAGTAACGTTTCTTCTTTTAACGTTTTGGGTTTGGAAGTTTTATTTTGTTGACAATGAATTTATCCCCGGCATAACGACAAAATATAACTTATTATGACATACAGGGTGTTTAAAAATTGCTGCACCAAACTAATGGTACAGTGATCAGAAGCAAAAGTACGCAATAGAAAAATATTTTTAAAAAAATTTGTGTTAGATTCGCATGTGGCTGAAGGTTTCTTTTATAGTAAATCTGGCAACTGAGGAAATTGCAATGAACAATTAAAGTACTGGCATGTTAAGTAACCAAGGCAATGTTTTCTCAGGTACTGGAATTAATTGTAACAATAAATTGTTGAGAATTGTCAGTTTGTAATTTTTTATAACAATAATCGAAGGAACAATTTATTATTTAACAGTACATTAAAATACAATTCACAGCAAATGTTCAAATTGTCGACCATTGCCCGTAAGACTAGCGTTTTGCCCGTCTCTCAATGTTGGCCTGTACTCGTTCGAGTATTTGTTTGGTTAGAGTTTCAGTGGGTCAAAAAATTCTTGCGAGAAGGTCTTCGCGACTCTCAGGTGGTGTTACGTAAAACAGTTGAATTCACATATCCCTTAATAGAAGTGTCAGAGGCCCGTCATCCATCCTGTATAACCGCTGCGCGATTCGACGGGGTCCAGGGTTTTTCGTTAGTTAGATGGTACTGATCTAGGGTAGTAACGCTAGTAGTTACACAAGAGCTGTCATTTGTCATATCACTGTCGCAGTGTAAGCGATATCGATTTTTTAGCTTGTGTTTTTGCTGAACTAGATATTTATTTTGCGTTTTTCGGGACTTTGGATTCGTTGTCTGCATTGTAAGTTGTAAATCATATTAAAACGATATCCATAATGGCCAGGTGTCTATATGACAGCTGAAAACTCTCAAAGCTCTCCCATAGATGCCAAATATGACATTCACCTGCAGCAACGTTGCCACTTTCGAAGTACGTAGTTGTCAGGATTGACTACGCTATCTTACTTCTTTAACCTAGTCCGGGGGGTTTTAATTTAAAAACTGTAAGGGCGGAGTTTTGGTTAATGCCAACGTTTTTCTTCGCTTTTCTAACGTCTCTTTTTTAACTTCCTTTCTTTCCATCAACCATAAATCCATTTAAATACCTTTGTTTACTGTGTCCAATTTAACACCTGGTTTCGATATCTCACGGCGCAAAAGACCCATCATGGTCTCCACGAGTCCCTTCAGAGAAGGTAATTCCAAGACTCTTTCTTTCTCTCATTACGAAAAGTGTGATCGGGCGAAGCAAACGGAAGTTTTCTATAATGCACAATTTTACAATAATTAATTCATAGTTTTTTTTTTGCCTTAACGGGATTCGAACCCGCGTGTTATCGTTGTGAATCCGCACTTCTCACAATACACCTATTTGCGTGTGTCAGTTTTGTATGCAATTGCGCTACTTAATCGCTACACATGATTGCCGACTTTTCGTTGACGACAAACTGAAACATGCATTATCCAATACTGCAGACGGTATTAATTCAGGATTCTGTAGCTCCATTTATAAACTTACATAAATTAAGAGCACTTTCACAATGGCGAACTGAAGTTTTACTTGAGTCGTGTGGTCTAAAGCACACACGCATTTTTTTTTCAGAAGACATTTTGCTTTTAAAATACATCAAAATACTATATCATCGCATTTGAAAAATAAGTGTCTCGTTTCTTTAAGGAGGTTTAATAAAACTTAACAAGAACTCGTAAACTGCATGATTATTGTGAAAATACTCGTTATTCTATTGTTTTGATGAATGTAATTGGTGTGTCTTAAAGTCTACCTCGCGTAATGAGGTTAAAATATGATAGCTAAGAACAAATAATTATTGTGATTATTTGACAAAACGGACAACTGTAACAACTGGTATAGTGCTGCATTATTATTTTACATTTTGAGTGCCCGAACACCATGCGCGAATGCAGCTCGACGCCCACCCGGTGAACTGCACTGTTACGCTAGTGTATTTCGCATGAGTTACGTGTACACAATGTTGAAAATGCAAAAATACCGCGAAATCACGACATGAGTGAATCGAACCATAAAGAGTAGGCGCCGTTTCGACTGGCGCCAATTTTATGGCTCCACTTACGAAGCAGCCCACGATATCTCTACAACATTGTACAAGAACATGCAGTAGAGAGCGTGATGTACCTGAACTACATTTCTTAAAGTCTAAGGCCTAATGGGAGCATATGGAAGTCGAAGATCTTTAGTTGCTATAACTGGCATGTTATATCAACATTGTGCCACTACGTTAAATTTTGAAACACATTCCAACAGGACAACGCGTAACAACAATTTATAGAAGGAAACCATGTTAACCCTGGCTGTCACGTTCACCGGACTTAAACCCGATCGAATAAGTATGGGATATGCTAGAATCCGCCAGCGAAGGCTAGTGACGCCAATAACCATTTTAAAAGAACGATCATCTCATTTCCAGCATGCCTTGGAAGAGTTGCGAAATGGTGGGAGGATATAATTCATTTTTATTATTTTATATGAATTTGGAAATAAATTTGGCCAAAACTTGTATGTATTGTAGAGTAAGTTTTCTTAAATGTAAAACAACTTTGTATTTGCAGCCTCTGATGAAGGTGAAGTATCAGTAAAGTAAACGAAACCGGCCAGGCTGAAACAACAGTGTGTAAATTGTCTAAAATCCTAATATCCCACAGAGTTTGCAATTTCATTTTTACACTCATACTAGCTGACCCGACAGACGTAGCTACCATCGGGGGCCCCGTAGGACAGGACAGGGGGCGTAGCTACTATCGGGGCCCTCCTGGGCTAGCGGGCTTATCTACCATCGGGGCCCCCCTTGCAACAGGGGGGCGTAGCGACCATCGGAATCGCTGTAATACCTACTACTCTCATCCATCCGCATTCATATGATCAATGGAATATCACAGAAATTGAAATGTCAAAACAAAAGCTATGACGCAAGTGACTTATGTCAATTTTTAAAATTTCATCAGAATCGGTTCAGCCGTTTAGGAGGAGTTCAGTGAGGTATAGGCGTACAAAAGAACTATATATAATTATATAAATATTAAATAAAATAAAAATTCCAAAATAGTCTGCTATAACGAACGCTTGCAATTGAGTTCGACTGTGCCATTTTTGACTTCTTAAGTTAATCGAACTCTGATACGCACAAATTCATTTCACTTTACGGCCTTGTTTTCAAATTTAACATCTTGTTAAGAATTCAGCCAACACTTACCACTTTAGAACAAATTAGGCAGCGTTAAAAGTTATTGACGTAGAACCGACGATTTATAACATGGAACATTAATTTGTATCCCGGGAATTAGTATCCTTGGACTCCGAAAAGTGGGAACAGTCCGATCCGTTACGCACAATTAAATACTTAAACCTCTAAAATTCTAACATTTAGTACAAACTGTTTTAGAAGATAGTTTGAATGGTAATATGCCATCCGTTCCCATTTGTATTCATCCGTTCTGTACCTCTGAAAAGCTAAGACCACAAAGCTGGGCAGCACTAAGATGAGTCGGGTTTTATTAATGACGATACCAGCTGAAGAGCTGACGTTACGCTGTCGAAAGTAAATGAATGATTCGCGGTAAATCGATTTAATATAAATGAGGGGAAATCTTCAAACATGCTCTTTCCTTTTAAAGGAATTAAATTTTCTAGAGCTATGATAAATTCCGGATAATTTGGAACGCAAAAAAAGTTGGGAAAAACATTTTCGTTAGACATTTAGCAATCTCATGGCGAAAAGGGTTACTCTAATTTCGTGTGTACTCATTCTTTGAAGTCGTGCACGCAAAGTAGATGCTAAATGAAATTTTCAACATGAAGGAAATATAGATGAAGCTCTGACGTTGGCTCTAAAGTGAAACTCAGCTCAAAACGTACACATTTCGAATTAAAATAAACTAACCCAAATTTTTTTTTATTTACTTTATTAAAAAAAAAAATGTGCCTATAATAGTATATTATTTATCTAGAACGAGAAGTGAAGTTTAAAGTACGAGCAAGTTGTTTACGGCCGAGGCGCCTAGCCGAGGCCGGAATTACTTGTGAGTACCTTTAAAAACACTTCTTCGTTCGAGGTAAATACAACGTTTTATTTCATACTGCAAGTTTAATGAACTAACTCAAAATAAATAGAAATGTTGTGTGTTTATCTCGCACAAATTATTCGTAATAATTAAATATGAGGGAACTAACATTTCCATAGTAACAAACGTTTGTCAAAAATGACAACGAAAAAACTGGGTCACCGTGAATGGTTTTGGATATTTTATTCGATCATTCCGTCTAAAATGGAGAAAATTGAGGTGCTTCAAGACATTGTAGATGAAGCAGATCACGTGAAGAACAATTTGATGCCACAAAAATCTCGGGAACAATGTAAGAAATGATTGACGTATAATTTTAAAGTACTAGGACTTTAAAATTTTTCTTTAAAGTACTAGGACGTTAATGTTCCACTTTTGGTATCAAAAATAATCCGAAAAATGTAACTTTAGATACAAGTATGAAATAAAAATCATTTTTACAATAATTTTGGTACAATCTTCATTTAACAGAAAATACGGGGCATGTTTAGTGATAATTGGGCACAAATATTTCTGTGTCAAAGCAGTGATTTTCTATTTAATTTTTAATGAATTCAGTAAAATAATAATTGCAAAGGTATATAGATCTAGATTTTATTTAGAGATTCCAGTGATGTTCAGAGCATTCAAGACTCCCTATAACTTTGTAGAACTCCAACAGAAGTCCGTAAAGAGCTTACATCTATTGCATAGGTTCATTCTAAACAAATACAATTCATCTTCTTGTTAGCAGCGTGCAAAGTCATGGTGGGGAAAGCGAAATCGATCGCAGCATACGACGTAGTCCGGTGAGTTGTAAACCGTTGTTCTTGTTAAAAATAAGTACAACCCCAAATATGTATATGCAAATTTACTTATATTATTTATACTTATACTTATGCAAATATTATAAATGCTTGTTATTTTGGCTAACATTTTGTTTATTTTTGTCTGTCACAAATGTCAAGTTCGGCCAAAGTGCATAGTGGGGAGACCCCGGAATGTTGAAAACTATTCTTGTGGAAAATAGGTATAACGCCAAATATTTAAAACTTACTTACTTTTATTACCCTCATCACTCCTCTTGACGATTACTAGGTTAGACACTCATCGTGCACTCAGCGAGTACCTACCTATAAAACCGTTTATATTGGATTTGCCCTCGTATTTAATTACTTAATGAACAATTAAATTCAGTGCACTGGACATCTACGATACCTTATGTGAGATAAATTAATGCATAATGCACCATGTATTATTCATTTTAAGTCTTGATGTGACTTAGATATTTGCATATTTGATCCATTAATAGGTGGCTATTTACCTATTTACCTAGTGGGTTAAGTAAATGTAAATAATTCATAATTATAACGAGCCCGAATAACATTTATGTCGAAAGTATTGATTTGAACATTAACCTAAATGCAAAATTTAAATTTAGATTCATGGGGCTTTTGCAACAAAATTTGTATTCGTTTATAGTGAAACTGCACTTCCAGCGAAACGAATTTCTTAAATTAAACGAAATGACATTAATGCATTAAAGTTGCCAAGTTTATTTAGATTGAAACTTCTGTTTGAGTGCATCTTGGTTATTTCATATTTGCAAAATTATTTATTTATAATTAAATCCATTTCCTGCTGTTGACGAACCGATATTTCGTGATGAATATTAAACACAGAATACAGAATAGTGGCTAACATATTGGTCTTGTAAGAGTTTTTGAGAGTTCAAGTGTAAACAACTTTAAAATGGATTATGCAGGTTGAAACTACAATATTTTTATTATTACGTTGGATTTAAAGTGCAATATGCCCCTGTTACGAGAAAATAGTTTTTGAAGTTTGGATTAAAAATCAATGCACCCCACTGGATTTATTTTTGCTGAATGGTTTATTCACAAAACTCGTACCGGAAAAACCTTATCGAAATGTTCTTCACACACGATGGTTTTTGTCTGCTTTATCAGAAAGGGTTTGCATCGGAACAATAATGAAGGCTCTTCAGTATTGTCCTATTAATCGAACCGGACCCCCCGAACGCGATTATTTCAAAATTACTTACTTCCTAATTTAAGATTATTATTCAAAATTAGAAAGTACGGATATGGTGCTCCTTTAAGGAGAAACTGGCGATAGTGCACGTCTTGCTCGAGATTTGTGGATAGAACGATTTCTAGACCGTCGAGTTCCAAGTGCATCTACATTTTTGTGTCCACCGTTCAGCATATTGAAAATCACAGAAAATTCTTGCCGGAATAACAAAAATGTTTTAAGAACAACCAACCCAGTACACCAAACCTTAGTGGTAAGTAAACAAACAAACGTTTTTTGCGGACGGTGTTTTTGTGTATGTTATTGAGAACTGTTTTTATACGATTGATACAAAACTGTTTTCTTTCTATCCCAAAGCTTCCATAAACGCCGTACTGGGGGCGGTACAAAGAGGTTTATTTTCTGTGCACCTACTGTACTATACTAGACTTATTACACCTACTACATTATTTGTTACCTGGTTTTAATGGTTTATTTAACACCATGGTTGTTCTGCGTTTTAGCGTGAATTTGAGATCAAATTTGGATATAATGTACCTACCTACCTCGTCAAGATTTACACCTGCGCGACAGCTGACTCCATAAATTAAAACTTTGTAATAATATTCTCCATGATGCACAACCATATCTCAATCTTTTATCTAGCGGTATCAGTGAACAACTGATGTTGGTGTTAGACCAATATAAAAAAACGGCACTGGGAAATGAATTCTTCACTACGGCTCGGTGAGCCCACCCCTTAAACACCTACTAAATAAGAGGGCAGCAGATAAGTAAGTAAGTACAAAATGTTATTACAATCTGTGTTATTACACCATTGTGTCGTAGATGTTTCTAACAATAGCGGGCGAGATCTGGAAATTTATACAATACATACTGCTGCTTCTTAGACTTAGATAACCATAATCACATGTATCTAGTATAGAAACAAAATCAACTTCATTAGCAAATATTGGCTTTCATTTAGAGTTTAGTTTTAATATTATATTGGTAATTATTATTGGATCATCAACGAAATCGGTGAATTTTCGTACAGAGTAAATATTGACACTTGTAGCCGGTTAGCTCATGTAAGGTAGGTAAGCCCTTTTAATCATTAAAACATTAATCATGGAATGATCTCGTTTGAAAAAATGTATTTACTTGGAGATACAGGCGCACATTGGGATTGAAAATTCAACATCTAATTAATTTTATACGCTTCTTGTTTCTCAAAATTTGCCACTTTTTGGGGTGGAGTAATTAATATTTAGTTGCGGTTAATCTACCCTTATGAGCAAAAATAGGTTTGCGATTATTAAAGAACAATATTGGTAAATATAGCAGCAATAATTATATACACATACAATATTTGGAGGTAATTACATTTAATTTACATGCGGAGTCGAGAGATTGAAAATCAGGAATGTAATTTCTATAGACTAAACCATACTTAATTAATTGTAATTACAAAGCGTCATGTTATAAATTATAGAACAGCAAACATATTTGACAAGTCCGTATTAATGTAGTGTGCATTAATTTTATCCAGATATATTTTGCGGTGTTAGTTTCATTATCATTGTCCGACCAAAATATCATAATATATTATGAAAATCAGCTACACCCATATCATAATTTATTTTTTTCACTATTAGCTTCAGAAAACATCATTATATATCATGTTTGAAGCTTCAGAAATTGATTTTCTGTACCTTACCTAATAATTAATTTTTCTCTCCTACTATGTAGTAGATAATAAAAACAATATTGACAATGTTGGCATGGTTACTGCCGTACTTGATGTTTTGACTTGACATTTGCTGTCATTATTAATGATAGGTGACAGCTCAACAATGTAGTGATGGAGAGTTGGAATTTCTTGCCAAATGTTAAATTTGCCAGCTAGACCACACTAGCAACATCGCAACAAAAATAGAAAGGACAGGTCTTGATTAAATTTCATATGCTACTTGCCTTTTATGGATATCTTTCATGGAACCTTTCGCATTATAATGATTATAATTTGAAGAAAAGTTAAATAAATGTGCTAGTAGTGAAAAAAATAGTATATAAACCACGGTTGCGAAGCCTTTTCTTAGCCTTGCACTATTATTTACTTAAATAAAATAGCTTGGCTAAGAAAAATGGCTTCTCAATCTTGGTGTATAATTACTATTAATTGTAATTGTGGTAATGCAAAAATGTCTCTACCATAAAACTTTTCGATTGAATTCTCTCAATTGACGAATTCGCCTATAGCATCTCGTAGACTATATAACATGAAGCCCTAAAACGTGTTCTGTTGTTTAATAAAGTTGTTTTGTGAGATAAAAAGCGTATCAAAAATCGCCATTTCGGCTAACATTTTCAAAAGCTGTACATTTACCGCCTGCTGTGACGTCTTTTCGGGGGAGCCTTCTCATTGGTTTGTGCGCTCATTTAGTAATTTTGATTTTTGTCTGGTGATTTTTTTCCAGAAAGGCGCGCGTTTGAAATAAGACAAATGTTTCGGATTTTTTTTTTTTACCTCGTAAACGCTTGATTTCGAATAAACAAAAAATAGGGGTATAATGGTTTTTCGTCAAGTTTCTAGAAAAGGGGTTTTTGAAAATTGCGGGATCACCCCATTCAACAGGGCACAATATATAACACCTAACACAAAATCCTCTTGACAATGTTGAAACGCTTTAGAATTTTCAAAAAAATCAAATCCACCCTTCACTTTTTTCGTTGTTGGTATTTTTTTTTTTTTTTTTCAAAATCGTCAAACACGGGTTCGGTTTTTTTAAAGGAGTATCTAGATCCCAATGTTCACGACTGTAATAATGTCATGTTATACACCTCATACCTTTTTGTATAGATTTAAGAACCATAATAATTAATTTGTTTTTTGTTAAAATCTAATTTTGATTCTCGTATCATATTTGAACAGAGATTGTAACATCCGTCTTCTTATTTGTAATTTTGTCTATATTAACAGTTTAAAGTTCACTTTCTTTGTTCTCGATTCAATTCTTTGTTCAAATACGATATAAATAGGAGAAGCAATGTTTTAAATATTCATTATTGTCATTAACGCCGTAGTTGTAGTACTGTGAATAAACTCAGGTAGAAAATCCAGTCTTTCATTTTAACCGAAACACACCGAGCTGAAGAAAAGTCCATAACAGTCAATTTTCAAGTTATATATTATATGAATTTTGGGTAAAACCACCCCCCATCTCGGTCGGTAAAGAAACTTTTGTAAAATCGTCAAACACAGGTCTAGTTATTTTTAAAGTATAAATCCCAATTTTCACGTTTTAAACATTCCAGATTTTCGAGTTACGAAAATTTTGAGACAAACCGTTTTCCCCATTCACCCTTTTTCAGCCGTTTGTGAATATTTTTTTGGAAAATTGTCAAAAACGAATCAAAAGAATTATTGGCCTCAAAAATTGAGTCGAAACCCACCGATTTAAAACTTTTCTACCGAAATTTAACGAATGGTGAAGCCTATCGCGGTGGATCTTTTTTATCACAGTGACCATCAGCACAAGTGACATTAGTGTTTCTCGACATCTTTTTTTATCAATTGACGATAAAAGCATCCAATCCAATCCAATCTCTTGAGGTGTCGCAAATCACTGCGGTAACTATATCCTGTCTTATGCATATAATTAAAGCAATTAAAAGTGGTTAAGGTTTCAAACTTGCAAAATCAAAATCAAAGTTGTCGTAAATATTGGCACAACGCATGCGCATATTGCTGCATCGTCAGATTTGCGACATCGCAGCACTTAACCTATGTCGCAATTTCAAAATTAAGCCGAGAGTGTAGATGAGATATTTTTATTTGAGAGTCTGTTAGGAATAAATAAAAAAGTTTGTTGCAGAAGTTTATAATAATCAGTTTAAATAATAGCTATTTATTATACTAGTGTCTTATAAGGCAAATAAGTCACGAAAGAAATGTTTAGCCACGAGAGCTTGCTCGAGTGGCTAACTTTTCTTGAGTGACTTATTTGCTGTTAAGACACGTGTGTAACACATAGGTTTATCCAACACCCCCTTCTGTAACAGTTCTTGAACATTCATCAAAACCCAAAAAAATTTGACGTTCATTTGACGTCCAAAACGTTGCTATGACAAATTAGAAAATCGTTGAATTATTTTTTCATAAGTCACATGTGTCTTATAGACCTCATAATCCATTCAAAATCGGCGCTATTATGACTACATAATACACAAGTGTTGGATAAAAAATTTATACCAATCTACTAGTTAGTGATACTGTGGAACAAAGAATAGAAACATTTTTGACCCTAGGTAAAAAGCAGCAAATGCTTTGTCTATTCCGCTTTAGTAGATTGAAAGAATGCTTTCTTTTCAAAGAAATTTTATTAGACTGGAGAGTTCAAAAGGATTTAAATTATTTCACGCAACATAAATATGTGATCTCGCTTTAGTTTAGACCTGGAAAGGTATTTGATGTTAGCGAATACTCATCACTTATTTTATTTTGTTCTCTTTATCAAACAATTCGTTTTTGATTTGAAATCAATTTCTCGCCGGTTTCCAGTTATTCCAATTAACGTTGACGTTTGATTCTTTTGTCTCGTACATACCTGCGAAATTGAACCGGTGTTAAATTATCATCTTGACACCTTTTCATAATTGACATTTTATTACAACCGGTGAAATTGATGATTATATTATTTGTCAATACGATGTGAAAAAATATTTTTATTAAGCCTTAAGCTATGAACTTAAAGCTTTTTTACTTTGACACCTCTTTACTTCTAATATAGGCTTTCTTGGAGCAACTGTTTCTTTCTTCTACACTTGAATAATTAATACATGGGACAATATACATATAAAAAAAATCATATACATACGGAGAAGAAAACTATGAGTAAAAAATAAAATAATACTCGCGTTATAGCTCGCGGAAATACCGTAAAAGTGGCTTCATCAAAATTGTAGTTTGATAGATCGAAATAGAGCAATTACACCACCTGCATGTTTATGAATTAATATCCATGAGATTTATTTTTGTGGGGTGAATGAAACTGTTAACTTTTTTAACTGTGCGAGATAGTATGTTATATGCCGTTATGATACGTGCCGTTTTGAGCGTTTATTGTTATTTGTAAGTACCTTGCTTTGTTCAAATTTTGACGTTCCAAACCAAAAAATAACTGCAGTTTTTACCGAGAGATTACGCGCATTTACTATTGCGTATTGAACCCTTTAATTCAGTAACGACGGTTATTGAGTAACCTAAGGCGTTTCCCCCAAGCAAATTTTACAAAACATTCTTCTGTTGTCGAGGACGTTGGAGCAGTCTTGGTAGATTCTCAAAACGGGAAACAGCCCTGAGAAATTTGTTTTCTCCCTCTGACCTTACACTCATCCCGTTTCCCCTAAAATTATTACAGTAAAAAGCCCCTCTCACCGAGGCTATTGGCCGGAAGTGGCAAAAACCAACCCCGGACATCCCCGTCTTCTTGGTAACTCTCTGCACAATCTGCACACTCTCTGCAATTACTCTTTTATCGTTCTTCTTGCTATCCCTTTTGAGGTATGCCGACAGTCTCCTTTCCTGCTTCTGTATATCTGGGTACTCCTCGACTACCTCTCTCTGTTTCATCGCCTCTCTATTTTCTCCACTGCGTACCCTCTTCAGTCATAGTATTTTCTTGCTCTTTCTGCCCCCTCATTTTTTATCTCTTCCCAACACTCTTGGAAGATCTTACATTCCACTCTTTCTTTTAATCTCTATTCGAATCTTACGGGTCTTTTTCTTGCTTTCACTCTTATCTTATCCCTTTTTAGTTATTCCAGCACCATATACACTGGCGTGTCTCTATCCAATCCTAGTATCCATCTCCAGTACTTATTTTGGATTGCTTCTAGTTTTTCCTGCTCCTTCCATTTCTGCTCCCTAGATCATGAGACTCGCGACCAAATTTTCTTTCGCCTATTACTTATTGTAATGCCCCGTTCGCTATTCCTTCCAGCTTCTTTATACCCAGGTATTGAAATTCTTTTACTTTTTCTATCTTTTTTTCTTCCCACTTCCATCCCTTTCTTTCTTCTGCCTCCTTTCTGACAGCTCATAATTTTTATTCTCTCCACGTTCAATTCTAGCTTCTTTCTTTTCAGGTATATTCCTAAGCATCTTATCATTCTTTTCGTTTCTTTGGACCCCTTCCCTATTAGAACCATACATCTGCATAACCAGCGAGTGCACTTTCGTGTTTTCTACCACCACTCCCCCGCCAGCGCTATTTTTAGTTTTTCTTCCAGGACCCTCATATATGTTGCGAATAGACAGTGGATGAGTGGGCATCCTTGTCTTACCTCTTTAGTCGTTGAGAATTTTTGGCTCATTCTCCTGTTTACATTTACTCTGTTCTCCAGCTCTGCTCATCAGGTTTTTGTTTATTTCTTTTTCTCTCAGTTGAAAGGTGTTTCAAGATGTACACTGTGGATAGTGCTGCTCCCTTTTCTGAAGCCCGTTTGTCCTCTGGTTCTTCCTTTAATTTTTCTAGTATCATTGCGTAGATCTTGTTTGCTGTGCTCAGCAAGCTTACTCCCCAGTAGTTTTCCACGTTTTCTCTTTTCCCTTTTTTGTGTATCGAACACAGTAGACCATTGACTTGGGAATCCCTAGCTTTAGCAGAGTCGTTTACTGTTTCCCTCATTGTCTCTATTATTTCTTCTGTTGCATACATCCACGCTTCGTTTTGTAGTTTGTCTTCTCCCGTCTTTTCCTGTCTGCATTCATCCTATTACCCCCTTAATCATTTCTGTACTTGTAAATCAGAATCCAGGCAATTAATTAAACATACGTTTATTAATAGCAACTAGCTGACTAGCTGATTACAATTACGTGGTTTATACAACAGTGAACACAATCTGACTAACACTAAAAAACTAACAGACAAGAAGTTGACATTCAGTTAATATCTATCATCATCAGAGCACTCTATGTTATTTTCAACACTCCCACGCAGAGAGTGGTCAGATCCGACTTGTTCCGAACTCCCGAAGTATCCAAGTCCAGTCCGCAGGCGTCCCAATTGATCGCGAGCCAGCCCTTTGGTTAATAGGTCAGCCAATTGATCCTTTGACGCGATGTGTTCCATTCCAATGACACCATCCGCTTGCGCCTCCCGAATGAAATGCCATTGTATGTCAATATGCTTAGTCCTCTTGTGGAACTCAGGATTCAGGACCAACCAACCAATGCAGCCATGTATTCAGATTCGGTGGTTGATACTGATCGCTGGCGCGTTGATGTCCAGGATATGGCTCCATTCGCAAGTGTGAACACGAAACCACTGGTTGATCTTCGTGTGTCTTGACATCCAGCATAACCGGCATCACAATAACCGATTAAATCAAACGTAGGCGATTGTCTCTGATAGTGAAAAGCCAAGTCTTTCGTTCCTTTCAGGTACTTGAGGACTCTCTTTACTGCAGTCCAATGCGCTGGCCCTGGGTTCTCCAAGAACTGACTGAGAACTCCAACACTGAATGCGATGTCCGCTCGCGAAGCTGTGGCCAAGTGCTCCCACGGCATGTCTATACGGCACTGTCTTTATCACTTCTTCTTGTTCTTTGGTTACTGGCGAATCTTCTTTACTTAATAATACTGTCTTGTCAATCGGTGTTGACACCGGAACGCTCACCTCCATTCCGAATCTCTTCAGTAGATAATCAATGTAGTGTTGCTGTGACACCACTGTCTCGTTTCGCTCGTCCTTGATGTGAAGTCCAACATAACTGCAGTCTGCAGGCCCGTGTCGCACGTCAAAGTGCTTCTTCAGCTCTTCCATCTCTGCGATTATCATTGCATGCGAAGTGCTGGCCATTAGTCCATCATCGACATACAGACATAACAATATGACTTCACCTTCACTGGCACATCTGTACACACAAGGGTCGGCATCTGTTTGCGTGGTTCTCCGAGACAACAGATAACTATGAAACTTCTGATTCCATGTCCTGGAGGCTTTATACCATTTGAATACCCATTTGCACGAAACAGGTTTCCTCGCTGGCGCAAACTCGACAATCTCTCACGTCTTGTTTGCTTCATGAGAGTCCATCTCTTCTCTCATAGCATGCTTCCAGTTATTGGCCGCTGGTGAACTCATCGCTTCTTCGAGATTAATCGACTCATCGACATCGGCAACCATAGCGCAGGCAAAGTTATTCTCACACTGTGGTGTTCTACTTCTCAAGTTATACGGGCAAATTATTTGAGGCCAGACGCGGGCGCTGCCACGTCTTCTCACTATTTCCGGTCTCTCCACTATGTCTTCCGTGGCTTCCGATTCCGACTCTCTGCTGGCATCCTCCATGTCCCAGTGGACATACAATGGTTCCACATTGCGATCACGCTTGGATAATGACTCGTAAATGATCACATCTCTCGAAGTGGTGATTTTTCTCTCTAGCGGATCCCAGAGTCGATAAGCTTTCTGTGTTTCGGAATACCCGACCAAAATATGTCTGGCCGATTTCGCATCCCATTTCAGTCTCTTCTGTTTGGGCACCATCACCATCGCAAGCGAGCCAAACACACGAAGATGTTTCACCGAGAGCTTCTTGCCATTCCACATCTCCGCTGGCGATTTTTGTCGCTTTCCAGTCGGTATTCGATTCGATGTATATGCAGCACAGTTGATGGCTTCTGCCCAAAGCTCCTTCGACAGACTGCGCTCGTGGATCCACGTCCGAGCGATTTCCTGTGTTCGGTTCTCCCGCTCTGCCGAACCATTCTGTTGGGGGGTGAATGCAACACTTGTTTGATGAACAACGCAGGCGTGTCTCAAGACCTTGTCCATCTGTACATTCATAAACTCGAGTCCATTATCGGTCCTCAGTGTTCGCATGCGCTAACCAGTCTCGGTTTCCAACTTGACAATGTATTCTTTTAAGCGGGCGGTCACCTCTTCTTGTGTCTTTGTTCGTAAAAAGTAGACATACAAATATCCACTGTAGTCATCCTTGAAACAGACGAAATATCTTGAACCCGCTGGCGAAGACCCTTCCATTGGTCCACATAAATCCGAATGAACAAGTTCTCCAGGTCTGCTGGTGTTGCTCTCACTCTGTCCAAACTTCCCGCGGGCGTGTTTGCCTAGTGGACAGTCTTCGCACACAATATCACTGAACCTCAGTTCAGGTAAACCAGCGACTTGGCTTGCGACACTCTTCATCTTGTTTGCTGATATGTGTCCGAGTCTTCTGTGCCATAACATGGCTTTGCCGTCGCGGGCGACACTGGCTGAGTCTATTCTAACTCTTATCTGCATGTAGTACAGATTGCCTCTCCTTGTCGCACGCATCTTCAGTTTGCCATCCCTTGTGACGTCGATGAACTCCTTGGTTGTTGTGGCACTCAGTCCTTTGTCGCAGGCGCTTCCCACCGAAAACAGGTTCCTGCTTATTCCAGATATGTATAACACATCCATCATTGTCGCTCTGACAATTCCGGCTGGTGTCTTTGACTCGACTTTGACTGTGCCTCTTCCACGGGCATCCAATGCCTCGCCATTCCCAAAGCTGATCGGGTGCGCACCAGCAGGTATCTCCTCAAATGTCGTGAAGTATTCCCGATGAGGAGTCATGTGGGCGCTGGCGCCAGTATCACAAATCCATTGCTCTGATGGTGAATCGCTTGCGGCCCAAGCGGCTTCTTCTTCATCAGATCCAACATTGAAATCACTGGACTTCTTCATACACTTCTTCTTGCAGTGAGCTCTGATGTGTCCAACTTGACCGCAGGCGAAGCACTTCCGAGTATCTTTGTGTCCCGGCTTCGTCTCTCTTGTCTTCTTGGACATTCTTTGTTGTCTGCAGCGCTGCCATAGCACGTGTTGTGCTGTCAACACTCGCATTTAGCCGTAACTCATGTTTAGTTAAGCTAGCAGTCAACTTAACCATTGTGTAGTCCACTTCAGGCTTCTCATCCCACGCTGGCAACAACGGAGCATACTCTGGTGGTGCAGTTCCGAAAACCTTTGTCACTACTTCCACTTCTTCCATCACAACGCCAGCGGACTTCATCTGTGAAACGAGTCCCTCGACTCTGGCCAAGTACTTAGCCATCGATTCGCTGGCGTAATATTCTTATTCCCGTTTCTTCCTTTCCGTCTAGTAATTCTTTGTAGTATTCTCTGCATTTTTCTACCGTTATCTTCTCATCTGTCCTCTCTTTTCACCTTCCGTTTTCTGTTTATGTATTTCTACACTTCTTCTTCTGTGTTGATTGATCTAATTTCCCCTTCTTCTTTTCTTCCTTCTTCTTCTCACAATGAAATTATTTTTGTATTTTTTTATTTACGCCCGGAATTTTTCCCTCGATCCCTACCCATTTCTCCGTTTCCTTATTTGTTTTCTAGTTTTTTCATTTCTCTACATTCTTTGCTAAACCATCTATTTCTACCCATTCCTTCTTCTACTTCTACTTTTATTTTCTTTGTTGACGTCACTTCTTTCATTCTTCTTTCGGGTTCTTTTATTCTTTGTATATTTTATTATACTTTATATATAAATATAAATATACTATAATATATATAATATATTTTATTATATTTTATTCTTTGTTCTTTTTACTTATTTTCCAACTATTTCTATTTCTAAACTAAAAGAATGTTCTTAAATCCAAGTGGAGTAAATTTAAATTAAAAAATTTAAATATATCTAAGTCAAACTCCACAAACTTTAATCAGCGTAAAATTATAAATGGTACATGTTTCGGCAGAACACTTCTGCCATCATCAGCCCTAATTTAACAAGAGATTAATGATACAATTGATGAATTACAAGAGGGGTTCTTACCTTAAAGAATATAAAAAATTATGACATTGACGTAATTTTGAATTAAATTTGACGTTTTCAAAGGGTTACATGATTTTTAAAAGATTTCGTAAAAACAACATTTTATAAAATGTAAAAATTAAAAATGGATCAAAGAGAATCTGGTAAGTTTGTTTGAGTGAAAAATTAAAATAGTGAATTAATAATGGGATTATTGAAGTTATTCTGTTCATTTAAACAAGATCTGTTTTCCAGTTTCAAGGCTTTCCTTATTTCCAAAGTCTCAAGAAAATCTAATTTCCGGCCTTTATTGCATTTATGAATCAATTTGGAATTTGATGGTGAAAAACTATGTTTCGTTATTAATATATGATTGGCGAAAGAAGAAGGTGTTGATGGTGGAGGATCAAGATCTGTGTTGTTATAGATGTGCCTGAAATGTTCTTTAATACGGTCTGATATTTTGCGACCTGTCTGACCTATGTAGAATGACTCACAAGTAGAGCAGCTTAATTTGTATACACCTGATGATGATTTGTAATCTAATGGATCTTTATTTTTAATAAAAAATCTGGATAAGTTGTTATCTGTTTTAAATAAAACTTTAAAACCGTTTTTCTTAAGTATTTTAGAACACTTCTCTGAGACGACGCCAAAATATGTTAATGAATTTGAAAAGGAAATTGTTTCTGAAGGATTTTTAACCAAGTAGTGTGTGTATTTGAATTTGTTATAGTATCTATAGTATAATTTATTTATAGTTTTTAAAGAATATCCATTATTTGAAGCGATTTGTTTAATGTTATTATGTTCTGTTTGAAAAGATGAATCTGATAGTGGTATAGAAAATAATCGGTGGAAAAAGGAATGAAAAGCTGCAAATTTATGAGAAACAGGGTGACAAGAGTCAAAAGGTATTACGCAATCTGTGATACTAGGTTTTCTATAAATGTCAAATTTAAAAGTATTATTATTTCTAGTGATTAACAAGTCTAAAAAGGAGATTTGGGAATTGATTTCAATTTCAACGGTGAATTTAATGGATTGGTTTAAAGAATTTAAGTTGCTGAGTGTGTTATCAAGTTCAGAATCAGATCCTTTGAATAAAACAATTATGTCATCTACATATCTGTACCAAAAAAGAAAATGATCTTTAAAAGGTGAAGAAGTTAAAAACTGATCTTCTAAGTTATTCATGAATATTTCTGCTAAAAGAGGTGACAAATTAGAGCCCATTGCTAAGCCTGAGTCTTGTGAATAAAAATTATTATTAAATTGAAAGAAATTTTGATCTAGGACAGTCTCACAAAGTGAATGTAAATTTAGTGCATGTATGGTTGGCATATTAGAATTAAATAGTAGGTTTTTTAAAATTAATAAGCAAGATTTGGGTGGGATGCTGGGGAATAAATTAACTACGTCAAATGAAACAAGTCTAGTGTCTGATGGAATTTGGAAATTTCTAATTTTGGAGCAAAGATCTATTGAGTTTTTTATTGCAAATTTGTTATTAAAATCTAAATGTTGTCTAAGAATTGTATTAAGCCATTTTGAAAGTATTGATACAGGTGAATTGACAAAGGAAACTACTGGTCTAATGGGAAAAGGTTGAGTTTTATGTATTTTAGGTAGACCGTATAGTCTAGGTATGCAAGGATTCATGGGTATTAGTGTAAAAGCTTTTGGGTCAAAATATTTAACAGTTTCTGAAAGGTCTTTGAGCGTAGATTTAAGGTTGGAAACAAATTTTGAAGTAGGATCTTTTTTGAGTTTTGTAAAGTCACCAGATTTTAAGAAATTCTCTACTTTGTTTAAGTAATCTTGTTTGTTAAGTATTACCAAACAATTACCCTTGTCAGCTTTACTAATACAAATGTTGTTTTCTTTAATTTTTGTTTTTAAGCTTTTAATCATGTTTGAATCTGAAATGTTCTTTGTGATATTGTGGGGGTCTTTAGATAAGGTAGTTAATGTAGTTACTAGTGATGGAATGGTATCGGGTATCAATGGTGTATTATAATGATTGGTGATGATTTCTGTTTCAACTGCAAGTGTTTCTTTTACGTGTTGGATATTTAATGGTTGGACATTGTATTTAAGGCCTTTGAAAAGAAAATTAATTTCAGACTCTGAAAATAAGGTATTACTGTCATTTAAAACTCTATTGTGAAATTTATGATCTATAGTTTGACTACTTTGAATAGGTAAAGATTCTACATGATGGTCTCAGATGGACCTCTTATCTTTAAATGGCATGTTTAATTGTTCAAAGCAAAGGTGATCTAACTTTCTTACTAGATTCTCGTATTTCCTATGTGCTAAGTCTTGTAATCTATCTCTAATAAGTCCACATGGTCGAACTGTAGGTGGTCCAGGGAGAAATTGATTTTAAAGTAAAGCCATTTGAGGTCTCTATTCACGAAGTTGAGGTGGCGATAATGTTCTTTGATGCATTCTTTGATCCAGTTTCTCTCCGCCTGTCGTTTAATCTTCCAAGATATGTGGTTTTTGATTCCAGTCCTTATAGAGATAAATTTTGGAGTGATCTGAAGCTTGAGGCAATTTTGAAGGAACCAGATTTTTAAAAGTGTGAATCTTCTCTTGATCATTAATTTCTCATAATTACGAACATTATTAGGCCGACTAGCCATATTTATAAACTAGAAGAATGTTCTTAAATCCAAGTGGAGTAAATTTAAATTAAAATTTAAATATATCTATGTCGAACTCCACAAACTTTAATCAGCGTAAAATTATAAATGGTACATGTTTCGGCAGAACACTTCTGCCATCATCAGCCCTAATTTAACAAGAGATTAATGATACAATTGATGAATTACAAGAGGGGTTCTTACCTTAAAGAATATAAAAAATTATGACATTGACGTAATTTTGAATTAAATTTGACGTTTTCAAAGGGTTACATGATTTTTAAAAGATTTCGTAAAAACAACATTTTATAAAATGTAAAAATTAAAAATGGATCAAAGAGAATCTGGTAAGTTTGTTTGAGTGAAAAATTAAAATAGTGAATTAATAATGGGATTATTGAAGTTATTCTGTTCATTTAAACAAGATCTGTTTTCCAGTTTCAAGGCTTTCCTTATTTCCAAAGTCTCAAGAAAATCTAATTTCCGGCCTTTATTGCATTTATGAATCAATTTGGAATTTGATGGTGAAAAACTATGTTTCGTTATTAATATATGATTTCATTAATATTATTTTATTAATTTTATTAATATATATTTTGATGGTGGAGGATCAAGATCTGTGTTGTTATAGATGTGCCTGAAATGTTCTTTAATACGGTCTGATATTTTGCGACCTGTCTGACCTATGTTGTTTTTACGAAATCTTTTAAAAATCATGTAACCCTTTGAAAACGTCAAATTTAATTCAAAATTACGTCAATGTCATAATTTTTTATATTCTTTAAGGTAAGAACCCCTCTTGTAATTCATCAATTGTATCATTAATCTCTTGTTAAATTAGGGCTGATGATGGCAGAAGTGTTCTGCCGAAACATGTACCATTTATAATTTTACGCTGATTAAAGTTTGTGGAGTTCGACTTAGATATATTTAAATTTTTTAATTTTTTAATTTCTATTTCTAACGGTTGGTGGTCTGTTTTCCATTTCAAATGTTCGTACTTCGCCCCAAGCGCTTTGGTTCACTACTGCATAATCTATTACTTATTCTCTTCTCGGTCCTACGTACGTAAATATATCATATCCTCTCTTCTATAAATTCGATCATTTTTCTGTCTCACTTATGGTCTCTTCTAACATTTGTTTTGTTTTGATCATCTCTTCACTGTACACTGAGTATTTTAACTTTTTTTTGTTTCTAGTTTCAGATTCCTCTCTGTTATTCCACTTCTTGTTTCGTCTTTGCTTCTTCTTTAATTTCTTTCGTTGCTCCTATAATGTTTCTTCCTGTCCCTTCTTCCTTTCTTGTTTTTCTCTTCTGCTGCTTGACATTTCCATACGTGGTCTCTCGGCATTCTCTCTTTTACATTCTTCGTTTTCCTCATATCTGCCTACGTTTCTACCATTCCAATTATGTCGAATTCACTTACATTCTTCCAAAAATGTTCTCCTTTATTTCTTATTCCCGCTACATTCCAATATAACAACCTTATTGTTGTCTGTTGTTTTCTTCTGTTGCTCTTCAGTTAAATAGTGTAATTTATTTCGTTTTGCGCTCCGTCTTCTTTCTTTCCATTCGCCCTGTGTAGTCATTTCCTATAGCCTATTCTTAGCGTCTTTCCCTCTTCTTATTCACTCTTACTTTCGCGCTTACTTTTTCTGTTTCTCCGTTCGTTCTTTTTGTCGGTATCATATTGTGGGGGCCGCTTGATACAATTCATTTTTGTGTCATTTTATGTCTGTAAACAATCAGTACCTTTCTTTTCCAAATTGTTACATGTCAAGCCTTTTATAAACATAACCTATTCGTTTGTTTACTTTTCGTCAACATAACCTTTTCTTTTGTTTACATTTTGGTCGATGACAGTTACTAGTCGATTTTGATAGTACTGACGTGGCACCAAGAGTATCGTCGCCATTTTTGCTGAACGAGCGCACGTTTTCCTTGAGAGACAACTTCCTATTTTCTACTCGCCTAAAATAAATAAATGTGTCGTAGTTAAGCAGGAGTCGACGAAGGAGACCAAGCGGTGTGCGGAGTTAGGAAGACAGCAGCTGTCGTCTCGAACTGCGCCTACTTGGGATTCAACAGCAGTATTCCTGCAGAAAGGTGCGACATCCAGATAAGTCGTCCTTCTTTTTTTCTTTAGTTAGTTTATGGGCCTGTGGCCCTCCTTGTTACCTACTTAAACATTTAGAAATTGGCTTGTTGGCCTTCTGGCCTAGTTGTGTCAATTAGTTAGGTACTTAGTGGTTGTTTTTTTTTTCCCTCTTCTACCCTTGTGACCTGGAGTGTTGCATACTGTATTTTCTTTATAAATATATCATTTGATTTGCTTGATATCTTAAATGCTTCGTTTTTGCGCCGTTTAAGACCATCTGAATTTTTTGCGCCCATCAGCTGACCGAACCAGATTGGGCGCGTATTTCCAAACGCAGCGGGTAGCGGCATAATGGTGGAAAACTTGGGTGGCATCTGTGTGTTATTGGTTCAACTAAAGAACTTAAAAAATTATCTAGAAAAAATTTAATTTGTGAATTTCGACATCGTGAGGGACCCCTTACCTAACCGCGTAACAAATTGACAGCCCGTATATACTCAAAGCTAATTTTCCATCTATCCTTATGAGAAATAGATCCGGATCAGTTGATCAAACAAGCAACAAACAATGTGTGCACCAATTTAATATGTCCATTGTATAGTGCAAGAGCTTTGTGCCTTAGATGCACAATGATACATAAAAATACGTCTGAACCTGTTACAACAAGAGAATAATAATCTTTGTGTTATTTGACATTTGAAAGATTTAAATTCGCGGAAAAGTAATCTTTATTAGTAAGCCTGAGCGCAAAGGTAGGTACATTTGGAGATTGTTTACGACAGATAATTCTGTACGTCTTCAGATATGTTTACGCCGACAGATAATCTCCACTTGGTCGCAGAAATATAAAAAATAAAAGCGTATTCTCGCTGTTTACGCATTTACCTACCTTCTTACAGAATACCAAATTCTGATTTGTTCTGTTAATAAAGTCTTTACTTTGAGTACAAAATAAATAGGTAGAGACAGGCACATTCATAAGTAGGTAATCCTTCACAAATATTACAGACAATAGCAATATGTCAATCCTTTGATATGGAAATCAAAATATAATAAAAAGGAATACATTTAGGCGAAAAAGTACATCCATATTAATTCATATATATCTTCTACTGTTACCGGTCCATTTTATGTAAAGTTGACTTTCATAAATTATACGACACATAAAAACGTTGACGTTTTTACAGTCAAAACGCAGTTTTTGTCCCAAAAGAACGATAGAAACTAAAGCGGAATCTATAATAAATCATTTTTATTTTAGTTAATTTATTTTGGATGTACCTAAATATTACTCAAGGGTGTTTGAGAGGACCAAGAAGCGTCGTAAAACGTGGAAAAGAAGTATATAATATTAACATATTATGTTTACAGTATTTCAGGAACCTTATGGCTATTGTTGGTAGAGCTGTTTTTGTACCTTCCAAAGATGTCGCAAGGGATTTATATAATATTATGTACTTGCGAGCACAAGGAAAATCAAGGTGTAGATACGTTGAAATTGTCAATGTTTGAATGAATAATGATGATGTTTAAAAAATAATCGAACAATAAAACAAAAATGAAACGCTAATTAAATAGTAATTATATGGCTCAATATTATATAAGCCGACGATCAAAAACATTCTCAATTCTGATTCGCGATTCGCAATATGCTAATTAAACGAGTTTGTAAAAATTGAAACTTTTTAGAAGCAGCTCAAGATAATACGGGCGGCTTGTAAGTGAGAAGTACCCTAAGGCATAACCACTCTCGTAAATCTTAAATTTTCATTGTCTTGTTTTATCATAACGATTTTTTTATTCGTAATATCGATTATTGAATAAAAATTAGTTTCTGAATATCAAAAAATTTTACTGTGCAATAGCAAGTAAGAATGAACGGAAAGCACAATGACATACTCTTGGATGGACATATTATATTATTATTGTTACACAAACTTCCGCATTAAAAGTCTTTAGAATCAGCAAAAATTAGCAATGACAATTAAAAATTACAACCACTAAGTATTTGGTGTTGTAAAATGGATGTAGCATCACAACAAAATTTCTCTGAAGTAATTTAAATTTTGCAATTTTTTATAAGAACGTGGATGTGTGCCCATGCAAGTAGAAAATAAAACGTTAATGCAGGAGTGAGTTCACACTAATGTTAACAAGCATTGTTAGATCAGAATTCAATAAGCGGCGTAAAGATCAAGCAAACCCTGATTTTTGGAAAAGCATGTTAATGGAAACGTTTTTATGGAAACTATTCTTTTTTAATTGCAGACATCAACATAAACGTTTACCAAAATTTCCTTTGTGTAAACACCATGGACAGACATATAAATACGATGAAATTACTAAAAGACAAATTTACTTTAAAATTTTTAAACAGAAATCGTCAATAAAATGAACAGCAGTAGAATAGTGACTTGTGTCTCGAAGCTGTGAAAGTGATCTTTTTTTGCCGAATTTGTTGTCGGCTAACGCCTCGGCCACAATTGAGATGGGGCAAAAAAAGCACTTTTGGCCGAGGTACACACAACGTTTTTTAGGCGATGACCAGAAAAGAATTCAAAAATTTTGTCATATTTTTTTAGGTGATTACCAAAAAGGTAATTCTATGGCCTTTTTTGGAGCCGTAAAGTTTAACTTTTTGTGCACATCTGTCAAATTCTGACAGATCAGTCACAAAAAGTACAGTTTGCCAAATGAGTCCCAACAAAGTAGAGTCTGACAGATGCGTACAAAAAAGTAAAACGTTACGGCTCCAAAAGAGGCCATAGGATCCCCATAGAATGGTAGATTATATTATTAAGAGCATAAGTTAATAAGCTTTATGTGCTGAGCCTGGAATGTTGACCGACGAACGAAGTGAGTCGATTACGTCCAGGCCAAGCACAAAAAGCGAGTTATGCTCTGAAAAATATATACTATTTTATCCGCAAACGTTTTCAGATAAATAAATTAGAAAACAATAATTTAGAAAGAATTTGAAAGAATTTATTGGCAAGGTAAAAGTGTCACTTTGTAACTGATTAAGCAGATAAAATAGCAACTTTTGCCTACTTTAGTGCCTAATCAGCTAAAGTGACACTTTTACCTTGTCAATACACATAAGTTGTCACTTTTGTGAGGTTTTAGGATAAAAGATTTATTATTACTGTAAAAAAAGTTATATCAGAATATTGTGCTATAGAAAATGCGATACAATGTGGTCATATCTCAAGCACATAAAACCACAGAATTATAGATAAATTCTTCTATACGTTTTTTATGGTAGAATGAATTACTGTCATGCCGTAGACATTTTGAAGATTCATTATGAAAAGAATTAAAATCATTTTGTATTTTTTGGTCAGAATGGAACTACATAGAGAGAATTTGGTTTTTAAAAGTTAATCATGAGGTCATTGTATAATGACAATTTTGGATAATCAACGAACGAATCGTACAAGCATGCATAGTGGATTGATCGTTAACGTTAATGACAGAAAATATTAATTTACAGGCCGCAATTGTATTATAATTCAGTTAATGGATGTTCTATCATCTAAGGTCATTTTCCCAACACTTAAAAAAGCTGTTAAAAGTATAGTCATAAAAAATAAATAGTATCGAACATGGAGACTAACAAAAAAGTTTTGTGGACAGTTATTATCACGAAAAGAAAAGCTTTTATTCCAAGAGCAAGTACCAAACGCTTCTACTCAAACTGTGTAGAAAATATGTTTTTACAATACAAAATATTTTCTCACTGATGCTATAAGCCGACTAACTTTACTTTCCTCATTTTTAGGATTCTTATATATCACTTCAATATATTAACCACCATTTTTGGTTTTCATACAGTTCCACAATTGAAAAAAATATTAACAGAAATTCCGAATAGCTTGACGACAGTTACACTTTTAGAAAACCAGATTTTAAATATCTCCAATGAAGTATTCCAGCGGCATAAAGTCCGGGGATCTTGCGGGCCATTACTGTCCAGCCTACTGACCAACGCAGGAATTTAGGAAAATTTTGTGTCTAACATCTAAATGTAAAAAAACGCCATCTTGTTACAAAAGGTCGCTTCGAAGACACTTAATAAATTAAAGTTTTTTTTTAGAGCGACTAATGTTTTCAAGATGCTGGACTCTCTGTTATTAGAACTATTATTAAGCCCTCCAGTTTAAATCATTCCTGATTTTGCTCCTTAAATTTAAAAATGTATTCAAAATTTCTGTGATTCTGATTCCACAAAATTTACACAATGTAACCCTAATATGGAATAACATGCCCATATGTTTGTTGATTTTAAAATCTAAACAGAAAATTTTTGTACAACGCTTTCGATCCAGTACATTGCCGTCGTCTACATTATCAACAAACATGCCACATGCAGATTATAATTTACTTTATTTTGGAGGTATTTTTGAATGTAAAGCAAATAACAATAAAACTAACATGGAAATCGTTATGGCCGTAATAAAAAAGTGCTGTGTATATTTACTATCAAAAATGTAATCTATGGTAAACGTATATTAAAGTACGTAGACGTATGTTTTAATTTTAAACACAAGTTGGAAAATTAAATCGACTCAATTGTCTACCTTCTACCGCAAAAAAGTTCTTTATTTAATATTAGAAATAACGACTACAATATTTATTTCGTATAACCCTTATCGGTGTACAGAACACATTAGCAAATATGTAGGTATTTATAAACTACAAAGTTGTGGTACGTAAAAATAGAATTTGGGAGGGGGGTGTTCAGTGTTCATAATGAACTAAGATCGTCGCCCCATGGTCAAAGTCACATCATTTTAGTCTGGATGCTTTCTAAATATAGAACAGGGAGAAATTCACATTGTGCTGAAAAAGCCATTTGTTTAAAGCATTCGGTGAAAATGGCAGCTCTAACTTGTAACCATAAATGATGGCATAAATTAAATGAATTTAGTAATAATCCACCTTGGCGTTTTATTAGTAGACTCATCGTAAAGAAGAATGAGTTCTTGTGACGTAATTTAGGATGATTGTATTAATAAAAAAACTTTTAGTAATAAATTTGCGAAGAAAATGTGAAGAGCTTACCTTGGAAGATCATAAAATACAGGAGTACTCCAAAAGTGGCGCTAAACGTGCTCTCCATTTCGCTAAAAAGTCACTGTCTATTCGGCAGAAAATTACATTTCACAAAATTAATTTGCCACTATAAATGATTATGCCGAACTGTTATTACCCACGACACACATAAAAAGTTAGTTTAATAGCAGTTTGTGAGTCTGCAGATAGTCAAGATAAGGCCATCAAAATTACGGACGCACTTCTAAACAGTTTGTGAAAGTTTGTGGAAGTTGAAAAAGCCGCGTGAATATTCGACGCTCACCTCGACGCTCCTTCGGCTGTGTCTTCGACGCCGACGACGCGCTACTACTGAAGCACCGCCGATTCCAAACATTCCAGTGATAATGCTTTTCAACGTGTTCCACTAGGTTGCGCTCGGAAGATCTCGTGCGCTAGCGCGCAAGGGGTTATTCTAATTATTATTCAACAATTTTAAATCAAATTAAAAATGTACCTACCTGCGACACCAGTAGTACGAAATAAATCCCGTTTATTGGTCTTTTAATTTCATACGAATTTTAATTATTTCTTTAATTTAAAGTGTGATTTAATTTCTTTATTTGTACTTTCACTAAATACTACTTACACTCTTTGAATCGTCTTAAGACTAGGCTGACAGCATCAGAATATCAGAAGTGTACGGGTTTTAGTAACTTCTTGTGTCACCAAATTTCAATTTACGTCAATGGGTATTTCTTACGAAGGATCAACAGTAACGTAGCCGAATAAAGAGTTATAAGCAAGCACCGTCCAGATGTAACGACGGAAAATGATCTTTGTTTAATATATTGTGAAAAAAAATCGTTTTATTCAGGGACATAACGATGTTAGTGATATTAGTCAGAAACTTCTGCCGGAACTTCGACTGCATGCAGTGTCGAGAAGATGATTTTTCTAAAGTTTTTTCTTGAGCTCTTAGTATAACCTAGAGCATATTATGGGAGTTATTTAGTTGAGTTCCTTTTTTATTTATGCTATTTAGTCGTTCTAGAGCGACGGCTTCTATGTTTAGTCTACTTCCGCACCTTCACAAGGTGCCAAAGCTTCTGAGTTGTGTTTTTATTTCTTCTGTCATTAGTCTCACTTTTATATCCTGCATTTGCTTCTAATATTGTTCGGCTTTGCAATTGCTGTCATTTATTTCTCAATACAAATTTTCATTTTACATTCTTCGATTTTGCTCTGTACATAATTATGATACGTTCTGATCAGTCAAACCTATGGCGATATTTAACACTGGAACTTTTGCTGTTTCATATTGTTCATTTCATGTTTCATTTTAATTTTTCTTTCTCGCTTGAACTTTTTCTACAATCATAATTAAAACGCCATTTTGGACTTAGGTCACCTTAACGTTGAACCCATTAAAGACTAGTGTTGATGATATTTTTATCGGTTTCAGGGTAATAAACAGATGTTTACACTTATAAAAATTGGCTGGCATGTAAGCCATAACTGTATCCTGTGTGTAAAGTCGGTGAGGTAATATTACCTTACCGAAATGTTAAATGTCAACATTTGTCAAGAATTAAAATTTAAATATATCTAAGTCGAACTCCACAAACTTTAATAACTGTAAAATAATTACTAATGGTACATGTTTCGGCAGAACACTTCTGCCATCATCAGCCCTTAAAGAATATAAAAAATTATTATTAATTATAATTTAAATTTTAATTTAAATTTACTCCACTTGGATTTAAGAACATTCTTCTTGTTTATTTGTCAAGAAAGTGAAAACAAATTAATGTGAAAACTAATAAATGTATGTAACCTTATTTATTAAAATAGCGTAATAGAACACGAAACTATACCTTATAATTCAAAAATAACAATGAAAATAACGAGAAAAAAATTACAGCTGCTTTTTATCAGCATCAATAAAGATTTTATCCAACACTTGTTTATTATGTAGTCATAATAACGCCGGTTTTGAGTGGATTATGAGGTCTATAAGACACATGAGACTTATGAAAAAATAATTCAACGGTTTTCTAATTTGTCATAGCAACTAGTTCATAAGCCAACAGTTTTGAACGTCAAATGAACGTCAAAATTTTTTGGGTTTTGATGAAGGTTCAAGAACTGTTATAGGAGGGGGTGTTGGATAAACCTATGTATTAAACATGTGTCTTAACAGCAAATAAGTCACTCAAGAAAAATTAGCCACTCGAGCAAGCTCTCGTGGCTAAACATTTCTTTCTTGACTTATTTGCCTTATAAGACACTAGTTTAATAAATAGCTATATGATGCAATCTTTCAAACCAAAAATTGTAATTCCTGGCAATTGAAATTCGAAACTGATGAAGACTCCATGTGTGAAGTTGTATTTTGTTGCACTATTTCTCTGGTATGGTCATTGTAAATAATTTCAGCGGAAAGTGCTGACACCACCGAACTAGGAGTACCAGAAACCACAGAACTAAAACTATCAGAAACCGCTGAACTTAATGTTACACTGAGAGAAATGGATTGTTAAAAATATATATTAGAGGATATTATTTCAGTTGTTTACATATTTATGTTAAGTTTAGACAATATCGTATGTTTAACGTAAACATAATATTTTATTTAAGATATTATACTAGAATTAAATATATCGAATTGCGGAATTAACAATGCATGTACTTAAGGCAGCAAAATCTTGCAATATGAAATATTTGATATTGATAAATATATTTAATATGCTCCTTTAAATATCTTTTATATTATCATTTACATAACATTATGTTTAAAAAATCATATAAATATGTGCATTTCAAACGTGGCAATTCGGAATTGCTGATCCAAATATCTTACATAGGTATTGATACCAACGCAAATGATTCATCCTGCTTCCTCGGCAGTATGAATTGTGAAACAGCACGCTTACCAAGAAGTATCAGGCAGCGTGAAATTTTAGTAATACATATTTATTTACTATAAAGTGGTGTAAATGTTAATTAAGTGCAATGGAAGTGGTGAAGAACTTGTTGCAAGAATGGGGGCTTTCACATTACATGAACACGTTTCAAGGTAAGTCATAATAACCAACAAAAGTAAGTAAAGGTAGGTTAGGTTAGAAATGCGCAGTTTACACATTTTAGTTGTGGACGAGTTTGTGGTACTTCTTTAGCTGATGATAGGTCGAAAAGGGGAATATTAAGTAAATAAAAGAATGAGTAGTTTACAATACAAATACAATACATTTATTTCGTCATTTCCATGAGTTCGTCTTTCGTCCATTCTGACGGTGTTTTCACCATAGCACTTTTTAAATTACTGGCTGGGCCCCCCTTGGGCTGCATTCGAGCCCCCTCGGGGTGGGCCCCCGTGGGTAGGAGCTCCCTTGGGTAGGTCGTGTAGCTACGCGAATCAAGCTTACCCTGTGCCGAAATCTTACCGTCGACTAGCTGTCGCTTGCGCTCCTCTCCCGGTCTAAAATATCACCCCACTTATATATTGCAGTTTCGTGTCGGGTTGCCGCGCGCTTACCCCCTACAAAAATCTTACACCGTGAGATAAGTTTCACTTCAAAAATTTTGATGCATATATTATTGGGCTCTTCCCGCTCATCATTAGTGCACGTTCTGAGCGCATGCGCGTTATTTTGCGTGGGCTTTTTGAACAAACCGCGCGGATGATTACAAACCGGCATGCTACTTGCTGCATAAAAAGGTTCCTAACAGATTTATTCGCTTATTTTCAATTCCTTGCTATTTTTTTTGTACTCGCACGTGCACATCAGTATTTAAAATTATTTAAAAAATGTAGGTATTAATAAGAGGTTTCCACATTCACAAAAGATTTGTTCCAGAAAACGGAATAGATGACGAGGCCTTTGTATTATTAGAGAAGGACACCATTAAGGAACTGATCCCTAAAGTTGGAGACAGACTTAAATTTTTAAATAAATTTAATAACTATAGCAAGGCTCTTCAGGTAAGATATTTCTAATAGTTAAATTTGTCAAATTCTTTAAAAATACCAAGATCTTAGATATCTACTCTTTGTCATCAGGTTGATGATTCGCCCGCTAGTAGTTTTACTTCATCTTGTTCAACTGTGACTATTGAAGACGGTGCGGAAGTCGCTAGTATAATTGAAGTGGATGAAGCCCTGAAAGATTTATTTCCAACAAATGATGTAATTGTTCAATCTAATCGAAGTTTCGTAACTGATGATGTGTTTTTGGAACCTCCCTCCAAGAGAATATGTGTGGAGTCTTGCACCGAGGATGAACTTTTAAAAGACAAGGTAAATATAATAAGTACTGTAAATAATTTTACTTAAGACTCGTTTTAAGGAATTTAAGACATTTTTAATGATCAGCACTGAATGGAACATCATAGAAAAAAACAAAAATAACATTAATGATTATTAAAAAATTTAAATATATCTAAATCGAACTCCACAAACTTTAATCAGCGTAAAATTATAAATGGTACATGTTTCGGCAGAACACTTCTGCCATCATCAGCCCTAATTTAACAAGAGATTAATGATACAATTGATGAATTACAAGAGGGGTTCTTACCTTAAAGAATATAAAAAATTATGACATTGACGTAATTTTGAATTAAATTTGACGTTTTCAAAGGGTTACATGATTTTTAAAAGATTTCGTAAAAACAACATTTTATAAAATGTAAAAATTAAAAATGGATCAAAGAGAATCTGGTAAGTTTGTTTGAGTGAAAAATTAAAATAGTGAATTAATAATGGGATTATTGAAGTTATTCTGTTCATTTAAACAAGATCTGTTTTCCAGTTTCAAGGCTTTCCTTATTTCCAAAGTCTCAAGAAAATCTAATTTCCGGCCTTTATTGCATTTATGAATCAATTTAGAATTTGATGGTGAAAAACTATGTTTCGTTATTAATATATGATTGGCGAAAGAAGAAGGTGTTGATGGTGGAGGATCAAGATCTGTGTTGTTATAGATGTGCCTGAAATGTTCTTTAATACGGTCTGATATTTTGCGACCTGTCTGACCTATGTAGAATGACTCACAAGTAGAGCAGCTTAATTTGTATACACCTGATGATGATTTGTAATCTAATGGATCTTTATTTTTAATAAAAAATCTGGATAAGTTGTTATCTGTTTTAAATGAAACTTTAAAACCGTTTTTCTTAAGTATTTTAGAACATTTCTCTGAGACGACGCCAAAATATGTTAATGAATTTGAAAAGGAAATTGTTTCTGAAGGATTTTTAACCAAGTAGTGTGTGTATTTGAATTTGTTATAGTATCTATAGTATAATTTATTTATAGTTAAAAAAAAAAAAAAAACTCATTTAGTCTGTCCGTATCCACAAATTCTTTCTAAAAACTTAGAAGGGAAATTATTTGTAAGTCCCAGAAATTTCCCATAGTTTCTGATAATTAATATACCTAGATTAAAAAATATATGTTAGGATTTATATTTTTTGTGTTATATTCATCTCAGGATTTTTTTTAAGTTTTTTTTTTGTATTTTTGTTATATTTTAACAGGCATATTGAACTGAAATATATTGTGCCTATATTGTTCTACAAATGTTTTTTTTTTGCTTTTTCATAGATCCCTTTTCAATCCCATTTGCTACGCCACAGAAACTTTAATATCCAATATATTTAAAAATGATATCTACATAAGAAGTTATTAATATATGTAGTATTTGCTGTAGCAGATTTGCATTGTTATACCTGTCAAACTGTAATGTTAATTTAAATATCGAAGATATTAAAAAATGATGCTTAAATAATTAAATTAGCAATATGTATCATTTGGTTTAGCAATAGTGAGTTATTATACCTGCAACACAAGATGATATTTTTGCTTATATTCGGAGCAACTGCAGCAATAAGGGATTGCAAACATATACATCATGAGAATGCTAAATTTAACATCTATCATTGCAGAAAAAATGCAATCTGGAGATAATCAAATTAACAATATATTTCCTAATATATAAATATTGAATATCCAGCAATATAGATTGCCGTCCATATATGTAATATAAATTATATTTGGAATAATTATAATTATATTTATGGTTATTATCCATTTCTCTCAGTGTACGGAAAAAATTTCAATAAATTAAATTTTCACTAAATTCACATAAATGATTGGTCCCCTAAAACCGATAAACTATTGAACAAACCACGAATGTTATGACCCACAATAGCCTTAGATGACTTAAAATCCTCGCTCTACGAGCTCGGATTTCAATCTGACATCTACGGCTGTAATAGACGTCATAACATTTCTGGTATGTTAATAGCTATTATCGGTTTCAGGATGTAAAAAGGTCCTTAACATTCACAAAAGTTGGTTTGTAATGTACCTTATAACCGTATCGGTAATGTAATAATGACATCAGAGTATTGTAATATTTTTACAATACAGGAAAAAAAGTAATAATTTAACAAAACTTTATTTCAAAATTTGAAGTAACAAAATTGAACAAATTATTTGTAATTATTTATATTAAAATTTAAATATATCTATGTCGAACTCCACAAACTTTAATAACTGAAGGATTACTAATGGTACATGTTTCGGCAGAATACTTCTGCCATCATCAGCCCTTAAAGAATATCTTTAATATCATGTACCATTAGTAATCCTTCAGTTATTAAAGTTTGTGGAGTTCGACATAGATATATTTAAATTTTAATTTAAATTTACTCCACTTGGATTTAAGGACATTCTTCTTGTTTGTAATTATTTATGTTCACCGTGTAATAAGAACAACTCGCAATAGAAGCTTTAGTGATTTCTTTGGTTTCAGTATGGGTGGTAATACTAACATTTTATTTTCTGACGTAGAGGAAGAGGTTTTGCAATCAACCTTTTTCTCCTTTTAAACATCGTTTAAACAGTCAAATTGTAGATTTCATCGTATTGAGTGGCCCCAAATAGTCCGAAAATGGCCACTACCTAAAACAACGTTAAAAGTCAGACATGTACTTTTGACATTGATTTATTTCTACCTTACACATTAAAAATTGATCATCCCTTGCGTCCTTAAGGAAAATGTTCAGGTTTTCTGTATCTTAATAACTCGTCAGAATTTTTGCTTTTTTGCCACGTGTCCAACATATTATTTCTATTTTATTATTATTATTATTTTTCTATTATTTTAAATAGCTTGCTAAATAATTTGATGTATATTTTCTTATTGACACTGATGGTGCTTCAAAGCATTGACTAATAGACCCACAAAGATGAAGGGCTGTGCTTTGTCGACTGAAAATCAGAAAAACTTAGTATAATATAACTAGACATTACCAATATTAATGAGCCTACCAATTGTTGAAAAAACGCCAGCAGAACATTTTAAATAACTATTCAGTATAAGATTTTTCGTATCTTACTTTCGACTTGCTTGAAATAGGGGCTCGCATAGCTTGCTTAGCACTTTCTAGCACGTTTTCAGATAAATCAGTGGCAATAATTTTACAAATTATCAAATTTTCTAAAAATAAAATTTTCGTTGACAAATAAATATCTTTGTAACTAGCTAGCAACCAACTTGCATAACGACTTTGATTTTTACGGAGAAAATTGCAAAAATTTTCACTAAATTCACATAGATGAGAAGCTGGTCACCTGAAACCGATAAACTATTGAACAAACCACGAATGTTATGACCCATAACAGCCTTAGATGTCTTAAAATCCTCGTTCTACGAGCTCGGATTTCAATCTGACATCTGCGGCTGTAATAAACGTCATAACATTTCTAGGTATGTTAATAGCTATAATCCGCAACCATTCTGTTATGAAACCGCAAACTATTCTGAAGTCTCGTATGCCAGAAACTATACCAAATTGAGGGGTTACCTGGAAAGTAAAAAATTGGTAATTACGTTCGTCTTTATTTTACGCGAAGATTCTTTAAATTCCCATCATTTAAATAAATAATTTTAAATTTGAATTCATTCCATTCTTTGTCTGAAATTTCTGTTGCCTACCTTTACTGTGGACAGATTGGAGAGTTCTTGGGTCCCTTTGGCCGAAATAAAAAGTCTTTGGGTTCCTTTTTATAACAAGCATGCGATTTTGTCAATTCTTTATATTTTATATTTTACAAGTTTCTACGTACTTCTTTATCTCGTTTTGTATGCATAATTATTGTGAAATTATCTATTACTAAATTATTAATACTTACTCTAACTTGTAAAAAGGGGTACAAAAACCTAGGATAGTAACTCGATAATGATTTTGTAGACAATACTGTAGCGTGATGTTTCC
Source organism: Diaperis boleti (assembly GCA_963583935.1). Lineage (NCBI taxonomy): Eukaryota > Metazoa > Arthropoda > Insecta > Coleoptera > Tenebrionidae > Diaperis > Diaperis boleti. The sequence goes on from OY757244.1 coordinate 53,578,547, forward strand.
GAAATCCAAATTGATATGTCGATATCCATCCAGTGGCGGGGTCTTAATTTATTCGTTTCACCAACAGTTTTCAAGCAGTTTAGACATGATTGATAGTAGACTTGTCGGTAGTACGATACCTAATTCGGATTCTTCCCCGGTTTTGGTATCATGACTATAACTTCGGCCAATATTTTCATTTCAAAATTGTAGATACAGGGTCTAACAGAACTAGTAGCAAGATTGTGACCGGTAATAGATCTCACCAATAAATAGCAACTATTTTTTTCAATGCACTTTTGTCATAAACTCTATGGTTGAAAAAATCAAAATCTAACACAAAAATTGCCGTACGTCACTGCAGGCTAGTTCGACTGATACAAAAAACGGGAATCTGTCCGCGTAAATATCGCAAAAACAATCAACAAGCAAAAGTGGTAATTGTTCTTGTTTTATCAGGTCATTTATTAATGTGATTGTAGGTAAAATAAATTTCTATTAAGATCATTTTCAGACATTAAAAAAAACAAACGCAAATTTCGATTTACAGACTATTGCCCAATGAAAATTTTAAGTATATTTTTTTTCTCGTAGTACATCAGTCTGGTCTTCTAGGAGGTCAAACAGTACGGTCCGTAAAAACTGTAAATACTCGGCGATTGGGAAAACGTTGGTTGTAAATCCTTCGAGCTGCCAAAGAATTTTGAAGAGCTTCTCCATAAATCAGCACAATGTCTCTTTCTCAATATTTGTAAGGGCTGGCATTTTTTAAAATCACTTACTCACTCACTCACTCATAGAATGAACAACGGTACCTACATAACTACACCCGACTAGAGACTCACTTCTACTAAATAAAAATATGAACCTTTAGAAAAAAATTAAATGTCATAAAAAAAATCGAAACAAAAAACGACCTTTCTTTTCTTACCATCAAAGGTAAATAATAGGACTAATTGATACAAGCAGAGACAATTCGTCAATGCGAATTTGTGAAGGAGCAAAAGTTTTTTCGCAAGAATGGTAGATAGAAATTTTGTTGCTCTGTTACTGGTTAATATTTTGATACCTATTTCTGTTACACCCTGTATATATGTTAGTAACACGAATCCTTTTCTTGGACTTTCAGCATTCTTGGAGTTACTTTGTCAATGCCAGGTGTTTTCCGTGGATTTCGCTTCTCACATTTTTTGGGGTAAAAAAGGTATCTCTTATGTGTTTTGAGGGACATTTGATATGTGTCTTCCTACTTCTATATCAGGAGTACTGTGTATGGGCAGAACTTGTTGAAAGGTATTCTGCGTACATCGTTGCCTCTTCATTATCAGTTCTTGCTCTTTGGACTTGGGGTTCTGCTTCATTTCGTATGAGATGTATAGGGATTTTCGGTTTTTTCAAAGACTACAAAGACTGATGTCCAGATCAAGTTATCATATCTGTTGAGGTTTGTTACATGGACAGTAATGGATCTGTGTTTTGCCTCTTTAATCTTGTGTTTTAGTCGGTTATTCATAATATGGTTTAAAGCAGTTTTAGCCATTAATGCTTGTGTTCGATGTTACCTCGCCCTAGTTTTTTTCCAATAATTCGTTTTGTGATTTCGTATGGTACGTTTCCAATTTGAGGTTTCGAGCTTCTCAGTGGCGTTGTTATAGTTGAGCTGCCTGTGTCAAGGTGTCGGCTAGAGCAGGCAAAGCAGCATCTATTTTTTCTAAATTTTTATTAAAACTCAAACTAAAACTTTTAATCTTCTGTTTTATTTAATGTTAAATCAGTTGTCCTCCCAACTTGTTCTTTTGTTGTGTATACTATCGATCAACTTCCTGTGAAGTGCAAAACTAGTAACAGTCGCTATATTATCGAGTGATTTAAGGAAAGATGGTAGTTTGCCTCTACTTCCATGTATGTTGAGGATATTACGTTAGTGACAAAAAAGATTAGTAGGTCAATTATTATTAATTATCAATAATTTACGATGTTTCGTCAACAGGAGCAGTATTTGCTATTATAGGACTTGTGCACTGATTCAGTAAAATACAATTTCTTTCTACGTTATTTCCCCCAACACTTATTAGTTTTAAGTTTAATGCCACAATGTTAGGCTGAGGCTCATTATTATTATTTTTTTTTTTTTTTTTGCGTATTGACCAGAGGGAGCTCCCCGTGATTCCGACCTTCACGGGGTTCCTTGCTGGTCAGGTCCTATTCGTACATCATAGCCACTCCTCAAAACCATGAGGTAAGTAGCTATGAATCCCGTGAATCATGTGCCCTGAGCAGACGCAATGACCCCAAGATGACCGCTTTCTGCATTCCAGACGCAAGGGTCTCTGCCGGTTTACGGCAAGCAGGAATGATTTTCAGATTGGAGACGAGCGAGTCCTTGATGCCTCCCATGCACCCAATTACCAAAACGACGAGCTTCACTGAGTAACTTGAGTACAGCCTCCTAAGTTCAAAGAGCAGGTCTTGATATTTTGTCCGCTTTTCCTCCTCCTTGACGCAGATGTTATTTTCAGCAGGAGCCGAAAATTCAATAACAAACATCTGCTTGGAGGAGTGGTCCAATAGAACCACGTCAGGCTTGTTCGCTGTTATCTGCCTGACGGTGGAGAACGAGAAGTTCCAATAGATTCGGCACCTCTCGTTCTCCACAACGGACTCAATATCGTTCGGGACATAGGGCAGCACTGGTGTCTGGTCTATCGCATAATGGTGTCTTAAATGAAAGTATAACACTCTCAACGCCGCATTGTGGCGATGGATATAGGCCGAAGCTGCATACACCGGGCATGCCGCCAATATATGCATTGCTGTTTCAGGGGCCCTGTGGCAGGCCCTACAGCTCACATTCGGCACCTCTATACCCATCACGCGGCTGCGATAGACCAATGTGTTAATTACACCATCTTGCGTAGCGCAAATGAATCCCTCAGTCTCAGACTTCAGTCCACTTGATCTCAGAAAGGCAAATGTATGCCTTTTGGATAAGCCAAGGTTTTCAATGTTCTTGAAGAAAACACTATGCATTGACTTATCCATATGCCTTCTCATGAGCATATCTTGCTCAGAGATTCTGACGTGGGCTGTAAGACGGAGCAAATTGAGCTCGGTAATAGAATGTGGCCGGGCTCGCTCAACGTCAAAGTCAAGACCGAGTTCATCTGCTGCTCTTTGTGCCGCCCTAAACAAAAATGCCCCGACTCCCCGCCTCTCGTGATCCCTGACAAGAAGCAACAAGGGATCCGAACTTTGGATGATCTTACAGGCTATACCCAAGATTACCCTGTTATGAAGACACTCCAAACTCAAAAGTCCTCGGCCTCCCTGGTTTCGTGGAAGATATAACCTCGGAACGGACGATTTTGGATGCAAACTGCGCTGTAGATGCATCATTTTTCGAGTATCCCGATCAATCTGCTTCAACTCATCCACTAACCATTTAACTGCTCCAAATGAATAGAGCAGGATCGGAACGGCAAGCATATTTGTGGCAAAAATCTTGTTCTTCCCCGAAAGCTCTGACGACCAGATTCGTCGGAGTAGATTTTTGTACTTGCCGCAGAGAGACTTTTTTACCTGGTGTGACGCTTGGATGTGGCACTGCTCCACACCCAAGTACTTGTAAGTCTCTCCGGCGTTCAGATGTCTCAGAACGCTTCCGTCAATGAGTTGAGCATCTTCATCGAAATACTCGCATCGTCCTCTTTTGAGATGAACCTGAGCACATTTGTCCCAACCGAACTCCATGCCAATAGCATCTGTGTACTCCTGCACTATGCGCAATGACTGCGTCAGTTCTTGCTTTCCGGAAGCATATACTTTTAAATCATCCATGTAAAACAAGTGCGTGATCTTATGCTTCCGGTTACCGGGTGTACCACAGCTATAACCCTTTGCACCGCGCAAGGCTACGGACAGCGGCAACAGTGAGATGCAAAACAGAAGAGGACTCAAGGAATCTCCCTGGAATACTCCTCTTCTGAATGAAATCAACTCTGTCTGAACTCGGTCCCGTCGGGATGTTATCGAGAACCGAGTCTTCCAGAGTGACATCAGTTGTTTGATGCATCTCACCAGTGTATCGGATATCGCAAGACATTCGAGCAAGTGAATAATCAGCTCGTGAGATGTTGTGTCGAATGCCTTACGATAATCGATCCAAGCCATAGATAGGTTGCGCTTATATTGGACGGCATCCTGCGTGACGCACCTATCGATCAGCAGGTTTTCCTTGCAGCCGTCCACGCCCCTTTTACAGCCTCGCTGTTCGAAAATTTTCGAATACACCGGGTTAATGGCGTGGAATATTCGGTAATACAGGAGTCTGGTGAAAATCTTGTAGCACGCATTTAGGCAAGTTATTGGCCGGTAGTTCTGAGGCTGAGACAAATCACCCGTTTTAGGTAGTAAAACGGTTCGCCCCTCGACAACCCACTCCGGAATGGGCCGCTCACCATTAAGCCAGGAATTAAATACCTTGGCCAGACGCTTGTGCGTGCTTCGGAATTTCTTCCACCAAAAGGTATTAATTCCGTCCGGGCCTGGTGCGGCAAAATTTTTGATTCCCTTAAGGGTCTCGCCAATTTCTTCCGGGGTTATCGGATTGCACACCACTGGTCTTAATTGAGATCTTCTTACGAAGTTCTCAAATTGTGCAAGGGCTGGAGTGTCTTCACGCAACGGTTTCGATCCCTCGTATATTTCCCTCCAGAAGACTTCGACCTCCTGCACCGCCAGCAATTTCTCTGGGATAGAGTTTGCCCGCTGGAAGAGCCTCGAAGGATTTGTCTTGAACTTGTTGTTCTCGACCAACCTTCGCCTACTCCTTACCAGGGACTTTCTTGCAGCCACAAGACTGCAAACTCTATCCATGCAGTGCTGCTTCTCAACAGCAAGCACCGCTGCATTCAGTGTATGATGGGTCCGGCGAAAAAGACGCGCGATGCGCCGGATTTTTGGTGTGAAGGGTTTCATCTTTTTGATGAATTCCATCACACACTGAATTCGAGAAATATCCTGCCTAGCGGTTTCTATCTTCTTGTCTATCTTTTCAAGGCGACATTCGAATTTCCTCGCAGCCTCAGTGCTCTCACCACGTGGGGCCGAAGAAGAAAGCCTCGTCGCCTCTCGATAGACCATTTCGTTCAGGAGCAGGATGTCTGGATCCTCAGGGAGGTTCCTATCGAGTGATTCGTCCGCTGCAACTACATCGCTGGCTTTAGGTGGTGGAATTTTGTGGAGAGACTTTCTGTTCGGAGGCATCTCCAAAATTACCGGAACAGCGTGGCGGATCTCCGGCTCGTCCGGCTGTACCTCCACCAACTGCTCCGGTGCTCTCTCGTATTGAATGCGACGAAGATAGGCCACATAGTCGCGGAGTTTTTGTGGCGCGAAAAAGTGATGCTCCGGGTGTTTCTCACCCCACAGAGCATGCATCCTTGCCATGTAACCCCTTCGCCGCGGCTTTATTATTATTATTATTATTATTATTAATTTCATTGACTAACAGGTATAAACCCAATTATAAGTCAACCAATATTGCAGCTGCTATGCATAGAAGTGGCTATAATACTATCACTCCCCACATCTGTGGAAGTAGCTACAGTATTAACATAGACAAAATAAATTTAACATAGATACGTCAGTAGGGAGTTAAGTTGAATACGAGTGGCCGAAAAAATGTCAAGGTCATTTTCAGCATTAGCCAAATTCTTACACATTTGATAAATGGGAGACATTTGTAGAACATTTGTTTTTGCAGCAGGTAAATGAAACGTTTCATAATTTCGACAATTAAAGGCAGGAACTTTAAGAAAACACTTAGATAACAGATACTGACAGTCAACTGTCGAGTTAACAATATCTGAAAGAAATTTTATACTTCTGTAATGCCGTCTGCTGACTAAGGAATGAAGTTGAACATGCTCCAAGAGAGTCTCATGTAGGGTGCCACGTGGGGGATATTCGCCCGTTTCAAAAAATACTAAAAATTTGGCAAAGCGTCTTTGAATTTTCTCCAGGGCCCAAACATGATTGTTGTATATAGGCGACCAAACAATGTTAGCGTACTCTAACTTAGATCGAACATAAGCCTTGTAGAGCGACATAAATGCACGAGTGTTATGAAACAGTTTTCTGTTGCGAAGTATAAACCCTAGAGACTTATAAGCCGAAGAAGTAACATAGTCAATATGATTCCGGAAGGTGAGTCTGCTGTCAAATACTACACCAAGGTCTTTGAATTCTTCCGTACGCGATAACTTTTCACCACCAATGGAGTAATCACAAATAAAATTTGTCAGTTTTCTAGAAAAAGTCATAGCATAACATTTTTTTTTTATTCAAAATCTGACTATTATCAATGGACCATTTATGAACTATGTCTAAATTACGCTGCAGCTTACTAGAATCAGCAGGAGAGTTAATCTCATAATAGATCTTTAGGTCATCAGCGTACAACTGAAAGCCTACATCTAATAGCAAAGTTAAGATAAAAACCGCAAAAAATAAGGGACCTAACACTGAACCCTGAGGCACTCCAGAAGGTTGCCAAAAATCATCCGACCTAAAACCTCTATATTCAACAAAGTGAGACCTTTCATGGAGATAAGATTGAAGAAGTAAAATTAAATTATCTGACAAGCCAAAATTATTTAGTTTACTTAGTAATATTCTATGGTCTACGCGGTCAAAGGCTTTCGAGAAGTCCATGAATATGACATCTATCTGCTTACTATTATCTAAACTTTCACACAAAAATTGGGTTGTGGAAGCCAAGTTCGTGACCGTAGATCTTCTAGCCATAAAGCCATGCTGTTTCATCGAGATGTTGGAAGAAATGTGAGTGTAAATTCTATTAAACAATACAAATTCAAGGACTTTAGCAAAATTGTTAATGATAGCTATTGGTCTATAATTAGTCAGATCAGACCTATTTCCACTCTTAAACACAGGACAGAGCCGCGACAATTTCCATTCAGATGGAAAGATAGAAGTTTTAATAATCATATTAAAAATTATCTGCAGTGGAAAGGAGAGGACTGACTTACAGTCACGGATAACAATGGATGGAACACAGTCAGGTCCAGCTATTAAAGTGTTTTTTAGCTTCAGAATCGCTGTCAAAATCTCATCTTCAGTTATATTATTTAAGTATAAAGTATTTTGATGGTTCATATTTTTTAGGTAGAGCTCATAAGCTCTGTTAACTGCTGACTTGGTTTCAGCTCTAAGTGCCTTAAAGCTGTTGTAATGTTCAAGTTTGCCAGATTTTTTGTATTTTTTCCATGCTTTAAATTTCTGCGTGGTGAGTTTAATAATTTCTTTGTTGTACCAGACAGGATATTTGCCCAACGAATGTCGCTTCTTAGGGACACATTGATCAAAAATACTGTATAGTTTATCATAAAATAAATCAAGTACCATGTTAATATCTGACAGATTATCGAGACAGTTCCAGTCAACACAAGAGATCTCATGATACAAACGACAGAAATCCGCTTTCCTAAAGTTATACTCCTGACGATGAAGCACTGGAAAACTATCCTTACAATGGAAAAAGTTTGTTGTAATTTCAATAGGAGGATGATATTTGTCGGGACAAGAGGATCAGTTGCTGGAACAATTGTGCAGTTATTGTTACAGAGTACTAAATCAAGCAGTCGACCAGCATCATTGGTTACATTGTTATATTGTGATAAGTTGAAGAAGTTTGTAAACGAGGTGAAAGATTTAAAGACACAGGAGTTTGAGTTGTTCTGTTGCGTCCATTTGCTAAATTCCGAAATATTAAAGTCACCTAGAATTAACAAATTGGAATCATAAAAATGATCGATAGACATTAAAGTATTAAATAAAGTGGAGTAAGAGTCTACTGTGCAAGAAGGCGGAATATAAATTAAACAAATAAGAAGAGGCTTGTGACGTAAGAAGATTTCAATAACGATAACATCTACATTAGGAATTTTCTGAAAATTTGAATATACATGAGACACGTTATGTTGTAGTACTCTAAACTGTTTTTTGACTGCAATCAACACTCCTCCACCAGTTTTTGTACCAGTGGCCACAAGGTCTCGATCTGATCTAAAAATATTGTAAAGATTAGCATCCATTATTTCACCATTCAAAACAGAATCAGTCAGCCAGGTTTCAGTTATAGCAATACAGTCATACGGACAGACAGTGGTCATCAAATGAAGAGCGTTAAGTTTAGTGTTAATACCACGCATGTTTTGATAATAAACGGTAAAGTTAGATGATGACAAGGAGCCTATGTTTTTTCCTACAATATTATCATGCTGTAATTTTTGAAAATTACAAGAAGGTAGTTGCTATATAGGATTAATTCCAAAAACGTCCTTCTTCAATTTTATAATATTCTGTTTATAGGCTGAACATTTATTATAGTCCCAAACTGAATGGGCAATATCAACTCCTGATAAGTTTTCTTTAACCTGAATGTTACAACAGGTGCTACACTTAAAACTATTTTCATCTGCAGTACAATCTTTAACTCCATGATGACCCGAACACCGCGGGCATGACAATTGTTTATTACAATTTTTGTTTGAATGATTAAAACTGTTACAATTGTAACATCTCAGTATATCGACACCATCAAAAATATTGCAGCTGTCCAAACCAATCAAGCAATGACCAGATTGTAGGGCTTTTTGATAAGAAATCACATTCACTTCCAGTAATATTTGAAATATATCCCCCCGTTTTTTCAGAGGAATCATTTTAATTAATCTACAGTTGCTAGGGTTTGAGAAAATGTGTTTGTTCTGCTTTACTAGATAGGATACTATTCGATCTTCAGCCACATTGCCAGACAGCCCTGAAATACGAAGTTTAGGAAAAGGTGTTTTCAGATCTGAAATCTCATAACGCTCATCAAGATTTTTATTTTCAGCAATTTTTTTGAATTCATCAGGATCCGGACAATTAAGTACTAAGCCACCATTCTTTATCAATTTAACTTTAGAGATATTAAAGTTCGAATTTTCAAGATTTATATTAGAAATTATATCCATTTTGGTTTTAACTGTGGTCTGTGACAGATCTTTAGGTTTAATAATAACAGATTTAAGAGTTTCAGAATATGTAGGTACAGGAGACATGTGATAAGGCACACTTGGTTTATTATTAGATATTTCAGTTGTCAATTTGATGACATCTTCACGTAATAAGCGATTTTCACGCTGTAGATCCGATATTTGATTAGAGAGAAGCTGAAAGTTATCATATACTGATTTTGAAAATTCAACAAGAACGTTTCTTAGAGCATCAGGGAGGTTACTATCTACTAAGCTCTTAGTTGTAAGAGAATGACTAAAAATATTATCCGCAGCTTCATCAGTATTATTGGCGCCATCGCCATCGGGATCAGGTGAGGGAGAACAATTAACACAACCCCATTTTTTTATGGAACCGGATAATTTTAAATTATTAAAAGTTGATTTAGTTATATTGACACATGATATGTGAAAATTTCATCCACAGGATTCTCGACACATCACGTAGTCATCATTTTTGCTTATGAATTTACTGCATTTCTGGCATTTAACAGCCATTGGAAAAATAATTATTACAATTATAAGCTATGAAAATTACCAGTAAAAAGAAACCAGTAGGTAAATGGATAATGTCAATGCCTGCTGCGATATCAGACCACTATCTGCAGCAGCAAAAACTCACAAAAAGTTAACTCTCCCATGTGAATTCGACAGAGACAACCTATAATAAAACAAAATACAAAAGCCGCACCCAATACCAAAGTTCCGGAGGAAGTACTTATCTTTAGGGGAAGAAACAGCATCAAACTCGGAACAGAAAAGTACCAATTAACCATGGAAAAACACTAAATTAGAGGAGAGATAGCGCAGAGCACATGCACAGCACATCAACACCTTCAATACATTATGAAATATTATTTTTTATTAATTAGAATGCTATTTCTTCTCAAGAGCATAGGTATTCTGAACTTTCAATACTATCGGCCATTTTAGATTTTTTTTTTAATTCAGAATAGTTAAAAAATGATCTGCCTGGGAATTGGGTTTATTGTTAGTAAAATATCTGTGCAATAAAAAATTTCTCAATTTCATTTTTGTATTGTAGAAGGCCGTTAGAGTTCCACCACGCTATTCTTAGGAAGTTAGTAAATTTTAGCAAGTTTGGGTTAGCAGGTTTAAAACCATGCTGTTTTGTTGAATGAACTGTTGCATAATTGCCTTAAATTCTATACTTAAACTATACTAAGGAAACTTTCTGTCTGATGTTCGTTTGATATATTTTGAAAATTAGTATTTCCATTTGTTAGTTTTTTTTTATATATAATTTACTTCCTGTATTTAATTTTTTTATTTTTATAATTCGTCACAAACGTTTTCGGCCACGTGGGCCATCCTCAGGTGACACGTCAAAGTTTACAATTGCAGCATTAAACTGATTAAACTGTACAACTTTTGACAGTGACAGGTTGAATTAAATTGTTTATAATATAATAATAATAATTCTTTTATAATTTATTTGTTAGATTTTTAGATGTACAGTTTAATCAGTTTAATGCTGCAATTGTAAACTTTGACGTGTCACCTGAGGATGGCCCACGTGGCCGAAAACGTTTGTGACGAATTATAAAAATAAAAAATTATATACAGGAAGTAAATTATATATAAAAAACTAACAAAAAACCTGTAGGGCTACACCATGATTTATTTCCATTTGGTTTCCCCATTCTAGTGCCTTTAGTAGCACCTGTGTAACTAAGAAGTTGTCGAATACGTGCTGTATGTACATGTGTTGTTGTGGGTATGTTTTGCTGAATAATTAACCCATGTTCGGTTAAGTTGTGATAGAATTCACAACCTCAGTAATTAGCCGGATGTGGTTCTCCACGCATAGTGCACATTTTCTGCTTCTTAGGCATAGCTATATCTTTTCTGCCGTGTCTTTTTTGTATGACCAAATTGTTCACATTTCATACACTGTATTAATCCCTTGAGTTTCCTTGGAAGCTCTAGTACAGTTGCCATATTTCCTATTTGTTTTATATTATAGACATGTCTTTAATCTTTTGTATCTGAGGGCTCTAAATCTGTAAAGAGTTAAGTGTTTTTTTTTTTGTAAACCGATGTCTTTAGTTCATTATGTTTGGAATTATATGAATTTTTTGGCTAGTTCAACCTTATTTTTATATTTAATAATTGTGTGGTATAGTGCAGATTTTTTAAATTTGAGTTTGATTTTATCACTACTAGGAAAGCTTTCTCTTCTTTTGGTTAGTACGTATGATGCAGGACGTTGTTTTCTTTCATGTATCTATTGTTCCATATCTACTATGTTGTTGAGATCTGCAACCATTTCGCCATAATTTGCCACCCCATGTACAAAAATTGGAATTTTGTTTTCTGTTTGATTGTTTTGTGTGGTTTCTTCTTTTGATTCAGATACCATCGTACCTTCGTACCTCTGTTGTCAGGAATTCTGCTTGTTTACTTCTTCAGGTTCATCATCACTAGTAGAGTATGATCGATTTCCGTTGCTTGAGGGTTGAACAAAATAGTGTTGCTGTGACAATTACGAGTTGTTGTTACTTACTGTTGATGCTTGGTTAATGAACTGTTGTGGGATTACTTGGGACATTGGCATATTATACACCCTATATAGCATTGTTCATAATAATTATAAAGTATTGGCTAACTATAACTATTAATACCTGCTCCATAAAATGCCGATGTAAGGTTCATGATTCTTGATAACGATCCTCTTCTCCTTTTGTGGATAGTTTTTGTCACTATTCCAATAACAGCAACAAAAATATTATCAGCGGTCGCTTTCTTATTGCAGCGTATTGATAATAGTATGAGTAAGAGATCCATGCGCCACGAATATCAAGCGGATACCGGAATTGTAAATGTTAGATTAATAGTAGATTGTTTTATTAGGAGCAAAAGTGAGGCTTTTCGTGGCAAATTAGTAGGCTTGAAAGCCACTTTACTTTACTTTATGCGCCGCCAGCTGAGTTTATGTTCCGCCAGACGACTTTATGCGCCACTAGACAACTTTGTCTGTACTGGCAGTGAAATGCCGATTGTTATTACTTAATAACGTATACAATGTCACTTTCTTCTAACGTTTGAAGAAAAAATTAAACCTTTGTGCATTTAGTAAACCAGGTAAACTGATTTGTTTCCACCTTTATGGTGTCCACGTAAAGATTACGCCCACTTCATAAGATGCAATTTTTCTATTATTTAGAATCAACAAACGTCAAACTCCGATGTTGTGACGGCACTTCTTTGGTCAATTGTGTAATTTGTGTATTGTGGTGTAGAGTAAAGAGTAAAGAAACTTATTATGCATTGGGTCGTCTAAACATATAATGCGCGTACGTTATGTATGAAGTGTGGAAATTAAGTAAGGAATAAATTCAGTAACTCCGTTAGTATTTATTTGCGCTAAAAATAAAACTTAAAAATCGTGTGATATGGCTAATTATAGCGCATCCGACGAACGTGTATATTTTTTTTTACAGTTATGACGTCATTAATATTTTTTTTAATGGCAACCTATGTTTTTGATTTTACATTCGCATAGAGTTTTACAAATTTCAATTTCACGGCACTAAATTTCAAAAAATTAACAGAGTTGTCTAATATTATTAGAATTTAAGGAAAAAACTATAGAAATCCAAACAAACCAAAGTCCCAATGAGAAAAAATACAAAAACAACCCTGAATTTCAAAAACAAATTAACAAAAAGACTATTGATGTGAGAGTTATAAATTAAAGATATTACACCAAATGTTCAAACTCACGACCCTGCATCATCTGACAAAATCCAATACGATCATAAAAAGCAGCGAATACGTTTTGAATGGTTTGGAGAGTTATTAAACTGCACTCATGTCGAATTCTTCCTTCAACATCATCCAAATTGTTGGTTCGGTTTTGATACACCTAGCTTTTTAAGTGCCCCCATAGAAAAAATCTAATGGGGTTCGATTTAGGGACCTAGCCTGCCATTCTATTGGACCTCTTCTTCAATCTTCTTGGGAACAATTCGTCCAAATAATGCCGCACCGGGCTTAGTGTGTTGGAGCACCATCCTGTTGCAACCAGATATTATTATTTAGAAGTTCATTCGAGCATTAAGCATTGCCACTTATGGAAGCGAAGTGTGGGAGATAATAAAACAAAGTGAAGACCGAATAAAAGCAACAGAGATGGAGTACTGGAGGAGGTGCTGTGGGCTAACAAAACTAGATCGCATAACAAACGCCGAAATTAGAACAAAAATGAAAGTAGAAAAAAAATAATCTGGGAAATCGAAACAATAAGACTCAAATGGTACGGGCACCTGAAAAGAATGCACGAAAACAGATGGCCGAAAAGGATTCAAGACTGGACCCCAAATGAAAACAGGAAAAAAGGAAGACCACGACTTAGTTGGATGGACTGTGTAAGAAATGCTATGCGACAAAGAAACATGTAGAAAGAAGAATGGAGAGACAGAGAGACATGGAATAGGGGATGCGAGAGACGTCTAATAGATGATGTATACAATATTATACAGGGTGTCCCACAATTACCGCCCCATGGGTGAAGGGCTAATAGTCCACGATGGGTTTGAACAAAATCTGCAATTAAAATTTTCCAGGCTATCATAGTTTAGAAACTACAGAGGTCTAAAGTTGACCAATCAGAGTGCTGATTCAAAGAGAGCACGGTATCAATCGTGAGGCATGCCCTGCAAAAATAAAAAACGGTTACGAGTAACGCAACCAAAACTTAAATGAACGACTGTCATCCTGACGTTTTAAAAATATTTAACGTCAAAAAATGTCGTTCACAAACGAAGAGTACCTCGACATGCTGATACTTTTCGGCGAGTGCAATCGGAATGCCAGAGCTACATCTGCAGAATATGCTGTTAGATTTCCAAACCGCCGTCATCCAGATCACCACATTCTTCGAGTTCTGAATAGAGCAAGACATTCTGGTTCATTAAAACCAACATTGAAAGGAGTTGCCGGAGCACCCCGTACAGCAAGAAGTTTGGCAACACAAGAAGCTATTCTTAATGCCGTGGAAGAAGACCCAACAAGTAGTGTGCGCAGTATTTCACGTTTAACCAATGCTTCTCGATCAAGAACCCACAGAATTATTAAAAGTGGCCGTTTGCACCTCTTCCATTACACTAGGGTGCAGCATTTGCGAGAAGAGGACTACCCTCGTCGACTATGTTTCTGTAGGTGACTGTTGGATCAGAACCAACAAAACGGTCAATTTTCAAACAACATTTTATGCACAGATGAGTGTTGCTGTTCTCGCGAAGGAATGTTCAACACACACAACTGACATTTTTGGGCACGTGAAAATCCAAATCTTCTTAGAGAACGAGCATTTCAAGAACGATTCAGCGTGAATTTATGGGCTGAGATTGTAGAAAATACATTGGTAAATAAATCAACTACTGCTACTTTCGAACACGCTCCAGCGCCAGCGTGCGAAATTATCCTTCAGATCGTATAGAATTAGAAAATTCTATAATGATTAATACTAATTTCGAAAAGATGACATACATAATCTAATCCTTTTAATTTAGGTGGGGCCGCATGAACTCCCAGCTCGTCTAAATGGACCCGAATACACATCTTTTCTAACCGAAGATCTTCCTGGTTTACTTGAAGATGTTCCCTTAGAAGTTCGGAGGGACATGAGTGGTTCCAGCATGATGGCGCTCGCCGCATAAATCAAGATTTGCACGCCGATTGTTGGAAACTAGGTATCCAGGAAGATGACTAGGTGTGGGTGGACCTGTAGTGTGGCCCCCCAGGTCGCCAGATTTGACTCCAATGGATTTCTTCTTGTGGAACCAAATAAAGGACTATGTATACCGGGAACCAATAGAGACAATGGAGGAAATAACACAAAAACTGCATGAAGCAATTGCAAGCATTACACCAGAGATTCTACAAAATGTCCAACAATTTTATTCCACTTGTATTGCTTCAAATGGTGGACATTTTGAACACAGAATTTAGTTTAATCGTTCTCTCTAAGAAAATTTGGATTTTCATCTTTAGATAGGTTTGTTTGAGTAAACGATCATAAAATACATGCTACTTGTTCTACTTGATGCCCCAGCAACACCTTTCAATCTTTGATGGAATGAACCTGAATGTTTTGCTTTGTTAGTGTGATGTGATGATCTCAGTGATGACGGTTTGGAAATCAAACGGGGTGTTCTTAAGCTGCAGCTCTAGCACGCCGACTGTACTCTGTAAAACACTAGTACTATACTACAATGTCGAGAAACTAGTGATTTATTACATTTATTGATGGCAATATTCTTTACTTGTATATTAAGTAGTTAAAAATAAAATAGCTGCTAGTTATTAGTGTGTTTAAATTAATGAACTTATTCGTATCATAAATTTCATATTTACTAAAATTACAAAGTAGTTTTCAAACATTGTTTTTCTCTAAGACGACTATGTAGTAGTTCAGCTTTTACTTTTGTTGTCTTTTCTTTTCAATCGTCATGTTCTTTCAATTTTTTTCTTCATTTCTTTGTTTGTGGGCTATCTGGGCACAGTTGCCGTTGTTTGCAAACAAACCAATTCATTTTGTCTCTCTGTGTCTGATTTGTTGAAAAGTATATCTTTGACTCAGTTGATCATCTGTTTGCTGTTATTCTTTGCACACAATAAAAGAACAAATTTTAATTGAGAGTGACTATAAACTAGGACTAAATTTACCGCTTCTATGGCAGTCTGCACGAGTTATCAGCTCTAATCGAGAGATAGCGTACAGTACCTTTTGCATTTCCATTGCATTGCGTGTGCCAAAGCACTACCCAGTCTTATTGGACTGAAATCAAATTGATTCATTCTTTTGACGTTGCCAAATAATTTTGCAAAATCACTGTCAGGATGACAGTCGTTCATTTAAGTTTTGGTTGCGTTAGTCGTAAAGTTTTTTTATTTTAGCAGGGCACGCTTCACGGTTGATATCGTGCCCTCTTTGAATCAGCACTCTGATTGGTCAACTTTAGACCTCTCTAGTTTCTAAACTATGATAGCCTGGACAATTTTAATTGCAGATTTTGTTCAAACCCATCGTGGACTATTACCCCTTCACCCATGGGGCGGTAATTGTGGGACACCCTGTATATTACGCTTACAGGAACGTTATGTAATTATTATTATTTTATTGTACTCGCAATAATATATTTCAGTTCATTTATTATTTAATAGAGAAAAACAGTTCAGACACAATTATTTTGTACCAATTCAGAACTTGTCAACATTTTATTGTATTGTCTCTATGGTTTTTTCTTAAATTCCGATAACATTAGACAGTTCTGTTAATTTTTTGAAATTTTACTAATTTAACGCCGTTTTAATTCATTGTTTCCTTATCTAACCTATTAAGTATTTAACAACGTTGAAAACAGAATAAAAAACTCTATTCAAATGTAAAATAAAAAACATAGGTTGCCATTAAAAAACATATTGATGACGTCATAACTGTAAAAAAACTAATAAAAAAAAATTAGTAAACGTTCCTAGGATGTGCTATAATTAGCCCTATCACATGCTTTTAAGTTATATTTCTAGTGCAAATACTAACGGAGTTACTGAATTTATTCCTTACTTAATTTCCACACTGTATAATCTTGGGTCCAATACAGCAACATATATAAATTTGTTAGAGCTAGCCAAATTCTGTCTAGACCTCGAATAAAATGGGATTCTTATAATAATAATGTTTTTCTTCAACTAATCTTATGTTTCCTTCGAATGGCGCATCAGCATGACATTTAAATTTCAGTTTGCAAACTTTATAATTACTTACAGCTCTGTAGGTCTTTTTATAAAGATATTACACATTTCAAAAATCCTTCTTCTTCTAATTGTAAGTATTTAAGTATTTGGTTCTACCTATTCACGTTTTCCGTTTTTGTTTCTATAGGCCTTTATTTCTCCAATCTTTTTCAGCCATTATTTTTTTTATGAAAGTTCCCAGCTCAAGTCTGATCTTCCTATCTCAATTTTTCCTCTTGTGGACTATTGGGTCAATTGTTTAGGCATTCGTCTCACGTACCATACCATACCATTGGAGTGATTTGTTTTCCATCCGCTTGGTGGAAATCCATCTCTTCTGCTCTTAATCTATCTCTGTAATCTAATATAACGGTTCTAATTTTATCTCTGTATGTTTTTGTTAGAGGACAAATTTATGCACCATATAGGACGATGTTTTTGACTATGCTATGAAAAACTGTTTTCTTTCTATCATTCTACATAGTCTTACCCTATAGTAAATAATTTCTTTTTCACAAGTTACATTATTACCAACATTATTGTTAGTTGGTATTTAAATGTGTTGCACCGCTTCAGAATTAATAACACAGGGGCTCTGGAAGCCCCCATAAAACCCATGGGGCCCCCCTGGGCCCCCATATCCATGTTTTAATAGTGTTATTCTGCTATTCGGGGCGGAGACAAATCCAACAAATCAAATATCATGAAACCCCTTTCTGAGTTAGAAACCCAAGGAGGGGGCCCAGGCCCCGTCTACATGTTTGAATAGTTATTCTGCTATTTGGGGCGGAAACAAATCCAACAAATAAAATATCATAAAAATCGGTCAGGCCAAGGGGGGCCCTGGGCTTCCATGTCTATGTGAAAAATACTTTACGGCCCGTTCTCATACCTACCAAATATACAAAAAAAAAATCATAAAAATCGGTCCATTCGAAGGAGGCCCCCTGGGCCCCCATGTCCATGTGAAAAATAGTTTACCACCTATTCTCATACCTGCCAAATATACAAAAAAAATCATAAAAATTGGTCGAGCCGTTTCGGAGTTCGACCACAAGCACCGTGACACGAGATTTGTATATATTATTAGATTAAAATCAAGTTTCATCATAAGACCGGACTTCAAGTTTACAAAAACGAGTGGCGTAGCGAGGAGTTATTTTAAAGAATGAGTATGAGTGCTTCTGGTCTATGCTGTTTATAAACCATTTTTTAAATTGAATCGATTTAAGGATTTTTGTGACGGTTGGTAATTTTCACTTCCATCTGCTGTCACTTCCTACTTTTGACACACTTTGTAATTTAAACTGATATTAGTGACAAGATAATCACACTAATTTTTTGTAAAATGTTTAGTGGCTATTAAGACATTGCAGAGGATTACGTCGCGTTCGTTAATATAATATGTCTATTAAAGAATCAAAATGGAGACAAATTACAAAATAGTATATTATGATACGAGTTTTATAAGAAGCATTTTGTCGCACGCACGGGTAGATGAGTAAGTGCGACATAATGCCTTATAAACGAGTTATCATACAGTATTTTTTCTACTTTGCCACTTTTTATACAAAATAATCAAATTTCACAATCTAGGGAATTTCGCGGCGGTTGGCACGCTAGCGAGCTGCATTAACGGCGCCTATGAAAAAGAATTAATTTGAAACGTCAACACTCGTATTTTTGTCCTTCCAAAAATGAGTTCTGAAGTTCTTCAATGTACGCCCCCAGAAATACGGGTTTTGGCGAAAATACGATAGGAACTTTGCTACCTTCAAAGTCACGCGAGGTATATGGAAAAACATACGCCCAATTTTTTGCCAACCAAAAATTGGCAGAAGGAGAACACGTTCTCTACGATCTCCAAAAACATTTTTCTACCGTATGTATTTTGAGCTGCAACGCCACAATGTTGTCTTATACTATTAAAAACCTTCCTGACGGCGTCCACACACAAAGTCAAGGCGAGCCATCCAGGACATGTAAAACCTACAGACGCCGTCCTACACCAATGCGCCAAGAAGGCGACAAGTGTTACCAGCTTGTTGGACACCTCCCCCAACAAAATCGCTTGCCCTAAATGCACGTAAAGTTCCAATAGAAGTGGCAAAAATAGTAATGCCAATTCACATTCATACATCATTGACAGTGAAGTATAGGTTAGGATTGCCAAGATCAGACAGAGAGATTACCAATATTAAAAAAATAAATTATACTATTTTTAGTATAATTATTATAACACCGCTTTTGTCTATTATGACACGCAAAAGCGTATCGTAATAGCCTCAGTACGAACGCAAAGTAGAAAATAGTACATTATATTATACAAAAAGACCTAGAAGCCACTCTTATCATCGATTTGACAAATGTAGGGATATATGAATTTATAAGAATGATATAAATTACTAACTGGTTTACCTGTCTAACTCACTTCAATATAATGGAAAACGGCTTATTGTGAGTTATACGTATATACCTACCACACTTAAAAATTGCGTTTTCCTACGATCAATATGTAAAATACCAAAAATCGCGCTAATATTAAATATAAATTACGAATAGCAACGCAGAGTTTGAAATAAGTAACAGATCAGTGTGATAACGAAAAGTGAAGTAACCACAGCTAAAGTCAAAGAACAAGTTTTTGTAGTGACTGTGAACTGAAACTGGTAATAATGGTGATATAATATATCAAAGATAGAAGTTTAATTTTTATTTTTTATTCACTGTGGGATTGGCTGCGAAGGTTACAGATTCACTTACGGAGTAGAAAAATGAGAATTAATTGTACCGAACACTTTAACATTGCAATTATTAAGTCGGTTTGTATCAAATACACTACTCAAAAAGTAAAAGCAGTCACTTTTTAGAACTTTGATATTTTTTAAATATTTTAGGAGATTTGGATCAAACTTGGAATATATCTTGAACCATCATTTATTCACCTATTTACGAAATTAGACTTGAATAGTTCTGATGAAGTGATGAATTAAATAAACAAAGTCATTCCCAAAATAAAAATAAAAATAATTCATCACTTCATCATCTTCAACCCAAATGTGAGAATATGGACCCTCTTCAACCTTGAATAGTTCTTGTTATAGTCAACTTAGAACCTCAAATGAACAATACAAAATCTAAAATAAAAAAAAAATCGATGTAAAAAAAGTTTGACAACTTGACTAATTTGTACAAATTGTGAAGTTAATATACTCGGTGACATTAGAAGTGTTCCACCCAGAAGGAATAATTTTTTGGACGTGATTTTTTGGAAATGCGTTAAGCCATTGAATATCAATACTCTAGAGAGTTAGAGTATTGATATTCAATAGTTAACATTACATCAAGAACGATTAGATTTGCAAAAAATTTTAGTAACATACAGGGTGTTTTTGAAATGCATGCTAATAAAAAATCTAGGCTATCTAGAGGTTCAAAGAAGCCCCAATAGTGCATTTTTTTATGTTTAAAGATTTTAATTTTAAGTTTAATTCCCCCGCCCCGTTATCCCCCTTAGGGATGGAATTTTGAAAAACCGTTTGTTAGTGGGCGCTTACGTGGTAAAATAAGTAAGTGTGCAAAATTTCATTGCAATCGGTTCAGTGGATCTCGAGATTAACTCCCCCGCCCCGTTACCCACCTTAAAAAAGAAATTTAGAAAACTGTTTCTTAGTGAGCGCTTACGTGGTAAAATAAGTAAGTGTGCAAAAATTCATTCTAATCGGTTCAGTGGATCTAGAGATTAACTCCCCCGTCCTGTCACCCCCCTTAGGAATGGAATTTTGAAAAACCGTTTCTTAGTAGGCGCTTACGTGGCAAAATAAATAAGTGTGCAAAGTTTCATTGCAATCCCTTCAATGGATCCGGAGATTTCGTGATGAGTCAATCAGTGAGTGGTATTTGGATTTTATATATACAGTGTGGAAATTAAGTAAGGAATAAATTCAGTAACTCCGTTAGTATTTGCGCCAAAAATAAAACTTAAAAAGGATGTGGTACGGCTAATTATAGCGCATCCGACGAAAGTTTACTAATTTTTTTACAGGTCTTTTTTGACAGTTATGACGTTATCAATATTTTTTTACATTCGCATAGAGTTTTTTTATTCTGATTTCAACGTTATCAAAGACTCAATAGGTTACATAAGGAAAAAATAAATAAAAACGGCACTAAATTTCAAATTAATAAAATTTCAAAAAATTAACAGAGCTGTCTAATTTTATCAGAATTTAAGGAAAAAACCATAGAAATCTAAACAAAACAAAGTTCCCAAAAGCAATCAATGAGAAAAAAAACAACCATAAATTTCAAAGTAGGGCTAACAAATTAACAAAATTAACAAAAAGAGTATTGATGTGAGAGTTATATTACACCAAATGTTCAAATTGATGACAAAATCCAAGACGATCATAAAAAACAGCCAATATGTTTTGAATGGTTTGGGGAGTTATTAAACTACACTCATGTCGAATTCT
Source organism: Diaperis boleti (assembly GCA_963583935.1). Taxonomy (NCBI): domain Eukaryota; kingdom Metazoa; phylum Arthropoda; class Insecta; order Coleoptera; family Tenebrionidae; genus Diaperis; species Diaperis boleti. The sequence continues at coordinate 53,599,845 of OY757244.1, forward strand.
TCCTTCAAGATCATCCAAATTGTTGGCTCGGTTTTGATACACCTTGCTTTTAAGTGCCCCCATAGAAAAAAATCTAATGGGGTTCGATCTGAGGACCTAGCCTGCCAATCTATTGGACCTCTTCTTCCATCTTCTTGGGAACATTTCGTCCAAATAACGCCGCACCGGGCTTAGTGTGTTGGAGCACCATCCTGTTGCAACCAGATATTATTATTTAGAAGTTTGTTTATTATTTAATAGAGAAAAACAGTCCAGACACAATTATTTTGTACCAATTCAGAACTTGTCAACGTTGTATTGGTATCTCTATGGTTTTTTTCTTAAATTCCGATAATATTAGACAGTTCTGTAAATTTTTTGAAATTTTACTAATTTGAACTTTAGCGCCGTTTTAATTCATTTTTCCTTATCTAACCTATTAAGTATTTGACAACGGTGAAAACAGAATAAAAAACTCTATTCAAATGTAAAAAAAACATAGGTTGACATTAAAAAAATATATTGATGACGCCATAAGTGTCAAAAAGAAATAATAAAAAAAATTAGTATACGTTCCTCGGATACGCTATAATTAGCCCTATTGCATGCTTTTTAAGTTCTATTTCTAGTGCAAATACTAACGGAGTTACTGAATTTATTCCTTACTTAATTTCCACACTGTATAGATTACAAACACGTTGTTCGAAGAAGAAAAATTTGTTGTATATTTTATGCTGCGTTTCTGGGTTCTCTCAGCACAGCTAATCAACGACTGCGTTCTAGCAATTATTTCTGGGTTTCTTCTTCTTTAACGGTATTTACAGGCCTCGCATAAATTAATTGTCACATCTGACCCCACAAAAAAATCCGGGGAACGAGGAGGCCATAACACTGGCCCATTCCTTCCCATTCATCTCCCTGGGCTCCATCATAAAGGCTAACAGGCATTGAAAAGGGGGTTTCGAATATTTGGCGTAGTTCACTTATTGTTAGTTACAGACCTAATGGATTAATGTTTATTTAGTTATTATAAAAAGAATAGAGCTATGCTTCGTCAGTCGTAGATTTCTAAAAAAAGAAGTAAATTAATGATGGTTCAAGATATATTCCCAAATTTGATCCAAATCTCTTGAAATGAAAAATTAAAAAAGGAAATGAAATTAAAAAGTTACTATACTTTTATTTTTTGAGTAATGTAATTCAACAAAGGTGATTAAATTTGATGTATGTATTATGATTACGATAAATATGTACTTTTACAGTTACATGTACTTTTTTCTTCTTTGAGTGGTGGTAGAAGGAAAAGCACCTGCTGAAGCATATTTCACTTATTGTACAATATTTTATACTATTACATGTATGTTCTTACAACACAATTTTATTAACAATCACATCACTGAAGAAACGTAAAAGATAATGAACAACATAAAAGAAATTAATTTTATATTTTTGTTACAAAAATTTGCAACACATAGTCAGCGATAGACGACAGAATAAGAAAGACAATTTCTAAAGTCTTCACCGATGGGCGAAATAGAACAGACATTCACTAAGAGAACAAAATATCAATGAATCAGTTACTTTCCTGAAACAAATCGATCTTTACCAATAATCGAATCGGCAGGCCCATGAGGATGTGAAATCTCTCACACTATTTAAGACAGAAGCGCAAGAAACAATGTTAATCCTATTATTCTAATTTCACACCCTCAAGGGTTGAGATTCAAAAAATCCTATCTATTGGCAGCGTGCACAGTCATGGTGGAGAGTCTAAAATCGATCACAGCGTACGACGTGGACAGAAATTGAACTAAAATCTTGTTTAAACTAGATACAACGCCAAATATATAAAAACTTACATGCTAAATAAATTACATGCAAATAATCTAAATGCTTTTTATTTGCCTAGCATTTATTAATTTTTTCTGTCACAAATGTCAAAAGTCCGGATAAAATTGCGATTGTTAGATTACCTCTCTTCGTTCACCCAGCGCATAAATATCGAATAGATATCGCATTTACATGCAACTCACTTCTCTGGCAGTGGCCGGGAAAGTGAGACAGTGCGAGCATGTAAACACCTCACCTCTATTCAAATTCGTGCCGCCTACTCTGATGCTGCTCTGATGGTCGCGTTCGTGCGGTCATTGTGCGGAAGTCAAAGAACTGGCAAGGTGCAGACCACCTCTGTGGTAAGTGCGCCGGGCAACTATGGGCTGGATACGAACAGTTACAATCTTGACGCTTGTATGGGGACTCCCTATAATTTTTAACTCCCCTTCGACTAGCCCACACTTCGATGATGGCGGTTATTGAAAAATGACAATTTGAGGAATGGCCTCTACTCGTTGAGTGTCTCGCTTCTACCGGTTTAGATATACTAAACAGAGGCAAGGAATCTACTTTTGTCACGAAAGTGAGAGAAGATGATAATCGATGTAATGATAACTCTATTCAGTTAGGTCCTGAACTTTCTGACTAAAGAGCTGGGCGCTTGGAATCATAGATACATTACCCTCAGTATCAGCAGGAATGAGGATCCTTTGGTGAGGTAGAGAGAGACCCCAGAGCGAGAATAGGGGGATAAACTTCGAAAATCTTCTGACATCTGGAAGCTCTACAAAAGGGCACAGAGGGAGTTGAAAACTGCGATTCGTCGTAGAAGAGCTGGAGGAATTACCGTGAGAAGATAAGCGATGTTGCTTAAGCAGTCAGGCTCCAGAAGGTTCTTTCAAATCACAGCGCTGTCAAACTGCTCCCCCTGAGGACCACACTCTGAAGCTCTAGCTGCAGACGTATTTTCCAAACCCTCTAGAATCGAATGGATCTGATATGAGTAGAACACCGTCTTTTAAAGACTCTCAGGAATCGCAGAAGTTTGCTTCCATGATAGGATACAATGGGCAGTGAATTTCTTTGCGCCTTATAAGGTCTGGATGAGATTTTTTGGCTCTCTTGCAAAAGGGACTAGATTTTCTCATTGGACCATTGACTCATTTCTTCAGAGCCTCGGTCTGGCCTACATCACTCGGGACTAGAGGAGGGGTAAATACGAGGATGGGATGAACAATATCCATCCTAAAAAGGAATGAACCAAAACATAGGGTCAAAAATGGTTTTAATTTTCACATAGTCTCATTGCAACTCGATGCCCTTGGTCCTGCGATATTCAAGGGCCTTTATGCCGTTCCTATAAACCAATTCTTCGAGCTCTTGAAAATAGGCGTTTGTGTTCTGTGTCACTTCCATATTTGACCCATCTTTTTCTCAGCGTGATTCTTGTGACAGGGTACACTATCCTGATGATTTTTTTCTTAATCCAGGCCTTTTCTCGCGAATTTTTTCTTTCAACTGGTCAATTAGATTTGTATAGTATTGCCCATTAATCGTTGGATTACGCTGGAACAGCGACAAACTCCTCTGACACGTTCACTCGGGTGAGAGCAATCTTGGTACCCATTGCGCAGAAAGCTTTCTCATACTCAAGATGTCACATAATATGTGATGTACTCGCTCTTTAGATACGCTTATAGTGTCAGCTATCTCCATCAACTTCAACCGACGGTCGCTCAAAACCACTTTGTGGACTTTTCCATCCGTTGTAGCCGTTTTTGGCCTACCTAGACGGTCAGCATAATTAGTGCTGGCACGACCACGTTTAAAGTCGGCAACCCAGGTTTTTGACTGTTGAGCAGACTGGACTGACGATGGAGCAGACTAGCCTAGATTAGAATCCAGCTCGGCTTTAATTTCTGTCGAGGTTAGGCCTTTAATAAAAAAAAAATCACACTTCGTATCTCAATTTCCTCCATTCTTTGAAAAAACTCAAAATTGCTTTCTTTGACAAACGCTCAAATGCAAACTACTTGACAGAACACAATGAAATTAATTTCACCGTTGTCCGCGCCGATGACTAATTTCAAGTCGTGCCAATCGCTCAAAGGAACCCTGCGTTTGGAAAACAGACAAAATATCGCTGGATGTCACCACCAGGGAACTGTAATAGTGTTACAGAATGAAAAATTAGGAGGGCATAGAAAAAATTAATTCTAATCTCAAAATTAAAAGTGTGATTTATTTTTTTCAAAACCAGATATTATTTAGAATAATAATGCAAATTCTGCCTCATCTTAAATAAAACATTTTTTGTCGCTAGTTTTATTTATTTAATTTTGCTGTCATCTGATGAACGGCAGTCTAAAAGGAAAAGAGCACCCATAAAGAATATAGAACACTGGTATTATTAAATTTTATCAAAGAGCCGATAATTCGAAGATCTTATTTTCTTTAACTTACTTTGACAATTTTGACAACAGTTGACAGTTATTCGAGTTTCATGCCTCCTTATTACAGTTTCCATTAAGTCGCGATCCAAATCCCTCTGGTGGCGATTTTACCTCTATTGGTACGACTTTGTATTACTGTCAATTTCATCGGCGCGGACAACGCTAGAGAAAAAAACGCAGAAATTCTGAAACTGAGAAAGATTTTTCTGAAAACATCAGAGAGGTACCTTAGAACTGTAGGTAACACAACCAACCCCACTTACCTCAAATAACTGTTGTGGGCTCAATAGTTCTGAGAAGAACTGTTGTCAGTAAAATTAGGTGTATCAAAAAAACGTAAGGGAAACTGTACCAAAGGCAATGAAACACACCAAAGCAAATCCGTAAACACAACAAACTGACACGACCAAGGTGAACGTAAAATGGCCGATTCCCAACCGACAACAAAAACACAACATACCAACATGATTTTAAAATTCCAACGCCACCCGGGATGCAGATTAATAATGAACAGAATATAATAATAGTTAACACACTTAATAAACTGTTGGGTGAAACCTTGATGAAGGATGCTGACGGGCTGGTCTCGTCGTCCATCTCATTGCAGTCGCAGGCTCACACGACTCACATTCTACTAATCACGTCTGAAGTTGCCTTGTACCTTTGGAGTCGACAGCTTAAACTGAGAAATCAAAGCACTCTAACCGCTGGGTCTAAAAATCTGAAAATTTGCATAGAGGTCTATTATAATTTATTAAGCCCCTACGAAGGAAGAGCCTTTTAAAATTCAACCCCGAAACGACGTAATTGACATTCAAAATATCGAATTATTATGTCCCAGACGTCGAAATAAATATAGTACATTTTATTGCGACGTTTATAATGAAGACACATTTGGAACACTTATACCGCATGTACCGTTTTACAAAAAGCAGGTATTACCATGGAACACGCGATGTTTAGTAGTTTTGTATAAGCGTCGAATGTCAACAGAAATACGCAATCCGTGGAGGATCTCGCGGAATTCTTTCTAAGGTGATTGATGTTTTTATTAATTACCAGTACAGTGCAATGACATCTTTATGCATGTACTAACTTATTAATACAATTACGGGTGACTTTAAATAAAGAAATGGTTCACTGCCATGTCGTCGCCCCCCGATTATAGTGTTCTATGTCCACTTTTGATAAAAATTGAGCTTGACATAGATTTATTTTCGGACGATCATTGTGCTCCATATCCACAAGAAAACCCCCGAATATCTTGAACCATAACCAACTTTTTAGTAATTTTTTATCCTATATCCATTTTTTTTTTACTAATAGTGAATGCTATAATGTTCTATATCCAAATTTCTAAAAAATATATTTTTGTCCTATATCCCGTATAATTAACCAAACGCAATTGCGGTAACATTTTGTCCTATATCCCACTTATGGCATTTCACCGGTATATCTACACGCACAACATGTCGTAGTGTTTTGATTGTGATTTTGACTGTTTAAGTGAGTTTATATATAACAAAAAATGAGTTATATATCATCCCCAGCTCCATCCAAACCCGGAAGTTGCACTACCGAAGAGTGGAAGTAAGTTAAATATATATTGTTATTTTTCATGGATTATAACCTCACTTATTTTTGAATATTCTGGATCTTTAAATTATTAATAATTATCATTAACGTTGTGTTTACACTATTAGATTTTGCGTTTGATTTTGCTTTTGATTTTTTATTCAAGATAGCAACGTATTGTTACTAATAATAATAATTGGCATCTACGAATAATAAAAAATCAAATGAAAAATCAAACGTAAAAACTAATTGTGTAAACACAAGTTAAGACTATAATATTTCACAATTAATAATTTACCTAAAATTTTGTAGTGCTCTAGAAAATGTCCTACTTTGCGATAAAGATGAACCTTTGAACCAGTTGGAGGCCATAAAAGATTTCCCTAATAATGTTGAGAAGATGTCTTGTGAAATCGACATAGCAAATCTTGAAATTTATTTTGCAAATAATAGTTCACTAAATGAAAAGTAAGTACTTTATTAAATAGGCAGTTAAGCACTTTAATTTTAAATTACCTTTTATGTAGTAGTGATGGGGACAAACAAACCGAATTTCAAGAAGAGCAGATTTTAATGTTCGAAAACAAAGTGATGGTTCCAGTTAATAATGTTGTTATTACAACGTAAGTTAAATTATTTTAATTACGAAAAATTTAATTATACTTTACTTTATACTATGTAGTATTTATTAACCATGTTTACGTTAGAGCCCGGTGAAAACTTTAACTTTACGTCATATACTATTAAGCAATATATAATTTTTAGCGTAAATGAAAACTTCTCTGAAGAAGGTAACAACCAGAATGACCAATTTAATATATTAGATATAGAAGATCACCTTTCAAATCATGCATTAAATGACAATAACGGAAATTTGCTAGCTGACGTAGAAGAAAAAGAGGATAAAAGTAGAAAAAGGACGAAAACACCTTCAAAGTGGAAGCAAAATGTTCGACGCGAAAAGCGCCTGCATGGAGAATGTTATGTCAACACAAAAGGGAAATTGCAAGTCAAAAAAAGCGTGCAGGAAGCTTGCCGATCAACAAATTGTCCTTTTAAATGTGCAATTAAAATAACCCATGAAGAAAGAAAAGAAATACATAGATATTTCTGGACATTATCTGATGAACTAAAATCTCACTTTTATTCAAAACATATTAAGAGGTTTCCAGCGCGAAGAAAGCGCACACAAAATGAACAAAGTTGCAAGACTTTTTCATATGAATATTTCTTTATAGTTAAAGAAGTTCCAATTCGCGTCTGCCAGGAGTATTTTTTGAAAACCTTGAATATTTCCAAAAAACGAATATATTATTTTTTTAAAAAGGTACAACCACCAAATGCCAGTGGACCTAGAGAGGCACTTTGGGGAAAGCATAAGAAGAAGATCATATCTGATGAAAGAAAGATAGAAGTTCGCTCGCATATTGAATCTTTTCCGGTTGTTGATTCACATTATTGCCGAAGCACAAGCAAGAAGAAGTACCTAGAACGAGACTTAAATATCAAAAGAATGTATAATTTATATTTAGTCACGACCCAAGACCCAGTGACATTTCACGCTTATTCTGACATATTTAACAATGAGTACAACATAGCTTTTCTGAAACCAAAGAAGGACCTCTGTGACAAGTGCGAGGAATTTAGAGTTACGAAGTACCCATGTGAAACGAAAATTTTAGAATATGAGGAACATCTTAAAAGGAAAAGTATTGGAAAAGAAGAACGAGATCGTGACCGAAAGAGATGCAAGAATAATATGGATGAAAATTCTTGCGTTGTTACATATGATTTGCAAAACGTATTTTCATTGCCAAAAGCATATGTGGGTGGTTACTACTACAAATCCAAATTAAATACTTATAACCTTACTGGACATTGTAGCATCGACGGATGTATCTACAATGCAATATGGCATGAGTATATCTGCGGACGCGGAGGCACTCACTTGGCCAGTGGTGTTATAAAAATCTTGAAAGCCGTCATATCAGATCATCCCAATTTAACAAAAATTACACTATGGTCTGATAGCTGCGTTCCGCAGAACAGGAACTCCATATTATCATTCGCGTTGCAGAATTTTTTAAACTCTGAAGAAAGCAAAATGTTGTTAACAATAGAACATAAATATTCAGAACCTGGGCATGGAAGCATCCAAGAAATTGACTCTGCGCACAGTTGCATTGAGCGATACATTAAAAATCTTGAAGTGTGGTCACCAATCACGTTAATACGAATATTGACCCACATGCCGACACATTGGAAAATGAAATTTAAAGTTTTGCAAATGACTGCTAATGACTACCTGAGCTATAAACCATTCTCCGAATCATTGTCATATAATCTTATTCCATACACCAAAGTAAAGCACATGGTTTATGAAAAAAGATTAATTTGGAATATAAAGTATAAAGAGAATTTTGAAGAGCAATTCCAGGAGGTTAAGCTTTCCTACAAAAAAACAAGAAACACCAAAAACACAGACTTGCAATTAGATTTTCCGAAAGCAATTAACAAGCTATCAGAGCTTAACATTGGAATAACATCCATCAAAAAGCAGGCTTTGCAAGACATGCTTTCGCAAATGCCAGAAGAGGAAAAAAGATTCTATGAAGTTATTATAAGCAAAGTAAATACAGCAAAGAAAATTGGCACAAAGGCACAAAAAAATCTAAAGAAATTGAAAATTGTGAAAAAATTGCTAAATAAATTAAAAAAGAGCTCATCTGATACAGAAAGTAAACAACGAGAACGAAATGAGAAAGAAAAAAATAATGTAGGCACAAAAGTAACAAAAAAATCAACAAAACCTGTAAAGGAAAACAAAGTAAAAGCACAACCACTCAATATTGGGGAGAAATCGGGAAGGTTGTTAAGAAACACAAAAAATACTACTAGCAAGAAAAGAGCAGAGAAAAAACAATTAGAAAAACCTCTACCGAATTCAGAACAAGACAAAAGCGATGACCAAAAAAACAAAAGAAAAGGGAAACAAAAACGTTAAAACAGAAATTAACAAACATTAATACAAAAAATTACAACAAAGGCAAAAAACAAAACAAGTGTTGCAAAAGCGTATCAAAAATGTAAGAAATAAAAAGTACAATTATTTAATGTACGGTATAGGTTAAAAGCTAGAGCATAATATAAACTTTTTCTTTGTTTATCTCAATATTGTTTAATTTGCAATGTTATTTTTGTATTATTTCTTATGGATTTATTGTTAGTACAAAATTAGTAATCACCACGTTTTGAATTAAAATGTTCTATATCCTTTTTTGTGGTTTATATCCCTAATTTTAACCTAAAATATAATTATTGGTTCCATATCCAAAATTTCAGAAATTTTGATAATTTATTATAATACACAGTACATATTTAATTACCAACGCTTATCACTGTTCGATTGCAATGCAGATTCAATTTGATATTAAAAATAATTACAATAATAGGCAAATATGGCTTAAAAGTTACAGCTTCATAAGCATTCAACTTCGAATATTTCAAAACTAGGTTTTGTGGACATAGAACACTATAATCGGGAGGCGACGATGTGTACATCAGTTCCATTCGACCAGTAAATAAACTTTATAATAACGGAATTGATAGAATAGTGTCTTAGCCCTTGTTTCTAGTTTCTTTTCCAATTTTTTTTTAAACATTATAGACTACCATTATATCCTAGATAATGAATAGTTGTAATCAATTAATTGCTAGTAGGACTAGAATAAATTATTGTAGTATATCTGCCAGCTGCCACGGCCCGTCGCATATTGCATGCACAGAATTATGAAAAAACGACATTAAACTTACAAGAACTAAATCGAAATCGTTCAAACTTTTGTGTCATGAATGTCATGGTAATATCAGTCAATTTAACAACCTAAAGAAATTAATTGACTCATTTGAGTTTTAAAGTTTAAGAGATATATCACAAAATCAGGCACAACCATCTACATTATGTGGCATAGAAAAAATAATTCAAGAAATTACAGAACCCGATAAACGTAGCAAAAGAGTAATTACACACCATAATTGGGAAGACATTTTTCTTAGCTTCTTATTTTATTGTCCAAGATGCGAAGCATCGCGGGAAATAATAATGCGAGGCTAAGAAAAAGCTTCCCCACCATGGTTTATATGCTATTTTTTCACTACTACATTTGTTTAACATTAATATTTGGCAAGTAATTCCAACTACCCAGTTCTACATTGTTGAGCTATCATTAATAATGACAGCAAATGTCAAGTCATCTACGGCAGTAACCTTGCCAACATTGTCAACTATTTTTATCATGTACTAGTAGGAGAGAAAAATCCATTATTGGGTAAGGTACAGAAAATCAATTTCTCAAGCATTGAACACGAGATATAATTATGTTTTCTGAAGCTAGTAACTAAAAATAGTAATTATACACCAAGGTTGAGAAGCAATTTTTCTTAGATGCGAAGCATCGCGGGCAATAATAATGCGAGGCTAAGAAAAGGCTTCTCAACCGTGGTTTATATACTATTTTTTTCACTACTAGCACATTTGGTTAACTTTTCATCAATTGATAATCATGATAATGCGAAAGGTTGGACCGAATTTAACTAAAATATCAATGAAAAGCAAGTAGCATATGAAAAATTAAATTAATACCTGTCATTTCTATTTTTTGTTGCGATGTTGCTAGTGTAGTCCAGCTGGCAAATTTAACATTTCGCAAGAAATTCCAACTCCCCAGTTCTACATTGTTGAGCTGTCAGCTGTCATTAATAATAACAGCAAATGTCAAGTCAAAACATCAACTACGGCAGTAACCATGTCAACATTGTCAATATTGTTTTTATTATCTACTAGTAGGAGAGAAAAATCCATTATTAGGTAAGGTACAGAAAATCAATTTCTGAAGCATCAAACACGATATACGATATACGATGTTTTGAAGCTAGTAGTGAAAAAAGATAATTATCCCTTTCATCGGCTAATAATGTTGCATTGGCTATAAGAAACTCTAAAAAACTAAAATCTATCTTTATCCAATTAATTACTAACACTGTTAGAGCAGACATAGACCATACGGTAGAACAACGTTTTACTGCATTTTTTGTTAAAATATGAGATTCGTTGTAGTCCTTGTCCTCGAGTTGTGGGATTACCCAAAGGTGTGATCAATGAACCATTATTAAATTCTCCATTTTCAAATCTTGTAGTCGCCATCGCACTACAGTATCAAATATTCTTAAATCTGGACCATCAAGAATTTACACATTAATGGACAAATATGTTTACCAATTGCGATATATTTTGCCATATTCACCATCTAGGTTTTGAATTTTCACGTTTTTCATTTTACTCCCAAAACCCTGGAAACACGAGCGATATAGAAGTTATTTTGTACTACTTGGCGAGTTGCTTGATCGGCAGACATCTCTAAAAACTCTCTAACATGTATACCTAGTGTTTATGTACTAATTAAAATGCGGAACAACCGAAGATGGGGCTGGATCACTACATAAATTTAATATATACCTTAGAGCTGTTTGATCTCTCTAGCCACGACCATAACTTCACTTATTAGGACCCCGGAAAAGACAAGGCTAATGTCTTACCTTTTCACCCATGCGGGTACCGTTAAGCCACAACTGCGTTTTGATTAATCGGTTTAAAAAAGAAAAAAAAAAACGAGCGAGCCTTACAGTAGTCGCATATGATGTGCAACAACTGAATCTCTCACTTTAGTAATAAGCAACAATACATTAAATCCTGAAAAAAATGATTCAGGTATTATTTATTAAATAGTAAATACATATTTATCCGCAAACGTCACAAAAGTGATAACTTATGTGTCTTCATTGACAAGGTAAAAGTGTCACTTTATCTGATTAGGCTCATAAAGTAGACAAAAGGTGTTATTTTATCTGCTTAATCAATAAGTGACACTTTTACTTTGTCACTCAATTCTTTCAAATCGTTACTAAATTATTGTTTTCAATTTTTTTTAAATTTTCTTTAGCTAAGTACGCGTGTGAATGAAATGACTAGCGTAGTAGGTCCCTATATCAAGGGGACCCACTCGGGTCTGCCTGTCCCAATGGGGATCCCTTGGGCCTCCCTGTCTCAGGAGCCCCTCCTCGGGCCTTTCTGTCTCAAGGGGAGCCTTTGGGCCTCCGTGTCACAAGGAGCCCCCTCGTGTCTCCCTGTCTCAACGGGCCCCCGATCCTTCCGTCCCTTTTAACGAAATCACTCCCACAGATTGTAGGAAAGCGAGAGGAAAGATGTTACACAAAAAACAAAACAAGAAAACGTGCGGTCGATTGTAAGATTTGAAGATGATGTTTGTTTTGTCTGGTCTTTTGTTTTGCATACGGATTATGTGTAATAGGCGTTCCTGCAAAATTAACCCTACTCGGACCGGTCGGAAATTGTACTTCAACACTTGATATTTTTTTTCCGTTTGGTAGGATTTAACGGGTGGTTATGTTGTAAATTGCGAGTATTTTGAATTAATAAGGGGCGTGTTTTATGTCTGGGATGGTAATGATGAAGGAAATGGATCTGTTCGATCCAAATTGGTCGCTTCAGAATTTTGTATCATGTACCGGTTATGAGTTTTGGTTATAAATGTATTATGTATTTGCGAATGACGGATTTTCGATTAATTGTTTAGCTTCTAAGAAAGATAAGTTATTTTTTACCATTACTTTTGAAATCATGTTTGTGATCCTGTTTGTCGCAATGACGGCAAAATTAAACACCATTACAATCTAAATCAGAGTCGTGTTCCTTGCTGCATAGTTACCCCGAACGGTATTGTGCACTGAAGCTATCTAGACGACCAGCGAAACAGTAAGCTTTGTTTCTATGCTTTAAACCAGTTTGCCAAGGTAATTCAATCACTAAGTGATTTTACGCACGTGTCAGCAAGCCAGGGGCGACTTAATTTTTTTCTGTATTATTTTAACAAATATCATTGATTTAAACTTCACTTGGTTCCTTGCTGGTCAGGTCCTGTTCGTACATCATAGGCACTCCTCAAAACCAAGAGGTCAGTAGCTATGAATCCCGTAAATCATGTGCCCTAAGCAAACGCAACGACCCCAAAATGACCGCTTTCTGCATTCCAGCCGAAAGGTTCTCTGCCGATTTACGGCAGGCAGGAATGATTTTCAGATTGGAGACGAGCGAGTCCGCACCAAATAGGGTACATGCATGGAATTTATTTTGCCCAAAATTGCTTATAGAAACCATCTATTGTGTAAACATTATACGAAAGTGAAGTCAGTTTATTTAAAAAAAAATTGTTAGTTTTTTATTTGCGTTTAAAAATCCAGTCAGTCCCTTTAAATTCAAAAGAATGCGGAACGCGATCCTATTGGCTTGACGTCATCAATAAGTACGCAACAATATCTAAAACGTTGGTAACTAGTTTAACAGCTTTGATATTGTTTGTTATGTCCATATTTCTTAATTTAAACTTTTATTTCTTTAATGGGTTTATTGGGCAGAAAAAATAACGATGATTAGTAGGGTGCCGACGTTTCGGCCCTTTTCGGGGCCTTCCTCATGGCTGTAATATTTATTTATTTTAATATTGAACATGTACTATTTGTTTATGTGATTACATACCTGTACTACTTGTAATTAAATTAAAAAGAAGGTTCGAGAATAAAATGAAGTAAAAATACAACGCTGAGACATGAGACAATTAAAAACAAATATTCCTTCTTAATCCTAATATTCCTCACTCTAAATGACAAAAGGAGAAGTTGACAATTTGTCATTAATAACTATGCCAACCTTGACAACATAACAGAACAATAAACACTAAATTTTTATCCCTTTTTTTAACTGTAGTAGGCAACCATCAAAACTTAGAAAATAGTATTAAACAAACAATAAATTATGAAAATTAAGCGAATGATCTGAACGCTAAACAATGCGAATTGATTAAAAATTGAAAATTACAAAACTCAAAATTACAAGACCACACTTCTAAACATTACAATAAAACTTGAACTAAGAATATTTGAAAATTACAAATTGAAAAATAGAAACTAAAAACATTTGAACATTGATTTGACATAGTGTTATTTTGACTTTGGGATATTATGATTTAGGTGTGGGGACGAGGTGGGTATAGTGTTCTTTGTTTAGCCAGAAGTCCACTGTAGATGCTATTCAGGTTGTCAGTGTCAGTTCTTTTGTTCATAGTGGTATTGATAGAAATGTGTATCATCTCACTGATGTTTCGTTTTCTATAGTTAGGTTCTCTGTCTAAGATTTCTATATCTTTGAAATTTAAAGAGTGGCCTGTAATAAAATGATGGTCAGCCAAAGCTGTTTTGTTTTCTTTATCTATTTGGGTTATGTTGCAACTATATTTGTGTTGTCGGATTCTGTTTTGGAGGTATTGTCTGGTCTGCCCAATGTACACTAGTTCACAGTGGTGGCAAGGGATCCTATATACTAGATTTGAGGCTCTGTCTGGGGGGTCTTTATCTTTTAACCTTGTAGATAATTGTCCCACCGTAATCAAGTTGTAGTATCCAATTGATAATTATCCGGTGGGACAATTATCTACAAGGTTAAAAGATAAAGACCCCCCAGACAGAGCCTCAAATCTAGTATATAGGATCCCTTGCCACCACTGTGAACTAGTGTACATTGGGCAGACCAGACAATACCTCCAAAACAGAATCCGACAACACAAATATAGTTGCAACATAACCCAAATAGATAAAGAAAACAAAACAGCTTTGGCTGACCATCATTTTATTACAGGCCACTCTTTAAATTTCAAAGATATAGAAATCTTAGACAGAGAACCTAACTATAGAAAACGAAACATCAGTGAGATGATACACATTTCTATCAATACCACTATGAACAAAAGAACTGACACTGACAACCTGAATAGCATCTACAGTGGACTTCTGGCTAAACAAAGAACACTATACCCACCTCGTCCCCACACCTAAATCATAATATCCCAAAGTCAAAATAACACTATGTCAAATCAATGTTCAAATGTTTTTAGTTTCTATTTTTCAATTTGTAATTTTCAAATATTCTTAGTTCAAGTTTTATTGTAATGTTTAGAAGTGTGGTCTTGTAATTTTGAGTTTTGTAATTTTCAATTTTTAATCAATTCGCATTGTTTAGCGTTCAGATCATTCGCTTAATTTTCATAATTTATTGTTTGTTTAATACTATTTTCTAAGTTTTGATGGTTGCCTACTACAGTTAAAAAAAGGGATAAAAATTTAGTGTTTATTGTTCTGTTATGTTGTCAAGGTTGGCATAGTTATTAATGACAAATTGTCAACTTCTCCTTTTGTCATTTAGAGTGAGGAATATTAGGATTAAGAAGGAATATTTGTTTTTAATTGTCTCATGTCTCAGCGTTGTATTTTTACTTCATTTTATTCTCGAACCTTCTTTTTAATTTAATTACAAGTAGTACAGGTATGTAATCACATAAACAAATAGTACATGTTCAATATTAAAATAAATAAATATTACAGCCATGAGGAAGGCCCCGAAAAGGGCCGAAACGTCGGCACCCTACTAATCATCGTTATTTTTTCTGCCCAATAAACCCATTAAAGAAATAAAAGTTTAAATTTAACAGCTTTGTTTTGTCTATTATGGTGGTGCTTTAATAATAATTGTGTTGTATTTGTGTTGGATGTGGTTTTAATGTTATTTTGTTTTCGTCGCCAATATCCTCGTTCTCGATCATCACCAGATCGTTTTCACGACGTCACCGGCCGGTTGTATTTTATGATTCCGTTTCGCTTAGAATTTTGTTTCGCCCAATAATATAACCGACACCAGGTTTGTGGAAGCCCAGTCCGATAATTTACCAAAGGTAGATGCATTCAGCGTTGCTGAATTTTTCGCAAACATTGTGTACATCGGCTGAAATTCGCGGCATAAAATATACAGCTCATAAAATATAAGTACAAAACTCCCAAAAGGAGTACCTACGTTTACATCTTATCGCCCCTCACTTGTGGATACCCCAAGTGAGCATCTTATTTATGTTGACCGCAACATAAAAGTGGTACTTCGAGCCGGATTCGCGAGTTGTGATCGCGAATATGTTTTATCGTTCAGCGACAGCATTCTGAAAGGTTGCTGCAAAGTTCTCCAGCTGCAGCACAGCGCCAGTTGGACTGCAACGATCCCACCTTCAGGGAATCGTCTTCAAGATTCTCCAGCTGCAGCAAATCGCCAGTTGGACAGCATCGATCCCACCTTCAGGGAATCGTCTTCAAGGTTCTCCAGCTGCACCACATCGCCAGTTGGACTGCAACGATCCCACCTTCAGGGAATCGTCTTCAAGGTTCTCCAGCTGCACCACATTGCCAGTTGGACTGCAACGATCCCACCTTCAGGGAATCGTCTTCAAGGTTCACGGAGTACAGGTTAGTGAGCTAGATCACATCCTGCACCATCCTACCATTTCATGTACCGAATTTGACATTTAAACATGCCGTCCGATTCGGAAATCGCCTTAAAAAAGGCCGAGTTGTTACGAATCCAATCGCGATTTGATAGATTCGCAGCCTTCGTAAATGAACCCGCGAATAACGCGAAAGCTCAACAAATTCAGGATCGCTTAACAACGGTTGAAACCGCTTGTAGAGAATTTGAAGAGGTGCATTTTCAAATGTCATTATTAGACCCAAGTCAAGCTACGAAAGCGGAATTGTATAACTTTGAAAATACTTATTTCGAAACAATTGCGAAAGCAAAGGACATCATCAATAAAAGTCGTCAGCCTCAACCGAGCAATAATATTACAACAAACGAACCCAATTTTCAGATCAAACTTCCGAATATTCAATTACCGCAGTTCAGTGCAATGTTTACGGAGTAGATCACGTTCAGAGACACATTCAATTCACTAATTCATAGTAATCAAAGTCTGACGAATGTTCAGAAATTTCATTATTTGAAAAATAGTCTAAAATCTTCTGCACTCCAAACAATTGAACATTTACCCTTGTCGGACGATAGTTACGCCTCCGCATGGCAATTAATTACCTCGCGGTATGAAAACACCAGGTTGATCACACAACATCATGTTCGGGCAATTTTTGCATTACCGACCATCACAAAGGAAGCGTCGTCCCTCCGCACATTACTGCATGGTTTAACGTCAAATTTAAAAACCCTCGAAGCAATCAAGCGGCCCACCAAACATTGGGATGATTTGCTTATCCACATAATTACGAGCAAATTTGACAATAGTACTATCATAGAATGGGAAAAATTATTGAATGCAACACCTCCAACGCAGGAACAAATAATTGAATTTTTAACCCAACGATGTCAAGTGCTAGAATCATTAGAAATCAATAAATCGATAAACCCGAGTTCAATCAAAGTCAACTCGGCCGTGAATCCAAATTGTGTAAAATTCAAACCTACAAACTCGTCTGTCATGTCACAGTTACAACACGGTCTAACTCGTGTAAAATGTGTTCATCATCACACAAATTATATGCATGCACAGAGTTTTTAGCACTTTCAATCTCAGATCGCTGGAACGAAATTAAAAGACAGAAGCTTTGTCAAAATTGTTTGCATCCCGGACACTTTGTGGATAAATGCACAGCAGGAGGTTGCAAAGAATGCGGTAAGAAACAAAACTCGTTATTACATAGTGATGCGAATGAAGCGAATGTTCAAGCGACAAGTTCCGTCTCTAAAGTTTGCCAAATGAACGGTCAAGTAATTTTACCCACGGCACTAATTCATGTATTAGATGTAAAACAAAAACCTCATGTTTGTAGAGCATTACTAGACAGCGGTTCACAAAGTAACTTCATAAGACATGATATCTGTAAAAAACTGGGACTTGAATTGAATTCAGTTAATGTCACCGTGTCAGGCATTAATCAACAAAGTGCAACAAAGGTCATCCACAAGACAAATATCACTATCAACTCTAGGCAAACAGAATTTTCAGCAAAACTAGATTTGTTGGTAGTGGACAAAATAACCAATCAATTACCGTCAGTCACATTTTCCAAATCAATGATGAACATTTCAGAACATATACAATTAGCCGATCCCAACTTTCACATTTCCCAGGATATCGATATTTTATTAGGTGCCGAAATCTTTTGGGAACTTTTACAAGGGGGACATCGGCAAATTCAAAAAAATGCATCTGTTTACAACACCCATTTTGGATACATAGTGGGTGGCAAGTTTTTAAATTCCATACCGACAAGGCATCTTAATTGCCATGTCTCGTATAATTTGCAAAAAAAGAAACCAACATCTGGTGAAGCTCTAGAAACCCTGGTGTCACAATTTCTTCAAATTGACGGATTTACTGGGACCATCAATAAAACTTTATCGCCGGACAACGAATTTTGTGAGCGGCATTTTACAACCCATATAAAACGGAATAATCAGTGGAAGTACATCAACACAAATGAAAACCCAGCTGATATTTTGACTCGCGGAAGTACACCCGAAAAATTAATTAACAAGGATATGTGGTGGTTTGGACCAACATTTTTATCTACCTTCACATTTAACAGCACCGATCGATTAAATCATGAAACTCCAGAGCAAGTACCAGAAATGAAATCATCATGTTCAGCAATTACTACAGTCATAACATCTAATGATTTTGAGCCACTGTACAAATTTTCATCGTTTGTCAAATCCATTAGAGTCACGGCGTATATTTTACGATTCATACACAATATCATCAAACTTATACAAAGTCATAATTTTCAAAATGACATACAATTATTAAAAAGGCAAAAACCGTTTAATAAAAATAGCCCGTTAAAATCTTTAAGTCCATACATGGACAAAGATCAAGTGCTGCGTGTCGGAGGACGCTTGCATAATGCACCGTTTCTAACAAATGACCAAAAACACCAAATTATACTACCAAAAGGGCACCATATAACGCAATTAATCGTGCGGCACTACCATTGTACTAATTTGCATTCGGGTTGTCAAGGTACCATTGCGGCTATTCGGCAAAAATATTGGATAATAGCAGGTAGAGGTATGGTGCGTCGGGGATTGCACAATTGTTTGGTTTGCTTTAGACAAAAACCAGAATCATTTGAACAACTCATGGGAGATTTACCCAAAACGCGGATCACTCCGGCAAGACCTTTCACGTGCACTGCGATTGATTATGCAGGACCGTTCTTTATAAAAAACGGCCATCTTCATACCACGAAGACCATAAAATGTTACATAGCAATATTCGTTTGTTTTGCCACTAAGGCCGTACACTTACAATTAGAATTGGTGTGCGATTGCACCAGTGCTACCTTTTTAAATGCCCTCAAGCGATTTATGAGCCGCCGCGGAAAGGTTTCCGTGTTATATTCCGATAATGGAACAAATTTTGTGGGAGCAAATCGAGAACTTGAAAAATTATTCACTTGACCGGAACTTCAAAATCATGTCGTAAATCAATTAAGCACCGAACAAATAAAATGGCAGAAGCAGCAGTAAAAGCCACAAAAACTAATTTACGAAAAGTGGTCGGAAAAGCCCTATTAAATTATGAGAAATTCTACACACTGCTCACACTAATTGAGGCATGTTTAAATTCAAGACCCCTAACTCCTCTATCCCAAGATCCCTGTGATTTTAGCTCACTCACTACAAGACACTTCCTGATCGGGGACGCTTTAACTTCGCCGCCAGAACGAGAGTTATTGACAATCCCAACAAATAGGCTCTCAAGATATCAAATGATAGAACACATAAGACAGCATTTTTGGAACCGCTGGTCGAGAGAATATCTCCACCAACTGCAACAGCGAGTCAAGTGGACTATTCCGCCAACAAATCCGCCACAACCGGGAACCCTGGTCATGTTCCAGGAGGACAACCTGCCGCCGCAATAATGGATGTTAGGAAGGATCCAGAAATGCCATCCGGTTGCAGATGGGAACGTGAGAGTGGTGACAGTGAAAACATCAAAGAGTGTGGTGAAACGTGCGCTCAAAAAACTATGTCCGCTTCCCGGTGAATAAACTTTGTGTAGTACCTGTGTTTCTTTGTTCATTATATAATTTAGTTGTTTGTCTTTTTTATGTTCTCATTTTCCAATTTTTGTTTTTGTTTCAATTTATTGTTTATCTTTACATATTTTCATGTTTCTAGATCTAAGAAAAAGGTAATTGTTAGATTTAAGTCAGTTATATCATGTACATTTTTTAATTTTTTGTTGAAAGTCATAGTCTTTCAAGGGAGGCAGTATGTTCTGAAGTGCACCCCCTCCCCGTTTAACTTTTAGGATGACGTTGCGCGTCGTCGGGGGTGGTTTTTCCCCCTCTTAAGTTGAGTAAGAAAGTAGCGATTGCAAAGAGTAACAAATCAGTATAAGTACAGTTTTAGTCGGCATAAGATGACTTTGTAACAACAATGTTAAATCTAATTTCATCGGAATATACGTTATTGTTTATTAAGTTCGTTTGAAATTAATTACATCTTATCGCCCCTCACTTGTGGAGACCCCAAGTGAGCATCTTATTTATGTTGACCGCAACAGGGCACTTCTCGCTGCGCTCGTCGTGCCCCAAACCTACTCATGTCACAATGAAGCATCTTGTTAAACTCGTATAATAATGTACTACATATTTTGAAAGGCGATGTAGTAGTTTTTTTATTTCTACGATTAGTTTTTGAGAAAACCGCTTGGTTTGTAGCACATCCCACGTTTATGTTTTTCCTGAACAACATTGTTGTTAAGCGCCTATTGTTATTACAAGAGATGTTATTTCTCGCGGAATTTGCTTGCATTCATCAACAATTCGTTGTGTGACTTCAAATGGCCCCAAAGAAAAAAATCTAAACTTGTCAAGTCTGGTGATCCTGCTAGCCACTCAATTGCATCACGTCTGCCAATCCAATGGTTCGGCAATCGGTTGTTAAGCCAATTGCGAACGTTTAAGGCATAATGTGGTGGAGCTCCATCTTGTTGATTTTTTTTTTTTATGAACATGTTTAGCACATTTGTTTTGGGAGCCATAAATAAAAATAATTTCAACTCTTTCAGCAACAGAGTTGACCATTTATTCATCCGAACGTATGTAGATTTACTTCAAAACTGAATAATTGTCAATGTCAATGAATAAGAAACAGTTTTTATTTCAGAAAATACTAGATTTTTCAGAAAAATATTAACCTTTTTAACTTCCAAATTTTGTCACAAAAGTGATGTTATCTTAAAAACTAATCGTAGAAATAAAACACTACTACATCGCCAAAAAGAGGTTAAACAAACCTTTCAAAAAATAACCCCCTGTTCCATTTAAGATTTTTGAGGGGGCTGCTGCCCCGGCCAAGGGGGTGCACCTGCAGGTCTAAAATTACACTAATTACTAAGTGTCCCCCTTACAAACAAAATTTCCCAGTTTCAGAATTTTGCACATAACGTTTTTGTTTTCTACATATTTAGGGTGGATCGTTTTAAAAAAATCACCATGTATAAGAAAGGCTCCAAGAAGTGAAAAATTTATAGGTCAATTTTTTTTAAATTTTTTTTTGCCTTCATTGAAAGCGGAGGTCCCATAAAATTTTGTAAATTAACAATTGCCTAACTTATTGAAAAGTGGAGTAAAATCGATTTTTCCAACGGGTTCTCATTCCATCAAATGTTAAGAACACACCATAATTTATTCAAATTTTTACTCTCTTCAGATGCGGCGAGTACATCCCGTTACGGCTTCGCGGAGCCATATTTTCAGCGTTAAAGGAAAATTATTAATAATGGAGATAGAACTCCGGCAGTTGGGAGTTTTTAATCAGAAATTTCCTCCAGTTTTTGAATCTTTTTTCCGATTTTCGATTTTAACCATCAGTTATTGCCAAAAAACTAAACCCCTTATTTCTTTAGTTTTTTGTTAATAACAATTATTGTAATTTTTATTTGCCGAACAAACAAAAAAAAAAGTTTTTCTCAGAATAAAATCCAGAATAGAATGAGCTATCGCTCATATTTTCAGATCCTTGCAACTATTTTTCGCAGGTTTTCAACTGCTTCACTAGACTAAATCACTGTTTACACTGAAAATTTCTTTCAATAGTTAGTAATTAAGGTGTTGGCCCAGCATCATTTTTAATTTTTCTTTTGTACTCCAGGAGTACTATTATCTTAGTTTGAAAAGCCAATTGTTCTCCTAAATTAAAAAATATCGTCACAACATATCTTCGCATTTTTCTGGATTCTATTGTAGACGTTAGATCATGATAGAATTTACTCCGCCTTCTCCAATAAAATCGATAAAAACGCGAAGATAATTATTTTATTTTGGAAATATTTTTGAATTGTAGAGCTACAGTTGTTGAAATTAAGAGAAAGGACCCACCGATGTCCTGTAAAATTTCATGTTTCAAGGTCTAGTACCAATCAAAAGTTAACATCAAGTGAAAAATACAACAGAATCCCTTTAGAGAATTAAAAAAAAAATAGTGTATGTACCGGATGTAGAATGGATTTTACATATAAAAAAATCTGAAAATATTGACTACAATTTGTATAAAACTTGTACAGAATAAAAAGTAATAACTCAGTTCTTAATTATTTATTGTCCACTGGTAAATTTGAATAAATCGCCTATATGAATAGCCTTGGTTGTAATTGGTATACATTAAATCGCGAGTCTACTGTATTTATTTTATTAAACGGACCATACACGATCAGATTTATTTGCAAATATATATGTTTGCAAATTGATTTGACCCTTTCAGCACAAACGTGCAAATTCTCTGCTCGTAAAAAGGAGCCCCATACAAAATTAACAACTTTTAATTTTATCAAATGTTTTTGCAAACAAATTGTTTACAAATAACGCCAAACATACTCAAATATCACTTATTTGCAAACATATTTGACCGTGTATGGTTTCTATTTAACAAAACTGTTTTTATTTACCTTACTACATATTTATTTATTGGTTTTCTTTAATTATAAATTCTTTCAATAACCATCAATTTCGATGATCCACATCTGCCGCGGGCGTCCTTTGACTAGGCGGCCTATTTTGTTTTTCTTCCGTCCACAATATCTCACAACATTTCGTTCTATAAAAAACATTTCTCTCAAAACAGGCGCAGGTTGATGGATACAGACTTTGCTGTAAATCATTTTGTGTGTATCTCAATCAATCTGCTTCAACTCATCTACCAACCATTTAACTGCTCCAAACGAGTAGAGCAGGATCGGAACGGCAAGCATGTTTGTCGCAAAAATCTTGTTCTTCCCCGACAGTTCCGAAGACCAAATCCGTCGGAGTAGATTTTTGTACTTGCCGCGGAGAGACTCTTTTACTTTGTGTGACGCTTGAATGTGGTTTTGTTCCACACCCAAGTACTTCTAAGTCTCTCCGACGTTCAGATGTCTCAGAACGCTTCCGTCGATGAGTTGAGCATCTTCGTCGAAATACTCGCATCGTCCTCTTTTAAGATGAACCTGAGCGCATTTGTCTCAACCAAACTCCATGCCA
This sequence comes from Diaperis boleti, assembly GCA_963583935.1. Classification (NCBI taxonomy): domain Eukaryota; kingdom Metazoa; phylum Arthropoda; class Insecta; order Coleoptera; family Tenebrionidae; genus Diaperis; species Diaperis boleti. Next base: position 53,623,178 of record OY757244.1, read on the forward strand.
ATAGCATCTGTGTACTCCTGTACTATGCGCAATGACTGCGTCAGGATGTCGGGATGTTATCGAGAACCGCGTCCTCCAGAGTGACATCAGTTGTTTTATGCATCCCACCAGTGGATCGGGTACCATAAGGTATTGGAGCAAGCGAATAATCAACTCATGAGATGGCCATAGATAAGTTGCGCTTATATTGGACTGCATCCTGCGTTACGCACCTATCAATCAGCAGATTTTCCTTGCAGCCGTCCACGCCCCTCTTACAACCTCGCTGTTCGAAAGTTTTCGAATACACGGGGTCAGTAGCCTGGAATATTCGGGAGTACAGGTGTCGGGTGAAGAGTTTATAACACGCATTAAGACACGTTATTGGCCGGTAGTTTTGGAGGCCGAGGCAAATTACCAGTTTTGGGTATCAAAACGGTTCCCCCTCGACAACCCATTCCGGAATAGGCCGCTCACCATTCAGTCAGGAATTAAATACCCTGGTGAGACGCTTATCCGTACTTCGGAATTTCTTCCACCAAAAGGTATTAATTCCGTCCGGGCCTGGTGCGGCAAAATTTTTGATTCCCTTAAGGGTCTCTCCAATCTCTTCCGGGGCTATCGGATTGCACACCACTGGTCTTAATTGAGAACTTCTTACGAAGTTCTCAAGTTGTACAAGGGCTGGAGTGTCTTCACGCAACGGTTTCGTCTCCTCATATATTCCCCTCCAAAAGGTTTCGACATCCCGCACCGCCGGCAATTTCTCTGGGACAGAGTTGGGCTGGTTGAAGAGCCCCGAAGGATTCGTCTTGAACATGTTGTTCTCGACTACCCTTCGTCTGCTCCTTATCAGAGTATTTCTTGAAGTCACCAGACTGCGGACTCCATGCAGTGCTGCTTCTCCACAGCAAGCACCGCTATATTCAGTGTATGATGGGTTCGGCGAAAGTCTCGCGCGATGAGCCGGATTTTGCGTGTGAAAGGTTTCATTTCCTTGATGAATTCCATCACACACTGAATACGAGAAATATCCTGCCTGGCGGTTCCTATCTTTTTGTCTATCTTTTCAAGGCGACTTTCGAACTTCCTCTCAGCCTCAGTGCTCCCACCTCGTTGGATCGAAGAAGAAAGCCGCGTCGCGTCGCCTCTCGATAAACCATTTCGTTCAGGAGCAGGATATCTGCATTCCCAGGGAGGATCCTATGGAGGGATTCGTCCGCTGCAACTAAGTTGTTGGCTTTGGGAGGTGGAATTTTATGGAGAGATTTTGATATTTGATTCCACGAAGGTAGGCTACATAATCGCGGAGTTTCTGTGGCCCGAAAAAGTAATGCTCTGGATGTCTCTCACCCCACAGAGCATGCATCATTGCCATGTAACACCTTCACCGTGGCTCGCTCGTCCACTCAAAGCGTCCATAGGCATTGCCTAAGTCGTCAACCGGTAAATCTCCGGAGACCCCACCACCTTCACCTTGGCCCCTATCCGAATGGGACCGGTCGTGGGGGTCTTTTCCTGCTCTGTTGGGAACAACAGTTTAGGGCTCCGGTTGGTTGTTAGCCAAAAGGAACCCCGGCCGGTAATTGGGCCAATATATATATTGATCCCCCCCAGGTGCGCCAAAGGGCTACGGTCCGATTTGCACCTTTAGCTCAGCTAGGTGGTGTCGCTACTCACCAAGGTTTAAGATGTTGTGTGCCTGCCTGCCTGCTGATTTGTTGTTATTATTATTCGTTATGTGTTATCACTAGTTGGATAAATATAATAAATAAAATAACACTATCACGTCAATAAATACTCGAATCTGGACACTTAACACGCAAGAAAAACACAAAGACACAATGAAAAAAAAAAAATCTAACACTAAGCGTACTGAAAAGAATAAAACTTTAAAAAACAAAGTATGCACTTGTTCGGCCCGCTTGCAAATTAATTGAATTAATCCCTGTATCATAAGCAGACGCACCTGCATCGATGAAGACAGACAGGTTTTCGTATTCAGATGTTTTTCAATTTTGATGCCACACAATTAATTCACACAAATTAACTGGTCTACTTTGTTGAATCGGTATTTTAATTTTTTCATCGTCTTTTTCGACTATCCTAAACATGCGTCGCCCATTTATTACTGGAACAACCGATTCGATTACATTTTTAATGTTAAATTCGCCCAATTTTGTATCAACACCCCGAATAATATCCTTTTTTTTTCAGTGAAGTGTTGCGGAATATTTGCAATAAGTTTATTGTCGGTAAAAACTTCTTCTTGTACTAGAGTGTTAGCGGCTAACGCGGTTTTAAGTACGATTTTAAGTCTGTTACGTCCCATTCTACTTAGTTCCGTAATTTCAGTTTTAACCCAGAGTATTTGTTTTAATAGTCCTCCCAATTTTATGGGATGCACCTTGCCAACATTTAATGCTTTTTGTTCAACATACACAACATAAGGGTAGTCACAGACGTCGGTCTTTTTTAGCAGTTTTAACCGCACGGGTAAAATGCCGGCAAGAAGGAAGTTTTTTGGCCACACACCGACCGTTTTACCCGAACAGTTTTACCCATGCGGTTAAAACTGCCAAAAAAGAACGACGTCTGTGGCTACCTTTAAACTAAGATTTCTTTCTGTTTTTTTATAATAATTATTTTGTTCATCGCGTCTTATGTTACTGTTTTGGGCATTCTTGTCTACAGTATTGCTATATGTGTCCATGTCCGTTGTATTGTTGTCAATCACCCGAAATTGTTGTCCGTTTTTCCTTATTTTTACCGTTATCCTGTGACCTCCCACGGGATCACCTCCACCCGGATCATCCTCCCCTTCGCCTTCCCACATGGCGAAGGAAAGTAAGGTCGCTTAATTTAGTTTTACCAGTAATAAATCTTCCCCTAGTAAAAGAAATTAAAAATTGCATGCAAAAACTTATCTCCCGACGGCTGCTTCTGATAAGGGACACTCACTCACTTCTCACACCCGTTTCGCTCAAGGGCAGAAATCGGACTGTAATAATTGTAAAAGATTAATGGCAGATGGAAATGTTATCATTACAAAATATCGAACACAATTTGTCGAAAAACAAAATATCGAAAATACAAATTATAGAAAGTACAAAATATTGAAAAATAAATCATCGAAACTACAAAATATTGAACAATAAAATATTTACACAATATCGCAAGTATAAAATATCGAATGCAAAAATATGAATGTACTTTTAGCTATTTATTATACGCGTGTGTTTCGAATTTTCGATATTTTGTACTGTCGATGTTTTTTTGACAAATTATGTTCGATATTTTGCATTCGATATTTTGTAATTCGATAACATTTCCGCCTCCCAAGATTAACTTTATTAAATCTGTAATTTCTGAGAAATGATCAGTATATCCTCGGGATTTTTATGCCAGGTTCAATGTTTAAATTGGGCTAAAAAACTGGCTCCACTGCTTGGTACTTCAACAACTCAAATATCGTTAAATATACTGGTTGATTTTAATCATATTAAATAACCACATTTTTAGACCAAAATGAATTCATAGCTTTTTGCAGTATATATATTTAATCGTTGAACATGAATCGGTAACAAATAAAACTGCACCGATTTTTATTGTTTTTTTTTTTTTTAATGAGACATTGATAAGATACAGGCTAGATTCTTTTTCATTTTCAAAAATTTCGCAGGTTTATTGACTAATACTATTATTTGCATTTTCTTTTCGGCGGACACCCGTCCATTACAGTCACCGACTTGAACGAGCCTGAGTTGTTTGAGTAAGAAGCTCGAAACCTCTACAGCTTGAAAAGGTTTGGATCCCGCTGTAGATTATGTTCAGAACGGGGGACAGAGCTCACTTTGTAGAATATTGTCGATTCGTATAAATCGGTAAGATAAGTGGTACTGTGCCGCACAGTAATAAATGATCATAATTATTACTTAAAAAGTATAGGTAGGTACCGTAAACAAAATCGGACAATTGTCTCTATGGATGAATGTTATAATTATTCATTCGTCCCACACACATTAAAAAAGTTGGAGCGATTAAACCGATGAGGGTCTGCGAAAACAGATTGCAAAAGATCTTCGATTGATTATGTGTAAATGCGGGAGGAAGCTGAATTTGTAAACGATTGTAACGAATTAAAACTGCACTGATTTTGATGATTTACTTTTTTGAAGTAAAACTTCTTTACGGACACTTGACTTGGGGAGTAAGCTGGTGAATGCGTGACGAGAGCGTTACGAAAAGTGTGATCAGGCGAAGCGAACGATTTTACAATAATTCATTCATAGAATTTTTTTTGCCTTAACGGAATTCGAACCGCGTCTCATAGGTTGCGGATCCGTACTTTTCTCAATACATTTATTTGCTTGTGTGAGTTTTGTATGCAATTGCGCTACTTATCTTAATCTTTTCGCTGACGACAAACTGAAACATGCATTATCCAATACTGTAGACGGTATTAATTCAGGATTCTCTAGCTTCATTTATAAAGAGCACTTTCATAATGGCGTATTTTTTTGTTGAACATTACTTGTTGAAAACATCGACATTTGTTTTGCCGAATGCATTGTCACGGTTGTGTGTTTGTAAATAATTTCTTGTCCTTTTTGTTCGATTCCTTGATGGTTACGTTGGATTATTCAGAAATGTTTTATTTTGGGTTCCGGCTAACATCGATTCTGTTCCAATTTTTAATTTTACTTCTTCAATTCAATTACACTTCTACACTTTTTTGGACGCTTTAATTTCTTTTTAACATTTGGTTACAAGTATCATGTGTTCAACACAAAACGACGTCAAGTGGGCCATGGATTAAAAAACGTATGGCGTAGATGGTGATAAATTTGTCACCTGACATCTGACATTTGACATGTTAGGTTATTAAATTGAGGAGTCCTCGTGCCCCCTGCCTCCACTACTGTCATCATGTGTGATTGCCCAGGTCAGGCGGTTTACGGTACGTGTTGCGAGGTGGTCCGCGACGAGAGGCGCTCCGTCAGCACAGCGAGGGGTTTAGACCGGTTTAGACCTTGGGCCTCCCTACTAACCCCCCACTAGCCAGAGCTTGTGAAGGCTTCAACGACGTCAGAAGGCTCCTACCGTTCTCCGCTCATCCGCATTTAATCATGTCACTGTTTACACGTAATCAGCATTGCATGCGTGTGATCTAAATGCAGACATGACTTAAAGATTCCAACGCTTGCTTCTTCGTCGATTTTTGTTGAACGCACATTACGTCTTCACATTTTTTTTATTTTTACATTGATTCGAATACCAATCCAATACAAACCACTCGAATTTCGAGTATAATTTATACAAGGATAATATCGAGCAATCTACGTGTTAAAAACAAAAAAAAACATTGTGCAAGTAGTACAATAATTAAGTTTAATTTTCAATGAACAAAACCATAATAATTTAATGAGCTAAAGGAACACCAGTTTTTTATGATTTCAAATTTAGTAATTTTTACCTATATGTAATATCTAAGTAATGTGACACACGATTGCTTAACAATAACAGTGGGATCTTAAGTTTTATTAGTAACTAAAATTATATTATACATACAATATGTGCGATATTTAATGCATTCAAGTGGATAATGAGAAATTAGTGAAACTTCTTCAAAAACATAAATTAGTTTGCACGTATCTAAATTGCATCAGAAAATTTAAGGATGCTTCAAGGGTTTCGAAATGAACCACGTAAAGTGAATTGTTGGTTTGCTACAAGGACTCCACGTTAATTTATCTTCCTTAAATTGTGCTTTCTCCTTTACTTATTCAGCATTCTAATTTGAAAAACCGGTTGAAACGGTGAAACTTCCATTACAGCAATGTCTATTTCACACTCTAAGTTTTAATAAAAATTCAACGATGTTAATTTTCTCAAGTGTCATAACGAAAAACAAATATTATTGCGGATGCTCCAGTAACATTTGCAGATAGAATAAGTAGGTTCTAGTACTCGGAACTTTATCAGTTTCAGTTCTCGGAAATCTCCCACTCGCTGGAGGATTAATTTTACCTCAGAATGAAATATCTGTGAGGGGTAACACGTTTCTTCCGGCTAGCGATTCTAGCAGCATTTCGAATATTAAGGATTCAGAATGGCTCCGTAAAAGACCTTTTCATCTATCAAGATCAGACTTATGTCATTGCGTCTTTACTTGACGTTTAGACGTTTTTGTCTTTGTGATTATACATTATGTAACGTTTCAAAGAAACAGATCCTACATAACAAATGATTGTGGTTTCCGGATTTTATAGAAAACTTTAAATGTCTCGGAAGTAAAGCGCAACATATGTCGTTCATTCTAGCTTTCAGCGTATTTTGAGATTTTGTTCCTTTTCGTGGCTAGCAGGTATCATGTGGCTTATTCTGTAACTTATTTGTTAAAAATTTAAAGGTCGTTAAAAAATTTATTCTTAGAGGTCTTCTAAAAATTTAGCGGATGTCGCTATTCTATACGGCCGTATTTTAGAAGGCTACTAAACTTTTGCCATTTTAACGGGTCCGTTCATATTTGGCAACAACGCATTTTGCGCTAAATTTCAGCATTATTTAATTTCGTACTTTTTAATTTGGCAGGGAACTTAATTAAAATAGCAAATAAATTGTGAAATTTATAATTTATTTATTATGTATATTCATGTATTAACAAGAGGTCCTAAGTTAATTAGTTTAAATTAAAAAAGCCTTGTACTATTTGATTTCGTACTTGTTCACCTCTTCTATGCCAATTCCCATGTTTTATTGCAATTTCATTGGCGGTATTTTCCTCGTTTCCAACTTCCATTTTTTCTTCTTCATGTAAATTATCATATACAATATCCCAAGGGTCAGGCATATTGTCGAAAATTTTCCCGAGCGTGCGGTTTTCAGGGGCAACAAACACGCGTGCAGACAGGGAGGGAAAATTTTAAACAATATGCCTCACAGAGGGATATTTGTTCAGACAATCGCTCGAACAACATTAACAAAAAATTGAAACATCAAGATCCCATAAATCACATCATGAGTTGGTTGTCATGGTGGTTCTAGTAGTAGTTCTAGTAGTAAATTATATACCAAGGTAGAGAAGTTGTTTTTCTCAGCTGAGCAGTATTAATTATGCAACCCACCTTGCACTTCAACATCAAATGTAGTATCCTCTTGATTTCGGTCCAACTTCACGAATCTTTAAAGTTTAAAACTTTGGCGCGCCTGTTTACACGCCTGCTTGCACACTTCCCGCGCTAGAAATATCATTCCTTTGTTTCGTGCTAACCCATCGAGTTGTGAACATTTATTAACAGCATTTTCACGGAAAATCATGAGCAAAAGCAAGAAAAGACGTCGCAGCAGAACACGAAGCCAGAGTCGAGGCCACAGGCGACCAAGCAGTTCCTCAATAACATCCACCGACGGCAAAATTAGGGAGTTGGACAATCGCATAAAAGCAGCTAAGTTGGCCTTAAGAGAACAGGAATTGCTCAACATTGAGGCACAGTTACAATTGGGGTACAGTTCTCTATACTCGCCACCCAAGTGTTTTAAGCACCCTGACGTCGACCTTCTCCGATATGTACTCACAGCAGCTGTTGTTGCAGGTGAGACTCAATCCACTGGTGTGCCAGTTGATACGGAGGAACCCATGCCTTTGGACAGCACAATTTCATCTCTCCTCGGAGATGTGGAAGACTCAACACCCAAGGCGGGAGCAGCAATTCATCAGGGTCTAATAATATCCGGTGGACACCGATTCTAACTGAAGGCTTGCCTGCAGAAATCAAAAGTAATCTCATCAACAAATATCCCATTGTGGCAAATTGTCCCTTGTTAGGGACCCCAAACATAAACCCGGAACTAGTCCCAGGCCTCGCGGATTCAACCTCCACTCGAGATGAAAGGCTAGCTTCCACGCAACGCCAATTGGGGGCCGCGCTTTCAGCTATTGGCTCTACGTTAAATATTCTATTCACGCAGGACGAGGGGGGGAGGGTAACTTACACCTCATCGAGAAGTTGTCTGATGCCGGTAGACTTCTCGCCGATATTCAGGCCAACCAGACAATCACAAGGCGAGCGTTTTTGTTGCAAACGTTTTCAAAATCCACAAAAGAAATTGTTTTGAAAGTACCTCGAGATGAACTATTTCTGTTTGGGAAAAACCTAACCGAGAAAATAAAAGAAGCGAAGACTTTGGAAAAAACTAGCAGTGACCTTCGAACTCCAAACCCATCGACAACCCGGAGTAACAACAAGACCCCTTTAAACTCCAGGGGTCCGCCCCAACGAATGACAGCTCCTCGTTCGGGTGGACAGAAATTCCAACACGTGACCAAGCCTACTTGGCACAGCCAACGTCACCACAGACGTTAACTCCTACAGTAAGTAAGATAGCTGGTAGACTAGTGTACTTCGTAAGGGCTTGGGCAAACGTAGCTTCGTAGGCGTTTATGTCCGTTATTTATTGTAGACGACATCTTGTTGTTGGGGCAAAGTTATGAAAGTTGCATGAACAATGTAAAGGCAACTATAAATATTCTACAAGAATTGGGGTTCTTCATTAATAAATCCAAAAGTCAACTCATCCCTAGCCACGCATACAGGTTTTTGGGATTCCCAGACGCTAAAGGACAAAAGGTCCTTCAACTTATTAAAAAATTTCGAAAGTTAAGAAAGTGTTCAATCCGCGAATTCGCAAAGATGTTGGGTTATTTGACCTCAGTTTGTCCAGCTATTGAATTCAGCTGGTTAAACACCAAGAAAATGGAGAGGGAGAATAATCTCGCTCTCATCAAAGTAGCCGGGAATTTTGACGCAAAGATGGAAATCCCACTCCACTTACAGTCAGACTTTGCTTGGTGGCAACATAGCATAGGCAACGCTTATTGCAACATTAAGCGATTTGCGTTTTCCATGGAAATATTTTCAGATGCATCTGGCTCAGGTTGGGGTATTGTATATAACGGTATTCGAACCCATGGAAATTGGACAGAAGACGAAATGGCTCTTCATATAAATTATCGGGAATTATTAGCAGCATTCTTTGGACTGAAAGATTTTGCAATTAATCACCGTAATTAGGAAATTTTATTGCGCATCGACAATTCAACTGCCATTGCTTACATAACTCGCATGGGCGGAACACAATTTCCCCACTTAAATAACTTGACTAGGGACATCTGGCAGTGGTACTGTTGTATGATTTATGGCCCCTTCTCCGCGAATCTCCCCGTATTAATATGTGGCGCCATTCCAGGTGTTTGGCGTTGAAATCGCCTGCCGCGATGGTTGGTCGTCTTCGAGAAGTCTGAAGGTCGGCTGAGGGCGGTTGTAACATACAAATAGGCGGAGTGGCCCATTCACAATGGTTGGAGATGTGCCTCCTCCTCGACCTCCCGGTCGATCGTTTCGATGAAGTGTGAAGCCCTGGATTTTGGGATCTCTAGTTTCCGCCTGGAGTTTGGTTTCGCACAGAAGTACGACGTCCACTCCATGGGAGGGAGCTTCTATCCATCTAAAAAGACAAACAATTAATTCATTAATTGACTGGCAAGAGCGATCAAGGCTTTCGCCAGATCGCTCTTGTCCTTTGCTGCAAGGATTGATGTGAGGATGTTGTTCCTCTGGCTGGTGAATTCAGCTTTTTCCTTGGCTTCGGACTTCTTCGTTCCTCCAACGACTTGAGCCCACGTGGCTGTGCCGGGGGCGGCCGTTAGGGACGGAACTATCCTGGGAGCGGCTACCTGCTGTTTTGGGCCCGTCTCTTCGGAGCTGATCTTCTTGATTCTTGGAAAATTTGGGGCACCCTTTGTAGCTGGCCGTGTGAGGCCCTCCACTGTTGCGCATTTGGCGGGGGCGGAGCGATCTTTCTTGCAGTCCACCGTCTAGTGGGCTGCGCCACATTTGATGCAGCGATGTCCCGCAGTACAGAACTGCTGCGAGTAGTGGAACGTCTGGCAGCGGTGGCACTGGTTGACGCCCTTCTTTTTCCTGGGCTCTTCGATTTTCACCGACACGTTGCACACGTGTCGGACTTTCTAGGTGGCCTCCTTTTGACCTTGCTCCACTTCCACCAGCATGAGTGGCAGCCGCTGTTTGCGGCTGTGTATTCTGCTGCACTTGACCACCCTTATTCCTTGGGTGGTGAGGTCTTCAAACACTTCTTGGGCGGTGACTTCTGTGGGGACTCCCCGGATGACCACTCTCTCGTTTTTCGGGCTCGACCTCCAGGTTCCACAGCCGGTCACCAGGTCCTTCAAAGAGAGAGATAACCCCGGTCTCTATCGAGACCGCCACTTTGTATCGCCGCCACACAGTGTCACCGCCACCGAGCCGTCCACGAGGTTTCCGTCTCCAGACCCCGGTGAAGACGCCCAAACCTTTACCAAAGAGTGACAACGTCCGTCAAGCTCTCCGCGACGGCTACCGCCTCCACGTTCCACGACCTGGTGAGGTGAGCTCGTCGCGCATTCTCCAGCAGGGGTGTTGCGACGTGACTGATGCGGAGGTGTACAACTGTAAATTGAGTATAATAGATATTTTGTTATTTTGGAAGAATTGCTTTTCATGCCCTTAATTTTCACTCGTCGCAATAAACTCGGAACATCTACATTTGATGTTGAAGTCCAAGATGGGTTGCATAATTAATAGATCAAACGAATTTACCAAGTGAATTTCGATCTTGATTATGCTACCATCTTGCACGAGACATCAATCCCACCCAACCCCAAGGACTACCCAGATATATCTGCGACTACCCTAACTGCGACTTCGAACTCTAAAATATGGCATTTCTAGCGCAGGAAGTGTGCAAGCAGGAGTGTAAACAGGCGTGCCAAAGTTTTAAACTTTAAAGATTCGTGAGGTTGGACCGAAATCAAGAGGATACTACATTTGATGTCTCGTGCAAGATGGTAGCATAATCAAGATCGAACTTCACTTGGTAAGTTCGTTTGATCTATTAATTATAAGTTGCGAAGCTGAGAAAAGGCTTCTCTACCGTGGTTTATATATATATATCTTTTTTTTTCAGTAAAATCTGCTAAATCAGCTTGAATCCTATAAATCATATTTTTCTGTCAATTCTTGTATTTATAATTACATAAATAATTTCACGAATATTCTTTAGGTATTGCCACATTTATTAGATATGCATTTTGGATGAGAACCGGTCTCTTCATTATTAACTACTAGTCAATAATGAAATGATTATTAACTACAAGGAAAGAAAAACAATTTCACACATCCTCGACAAACATTTTATAGCTAGTATTGAAAAATAGTAATTATACACCAAGGTTGAGAAGCAATTTTTCTTAGCCGAGCTATTTAGTGCCCAAGAAGCGAAGCATCGCGGGCAATAATGAAGCGAGGCTAAGAAAAGGATTCGCAACTGTGGTTTATATACTATTTAGCACATTTGTTTAACTTTTCTTCAAGTGATAATCATGATAATACGAAAGGTTGGAAGATATCCATGAAAAGCAAGTAGCATATGAAATTAAATCAATACCTGTCGTTTCTATTTTTGTTGCGATGTTGTTAGTGTGGTCCAGCTGGAAAATTTAAAATTTCGAAAGAAATTCTAACTCCACAGTTCTACATTGTTGAGCTGTCAGCTATCATTAATAATGGCAGCAAATGTCAAATCAAAACGTCAACTACGGCAGTAACCATGCCGACACTGTCAATATTGTTTTTATTATCTACTAGTAGGAGAGAAAAATCCATTATTAGGTAAGGTACAGAAAATCAATTTCTGAAGCCTCACACACGATATATATCGGGTGTCCCAACTAAAATTTGTACCCCCCAACAATTCCAATTTCGAAAGACTCAGAAGAAAACGCTCGAACAGGTCAATTTTGTTATTAAGGGGGACTAAATTCTACCAAACTTTCAAGTCTTAGATCTCACCCTTTGGGCCAGGGGAGCCACCCCATTAAAAAATTTAAACGGCATGGGGGGTCGTGTGATACATCATTTTAAAGCTTATTCAATTCTCTATCCAAACCTGCATTTATCGATTCCTTTCTACAAAAAAATTCATGAATTCGATATTTTCCAAATCTACATAAAACACTCAACTAAAATTTGTACTCCCCAACAATTCCAATTTCGAAAGACTCAGAAGAAAACGCTCGAACAGGTCAATTTTGCTATCAAGGGGGACCCAATTGTACCAAACTTTCAATTCTTAGATCTCACCCCTTTAGCCATTGGAGCCACCCCCTTAAAAAATTTATACGGCATGGGGGTCGCGTGATACATCATTTTAAAGCTTATTCAATTCTCTATCCAGATCTACTTTTATCGATTTGTTTCTAAAACATGAATTTGTTATTTTCCAAATCAAGAGTATTTTATGTAGATTTGGAAAATAACAAGTTCAAATGCTCTTTTTTGCAAAAACGAATAGATAAAAGTAGGTTTGGATAGAGAATTGAATAAGTTTTAAATGATGTATCACACGACCACCCATGCCATTTAAATTTTTTAAGGTGGTGCCTCTCCTGGCTAAAGGGGTGAGATCTAAGACTTAAAAGTTTGGGACAATTTGGCCCCCCTTGATAACAAAATTGACCTGTTCGAGTGTTTTCTTCTAAGTGTAGAAATTTTACTTGAGTATTTTATGTAAATTTGGAAAATATCGATTTCATGTTTTTGTTTTGTAGAAAGGAATTGATAAATGTAGGTCTGAATAGGGAATTGAATAAGCTTTAAAATGATGTATCACACGACCCCCCATGCCATTTAAATTTTTCGAGGGGGTGGCTCCCCTGGCTCAAGGGGTGGGATCTAAGACTTGAAAGTTTGGTAGAATTTGGTACCCCTTGATAACGAAATTGACCTGTTCGAGCGTTTTCTTCTGAGTCTTTCGAAATTGGAATTGTTGGGAGGTACAAATTTTAGTTGGGGCACCCTGTATGATGTTTTCTGAAGCTAGTAGTGAAAAAACAAAATTATTAACCACTATTAATTTTTTTACAGGTTACTGAGAACGTTATTAGAAAAAAGAGGTAGAAATATAAAGAGTAACTGATTTTCTTACTCCAAATCCTGACTTCGATCCGGAAACACTCCATATTCTCCGTGGTTTGAAAATTCTCCTGTTGGAAAAAATACCATTTCAAAATCCACAAAACTGTCCGCAAGAAGTATTAGCACTTACACAGGAGTTGTTAAAATCTCGAACCATTCTCATCGATCATCGACAATCGCCCATTTGGCAAAAGCAAGTGTTCCTGAGCATGATTCAAACATCATAAAGGGACTCAAAATTGATAATTCGAGTGATACTGCGGTGACTGATGCAAAAAGGACGGACTCGGGAACAACTGTGATTTAAGTATTAATGGAACTATTTATTTCTTTATTATTTTCAATTAGCTGACCGACAGGACAGATCGCGAAACAACACAATAGTATATTGTGCAACTAGTGCGGCAAGTTGTCGATTGCCCACGAAAGCGAAGTTGAGCGCACGAAGTTGCCGCACTAGTTGCACAATATACTATTTTACTGCTCATGCAGACAAATAGTTCTTTGCAACCTTGGTTACGGTTGCAAAGTAACTGTTTGCCCATTTGATAATTTCGAGTGCGCTCATTCGCTTTTTATTGCGAATACGGAATAAATCCCAATATAAAATTGGAGTCCAGGGGCAAATTCAGTTTTCAGTAGTTTGTTTATTTGAATTTGCGTGTGCAAAGAATAATTTGCGTGCGACAAGTAAACTTTGCGCACCCAAATTATCAAATGGGCAAACAGTTACTTTGCAACCGTAACCAAGGTTGCAAAGATACTATTTGTCTGCATGAGCAATAAAAAAGTATATTGTGCAACTAGTGCGGCAACTTCGTGAGCTCAACTTCGCTTTCGTGGGCCATCGACAACGCCGCACGAGTTGGACATACTATTTTTATTGCGAATGCGGAATAAATCCCAATATAAAATTGGGGTCCAGCGGTAAATTCAGTTTTCAGTAGTTTGTTTATCTGAATTTGCGTGTGCAAAGAATAATTTGCGTGCGCAAAGTAAACTTTGCGCACCCAAATTATCAAATGGGCAAACAGAAGATTTCCGTGAGTCCGAGTTGTTCTCTCACTAATGTGTAATCTCATTAAGATCAACATTACACCCTCAAATTAACATGGTAACTAGCTTATTACACACGATTTTGGATAAATTACATTACCGAATAGCAAAAAACGATTTTAGACACCGCTAAATTTTTAACCAGCTTTAAATTTTAACGGGAATGATGCAGAATAGACCCCGATGTGATTGAATAAGAGCAAATCATCAAACGTATTACTTTTCAAAATAAATAGATAATTTTCTTTTATCGCCTTTTTGTTTCTGTTACAAATTTAATATCAACAGTAGTTCTTTCTCAAAATACTCTTCGTGGGGTGCACCAAATGTAAAGAAGTGAAACAATGATTACACATATTGTGTGTGCGAGTATATTTAGTATTTCAGTCTACCCAAATTTTATAGTTTTTGTCGATGTTTACAAATTGCGATGGTTTACCAGAAAATATAAAACATGTTGGTCAAATTTGGAGTGGCGTTTAGATATAAATTAAGCACTGTTACCGACAAGGATTTACAAACAACACATAAACATACACCAGCACATAAACACCCATTCAGATTTATGAAATTGACGAATTCTTAATTCATCAAGTACAAAAATAGCGCCTTTCAATCGGTTCATTTTTTCGATATAGGGGTTCATAATATGCAGAGAAGAAATCTTCAACAATTACATTATGTATAAATGTCTTCCAAACTATATTTATATAGATTTTACTTATTTTTCCTCTGTTAGTAAGTCTCTCTCAGTTACTATGTTTCGTTAACACACTATAATAATTACTAATGGGGTCATCCCCCTCAATCGAATTTGACGAATTCAACTATAGCATCCCATAGACTATGTAACATGAAGCCCTAAAACGTGTTCTGTTGTTTCATAAAGTTATTTTGTAAGATAACAGAGCGTATCAAAAATCACAATTTCGGCCAGGAGTTTCAAACGCTGTACATTTACCGCCTCTTGTGACGCCATTTCGGGGGAGCATTCTCATTGGTTCGTCCCCTTCTCATTAGTCGGCACGTCTAGTAACTTGAATTATGAATGGTGAATTTTGTCCCGTGTTGACGTCACAAAAAGGCGCGCGTTTCAAATAAGGCAAATGTTTCGGATTTTTTTCTACCTAGTAAAGGCGTGATTTCGAATAAACAAAAAAATAGGGGTATAATATTTTTTTGTCTAGTTTCTAGAAAAGCTATTTTTGAAAATTGTGGGACGACCCCATTGAATTGGTAGGTATTGACTTAATGTAAGCTGTAAACTTCATAAAATAGAACCCATCCCCCTCCACATTGTGAAATAATATGAAATTAGAGCATGATGCAATAACTACAGATATGACATTGCGCAGGGTGCCGGGTGGGGAGGCGTGAATTGTGACGTCACTTAGAGAGTAATGTGCTAGAATACGATGTTTATAACGTGGTGTTATGGTAGGTTCGTGCAATATAAAACGAGTTTAAAGTCAATGTTACTCGGTATTTTTTTATAATAACAATGACGTGTGCTGTATTTGGATGTTATTCAGATAATCAAGCAAAAAATGTCGTGTGTAATGTGCGATTTTACCAATTTCCAACTGTAAATAAATATCCACGCGCCTGTATGCGCGCTTGTAGCGAAAAGACTCATTTGATTTTAAAACTGCGAGGATATGCTCAAAGCATTTTTGTTCGTCCGATTATATCAGGACTATGAAACATGAATTACTTGGGTACACACCAAAGAAAGGTCCAAAACTAAAAGCTAAACTAAAGAAATGTAATCAATCTCTCTATTTCAAATTATGTTAATAATGAACAAACCTGGGTAAACCATCTAAGCGGAGGTGGTCTTTCAAAACCATCATCTGATCTTATGCAACAAACTAAAAAACTTGAAGGTATATTTGACAAAGTTAATATTAAAAACGTCACTATGCTCATTTCAAAGAATTATTTGGCAAACTTAATGAATAAAAGTAACCACATTAATTGTGACGATGATGTCAAAAAACTGTTTTTTAGATCTCAAATGTACTTTCGAATGAATATGGCCTTAGCAGAAAAGTCAAGAAAAAGAAAAATGAAAAAAAATGGTTAAGTAAATACCTGTCCCTCACATTCAATAAACCTTTTGAAAAATTACGTAATATTCTCATTTTTCATCTGTTTAATAATGTATTATGTTTAAGAACTAGTGTTACGAACAATATACTTACTGATGACAAGTCTAATTTTCTACTCTAATGATAATTTAGAGCGATTCGGAACGTATTTTCAATACTTATTTCCATTAAGAATGATAAAAAAATTGAACACAATTAATTAATTAAAATATAAATTACACAAAACGCAAAAAAAAAACACAAATTGCCTAAATAATAGCGATTTCCCAATATTCTGTGCACTATTACCATGCCATCATATCCGCTTAACTCTCTAAGTGACGTCACATGCGCGAAACGGACGAGAATGGGGCGCGTTAGTATCATATCTGTTTATTATTGTATCATGAAATTAGAGTACTTATCCTAGGGTAGATTTTAGGTGGTAGTTGGCCCACAAGATAGAGGGTACACTTTAGTGCCCTTCTAAGGATGCCAATTGTGGTCGTCACACAAACAACCCGAACAGCGTTTTCTGGACAAGGAAACACTTCGGTGATGCGACCAAGTTTCCACTATAGTGGTGGAGGTGTGTCGTTATATGTACCAGGGTACCAACCTTTAACGTTGAAGCTGGAGTTTGATGCCACTTCGACATAGAGGTTGCAAACTTTGAAGGAACTCCCGATGCCATCTATTCCAAAGGTGTTCCATTAGCTGATGGATTTTTTGGTACGCCAATTGGCGGTTTACTAGCAAATGCGTTAGAAGTCAGTGGGCGACCTACAAAGAAATGAGCAAGTGTGAGGGGTTCGTGGTCGTCTGAATCAGAGGAGAATTATGTGAGAGGACGAGAGTTTAAGATACCTTTTATCTGTGTAAGTAATGTCTTCAACGCTTCAAAGGTTAAAAGTGCCTTACCTACGATCCGCTTTAAATGGAATTTTATTTGTATGACAGCGGCCTTCCAGAAGCCACCAAAATGAATGCCCAACTAATACTTCTCTCTATTAGCTCCCACAAAATTACTAGCATTGTCGGAACATTTTTGCCGGTTTTCCTCGTTTCAAAAAAAGCTCCTGTCGTTAAGCTAAAGACTAATTCAATGTGTTAACAGATAAGCAAACCGAAACCACAATATAGGATTTTGTTGTTTTATAACCGCGGCCTCGTCGATCTGTTACCAGGATGGGACCTGCAGAATCTACAACCGTTATTTAATATGGTATCGATGGACGTACTCTATCATATTGCCCATAATTGGTTGCAATGGTTTTGATTTGCATTTGAAGCAATGTGTGCATTTCTGAACTATGAGTCTAGCATACTGCCGTGGACCTAAATGCCAATATCTGCCGCGAATTGATGCCAGCGTAAGCTAATTTGTGTGCAGTTTTGAACAACAAAACAGTAACAATATGTTTTGGGAGTAAGATTTGATGTTTCTATGCGTACTCAAGAGTTGACTAGTGCAATCGATCACGCACTCGCACAATGCCATTGCTAACATTGACTTGTTCTTGAAACTGGTTTGCTTGCACGTAATCTGCTAATTTCACTGCTCCACACACTTCAACTTGTATGGTTTAATTAACGTTACCGTAGCGTTATTGGTTTTCTCGACTGATAAGGTACTCGTTGCCCTGATCGCCTACAGTTAAAAATAAAGGGTAATGAAAACGCTAGAATTCGCACTAGTCTCACAGAATAATAACAAAACAGAAGTGACGCAAAAGAAAGATCATCTAAAGGAAGAACGAGATGGAAAGCACCATAGATTATAGACTTATATATTTTGTATGGAAAGCACAACCAGGCTAGGGTACGCGCACACATGATCATTTCGTTTAGGCTACAAGCACACGGACAACTCTTCATTTCTCGATGTTTTGCACGGACCCACCTATTTCTAACTCTCGCACACGCTGCTTTAAACCTGTGCGGAACTGAGGGACAACCAAGTTAATCGCTTTACAACCCATTCAAGGTCACTCAGTCTTGGCGGTGCAACTTCAAAGAAACTTGAAAGAAAATACCGCTAGTGCCGCTTCTGTAATACTTTCTATTTTGTGCTAGTCTGTTGAAGTTAGCAGATCTTGTAAAATCCTGGTCTGGCAGTTTGAAGTGAATTAACACAAAACTATCAATCTCAATTTTTCAAATCCTGAGGTACCCGGGGAAAGAATAAAAAGCTAATATGGAGTTAAATGATATTGTCAATTGCAACGTATCGGTAGCACATCGCCACTTTCTTCAGACTAAACAAATATAATTATTATAAATTAAAATTAAACAATACACAATTAAAATTTTTATGAAAGGACAGTGTCGCCATTTTGTGAAAAAAAAAAAGTAAGATTTTATCGTTTATCTTCAGGCAAAGACTGTATTGTTGGCAGAGCTTTTGGCCATTCGAATTGTTGATGTACCTACAAGTCAGTGGAGCCCTCTCCAGCATATTTAGCAATTTACATAACTGTTGCTCAGGTGAAAGTGACTTCTTGCTCTGTTTACACTCTTTCAGCTCTTAGAATTGTTGCAACTGATCCTGGATAGTTAATGTGTTGTTAAAAAACAATGTATGTATGTATTCCTTTAAAAAACATTTTTGATTGCCCTCACAACTAAGTAAGATATAGGAACTTGTGCACGCAACACTAAATCGTCTCGCATTCATGTACGGCTCTGACACATCGACAGTTACGAAAAAAAAAACAGGAAATTTTACATTGTTGATGAATGATTGACTGAAAATGATTCGAATGGAGGTTTACATACAACCTTTGAATTCCAGTGTAAATGCAATAGTACAATATTACAGAGCATCAAATCGATTTTTGAACGAGTTTATGCTGGACGCGTTAACCACGTTTGAAGGGTGATGGTGATTGGTGATGAAGTTGGACCGACACCTTCTTGTTCGTCTTTCCTTAATAAGGTTAAAGTTGTGTCTTCTTAACCTGGTATTCACGTTCGGATGACAGAGGTTTCAGATCGGTGGAAAAATAGTTGTGGGTAATTTTGAAAGTGAATATCAGATCGCCCGAAGTCTTCTGTCAGGAAAGGTGCTAAGCCCACATATTTTTAGTCGATCTTCGTATGATGGGTGTATTGGTTCAAATGGTAAGCGGGTGGCGTTTCGTTGTATTTTTTCGAGAAGCTTGATGTCACGAATGTAATCACTGCTCCACACAGTCCCTCCATATTGCAATATAGGCCTCACGTTCGACGTATAGAATTTTTTCATAGAACCTGGGTTTAATGAGGAAAATGCTCGTTTGATTAAGTAGAGCTGCCTGTTTGCGCGTTTGCAAATTTTTGATATGTGTTGTGATCATGTGAGATTGTGAGACACGAGAATTACTAGATCCGTTTGAAATGTTACTGTTGCCACTTCCGATGTTGAGCTTCCGATGAGTGCTTTGGGTTATTTGAGCCGAGGTGAAGGACAACGTATTTGTCTTCATTCAGTGGTAACAGCCTGTGACCACATGTAAAAAAATTGTAATAAAACATGTAAATTTTTGTATCGTCAGCATACAAAGAGCAGAGGACAGTAAAGAAGGCAAACCAGTCGTGTAAAAAGGAATAACAAGGGACCGAGGACGGTCTACGCTGGGAAAGTGTTTGGTTCACTCTAACTTGAAGTGATCTATAAATCCATGTTGACACGGTGGAATAAGATTGTTGGTGCTGGCAAAAGTTGAGATCAAACTAATATGGCAGTAATTGTCAGGACAAAGTTTATTTCCTTTTTTTAAATATAGGCATCTAATGATCATCAGTTCATGATTATTGACAGAAGCTTGGCTATAAAGGCCACGAATTCTTTTAGGATTTTTGCACTGATTCCGTCGATACCTGGGGAAATGTACCTAAGTATTTATAGTGTGCTCCTCAAAACTGATTAATGACAGTGTGTCGTTGCGCATAAATGTTGGTGAGGGGAGATCGTCGGCAAACTTCATTGACAAAAGACGACGAGTTACAAGTACTACAGACAATATTTTGTGCCTCGAATAAAAACGGAAAGTGGCTTTATAAAAATATCGAAATTCTCAAAGCGATAAAAGTTAACCGCTTGCTTACAGTTACAAAGGATGGACCGGCAGACCCTTGAATAGCTGTTCCAAAACCCAGTTGCCCAACGACGCAGAGGAAGGCCCAAGCTGCGGTACAAGAAGAATATTGGCATCAGGGGCTGGAAGAGAAGGCATTATTCGCGATTCCAGCTAAGGGCGGACCGCCCTCTGGTGGCGAGTTTGTAAACGGTCAAAGACGGATAGTGCTGGATTGTGTGCATTGAGTTAAACGGTTGCGGTGAGTTTAATTGTTAATATATCGTGTTAATTATACCTCCATCAAAATCAAACAATCGAAACTATTGTTTTTAATTGTTTTTGAAAAGTCGGTAAGAAAAGGGACCTTAGTTTCCAGTTTTCCTCTGCCAATCGAAAGAAAAGTGATGATCGTCAACAAATTCGGGAGTCAAGTGTTCATCTAAAGATGAAGAGCTTGAGAAAAAGCCATCAAAGCAAATAAAAAAAAAATCACACAATACATGAGAGTCTGCTCCGTGCATTTCAAAGCAGGCAGAGGATTTTTTCCCAGATCTTCCAGATAGTAAGTTTCCCAATTTTTAAGTTAACCCCTGTGAATGACTAGTTTTTATTAGATGAGGAGCGAAAACGATGTGTGTTGAAAAAGACAGCAGTACCGTTGTTAAATTTGCCAAGTACAAGCCATGAAACAATTTGTTCTGTGCGGAAACGACGGAATCTAAGACGAATACGGATAAATCAATCCGATGTACCAGAACAGGTGGATAATGTGCCAGTGCTGGAAATAGCTGATGAAGATGTCCATAAACACGTGAGTTTTTTGCTTCTGGAAATATCTAGGCAAGATGTACATGAACAAGTTTCAGCTTAATACAGAACAAGCTCAAGCTGAGAGGTCGACGAAAGATGTAGGAGTGCAAGTTGATGTGAATATTCCTTTACAGAACCAATCGTTATTACCCCATTGGCGTCGACTTCCATTTGTCACTTTATTGTTTATTGCTTATTGCTCAATAAATTGGTTAATAGCTACCCATACACGAACGGTTATTCTTGTCATTCTTTCCGTTGGAATTCTTTCCGTTGAGAAAACAAGGGGGAAAGTATTTTCTCGTAGCCCACTAACGTCAACTATATACTGTTGGTATTCTCCTCGTTCTTTACTGCGGGACCGTCTTGTCAGCTTTCAGCAAGGATACTATCATCATTGAGCCCACTAACGTACATAAGCTTTTCTGGCGGATTTCCTACAGAAGCCTAATCGTTAAGGAAAGCGCGTTGGTTAGTGGTAATTTCCAGTCCGTTTAGTGACAGTTATCCTGTCTGTGCATCATTTTGCAAAAACCGTGAGAACTGAAATCCCTCCATGCGAATTCATTGCAAACAGTGTAGTATCCAGGTGCAGTCAAGATTTATAGCAAACAAAAAGTTGAACAGAAAAAAAGCAGTGACATGTGTGGCTCTTGGTGTGGAATTGTTATACAGAAAGAAAAAAAACGACGTGTGTTGGTCAAAAAGTGGCTTCGAAATTGTCATTTGTATAGCGACCTTACTCTACTAAAAGAATTGAGGATGCAGGAGCCAGCAGATTTCAAAAATTATTTAAGAATGGACACCTTCAAACAACTGTTGGAATTAGTTACATCCCATATACAAAAGAAAGACACTATAATGAGGACTAGTATTAGTTGATTGGCGCCCACATCTCTAAGTAGTAAGTTGTAAGCAATATAAGTTATATGACCTGCGGCCACGCTGATATAGCCGGACCTTATTTTGCTGCCGCCACCCTTACTAGTCTCTTTCTCTGAGCACCCTTAGTGCTGCTGGCTCAGTAGTAGACTACTACTGAAGTATAAATAGTAATTCAATTTGTTTATGTAGAAAAAAATCACTACGAGCAATTTTCTGTAATGGTAATCAGGGTTTTTTCAACACAGCACTGCCAGAAAGGTAATGCAATAACGATAATGCAATAACGGGAGCAGCAATAATCAAATTCGTAGAAATATATCGGGGTGGTTAGTCAAGTATGGGGAATAGGGCGAGAGAAAATTCGAACGAGATATAAGAAGGAGAGGACTGATGTACGAAAGGGTAGTACAGAGTGTCATGATGTACGGAGCAGGAATATGGGGATGGAAGTAGCAGGAAAAGTTATCCTGTCTGTGCATCATTTTGCAAAAACCGTGAGGACTGAAATCCCTCCATGCGAATTCATTGCAAACAGTGTAGTATCCCGGTGCAGTCAAGATTTATAGCAAACAAAAAGTTGAACAGAAAAAAAGCAGTGACATGTGTGGCTCTTGGTGTGGAATTGTTATACAGAAAGAAAAAAAACGACGTGTGTTGGTCAAAAAGTGGCTTCGAAATTGTCATTTGTATAGCGACCTTACTCTACTAAAAGAATTGAGGATGCAGGAGCCAGCAGATTTCAAAAATTATTTCAGAATGGACACCTTCAAACAACTGTTGGAATTAGTTACATTCCATATACAAAAAAAAGACACTATAATGAGGACTAGTATTAGTCCCGAAGAACGACTGGTTGCTACACTTCGTTATCTTGCTACAGGCAGAACTTATGAGTGCCTCAAATTCAGTACTTGAATTTCACCACAATCTCTTGTTCACCACAATCTCATTATTATTCCGGAGATCAAAGGAAAATTTAAAGTCACTACTAAGTGTCGGTTATTTAAAAAAAAAAGTAGTTTTTTTTTCTTAATTTTTGAGTTTATTGTTTGGGGAAGACTTGTTTTTTGATGGGTAGGGTTTAAAGGTTAAAAATTCCTGCTCAATTCAGTTAGATTCATTTTCCCAATTTAATGAATTTTTAATACTTGAACTTTAGATTGTTTTTCGTGATATTACAAATTGAATTAATAATAATTTATTAATGATAATAAACGGGTTAAAAATATTTCAACAAGACGTAAAAGTTGTCGACGCACCCTTGCGACGCACTGCCAGACTGCTATCCAAAAGACGCGGGAAAGTAGAGATGATTGAAGCATTACAATTATCCTGCTGGATTGTCTGTGACCACTAATGGGACATTTTCCTTTTACTGCGCAATGACTGACGAATTCTCAACATGAAAAATAACACGTCGCGTCGATTAAGCATCTCCTTTACCACTAACATGCATTCATTCTTGCAGGATTCCACTTTCCGTGTGGAAAGCGTGCTCGTCTATGGCTAGCTATTAACACAGAAATCGGAAGGTTTAACTGCTATAAACCTAAACGTAAGATGTAACCAAAAAGTAAGGTTATGTTACCATCCGCCTTTGGCGGCCATGTTTGTGGCGGGAATCTTAATTTGAATCGCGAATAGGAAGGGACAAATGGAAGCAGGCCGAGGCTCATCAAGGTCTGTAGCGCCAACATTGTGATGAGTTTTTATAGTCATTTTGATACTTTGTTACTCTTTAATGATCTATCAAATAAATCGTTCTAATTCTTGGGGAATGTAGCGTATCTGTTGATTGGCGCCCACATCTCTAAGTAGTAAGTTGTAAGCAATATAAGTTATATGACCTGCGGCCACGCTGATATAGCCGGACCTTATTTTGCTGCCGCCACCCTTACTAGTCTCTTTCTCTGAGCACCCTTAGTGCTGCTGGCTCAGTAGTAGACTACTACTGAAGTATAAATAGTAATTCAATTTGTTTATGTAGAAAAAAATCACTACGAGCAATTTTCTGTAATGGTAATCAGGGTTTTTTCAACACAGCACTGCCAGAAAGGTAATGCAATAACGATAATGCAATAACGGGAGCAGCAATAATCAAATTCGTAGAAATATATCGGGGTGGTTAGTCAAGTATGGGGAATAGGGCGAGAGAAAATTCGAACGAGATATAAGAAGGAGAGGACTGATGTACGAAAGGGTAGTACAGAGTGTCATGATGTACGGAGCAGGAATATGGGGATGGAAGTAGCAGGAAAAGCTGGAAGCAATCCAAGCTAAGTACTGGAGGTGGGTACTAGCATTGGACAGGGAAACGCCAGAATATATCATACTGGAAGAAGTAAAGAGAGACAAGATAAGAGTGGAAGCAGGAAAAAGAGCAGTAAGATTTGAAGAGAGAATAAGAAAAAGAACGGAATGTAAGATCCTGCAAGAGTGTTGGAAAGAGATAAAGAATGGGAAGATGGAAAAAGCAGGAAAAGAGAGAAGAAAATACTACGAGAGAAACGGGTATGCAGTGGAGGTGGTAGAGAGGCGAAGAAACAGTGGAGTAAAAATACTAAGAGAGACAGTTGAGGTGGACCGAGACGTAGAAAAAGAGAACGAGGATAAATGAGTCAAGGCACAATGGAAAGTATAGGTCACTAATCACGGAGGAACTGCCGGCACACCTTAGAAGGGAAAGCGAGAAGAACGATAAGAAAGTAATAGCAAGGTTTAGATGTGAAAACGAGGAAAGAGAAAACAAATACTGGAAAGAGAGAGACGAGAGAGTGTGCAGACTGCAGAGAAGGAGCAGAAACAATAGAGCACATGATGAAAGAATGAGGAGCTGAGAGAGGAGAGAGAAGATTGGAATGTTCTGATAGGAGAAGAAGGGAAAGGACTAGGCTGGATGAAAGGAGTATTAGACAGAAGAAAGAATGTAGAGAATAGGAGGGAAGAGATGGAAGGAAAATAAAATTAATTTTGCTATTGTTATTGTTTATGTTTTAGAGTTTTATTTACTCATTATTTATTTATCTAGTATTGTATGGGAATAGGAATCCTTTTCAAAGCCGAAAGGCAAGGAAATAAATCTTATAATAATACAAAAATAAAGTAAAACACATCTCGTCGGATTTGACCGGTGCAACAAACAGGTAAATCACGATGGGTAAACAATGGACCGAACTCCGGGTGGAATTACGTTCATGTTACACCTTTCTCGTGACGAATATTATTTGATTTGTGGAAACGATTTTGACGAAAACTGATGAGTAACATTTTTATCTGACAGAGTACTCAACTTCACCCGGTCGTAAATCCCCAAATGTTACTTCCCATTGTGAATATTATTTTTAGTCAAAATTTCATAACGATCGGTTGACCGGTGTAGGAGCCTTTCTGGAACATTCACTTTTATATACAGGTGAGTCAAAGTGCAAAGACGGAAGTGGCTTTACTAATAAAAAATCCGAACACCAAGAAAAAGTTTTGTTTTTTTTAAACGAATTCGGGCATTGCAATGAGTCGACTCTCTACATTGTATCAAGCTGTTGCCACTGCCCTTGTAGGGATGCGCCGATCTCGAAGTGCCAAAAGTCTTAGCTGACAATCTTGGCGGTCTGTAGTTCTTCTGGGATGTCCCGAACCCGGAGTTCGATGTTGTCGGTTGTCTTCTACAGATCATGCATTCCAACACTGTAACACAGTGGACACAAAACGATTGACCCGTCTGCCAATTTACCGCAATGATATACCACCCTTACGAAGACCAACACTGCCTCCTCGTTCAAATAAACTTAATTGCCGAAAACCACCACGTCTTCTTAAATGGGGCATCTTTCTTATCTCCTACACTTACAAACGACAACTGGTACCGGACAAACTGTCTTCAATATTAACCGAAAAGGAAAAACACAAACCGACTAATGCGATAAGTTAGTGAAAAGAAAAACCTTATCCGATTTGCTTGAAGTTTCAATTTCAAGCAAATCGGATAAGGTTTTTCTTGAAACCAAACGATACCCATCCTAATAGAATCATATACCCAAAATTTATTTCGTTGAAAAAAAAATTGTTTTTTCTTGGTGTTCGGATTTTTATGATAAGTAGTATATTACCATCAAAGCTGCATCGACTGAAATTATATTCAGCTATATGGTGTTTCACTAACTATAAGAGCAGTACCCAACTTAATTTTTTAAATGGAAACCTATATATTTTTCTTATATTCTGATTTGCTGTTCTAAATGCTACAACTGCATATCGTTTTTCTAAATATGGAATACAAGGTTGTCAGGTTATAAAGTCATTTGATCATTTAAAATTCTGTATCAGCATTATTATTATATATTATTGAAGATTGAAATTTGGCATGTTCATAAACAAAACTTGGGTCTTTCGGACGCTGCTAATACAATTAGGCTTTTGAATATTTTTTTTGTCATAAATGGGAAGATCATATATGTTTTATCACAAAAATATATTTTGTTTTTGTTTTTACGTTATAATTAAAAAGTTATATCGAATTAAAAATAAATTTTCGAACCCAGTACCGAGGACGCGCCGAACAAACCCGAGCATTTGTGACGTCACAATGTTAATTTCTACTGGTTTATACTAATTATCAGAAGCACCTGTTACACTGTTTCACTTTTTACCAAGCGACGAGGGTTCTATCATAACATCGGAAGAAAGCGAAATATCTCATTCAGACGAGATTGGATCGTCAAATCCAGAATCTGTCAAAAAATGCACTCCAAAATGATGCAGCTCAATGTACACAAGTCTTGGATATTTCACAAAGTATTGAACAAGGCACAACCGAGCATCAGGAAGAATCGGATGAATACATACTTTAATTTTGAAGTCTAGAAACAGTAAATCTTCGTCCCAATGCTAGTCCTCGAAATGTTTTTTGAAAATCTATTTACGGAAGATATACTGCAATTTATAGTTGATTGCGCAGATAATTATGGGAAAGCTTTAACTACAACAAACAGACCTAAGAATCCGAAAACCTAAAATATCGCGAGATGCTAGCTTTCGTCCTGTTACTCCTGATGAAATGAAAAAAAAAACAACGTGTTGCACTCAGGGAGTGCCGGCAGAAGTGAAAACTTGAACATTAAAGTTGTGCATTTTTGAATATTTTAGAATAGTTAGGGAATAATTTCGCACGAATTGCTTTATTTATCAGTATAAAAGTACTATCATTTATGTGGTAAAATACAATATTCATTTATTGCGCTATTGTACACAAACATGACAATTTATATTACAGTAAAAATTTAACACTTCAGAACTATTACAATTATTTTACATTAAAAAGTTTATCTCTCAGAAAATTCAACTTTTATCCATAATTTCAACGACTCTTTCACCATCATCATTACCAGCATCATCATCGCCAATCTCTAAAACTGATACAATAGGTTTATGGTAGCTGAAGTAAGAAACGAACAATTTTGATTCGAATCTATTTAAATGTCTAATAAAGACCGCATCAATGGTAGTTTTGTATTTCGTTGTGCTAAGATTGCGATCATTTGACATCGTTAAACCAAATTCATTATTTAAAAATTCAATTAATTGTTGATTTTTATCGTCTGTAAAGTTTATGTTGAAATCACCACTCAAAATCATTGGCAAATCATCAATCATCCCATTTTTTTTTTTTTTGAAGCAATGCAGATGCGTCATGAGAATAAATGAATAAATTTTCATACAAGAAGTCTCGTATAGCACGCAATGACTTATCTGGAGAAATGTAAACGGCAACCATAATAACGAACTGATTATCACCAGAGTGGCAACGACTTATACACATATCGCCGATATCAGAAACAGTAGCATTAAACATGCTTTTGCATTTCGCATGCACATCCATATAATTTGTGCAATAATGAACATTGTTCATATTTTTATAAATAGCTACTCGTCCCGCTAGACGATTATTTCTTCTGAAACTCGCAACAAAGAGAGGGGGATATTACCTCCTCTCCTACGCCGCGGCGGCGCGGCAGTCTACCCTCCCTCCGTCTTACGAATTTTCGATCAGGCCACGTGTCCTGACGCGAGTTTAACATTTTTTACCCATTCCAAAAAGTTTTCACTTCAAAAATTGTAGAGGGACACAAGTTTCTACTTCAAATATGCGGCGCTTGTTTGTTTGCTTTTATGTTGTTCTACCACTTTTTCAAAGAAAAAAGAAAAGTACAAGCTGTTCCAGATATTATGTTGATTGCCCAATTTCAGTCTGTTTATGGTCCGCCCAAAGAGCTATCTTTAGATGAGTCTGTTACATTTTTGTGTCAGTTTAGTGTAGCTCCACCATCATGTTCACAATAATTGGTTAATTCTACTCTTGGTTTTTGGAACAGTTGATGGTTTGAGTCTTCAGGGAACTTACAAACTGCTGGGCCGTTGGGTTTCAAACAGATTTTCGAGCCCAGTCTTGATTGAACCTTCGTGGGCTGAAGTATTGAAATACACGTTGTTTCAAGGAGGAGCACACTTTTCTGGAAGATGTTAAAGTATGAATTAATCCTACTTATTTCCATTGATCGAGCCTAAAAGCAAAAAAGCAAACGTAACCCCATACTTACCGGGGTGCATACTTCTGAAACGAATAACTTTACGTCGTCTTCACGTTGCAGACGAACGATGTAATATTGACAGCATTGAGACTTACCGAGAACAGAAGACAGAACAGGATAGAATGGACAGAATGCCCAAAAATGCCCGGCAAAATTTGGTACACATGCGCAATGTGAAAATACCTTCCCCTCACCTTGTCGCCCCTGGGGTGCATCCACAAACTTTGTGCTGCCAATTTCCTAATACAACCATCACCCGCCTGTTACAGAATGATAACTGACACTCCTGACACATCCAGCGAGACATCTGCTGACATCTAATAGTGAAATTGTTAACTGCTTAACATTATGACGTCAGAACCGATCATGCCGCGTTCGTAGTCACGTGACTTTTTTTTAATTTTATCAATTTTAAATTGTTTATAATTAATTTTAAAAAAAGTTTTGAAAGTTTTTCGCATCGGCTATCAATATAATTTATTTTATAGTTCGACACTGTCAGAATTTTCAAATTTTCGCTTGTGTAAACACTCTCCTGTCAGGCAATAAGAAAATGTCAAATAAACGTCACACAATTTTTATGGATTTAAGCAATTTAAAGACTTGCCGTGGTTATGTCGAACTATAAAACGTTGTATTACACTCGTTCCTATGTAAATTTGGGTGCTTTCGGGCACTCGAGGCTTAAAAAATGACCCAATTTACACAGGAACTCGTATAATAAATAACTATTAAGTTTCAGAATAGGCACATTAAAAAAATCGATATTAATTTTTTTTAAAGCCTAATTGGATGTTATTAAACGGAATGTTCACCAGAACCGATTACATAATTTATGCAATATTTGGAAATCCATAACTTTGTTATTTTAAGTGGAACACCCCATATTTCTCTAAGGCTTTGGAAATCTTTCACTTTTGTTAAACATATTATGGTATCTCTAATAGGTGTACTTATTGAGATATTAGACCTATTTGGAAACTGCAACAATATCTGTCATTGCATTCATAAATTCATAATTATTGACTCATCTTGTATACTTATATAGATTATTATTCATCTTGTCGCCTGGAGCAAATTATAGCCGCTATACAGTCTACGTGCTTTTACGAAAGGACATTTAAATCGGGATAACTTTATCAGAAATACTCACCAAACCAAACCTACTTACTTTAAAAAATTCTGAAAAGTTACGACTATCAAAACTGCCTCAATCTGACAGCATACTGAGAACTTAAGCTAACTTAAGAGTTGGGAATTTCATTTCTCATCCCTATGGCTGAAATGTAGCTTTCAGTATCATTTAGGTTAGTGGGCAGACGCATCATAAACCAAACGTTTGTTTGAAACTAATCATTAACTCAATTGGCGTTTCGTTTCAAACACCCTTCCCACAATCATAATAAAAGCTCACTTGTAACTGCCATATCACAATATACTGTTTGCTGCAGCTGTGATTTTTAACTGTTAATTTGGTCATTTGAATTCGTTTCTGATGTTAATTTACATTAAAGTTTGCCATTTCCTATTAAATACGTTATAAAATACGTACCAAGGAATCTTATGAGCTAATAAAAGACTGAACAAGTAGCAGCAATAAGAAAATCTTGAAGACAACACGTCGTGTTTTATAATTTAAAAGTCACGATCAACAATAAAATTCTGGCATTCTGTAGAAGTTCGTATTTAAACCACTTTCTAGACTTAAATAAATAAAAACCCGGAAGAAAAGAATTGATTGGTACCTACTTTCGTAATTTTAATATTATTTTTTAATTATACATGGTTTAAAATGGATCAAACCCAGTAGAATAAATATTCTTTTTTTTTGTCAAGAAACTTTTGGGATAATCTACTTACACTCCACGTGAACTGTCTGGCGAGGTAGAGAGTTTGTCAAATTATACTATTTTTATTGAAAATATTGGTTTTTAAAAATAAGTAGGTACTATACACATGGTACTACCGAATGTTTATAAAGATAATAGTAATTAAAATTTAAATATATCTAAGTCGAACTCCACAAACTTTAATAACTGTAAAATTACTAATGGAACATGTTTCGGCAGAACACTTCTGCCATCATCAGCCCTAATTTAACAAGATATTAATGATACAATAATTGATGAATTACAAGAGGGGTTCTTACCTTAAAGAATATAAAAAAATATGACATTGACGTAATTTTGAATTAAATTTGACGTTTTCAAAGGGTTACATGATTTTTAAAAGATTTCGTAAAAACAACATTTTATAAAATGTAAAAATTAAAAATGGATCAAAGAGAATCTGGTAAGTTTGTTTGAGTGGTGAAAAATTAAAATAGTGAATTAATAATGGGATTATTGAAGTTATTCTGTTCATTTAAACAAGATCTGTTTTCCAGTTTCAAGGCTTTCCTTATTTCCAAAGTCTCAAGAAAATCTAATTTCCGGCCTTTATTGCATTTATGAATCAATTTGGAATTTGATGGTGAAAAACTATGTTTTGTTATTAATATATGATTGGCGAAAGAAGAAGGTGTTGATGGTGGAGGATCAAGATCTGTGTTGTTATAGATGTGCCTGAAATGTTCTTTAATACGGTCTGATATTTTGCGACCTGTCTGACCTATATAGAATGACTCACAAGAAGAGCAGTTTAATTTGTATACACCTGATGATGATACAATTCATCAGGTGTATACAAATTAAACTGCTCTAAACATTTGTATACACCTGATGATGATACAGACCGTATTAAAGAACATTTCAGGCACATCTACAACAACACAGATCTTGATCCTCCACCATCAACACCTTCTTCTTTCGCCAATCATATATTAATAACGAAACATAGTTTTTCACCATTAAATTCCAAATTGATTCATAAATGCAATAAAGGCCGGAAATTAGATTTTCTTGAGACTTTGGAAATAAGGAAAGCCTTGAAACTGGAAAACAGATCTTGTTTAAATGAACAGAATAACTTCAATAATCCCATTATTAATTCACTATTTTAATTTTTCACCACTCAAACAAACTTACCAGATTCTCTTTGATCCATTGTTGTTTTTACAAAATCTTTTAAAAATCATGTAACCCTTTGAAAACGTCAAATTTAATTCAAAATTACGTCAATGTCATAATTTTTTATATTCTTTAAGGTAAGAACCCTTCTTGTAATTCATCAATTGTATCATTAATCTCTGGTTAAATTAGGGCTGATGATGGCAGAAGTGTTCTGCCGAAACATGTTCCATTAGTAATTTTACAGTTATTAAAGTTTGTGGAGTTCGACTTAGATATATTTAAATTTTTATTTAAATTTACTCCACCTTGATTTAACAACATTCTTCTGGTTTTAAAGATAATAGTGTTTGATAACCCTCTAAATTTTTGAGTAACTTTGGTAAATAAGTGAATTACGTTTTTTGGTTTCTCTACTTCTCCACATTCAGAATAGTAATTTACGTATAGAGGGCCGAAAGAAAGAGTTTACGCTAGAGGACGATTTTGAGGCCAGACGAAGGAGGGCGTTAAGTCGTCCGAGGGCGTAAACGGTCTTTCGGCCAGAGGTTCGTACAACGTTTTACGCACAATTCACAAATAATAGTTATAGTTATCATAAATACATGTTAATTTCCTTTGTGATAATTTTGCGGGCCTTTTCTTTACGGGTGTAATGTTCCATTTTCAATCATGGTAACCAAGATGTCAACAAGTATAAAAGATGCAGTTGTGCGTAATAGTATATTATAAACCAAGGTAGAGAAGTAATTTTTCTCAGCTAAGCAGTATTAATTCCCGAGATGCGAAGCATCGAGGGAATTAAGTTGCGAAGCTGAGAAAGGGCTTCTCTACCGTGGTTTATATATTATTTTTTTCACTACTAGCAGCTTAAATCGTTAAATAAATGAAGCATCAAAAATACAATCGTCTAGCGGGT
This sequence comes from Diaperis boleti, assembly GCA_963583935.1. NCBI lineage: Eukaryota > Metazoa > Arthropoda > Insecta > Coleoptera > Tenebrionidae > Diaperis > Diaperis boleti. The sequence goes on from OY757244.1 coordinate 53,655,604, forward strand.
GCCAGGTCACAGTTAATCCTGAATAGACGTTGACGTCTCTGAACATTTGTTTCTTCCGTGGATCGTTGCAAATTTTGGCTCGCGCGTCGCGCTCTACCCCTTAAAGAAACCTACTCCAAGAATGTCATATTTTCCTGTACGTGAAACTCGAAATTTGGACAGGATCGACTGTGACTGGCATCCGAGGTTATGTATTTTTTTTCTGACATTTCTCCGTCAGAGACCGGATTTTCGTGTAAAAACTTGCACAATGCATACCTGTGCTTTTGTAATAATTTAACTTCGTTTTTTGTTTTTTTTGCATGAATTGCAGTTAATTAATGTCTAATATTTGCAACTGGTGCAATTTGTGAAAATCGAAGGGCGCTGTTGTTAAGTAGGAAGATAAAACAATCGCTATGCATTTTGCATCAAATCCGGTCTCTGCCCATTATTAACTACTGGTCAATAATGAAAAAATTATTAACTACTAGGAAAGAAAAACAACTTCACACCTCCTCTACAAACTATATAATCGTACATTCTACAGCTAGTAGTGAAAAAAACAAATTTTTGGCCTCGTGAACTGTAAACCTGAAAATCTACGTGAACTGTAACTATGGAGGTGATGGTTTTTACGCTTCACATTGCGGTAAAAATTCACACAAATTTTCCTTCTTAAAATACGTTTATAAAAAAGAAACTGCTTGTCCAACGAAAGAATACTTATTAAAACGCCATTTACACAAGTTTTTAATTGTTGAGTGTTTGAAAAACATACGAAAATACACAAAGACAATTTCAATGTTTTGACGTTTTGACGTTTCAAACGAATGGATTCGGATTCATGGCCTGAACTGTCAACATGACATTGAAATTTTTTTCAAATTTCGTTGGATTAAAACTTGTCGTCGGCCAAAAAGTCTAATACAAATCTTGCGCGTTAACCATTTTACAGGGCTCAATCATTAAAGCACTCCGCTGGCGCGTCGTGCTTCAAATCGATTTCGCCCTGTAAAATGTAAGTTACCGCACACGAATGTAAATAACTATTCCTTGTTTATTTGCTAAAACAAGAAATTAAAATTATCCCCAGCCTGCTCCGATGCCTTTTGTAAATATGTAATAAGTGGCGGCATCTATAGACGGATAGTTGGATAGCTACACAAAGAAACCTGTAATAATTAGAGAAACCGTTTTTCCCGACAGACAACGAACTGTCAATAGTGAAATGACAAGAAAATAATTGATAATTTACATCATTTTGCTCTATATGTATGTATGTTAACAAAAAAGGATATTGTTTTGAGCACTTCTCAAGTTTAACAAGAACACAGCATCATGAACCACCACTGAAATAAAATTTGAAGGTACGGCATACAATTTTGGTAAAAATTGGTGCGCAAATTGTCTTGGAAATTTGTCAATGTCCAAATAATGACCCAAGTGTCAAGTGATTCACGCAAGGTTAATAGTATTAAAGCCAAAGTTCTCTGAAATGATGCAAATCATTAATTTTGTTGACTTAAATTGTTCTATCGGTATCTAATATATTACCAGGTATAAACATTTACTTACAGTGTTTATAACTTTGTTTGAGGAATGTCATGCACTCCTTTTATCTACTGTTTTTGATAATTTTAGTTTAATTTTGCTTCTCGTACTATCAATTCGTGCTTATCACCTAACTGATAATGTCTGTTACTCAATGTGTTTTCCTCTGACAAAGTTTATCCAGTTTGTTCATTTTGCTGACCACAATGTCCTGTATTAGTGAGGATTCCAGCATGGGATCTGTCTGGAAACGACTACAAAGAGTAAATAAACGTGCAGCAAAGTTCCAGTTTACAGTGTCATATCATCAGCTTGCAATAGAATTTACTTCAAAATGGTAAGTGTATGTATTTGTTATTCTTAATATGTATGGGCTTACATTTATCTTATCAAAGCAGTTTGATTTACAAGTTATAAAGAAGAAGTCTATGCTGTTTCACAATGTTTATTTTCCTCTTTGATAAATAAAAATTAGGTTATATTATGTGATTTTTGAAAATTCTGATCTATCTGTGAAGTTCATGGCCCCACAGCAATGTAGATCAGAGCAGTAAAAAATCGTTCTGTATGTATTGTATTCATGCTTATTACAACAGTACTGCTCTTATTTTTAAACTAAATTTATACAGGAATTATTTTACTATTACATTGCTTTTAATACAAGCACTGTTATTTCCTGGTATTATCTGCAAGTGACATCCTACGCATACTAATTAGGTTATATGGCACATTAATGTTGTGTATTTTAGGGAACCACATAAATTATCAGTGGTATGGTCACGCAGGTCGAGAAGAGTGGCTTCAGCGCCAATGGCGTGGGAGCCAACATTACAAAATGCATATAAAGGGTTAGTGGTTTGGCCAGTTCCAGAAAATCACCAAGTCGCAATTACCTTATTCAAGGATCCTAGAACAACAGAACTTGAGGATAAGGATTGGTCATTCATATTAGAAGATGTAAGTTCATAGTTTCGATAAACTCTTGATTAAAACTAGCAAACATTTAATAACAAATAAAATAACAGAAATGCAGATATAAAAGTTACTCCAAATCTTCAGAAATTAATAATTGCAGTTACCAAAAACACACTATAAGAAATGAATTTGTACCTACACCACGTAACTACAGATGTATCAACAATTAATGTTTCAGGTGGTATGTAATAGATTCATATAAAAGTATAGATTTATTTTTGCCTTTAAGTTGGCGGAATGGGATTTGTAAATCTAAGGTTATGTTTGTTTAATTCAAATTTAAATGTAGATGTCAACCATCTGTCATCAACTGACATGCAGACTGTTTTGTTGCCAACTCAAATTTTTAACCTTGATCACTCAGTGATTTTTTGTAAGGTTGGTTATATTTTATTGATCTTACATTGGCACATCTGATTTAAAATTAATGCGTCAAACTAAATGAAAAAAAAAAAAAAAAACACGAAAGTGCATCAACGACAAGGTGTGCCAATTATACAATGGTACTACAACTCGGCCGGTGTTGATATTGTCATGATCAAATATTACCTAATGTTGAGAGCTTAATAATGAACGGATATTTTTAGTTCCACGTTTTAATAGGACAATAAAAAAGTAATCTTGTACAATTTTTTAAATTTTTTAATCAACTCGTACCGATTAGGTAGTTTCTAATTTAATTAAATCCTAATACTAATACAAAATACAGTTTTTCAGAAAACGTGTGTCGTTTCTCAGTTGATTTAAATACGATACCTGCTTCTGATGAAAAATTTTGACTAGCTGTTGAGTATATTTTGAATTTTTATGACACAAAGCTGGCCATGCAGAAAAGGCCAAATAGAACTACGGCAAGCTGCTTTATTCCATTTATTACTTTTTATTTGGTCTAATTTTTTGTTTCTAAATTTTATAATATTTATATAATTTTATATAAAATTGCAAAATCCGTTTCCTGAATTCCCAAACCAGCCAAGTTTGTTTAATTTAGAAATTTTAGAAGGTACTACATACCGGGTGTCCCAGAGGTGTGTGGACCATCAATTACGCCCTTATTTTGAAAGATATCAAAATGGGGTTTTTGGAGGACGATAGCCACACGATACATTCACAATTTAAAATTATTAGAAATCATATACAGAGTGTCCTAGTATTAGTAATATACCAAAGTTGTTTTTTTAAATGGAATGCCCTGTATATTAGTTGGTGAATTGAAAGACAAGTTAATGCTGAGCAAAGTGATATAAGGTATTACAGGTTTATTATGGACGGTCTTGAGTTATGAAGAATTTTAGGTCAAAATTAGTGCTTTTTAAAAAAATTGCAGAGACCATTCCAACAGAGATAACTGAATACTTTTCTGTCAATAATTTTTTATAGACCAAAACTTTAATACGCACTGATTGAAAGTCATCTAAATTGATATTTCTATACAGGGTGTACGATTTTGCAAAATATATATGTAACAAAAATTTTTTTTCAAATGGAACACCCTATATTCCATTATACCACCAAATAGCATTTTTAATAAGCTTTCTGTCAATATATAGTTTGCCTCGGCAAATGTTAGTACTTTAAATAATTTTTACAAAAAACGTAAAAAACTTTCCCAAATTGATGAAATTGTGTAAAAGATCAGATCGCCTTGGACTTGTTGCCATGGAGATATCTTTTTAGAGTGGTTACCATGGAGCCATTTGATCTTGTTGACAGTAAGTTTCACTTTTGTGATTTTTTTACTAATGAATTTTACGAAAGAAGTAATGATGAATATGGTACAATGCGTTAGGAGAAGCCGAAAGAAATTCCTTTTAGGCCACAAATATTTACATTTTTTTTAAAACACTGGAAACGTGGCCTACAACAAAAAACAATTAATTGGTAGAAGAGTAGGTGAAAACACTGAGCTAGAAGTTTTACTAATGTTAGAAGAAAATCTTCACTCCAGTACAAAAGAATTTGCTGCTCAATCTGATATTTCGAAATCTTCAGTAAACCGTGTGATCAAAAAACATCGGTTTCATCCATACCACATTGAACTCCATCAAGAATTGCAAGAAGCTTATTTTGCAAAAAGAGGGGAATTCTACGAAATAATGGACAATCTTCTAGAAAGGAATAGAAATATTTTAAACAGAATTTTGTTCACTGATAGATAACATGCACTGTTATTCCACTGAAAATCGCTACTGGATGCGGACGATTGATTATCAGAATCAGTGGTCTTTAATGTGGTTGCAACAGGATGGAGCTCCTGTACTTTTCTATCGGAATGTAAGAATATATTTAAATGACTGGTTGCCGAGACGTTGGATTGGTAAATGGCCCGCAAGATTCCCAGATTTAACTCCTCTAGATTTTTTCGTTTGGGGTTATGTAGTCTATCGAATTTTTACGTAAACCTAAGTCTGTCTACCTCTCTGGGTCATTTCTGAAGTAATTTAATAAATTAGACAATAAACGACTATCTCCATGGCAACAAGTCCAAGGCGATCTGATCTTAATAGGCGATTTTAGCAATTTCGGGAAACTTTCTAGGTTTTTTGTAAAAATTACCTAAATCACTAACATTTGCAGAGACAAACCAAACATTGAAAAAAAGCTTATTAAAAATGCTATTTGGTGGTATAATGGAATATAGGGTGTTCCATTTGAAAAAAATAAGTTATATATTTTGCGAAGCCCTACATCCTGTATAGAAATTTTAACTTTAATATATTACTAATACTAGGACACTGTATATGATTACTAATAATTTTAAATTGTGAAGGTATCGTGTGGCTATCGTCCCCCCAAAAACCCCGTTTTGATATCTTTCAAAATAAGGGCGTAATTGATGGTCCACACACCTCTGGGACACCCGGTATGTTCATTTAGTGTACCATAATATGCATGTTGTTTATCAAGGGAATCTGGAAATCATTTCTTTATAACGTAGAACGGGTTATGAATATCACAGGTTTCACATAACAACCACAACCTTGTATGCTAACCTCAAAACTACTCTAGCACACAGTGGCCAATATCTGTTTTTTTATAGGTATGTATGAATGAATGATGAATGAAAACCCGAAAAGAAGTACACAAATAACGTGTGATTTACACGGCAATTTTTTTTCACCATGATTAACATTAAAATTTAAATATTTAAATATCCTTAAGTCGAACGTGATTAACATTGACCTAACCTACCGTCATTGTCTATGCAAGCCCGAACACGACCTAACCATGATACTTGCACTCTACCGAAAACACCATTTCGCATTTCGCGAATTGCTTAGTAGTTGGAGTAGCATAGACTAATTATTGTTTCATATGGCCCCACACAAAAACAAATCGCACGGATTTAAATCTGGATAGCGTGACGGCCACGGCATCCCTCCACTATGTCCTATACATTTATTTGGATAATTAGCATTTAACTACTCCCGCACAATAGCAGCGTGATGTGGAGGAGCTCCATCTTGCAAGTACCACATCTTACGGCGTGTTTGTAGATGAACGGCTTCTAAAAGATTATTCAAATTCTGTGACAAGACTTCTAAATAACTGGTCGTTGTTCGTCCACGATTCTCACCCAAACAAATCGAAAATTGTTCTTGAATTATTGCGTTCTGTTTTTCTATGCTCCAAATGTGTGTTTTATGGCTATTATGCATACATTCACGGATAAAGCCTGGTTCCATTGTACCAAGGATCTTTTTGACAAGGTGGGCATCGGCGTCGGTTTGATGCAACGGCCAGTCACAAAATTGAACACGGCGGGGCATCTTCCGGTTTCAAAGTCTGGACTTTTTGAACATGATATGGATGTAAGTCTTGTTTATGTAAAATATGCCAAATCATGGATCGCGAAAGACCTCTTCGCACTGCCAAGCGTCGCGTGCTGATTCCTGGATTAGCTTCCACTCTTTCTAAGACGTCTTCTTCGGCACCCAGTCGACGGTCACTCTGTGTGGAGATTATATCAAGAGTGTGCATTTCAAAACTTCCACTTACACGGAGGCGTTGTACAGTTGTTGGCCTTACGATAAAAAAAAACACCCTACTTTAATTGAATAAATCTTTGCAGTTGCTAGCGGTTCTCAAATAGTTTGGCGAAGTTTATGCTTGTACTCTTGTACCCACACGGTTCAACTTACGAATGCTGCAGATCGCTACGGATATACTACAGGTTTAAATATTCACCACACTTCGTGATACATCCTGTATATACTGATTTGAGGAAAAAATGCAACATTTTGAATTTGTACTCCGATTAATAAAATTTATACAGAAGTTGTATTACAAGGAACCATCCAAACGATTAAAATTTCGTAAAAAAATAATATTTAATATTGTTTGGATGCTTCACAATTTCTTATGCATTCGTTTACTGGGCGGTTGTGGTATTTCATCACAAGTTTCTTGAATACGACTTTGAAGATCATCTAAATTGTTTGGAGCATGAGGTAAATTATTCAGTCTGAATCCGATTATGTCCCATACATCTTCGATTGGCGACAAATCCGGAGACCTTGAGGGCCAAGGAAGGATCTCCACGTTAGCTCCTTCAAGGAAGTCTCTAGTTACCCTTGCCGTCTGAGGACGCGTGTTATCTTCCTGGAAAATAGTGTTGCAGTTGCTGTAGGTAAAGCAGAAGAACTCGCTGCAGTACATTAGCGATATAGCGAAGGGCGTTCAAACTGCCAGGAATAAAAACTGGAGGTGACTTAGTTCCATAAGTAATGCCACCCCAAACCATAACCCCTGGTGTAGTCCAGTATGACGCCTTTCACCACGGCGACGTCTGACCATCCAGCGTCCATCATGGGTCCATAAACATAAACGCGATTCATCCGTGAACACTTTCCGTGGCCATTCGTATCCCGGGTTTACCACCTAGTTACACCATTGTACTCTACGAGCGCGATGAGTAAGTGGTAGGCATGGAAGTTGACGGTAACTTCGATGACGATCCACCATTTCGCATGCCAAAAATACGACCTCTTTCAAAGTGAGATAACCGGTTAAAATGGGGATGCTGACGCGCTCTAGCCATTTGGTAGTTGATATGATAGTTTTCCCCTAATATTTAAGAACTCTAAACGTCAGCTACTCCAGTAGCGGTGCCACTAGAAGTGACAGCATGTGAAAGTTGTAAAAAAAAATTGGTTTTAGTATATTGATACCGCACAAAAATTCATGAGATGGTTTTTCAGATCATCTTTAACTAAAAAATAATCGTCAGCTGTATTGAAGAGGGGGCATTATACGTCAGTCACGTATATTATATGAACCATGTTAATTTTTTTTTAAGTATAAAGTCATTTTATACCTTATGAAATTTCTGCAGCTGGATTTTTATGCTTTTAATATAATAAAGAAAATCATCGGTCGTATTTTTAACGGGCTAAGAGCGTCAGTCAGCGTCATAAAAAATGCTGCGCGGTCAGTCCATCTGAGCGTTGCATAGTCACTTTGGCAAATGAACTGACGATCTTTATACCCACAAACATTCAGCTGACGGTGATTTTTATTTTTGTTAACCATAAAAATACACCATATTTTAATTTCAATCAATTTTATACAGGCTGTCCCATTTAAAACTCCCCAGTCCAGATTTCTCCGAATTGATTGTTGTGATTGAAAAATCCTCGAACAGGTCGATTTTATTTGCCAGGGGCACATCTCCTCAGTTTCCTTTCAAGTTCCAGCATTGCGCCCTCTTTGAGCCCCAAAATCTTAAATGGCACTATGGGTCAGTGATACCTCATTTAAAAGGTATTGGAGGTCTCTCTACAACTAACATTCTTCTAGTTGCACCGCGGGTGCAGCAACTGACGCTCATTTTGCTGATTAATTATTGAACATTAAACAACTGCTAGAAATGAAATTCATTCGGTATAAAATTCCTAGAAAAAATGCAACGCTACCTCCCGGACTATTACCAACATAAGGAAAAAGAACAAATAGATAACCAGTTGGAGATTTTTGTTCAAATTTTAATCATTTCTCGTTTAGGCGAAAAAAAACATCTGGACAGAGAATAAGGCAAATTGGGCAACTATTTCGGAGTGTTATTGCATTTTTTCCCTCAAATCAGTGTATTATGTAAGTACTTTGAGCGATATACGCGTCGACTTTTTTTCGACAGTAGCCTTTATTCTTTAAGTGCATACACTTCCTCAACTTCACTTCACAAGAGCGCTGTGACATTTACGAACTATTCCCCTCAGAAAATTTCAACCAATCCAGAGACAGCATTATTTAAAATTTATCCAATCAAGTGAGAATATCATCGAATATTAAGCACATGTGTGCAAATATCCAACGACAAAATTAATAAACAATCCAAAATCCAAAATTTTATTCACGAAAATTACAATTACTAAATTGACAATTTACAAATGAAACCGTTTCGGGCAATAGTCTTTCTGTATATCCCTCGTGCACGCCAAATACAATCAGAGTAATGCACTTGGGATATAATAGTTGAATATTTATAATTTTATTCCCGATATCCATAGAACGCGACGTCAAAGGGAGCTGATGGAATCCACAAAGTTACAAATTGCGATAATTTCTGTACAAAAAAAGTTCTTACATAATTATGAGGAGCATAAATAATTATACTGAATATTTTACGAATGATTTTTTAGGAAACTTGCATATTTTAACATTGATGTCAGAAGTTTGAAATTTCGTTGTAGAATTTCGTACCTATTTTTAGAGAACATAAATGCATGTATAATATGTAATAGTTTAAGAATATACATCGTGTCATCTTTCCCACCAACTCGCTAACAATCGTCGTTAATATATGAACAATAATTTAATTTTATCGCGCGTCATATACGACCTCTATAAACAACACTTTTTTTCATTTACTTAAACAGGCAAATCAGATATGTACATGATAACAAGTAGATTAAAACAAAGGTATACAAATTCTATGTGTAAAAAGCAGTCCTTCATTATACCGAGTGACTCAGAGTAACATTACCCCTTTGGGGATAAAAATTATTGTCGTTGTTTACAGCATGATTTTTTTTAAAATTTGACAAAGACTTGATTAAAGTTACTCTGAACAACCCGATGCTAGAAATTGGTCTAGTTTTGTCCATGATGACTAAAATCAAAATAATGTTCATTGATTACATTAAAGATTTCCTTACGCACTTAGTTTAAGTCTGAGACAAAACTGCATAATTTATTGTAGAATTAATATAACTAGCATTGACAACACCTATAAATAGCAGCAGTACTTTGCGTTTTTTTTTACTTCATTCAAGTCATAATTTTGAAGGTTCCAACAACTGGAAAAAGAAGACAACTTGCCGTTGCACATATCAATATGCGCAAGCATGCCAGTATCGAATCTACCCACTCAGAATTACAAATATCTCTCAAACCTACAACAAAGAAAATTACTTCCGCTAAGCTCGACTGTACTTTATCATGCGTCCTTTTACGAGAAGGCAAAGCAACGTAAGTTATTTACTACGGAACTTTACCGTTATTTGGGTTGTCGTTTGTTTTCATAGAGATGAAGACATGCAGTCAATGGCTTCTTTAATGTCCGTAAATAACAATAGTGATGATATTGCCGCATTAGAAGATGTAGAAGAAGACGATTTCTCTCTAAGTCAAAATGATAACTCGATTAAAAGCAGTATTAACGAAGTAACGCAGCATCTACAACAAATGACAAGTAGTCTATCTGGGTCAGATTTCGCAAGTACCCCCATTAGTGGTTTGTAGACAAGCATATAACTCATTTTTTGGCATTAACCTTGTTAACATTTCAGTGACAAGTATACAATCTTTTTCTCGAGATGATAAAACACCGACTGCTGAGAACTTTTCTCCCATTGCGGAAAAGCCGAAAATTGTTGCCGCAATACCTCCACCTAGGTTAAGTGATTTTGCCGAAAATGATATTGATCCATATTCAGAGCAGTGTACTGAATTATTAGATAAGTTGGATACACTTGATGAAGATGCAGTAGACGAAAGTGCAACCAAATCGAAAAATGTAAACGTAAAATTAAAACCTTTAGAGCTAAAAGAACACATTGATGTTCCCAAAAACCAGCAACAGAAATTGACGACGCCAGGTACATTTTTCCTTCTTTTTTTATTGGTTAAATGTTTAATTATTTTCATTTTAGGGCAAGATTTGTTGGAGTGGTGTAAGGAAATGACAAAGAATTATCCTGGAGTTAAAGTTACAAATTTAACTACAAGTTGGAGAAACGGAATGGCGTTTTGCGCCCTTATACATCATTTCAAGCCTAATCTAATGTAAGTTTTTTGTATCACTTGCTGGAAATGTTTTATTTTACATAAACATGTGTTTTTCGTTTGTTAAATTTTAAAGACGTAAGCAATTTATAATAATTCGAAATCGGTACTATTTTTGACTAAATTTTTGTCAAAATTGCTATGAAGTCGAAAACCGTTTAACGTTTGCTCAAAAACACCAACCTTAACCTTAAACGATAAAAATAACTAGACGGAGAGGTGATTATAAATCTGACGTCTGTGTATATTTTGACGCACAAATAAATGTTTTACCGTGAAACGACCTGTGACGTTAATTGTCACATTTAAGACGATGTTTGCCAAGTAATTGCTTCTGATGTGATGTGTAAAACACTCAACTATTGTATGCCAAATTACAGTTTTTTTTTATGTCGACAATTTTTACCGCACAAATGTGTGATTCCCACACTAGTGCGGTAAAGATTGACTTTTTGCAAAAAAAAAATTAGAACTATTTATTAATATAAATTGTACAATTGGAAAGATTTTCAAAATTAACAGCAGCTGTTCCTAAATTAAAACTGGGTCCTTGCACCATGTTTATTTTCCACTGATGTTTCAACATATCCCTCTGCAACACTGTCAGACTTCCGGCCACCGTGACGCTTGAGAGTATGCATATCTGCCCCTGATGATGCTGAGGATCTCCGAAAGCAATGACGTGTATACTTTGCTGATTCAGATATTCCTAATGCAGTAGCGATTTTCTTTGGAATTTCTCCAACTGTAATAATTCCAACAGGCTGCTGGGTACATTTATCTCTTCTGTAGGTAAGAAAAAATTGATCGTGCTTGATGTAACTGGGACGTAAATCCGTATATTTTCGAAATAAATCTAAACAATTTATTCCTGGAATATTTCCTTCTGTTATGGCAAATTCCTGCGTAATTATAGTTTCTGAATTCGGCAAAGTGATCTTGATAAATTCTCCTTCGTCTTGAACGTCTCGTTGCATCAAATTTGTGATCTCCTCGCGTCGACAAGCACCAAAAGTACCAACTATGAAAGCGACCTGAAATCATAATAATTAAGAGATTGTTTTTAATTATTTAAACTCCAATTTACCTTCATAAATAGGAAATCCTTATCATTCATTTTCTTGAGAAATAGATATCTCTTCTTTGCGAAATATACACGGTTTTTTAGGTCGATATCCTTCGGATTTCCTCTTCATAAAAGCCACAACCTAATATAGACTATGTAATATTTCAGCTTGCCTGTTTGTTCCGCAAAATAGGCAAGGACTACCTTTTCAGAGATTTAATTAAAAAATTTCACTACTAGCTGTAAAATGTATATACAGGGTGGAAAGTTTAACTGGAATAAATTCAGTATCTTCACTGCAATTGATTTTGAGAAAAATTCTTGAAACACGTCAATTTTTGTTTTTAAATTGCCACTTTTTAGCCTCATCAGCTTTCTTTTGTTTTTACTCAGGGGGCTGTAACGACCCTTAAGTTTTTTTTTTCAAATGGGAAGATATGTCAACCGACACATCATTGGAAAGTTTATAAAAAAGGAGTACAACGATATATTTTTTTTACTTTTCCAGCTAATAATGTAAGAAAAAATAAATAAAAACAACTTTAATCTATTTCTATCTTGGTAGGTTTACTGTTTGAAAATTGTAGGACTTGAATTAAAAAAATCTCGTTTTAGGTAAGTATAATGTTTTTTTAATGTAACAGATGTTCAATATGTTCATCAAGTCTTTCTTCACAAAATGCAAGACAATAATAAAACCAATTTCTTACATTTTACAACATTTCTGAAGTGATTTGCTGAATTTCATAGGTAATACGTTGTTGCAAATCTTCAAGATTATCGGGTTTTGTGGTGTAGACTTTACTTTTAAGATACCCCCACAAAAAAAAGTCAAGAGGAGTGAGATCTGGTGGTCTTGCTGGCCATTCTATTGCACCTCTTCTTCCGATCTACCTATTATGAAAACTGTCGTCCAAATAACACCGAACGGATGCAGCATATTGCGGTGGAGCTCCATCCTGTTGATACCATATTCTCTCATGTGGAAGTTTTGGATCTAATTCATCTCTAAATTGGTCCGCCAGAGCTGGGCGAAGCGTTTCTTGAAGAAATGGTAGATATCTTTCTGCATTAAGATTATCAGGAAAGAACACTGGTCCTATGATCCTAAAAACAGTTTTTAGGGTCTTATTCTCAGATGAGATAGCGATACATAAAACAAAACACATCCTTGAATTCCTTTTTTTATGAGCTTTCCAATGATGTGTCGGTTGACATATCTTCCCATTTGAAAAAAAAAAACTTAAGGGTGGTTACAACCCCCTGAGTAAAAACAAAAGAAAGCTGATCAGGCTAAAAAGTGGCAATTTAAAAACAAAAATTGACGTGTTTCAGGAATTTTTCGCAAAATCAATTGCAGTGAAGATACTGAATTTATTCCAGTTAAACTTTCCACCTTGTATATTAGCTTCGTGCATGGCAGACTTCCCCCTCCAAGCTGGAGGACCAACTCTATCAGCTGTTCCATTTAAAATGCATTGGTTTGAGGTGTTTTCAAACATACATTATTAAATTTGATGTGTTTTGAAAGTGTTTTATTGTTTTTTTAGTGTAGTGACTAGTAGAAGACAAGTTTAAAATATTAGTGATCAGATATTTTATTGAAGTTCGAGATACAGAGTGATCATAAAGTTCCGCACAAAATTCGTAATTTAGTTATGTAATGTTTTTGCGAAAAGGGCTCGAACAGGTCGATTTTTGTTTTCAAATTGCCATATTTTGACATAAAAATTTTGACGATGACGTCATCTGTTTTTGAACTATGACACCGTCGTAAATTTTTACCTTGCATAACTTTTTTTTTTGAAATTACAAGTCTTACTTCAAACAATTAAATTTTTATTCCTTGAAAAATACTATTTCACTACGAATCGGTGGTGAAATGGCACAAATTCGTCCCGAAGTGATTGAACGAAGCATTCAAAGCGTTAAAACACGTCTAGGAATGTGTCAAATAGTTGACGGGTGGCAAATAGTTAAGCACTTGCGTTAAATTTTACTAAATGGTTTTCGTTGTTTGCTTTCCAAATCTATTGTTATTTTTCAATTTTTTTTTCAAGGAATATTTTTTTTATTTTTGATGTAAAACGTAATTAAAAAAAAAAGTTATGCAAAGTATCAATTTTTTACTCTTGTTGAATAGAGAATTGAAAAGCGTATTAAACCCAAAAAAAAAAGTTAAAAAAATTGATGACGGTGTCATAGTTCAAAAACAGATGACGTCATCAACAAAATTTGTATGTCAAAAGATGGCAATTTAAAAACAAAAATCGACCTGTTCGAGCGTTTTGCGCAAAAACAGTACATACATAACTAAATTATGAATTTTGTGCGGCACTTTAGGATCACTCTGTATATAACGTAACTTTAGTAAAAAACTGAAGATCCAATGTTATTTTCACAGATTTGTCTAGAGTATTTATAGTTAAGTAATTTGTTATCGTAATACATGGTGATTTTTAAAATTTCTAGGGAAGCCTGCTGAGTTGAGCATGATGTTGATAATTATTGATAACAGTTTTTGATGGCACATTTCACAACACATCAAATTAAAATTACGTACTATAACAAATTACTTACCTATAACTAACTACATACTCTAGACAAATTTGTGAAAATAATATTGAATGTTCAGTTTTTTACTAAACTTTCTATCTCGAACTTCAATAAAATATATTATCACTAATATTTTAAACTTGTCTTCTATGAGTCACTACACTAAAAAACAATCAAACACTTTCAAAACACATCAAATTTAATAATTTATGTTTGAAAACACCTAAAACCAATGCATTTTAAATGGAACAGCTGATTGTGTTGGTCCTCCAGCTTGGAGGGGGAAGTCTGCCATGCACGAAGCTAATAGTTTGTCGAGGATGTGTGAAATTCTTTTTCTTTCCTAGTAGTTAATAATGATTTGATTATTGACTATTAGTTAATAATGAAGAGATAGTAGTTAACAATCATTTCATTATTGACTAGTAGTTAATAATTGAGAGACCGCATTTCATGCAAAATGCATATCTAATAAATGTAATACTTAAGGTAGGAAAAATCTCTTTCTTACTATTTGGGAGAATATTCGTGAAATTGTTTATGTAATTATAAATACAAGACGACAGAAAAATATTATTTATAGGATTTAAGCTGCTAGTAGTGCATTATACTTTCCTCTAAATCACTAATTTTTGCACGAACGCTGACTGGAATTCACGCTTACGAAAAAAGTTAACAACTTCGTAACTATATGATTAGTAAACTTGCCGCCCTGTTATTTTTTCGTTAACGTGATTTTACTAATTTAATTACAAACAAAAATATTTATATTAATTGTGAAAGTAGATAAAACGTTGTACGATATTTGTATCGTAAAGTCTTTACAGTCTGTTATCGACTGTACCGTGCGATCATTTAAATTATAAATTAGAGTAGGCTGTGAAATTTAAATTAGGTTGACACTACTATACTCCTATACTAGATTCGCTCAAAACAGAGAGTTGTAAAGACGCGTGATCGGCACGTGATCGCTTGCTATTGGTTTGCGAAATGAATGTGGTATTGACTTAAAAAAAACGGCAATAGAATGGTGAATGGAAGTATTCTATAGAACGCTGTGTTAAAGGTTTTTCGAAATACCTACCCTAATTTTTCTGCAGATTATCCAAAATTAGTCCAACAAATTTATAAATGTGTGGCAAGATTTCGTGATGTTAGTGTGTTGTAGCGGAGCGAGTGTTAGTTTTATGGTTTCATGATGATCGTGTCAATTTCCGACTCGAAGTCCGGACTTGACAATTCTAGATTATTTCAACCCGCACAATCTTGAAGAACTACAAGAGGCAATTTTTAATGCATGCAATGGGATAACCTTGGTGATGTATATTTGAAAATATGAAACGGAGAGTTAAGAGCTGTATTGAAGCTGAGGAAGAACACTGTGCTGTAATTCTCAATAAACCTAAATTTTTGTTAATATTTTATTTTCTTTAAATTAAAACAATTTAACATGAGGAACATAAACGTAAACAATATTTAGACCATAACCTCAAATTTTACTGTCAAGTCAATTTACAGGCTGGGCCATTGCATAAAAATAACTCGCCTACTCTAATTTATAATTTAAATGATCTCATGGTATAAGCATTCGGTAGTAACGGTAGTACCTAACTATTTTTAAAATTTAAGTAACCCATGGACACTTATTTTACCAAGGATAACTCTTTTTAGGAAAAAACTTGTTGTCGAGTGTAATTATTGCTCCCTATAATATTATCAAGCCAATGTTGAAAACACGTTGAAAAAGTATTTCAGAACGTCATTTCCAAGTGAAGTGTTTACTTTTCAATACTCGTTATAAAATATGCTAATTTGTAATAATTACTTTTTTTACTGGAAAAATCATTATCAGATGGATATAATTATATCTTTTATTTGATAGGTAGTATATTGTTGAATGAATTAAAAAAGAAAACGCGACTTTAGACTCTAGATTGTCATCGGATTAAAGTAACTTGAAGTAGTAACTTGATAATTAAATATAGATAAAGGTTTTAATAAAGAAATTATGAAAACTTGGTTTCGTAGCATCTGGTATATTTATTTACTTTACCGATTATAAAGCAAAAATAAAAATAAGGAGCAACTTCTGTTATTATTGATAGATTGATTTGTATCTCATGTAAATCAGTGCAATTTGAAAAAGTTTACTGTCATCGGTCAAAAGTTAGCCGAATGCAAAATATCAAAAATACATAGAGATCGAAAACTAAATTATTCAATGGCCATGGGTGAAAAGCCGCTTGTTGTAATTCAATAAAATGATTTATAAAATGTCAAATTTCAATGTCAATTTGATATTTCATAAATAACCAAACCCGTGGGCTACGCTCCACGTGACATGTTCCATCCGCAAAGGTAAACCGAAATGCGAGTTTTGTGTTGGCCATGCATCCTATAATCGACCGAAGAAATGCTTTACTTTCTCAGTCGGCAACTTGACGGTGAAAACAAAGTTCTTCCACAATATACGTTTCAACTGCTCTTCCTCATAAATGCTTCATATAGCGCTCTCACTTGGCACGCTATTGAACAGGATTGAATTGAATTTTTAGCACACGGCTTTTAATAGAATAGATTCTGTATTCCTAACTTGCAAATCGGTGAAATGTCGGTGAAATGTGTTAACCTACTAACTCCATTTGGCAAAATTTATTAAAACGATTCTATTTAGGAGTTCATATTAAACGATTTGGAGATAGCGGGTATTATTGAGATAATAGCATATTGTGCAACTAGTGCGGCAAGTTGATGACTCACTTCGTTCGTGCGCTCAACTTCGCTTTCGTGGGCAATCGACAACGGCGCACGAGTTGCACATACAATTTTTTATTGCGAATGCGGAATAAATCGCAGTATAAAATTGGGCTCCAGGGGTAAATTCAGTTTTAATATTTCGATTGTGTTTTTTTTTTGTTTAATTTCAACAACGTTATTTTTTATTTAATTTTAGCAGTTTGTTTATCTGAATTTGCGTGTGTAAAGAATAATTAGCTTATAGAGTTTTTTTTCTCTTTCTATCACTATAAAAACCCCATTTTACACTAGAAGTGGAGTTAACACATTTCACCGACGAAATCAGTTTTCTATTGACAGAATTTAGTACTCGTAATGCGAAGAGCCTACTGTTTTTCAACGATTCTGTTCACTAATTTTTTAGCGTGTTTTGACATTAACCCCTCGAATTTTGATTATTTTTTATTCCTGGTATTTTCTTGAGACGTTTTGGTCTTTTGAACGATTTTTGAAATTTGTTTACACATTTGTTGTTATTGCACATTAACAACTGAGCCTCCACGCAGCGGAACTTTTAGAGGTTTCCGATTCCACTAATTACTGCACTACTTATTATTCATTATTGCGATAGAATAAAATTGTTGAAATGGGGACATGATGTTTATGTGTAGAAAATCGGAAATAGATTTTTTCAAATTCCCTGTAATTCAGAAGTTTGCATTTTGTTTAAATTTCTTAAGAAATATTTGAGTAATTGCGATAACATACTTTTTGATAACGGCCAACTACATTAATATACGCTGGCGTTTATTATTATTTCAAAATAAAAAATGAACCAATGCATTGTTATCTAAAACAAAATTCTCGTTGAGAGCATGGAAGTTATTCAGAGATAACATTATTATCTTTGCATCAATTCCTTTGTCATTTATTTCATTGTTATAATTTTTTCTATGAACACTATGAAACTTACGAAACTGCACTTATGAAATGTTTCAATTATTATGTAGGTATTTACTTTTTAAACATATAATTACCTTAACTACAGCGTTTAAGATTGAATTTAATTTTGTTTAGAGACTTCAATTCTCTTTCCCCCCATGATGTGAGAGGAAACTGTAGGATTGCATTCGATGCTGGCGACAAATTAGGAATTCCCCGCGTGATTGAACCCACAGATATGCACATGTTAGCTGGTTAGTTTTACTGTTAAGTGAAAATGTATTTTTACTAAAAATTTGCTGATTTAGTGCCCGATAAGTTGGCAGTAATGACTTATTTGCACCAGTTAAGGGCACACTTTACTGGACATCAGTTGGAAGTTCAGCAAATTGGTAAGACTTCCGACGAAAGCAACTATGTCATCGGCAAATTTAATACGGACAAGGATACAGATATCACTAAGCAGGTGTTTGGACAAGAAATAATTAACTTACGGAAAGCCAAACAAACTCAGCAAGTAAATTTTTTCATGGAACTTAGATTTTTTTTTCTAGCAGTTTTTTTTTAGTTAAACAAATCACAAGAATCTAAAAAGGAAAAAGAATTGAACCAGACAAACAAGGAGATTTCTCAGAACATTGACCCGAAAATAGCCGCCTCTAAATTACAGCTTTCTTTAAAAATCACCAACGAACCCGCTGAGATTATCAGAGACACTAGAGAAAAATCGCCTACTGTCGTCAAGGATGTTAAGGATATTTTATTGTTGGGCTCTAAAAGTATAATGAGTAAAGTCATGTCTTCACCTTCTAAAGAAAAAACACAAAATAAGAAAGAGGAGAAAAAACAGGAACCCAAGAAACCAATCTTGATGACTAGAAGAGAATTGAATGATCCTTTTGGTTCTGACGACGAGGAAGAAGTGGTAGACAACAAAATTATTAATAACAAAGTACCTGAAACCAATATGGAAATGAACGGCTCTGGAGATTACAAGGTCCGAGAAAAAGAAGTGCCAAACGACGTATTTTCGGATTTGCCAAAACCAAATGTTGTAAGTTATTATTTTTGGAACATTACTTTATGCAAGTTAATTTTTGTTTGTCATCCAAGCACTATTACTAGTTTGAAAGATTTAATTGGTTGAAGTTAGACCTGTCAACTTTTTAGGATATTTTGTCACTGTTGCTCCTTGTGAAATACCTGAAACTACATAGCACCTTTGTTCCTTTCACCATTATTTGGTATGCAGATTGGAACGTTTTTGGTCACAAATTAAATCCTTAAATTGAATCAGTTCTACTGGTCAATTTAGTCTTAACTAATCTCTTTAGAATCAGAAGGAGCATTTGTTTTTATTAAGAACATTTACAAATTAACATTTTGGTGTGAAGGTGTGGCTTGCCATTAAAATGTTTTTGACGCGTGTGCAGCAAATACTTATGCGACATTCTGAGCAAAGAGAACGTGCGAGGCAGTTGATAGAACAGACCAGAAAAGACGGTTCCATCACCGCTTCCCCCACCAGGGTACGTAGCTTTAATTTTGCCCTTGTCATCTTGCTAGTACTTCATTGTATTTTATTTTTATTTTGCATAAATTACGGTGATTCAAAATAAATTTGTACATTGATTCATTTTAACCTCCTATAGTGTGAAGATGAGAGGCAGGCACAACTTAGGGAAAGAGCGAGAAAACTTTTATCTGAAGCAAGAAGAGGATCTGGTCCACAAACTGAAATTATTAGAGTTAGTCCCGAGTCAATCAAGACGCTTATGGAGATGGAAGAAAAACATCTTCTTAGTTTGGAAGAACAACGGCCATCTTTAGAACGGCAAAGTAGTACAGGTTAGTACTACCACAGCATTTTTGCTGTGGTACTACTTTAATTTAATCAAATATGCGTTACAAATTAACAGTGGATTAATTTTTAATTTATGTTTTTGCAACTGAACCTTAGTCATGTTTATATTTCATTTGTAGGTTCGGAGAAAAACGGCAATGTGCTATCAATAAAATCTGTAGATAATTCGGCAGAAAATTCAAGCAAATCTAGTCCTATTAATAGAGAAAGAATAACTCCAGATAAGTTACCGGAAGAGTTAGGCTTAAAAGAGGTACTTATGTTGTGTTTTTAATGTACTGTACTTCTAAAACTTAAGTTTGCAGATGGGAATTGATGTAAATAATTATATTGATAAAGAAATGGAAGATCTCGAACGAGAGCAAAGTGCCATTGATGAGCAAGCAGCTATTTTGGAAAAACAGCTGAGGGTTGTAATGGAATCTCAAAATAGTAATGGTGAAGAGGAGGAAGCCCTCATGGCAAAATGGTTTATGTTTGTTAACAAGAAAAATGCTTTACTTAGAAGGCAGATGCAACTTAATATATTGTAAGTACTTTTTAATTTTATAAATCCTGTTCCTGGAAGGAAGATTCCAGAATGGGATTGTCCTGATGCTCAATAACTCACCACCCTTAAGACGCGTGTAAACATACAATCGAACCTCATACGGTAACTCCGTCGCGTATCATATTCTGTTACGCGACGGAGTTACGAAGTGATGAAATTCGATGTGCAAACGAACCTCGTTGTAACATTTGGCATTTTCTACCGTCTAAAAATGCAGTATTGGGAACAGACGTTCGCCTGCTGATCCAAACTGGTCAATAGGAGCTCGCGTAATATTCATTTGATGCGCCGGAAAAAGACCATTAACTGATGGAACAGTATGATATTACGATGTGACGAAATTCGGTAAAGCCCGTCCACACATGTTACACTACAGAGTCACGTTTCGAGGTTCTGTTTACGGGTAGGGGTAATTTACTTATTGGCCACACTTTTTTTACTTATTAACAAATTTGCGAAGTACAACGATACAAATCTCGTTTATTCATATTTATTATACTCATAACCGCAAAATTTAAATAGGGTCCGTTTGGAGAGGTTTTTTTTTTTTTTTTGATAAAACATGTATGTAGTTTGTTTCGATTTTTTTTTATAAAAACTAATATGTACTAAGAACAAATAATGGGTGTTCAATTAAAAACTTCATTTAGAAGGCTTTGACTTTTTCAAAACAATTTCATGTATAATAAATAATTGTTCTTTAGCTATAGACAGCTGATTTTAAATTATTTAACAAGTAGCGAAAAAGACAAAGCAAATTAACGTAAATGACATCTGAATTTCCGAAAAATTAATTAAACCAGAAGAAATTTAAGAATATTCAAGTCGAACTCAACAAACTTTAATAAATTACAATGGGAACATGTTTCGGCAGAACACTACTGCCATCATCAGCCCTTAAAGAATATTTCAAAAATTAATTGTTGAAATTTTTATACCTACGTTAAAGTTTCTGAAAAACTTGATAGACGTAATGGTTGTCATCTTCGTATTGTTTGGACGTTTTTATATACCAATAAAACTATACACCCATTTGTGTATTTATAGAGAAAAAGAAGCCGACTTAGAAACGAAATACAAACTTCTAAACATAGAACTGCAAAAAATCGCATCTATTGAAGAATGGAGGAAAACAGAGGAACAAAGAAATCGAGAGCAGATGTTACTAGATGAACTCGTCCAAATTGTAAATAAACGCGACGAGCTTGTTCACCATTTGGACAATCAAGAAAAAGCGTAAGTACAGTTCGCTATGTGGAGAGAAAAACTACATCTTCTATCTTATAGAATCGAAGAAGATGATTTAATTGAGCAGGACTTGTCACAGTTGGATTTACAGCCCAAGGAAAAATGTGTAATACAATAATACTGTCCGTATTTAAATTTTTATTATTTAACGTTCCCCAAATGTAAACAAATTGTTTTGTACAATTCGTCGAAATTGCTTCAAATTCGTTATGATATTATACAATGGTGCTTTCGTGTGATATTTTATTTAGATTTATATCTAAGCAATAGGTCCTTCGCATAAGCTTATCTAATTAAACGAATTTGCAACATAATTTGTTTACTTGCCAAAAAAATCAGTTTTTATATTTATTGTGAATTTTAACGAAGCGGTTTTTTTAATAAAAAGACAATATTGTATTTTGAGATGCCTCAAAATCGATTTCTATTTATTTAATTTATTTCTTTGTAATATATTCTGATCAACCGGTTGTATTGACTCGTTATTTTTTTTATAATCCGAATTAAAAATTAAAATTGGCTGTAAAATTAGCCATCCACATGATAGTGCAATATAAAAGAACGACGTAAACAGCAAAGCTGGATGTTTTGCGGTGTTAGATAAGCGTTAGTTGAAAATATTTTTGACAATTTGGTGGTCATCTTTAATGTATTTAACTAACGTTCCATTCGAATTTTTTGTTGTTAACAATTTATTGTTGTATGTGTATAGAACTTTCCTAGATACGAATACGTACGTAACGTGATTTGTGTTTACCCGTCATCCTACCATTACCTTAATATTAGATTTAGAAAATGTAAAATAACTTTTTTAATGTCTATATTTATTTTTAAGGTAACTAATTAAGTTAATGTAAATAAACTTATCAGTGCTGTTTCGTTTTTTATTTTGTCATAATTTTAACCCCAATTGAAAATGGTGCTTTTGATGTGTAACTTCTTATCGGCAGTGTAAGATTTTTTGCACGGGGTAAGCATGCGTTGAAACTCCGTTGGCAGATGCGTCATATATCCCAACTACTAACTGCTGTTTGCTTTTGGCCCGGTGTAAGCACGAAAACGCAAGATCGGATCGTGGCGAGAAAATTATAGACCGGGAGCGGAGCGCAAGTGGCAGCTAGTCGACGGCCTGCGCGCCGATGTCCGCACGCCAGGTCCTTCGCTTTGAAGCCGCGAACCTCGAAGCCAGTATATATGGTGCAGTTTTGTTCAATAAAGTTTCACTTCTCTCGCGCGTGGACTCCACACACTATAAATTTTTTTTATTGCTTTTCTTATAATTCCCCACAAAATATTGGAGTGCAATAGCACTATCTAGAAATAAAATAATAGTGTATACAGGGTGTCATGGAAATACCTCTAATAATAATTTATCATACAACAGCAAGTAGACAAATTATGAAAGTGATTTTTGATTTTTTACCGCAAGGAAAAATGCAGACAGGCAGAATGCGCGTAAGCCCGGTCAAAAAAAGCGTGTGTGGATTATTTAAAAACGACTCAATTTGAACAAAGTAAAGTAGGTACTGTTACAACCAAAATTGGCGTAACGTTCTCTGTCAAGGTTAGAGTGGGATCAAAGTTACAAAAAAAAAAACACTTTTATCCGACAAGCCCTATAATGTAAATTTAACAATATTTAAATATAAATGGTGATTAACGTGATATTTAAACAATATATATTAATGTAAAAGGTGATAATTCAACAAATTTTAAAGGTAAAGATGACAAATTTAAGGCTAATCAGGATGACCAAGTGTGCAAGAGAGATAAATATATCGGAAAAGAAATTTCCTGTTTATTTTGAAATGAAAAGAGGAATTTGCATTTTTTTAACATTTTTGAATATACAATTTGTGTACAATTTGCGCTAACAATTTACTTTTTTTATAACATTTGTTTTTAAACAATTGAGGAACAAAAAATCAACTATAAAAAATAAAATCAAAAATCTGTTAGCCAGCGACTCAAGAGCAATTTTTTTTAAATTTTTTGCATGTTTTCGCATTATTTTATGTTAACGGTTTGTCTATCAAAACAGAAAAAATAGATTTTCCTTTCATGCGTGCCGCTGCGCTATGCAGCAGTCTTCTTCACCCTACTCCGCCTCATGTCAAACAGAAACTCGCCTAATCTGACAATTTCTGTGTTTGTTACAATTAAAATAGATGTAGTTTAGGTTTTGTTTATTTTGTGTAGCTTTGTATTTTTAGTAGGTAAGTTTTCTAAAGAGTTGTAAATCATAATTAGAGAAACGGTCGCTTGGACACGGTGCAAACAGATGTTAGACCGACAGGAGTAAGATTTTAAAAGTACCGTGCGATCATTTAAATTATAAATTAGAGTAGGATGTGAAATTTAAATTAGGTTGGGAGTACCAATTGTTGACAATTTCATTTTTCGAATGTCAAAGTGACTTTTATTTTTTATTTTCTGTATCTTTTATTTTCATGAGAAACATAAACGTCACAATGTTTACGGTAACCTCAAATTTTACTGTCAGTCAATGTGCAGGCTGGGCAATTGCATAATAAAAAAGCAAATAAATAAATGATCGCACGGTAGTTGTTTGAGAAAAGGGGTGATTGCCTGGGAAACGGAAGGTTTGGCTTTTTTGTGCACAGAATGCAGTTTTTTTCCTCTTGTAAAACAGGAATTCACTTGATTTCAGTCTGCGAAAAGTGCAAACGCAGATTTGACTTCTTTTTCGCAGTTACATTATTCTTCAATTTTAGTGTTCGTCAAACAGTGTCCAAAATGGATAACAGGCATTCAACTAAGGGAAAAAAACATTTGCAGTTGAGTGTCAAACGAAAAAATGCGTCTGGCAAAATGTTGTGGCTATTGTACTTGGATTCGTATTTTTTTACATTTTCTTTAGTTCAAGAGTCAGATAATTATTATTGACCTCACCGAATCCTGAAAAATAAATTGGATTTTTTCGAGCAACATTTTAAAGTTTTTGCTCTGTGTTGGTGGTCATCATTGGACTTAGTTTCTTTTTATGTGACCTTTTTTGGTAGAACAAACATGAATTAATGTCAAATTTGCCTGCCGAACGCGAAAGGCGGTCGTACGACTGAATTTTTCGATCAAACAAAAATATTTTTCCAATTTTGTTCTTGTAAACAACGATATTTTTGGAACTCGTGAAACTGTTGTAACCACTTTTATGCCAAGGCCCTGTTGAATTTCATTCAATATGACAAAAAAAATTGTTAAGATTAGAATTTACGTCTCTGTCTATACTATTACATTGCCAAATGTTAACTGTAACGGCTTCAGAAATTTTGATAACCCAGAACAAAACAAAAGAATATGTCAGCGGTTCTAGAAATCTGAATTCTACTTTTTCCTTTTACCTGTTTCTCATAAAACTATACATTTTATCCAGAATTGTTAATAACCATTTTGATTGTGTCGAATGTGAGGAAGCATTCCCTAACACCCTGTATAATGTATGTACATATTTACTGATTACATTACCGATTATACTTTGATATTATAGCAATATAAAAGCAGAAGTAGGTTTTTAACATACATACAATCGAGCAATAGGCGACTCTCGCCCGTAATGAACCTCCCCTAAGCGAGAACACAAGCGATAATCAACCTTGTTAAACCCTATGCACGTGCTCACGAAAAAATCGAAATGAAATTTTGGAATAAAGTAAAATAAAAAATAATTCCCGCATTAGAAGGCTAAGATTCCACCCTAAAACGTTATTCATGGGTACTTTTTGATGAGAGTGCGAATAAATTAGATATGACAGTGTAAAGCGTTAATTTGTCTAAACATTAAGGTCTGTTTCATTAGGCTCCGGCAAAGGTTCAGGTTGTCCATTTAATCCCGTGCTTTTCGGTCATACAAAATATATGAAAATACATAGTTTTCTCTGCCTTATATATCTGAGCTGCGATGAGTGCAAACTATCTATTATGAAGATTCAAATTGTGCAAAAAAAATTTTGGGGTGTTTTTTACATTTTACCCTCTACAGCCACCCCATACAGGACGATTTTTGCCGCCTTCTGGATTCCGATATATGTAATGATGAGAGATCATTTAAAATTAGTTTCAGTTTTTAACCTCGAAGTGCAAACGAAAATCATTTCTAGACGACTTTGAGGGAGCTGTGGACTGTTATTATCTAAAGAAATTCAATAGTTCGTCGAAGTGTATGGCACTCTCGACCATCTGTCCTCATCTGTCCGACCGAGCCGGCAGGCGGCGGCAGGTATCAAAGAGAAAAATTATTTTTTCTGTTTCTGTCAAAGCTATAAATATTAACAAAAATCTGAAAGCTGTACTGGGATTAAGATAATACAGACTACAGTTCTTGGCTCCCACTTTTTTTTAAATATTGCTAAAAATCTTAAAAAGAAAATTTTTTTTTTAATTAATTTGTTTTAGCAAAATATAGATTGTTAGCGCAAATTCTACATGTTTTTCGTTAATGTTTCAATTTTCAAAAGTCATGTAGCCCTTATAGTTTTTGAGAACATAGAAAAGTAAATTCCGCGCCATCTGTCGTTTCAGAAACACACTAAAACGTTGTCCGGATTAGCCTTAAGTTGATAGATGTAAAAGTTGATAAAATCCAATGTACTGATTTTACACTAGCTAGTGTGAACAAAAACTAGAAAAGAGCGTTGACAAAAAATTGGTACTATTCACTTATCTTATTTTATTGCCGTTGCGACGCCTCTCGCTGTCTCGCTGAAATCACCAAACAAGGGGACACTTGAGGCTTCCGCCGCTGATGGAATCGGCGAGTTGAAGTCACATAACAACGGAGAAAAGAATTTCGAAACTTGAAGAAACAGAGGAATCGAAGAAAAGCAGTCCTTATGAGCCGGGGGATGCTGCCTGCATTGATTGAGGAATCTTACCCTCTTCCGAGTTCCAAACACACGCCACACGGTACACAATCCAGCCAAATTTACCGATTACAATTCTCTACAAATTGCGATATCTACTACCTCTTAGATTCGTATTAATGCGTTTTGTGCATCTAAACCCTCTGCCAGTTAAAAACCTAAAATTCAGACGGCGGTAACTGTACCGTGTCACACTCCGCAGGTTGGGATCGAAAGAAAGATCGAATCGTCGCTATCAGCACAAGCTCGCTGCACCCTGTTTGTCGATGTCGCCTGACAACCTTTTTCTCGTATATGAAAAAATGAAAAATAAAAAGTCGTGCAACGAATTTTTATTTTTACCCTAAACTCAGCTATGACCTTGCAACAAAATAAACCAGCATTATTTGGAGTGACGCTCCAGGCCTCTAAAGGGACCTAGCAAGTTATAATACTACCAGACTAAAACGCCCAATGAATGAAATGGGCTCTATAGCGGCTCCTAGCTAAAATATTGGCACTATAGTAGCTTCCACTAAAACATTGCGGTCAGTGTCCACAATGATTACTCCTTCGGCGATCTCGTCCCCCTTCTGGAAGCGACTCAATACCGCGCTGAGCGAATACAACACCACGACAACGTTCTGCGTCGCGTAAGATGGAGTTGTCGCGCCGGTGCACAACGTCCCGCTAATGTCAGACTCGACAGCACCGCCGAGGACACGGTCCTTCTAGATTCAAAACCCCATCAGAGCCACCATCTCGGATCCCCCCAACAACAATACAGACGACCGACCTGAGAGACTGGACACCCCTCGGAGTACACACCGAACCGTGGCCCGAGTTTCTTCTTGTTCTCTTTTACTTAACCATTCTCTCCTCCCACATGTACCTCCTTTCAAACCCCCATCTCTTCCGGCTCCCACACAATGCATAAACGAGCGTTTTTTGGCAAATGGATGGGTTTGCGGGTTCCCTACCCCTCCGGTAGCCGTCCCTCACAATCCGTAAGCACAAAACACATGAAAGAGCCGCAACAACAATCTACTAATCCGACCACGGATATCGAAACACAAAAATTCTCAGGGCTAAATGTCTATTCAAAATCAAAAACAAAATTGTCTTTAACAATTACACTGCAACCATGAGTAGTTTTCTTCATTTAAGTGGTTTAGACCTAAGTCAGGGGTCAGGTTGCCTGAGTCCGAAATCTAAAACAACCATAGCTTCAAAACCCAAAACTAAATTGACTTGGACTCAATCGTGTGTTGCTGAAGACAATCACACTGCAACCATGAGTGGTTTTATCTATTTAAGTGGTTTAGGGCTAAGCCAGGGGTCAGGTTGCATGAGCCGTTGCAATACTATTCCGAATTATAAAATAACCATGGTACGCTGACATGCGCCCCCAAAAATGTTAAGAACCAAAATTGGCAGTAACGTTCCCTGTAAAGGTTGGAGTGGGATCAAGGTTACACTTTTATCCCACAAGCCCTATAATGTAAATTTAACAATGGAAAAATGAAATTGAAGAATAATATTTAAATATAAATGGTGATTAACGTAATACTTAAATAATATATATTAATGTAAAAGGTAACGCCTCTCGTTGTCTAGAGCTCAGTGTTTCAAATTACCAAACCACCGTGGCTCCTTTACTGTACCAAACAACGAGTTGAAGTCGTCAGATAATTTTCTATACAGAGCGTCCCAACTAAAATTTGTCTTGGATCTCACCCTTTTATCGAGGGGAGCCACCTCCGGCTTGAAACGAAAAAAATTTATTGTGAATTCTGATGCCAAAGAGATGTCGGTTGGTCCTATTACCACTACTAAGACATATTTTGCCCCATGTCAAAAGTGAGTACGATGTGGTCGGTTGTATTCTAAGGTAGAATACAGTGTTCTCAGCACTCAATCTGTTGAATTTTATTTCTATTTTACGAATTTTGATATCAATTATTAATAATCACTGCAAATATCTAATGCTACAGAAAAAGGTATTTTTTGTTCATCGGTATTTCCTCAATCATACCTCTCGTACTTGAACTCTCTGATTCTTTCCCTTCTTTCTTGTCTCCTCCTTGTCCCTTTCGCTCAGATCTATATCTACTATATACCCTGGCGTTTCTCTATCCACTCATAGTAGCACAAACCTCAAATTTTTCTCTTGCACCCTCTCTGTCTCCTTTTGTTCTTTTCATCCCCAAACCTCTGCTTTGTACAACATATTTTCAATCAGACTTTCAAACATTATCATTCTCTTCTTGTAATCGCCTCCTCACTTTCTCTTTCCTATTCCCCATATTATTATACACACCATGGCCTTATTTGATTTTCTTGTTTACTCCCTGATGTGCGTTGCCCGTGGATCTTTCATTAAACATACAGGATGTTTAAACTCGATAAATAATACAAATACTCGAACGAGTACAGGCCAATATTGAGAGACGGGCAAACGCTAGTCTTACGGGCAATGGTCGACAATTTGGACATTTGCTGTGAATTGAATTTTAATGTTCTGTTAAATAATAAATTGTTCCTTCAATTATTGTTACAAAAAATTACAAACCAAAAATAATTGACAATTCTCAACAATTATTGTTACAATTAATTCCAGTACCTGAGAAAAACATTGCCTTTGTTACTTAACATGTCAGTACTTTAATTGTTCATTGCAATTTCCTCAGTTGCCAGATTTACTATAAAAGAAACCTTCAGCCACATGCGAATCTAACACAAAATTTTGTTTAAATATTTTTCTATTGCGTACTCTTTGCTTCTGATCACTGTACCATTAGTTTGGTGCGGCAATTTTTAAACACCCTGTATAGCCTAAGTACTTCAATTCTTTAATTTGCTCTGTTTTCTTTCCTGTTTCTCCTCTTTTTCTTGTTAAACACCAACATGTTTTTCCACTTTCGCTTCTAACTTTTTATTCCTCACGAATTTTCCTAGGATCTTTTCACTCTTTTCCACCATTCACCACACGTGATCCACAAACGCCAGGCTTCACACTTTTACTCTACCTACTAGATACATCATGCTTGCGCTCTTTCTAACATTTCATCCATATACATTGTGAACAACAAGGGGCTGACCTTGCCCCACTTCCTTTGTTGTTATTTATTGCTTCGTTTTCTCGTTGTTCTTTCTTTGCCGCATCATTAATTTTCCTTTCTTCCTCCTCTATCTCTTACTGTTATTTCTCTTTTTGTCGCCGTATCTTCTAATATTTTCTTCAATAATTCTTTCTCCATCTTTCCTACTTCTTGTTTTTCGAATCTTGCCTTTTATAGTCTTCTATTGTACTCTTCCACTCCTTATGTTGTCCCATATCACCTTCTTCTGTGCTTTCTTTGTTCTTTCTTCTCCTCTTTTCTCTGGTCTCCCTCTTCCTATATTTATTTATATAAATAGGCGGAGGCCTGACTTTTTCTTTCCCCTACTCTGAATTCTTCTAGTTTTTTCCATGCTTCTTCCTTTACTATTCCGTAGTCTATCACCGTTTCTCCTCTGCCGCCTATATAGGTCCATTCTCCTGCTTCTTCCCCGTGTTTATTTCCATTCAACACCTTCTACTCTTTTTGCTCTATCCATGCTTTCCCTCCGCATTTTCTACCTTGTCTTTGAATGTTCTTTTTCCCTCTCTCTTCTTCCCAATCCCAGGCTCCTCCCCCCCTTTCTCCGATTCTCCCGTTGAAATTTTCCCCCCAGAAGTATACATTGTTCTTTGTTGTTTTTTAATGTTTTTTTCTACCTTGCTTAGTGTTATCTTCATCTCTTTTTTATATACTGTAACTATTTTCCACCATTTATTGCCTATATGTACGTTTCTCACTATATCTCTTTTCTCTTCTCCCTTCTTTTGATTTTTCTCTTTTATTCTTTTTTTTTAGCCCCATTATTATCCCCCTGTCGCTCTTTCTTTCTCGCCGACATTCCCACTTGAACAGTTTTTCTGTTTTCCCCAGTTTTGTTCTTCCATCCTTGTTTCAGTTAAACCCTAAATAACAGAAGAAGAAGAAGACGAATTGATAATAATAAAATTGATTGTGATAAGTGAGTTTATTTTATAATTGTATTTTAAGCTTTGCCGCACTAGATCCTGCGAGGTTCATGACAGTCGAGTAATTTAAAATGCTGTCACTCTGCTATTTGCAGGTTACGTAGCTCAAAAATTTATTTACAGAAATTTTCATAGCAGCCCATACTACCAGAACGAAAGATAGTTTGAATTTTAAATGTTGTAACTACTCCGATGTTTAATGTTCTTTTTAAAATCTGCCATTGAAAAAAAGAATAATGGGTATACCTACACAACCATAAAGGAAAACTCGAGAATGAAAACATCTTTGACTCGATTGTTAAAATATGTACCCCCTCTGTTGTATTGTATAATAAATAACTATTATTCTTTGTTAATTTCTGTTAACAGATACAGAAACATGTAACACAAACAAATCTATACCACTAAAATTAAAAATAAAATAAAATAATTAAATATATTAAGTTAGTATCCTTTAGGTGTAATTTAAACATTTTGTGTGCGGACTGACTGTATGCGCGCCCTAATAAATTTTGTAATAAAGTTTTTTGAACTCTTCAGAGGTAAGTAGATTTTCATTCTTGAATAAAAAATCTGCTTATCCACTAGGTACAGTTCCGGACATGGAATCTTGGCCAACATTTTTCTGACATTTCTCAAAAAAAAAAAATATATATGTAAACCAATCTTTATTGCCACCAATGAATGATTTATTTTTTAAAATCAATTTGAAGTTTTACTTGTCAAATTGAAAACGACAACGGTTAGTCTTTCATAACAGGGATGAGCTCTTGACTGGAATACATTACCGCAAGACTACCACAGAGATCTATGCCGTTCTATGCTCAGGCGGTTGATGCGCTCGAGACTAATGAGGCCATGACAAACTATTAGTGAATTTTAGAAAATGTTTTAGTGATGTTAGTTTATTCGAAATTAATTTGTACAAATTTATAAAACATTACCTCTACGTTTCGTGTTAATGCTATGTTTGACTCATTATCATATTAAAATCCATACACCATCACGCATCTCATTTTGTCGTCAACAAGATCAAGAACTGACAGCTATTAATAACAGATCAAGTCAAATGTAAGGTTATCAATAATAAAGACCATTTCACACATTCTTGTCAGTTAAACGTCAGTAGTGGCCAAGATTCCATGTCCGGAATACTCATAATAAATTTTCCTTTTAACAATTTACTTAATTTTTTATTGTCGTGTAGATTTTAATCAAGTAATTATAATAACGTATATTAACGTTAGAACGGAAATATAAAATACGTAGTACAGTAGGTAACATATTAATTAAGTAGCTCACACAATTAATTACTTAACAATTCATTTAACATCATTATGCCTAATTAAATTCAGACCGTTCGTCTGTCGACACTCTCATCTATATAATAAAAATGAAATGCTGTGCGTTGGTAAGCTCATCACTTGAGAACAGCTGGACGGATTTGGCAATTCGTTTTTTACACATTTCCTGCAAAATTGGAAAATTCAGGAAAAACTGAAAGTGTTTTTTCTATCGTATTTTTGTATGAACTAAAGACCATAATTCATTATTCGAACGATGGATATGCGTAATTTTTTTTTTGTTTTGTTCGTTATGGTTCTGGAAAAGTTTTCACTTATGATATCCCAAGTGCATTGATTTTTTCCGGAAATTAGTTACTATTCCCAGACGTGTTTTAACACTTGATTCGTTGTGAAATAGTATTTTTTGAAGGAATAAAAAAATTATTTTTGACGTAAAAAAAAAGTTATGCAAAGTGTAAATTTTGTACTCTTGTTGAATAGAGAATTGAAAAGTGTATTTAAAACGCCAAAAAAAAGTTGGGGGTTACCATTAAAAAAAAATGATGACGGTGTCATAGTTCAAAAACAGATGACTTATGTCAAAAGATGGCAATTTAAAAACAAAAATCGACCAGTTCGAGCGTTTTTCGCAAAAACAGTACATAACTAAATTATGAATTTTGTGCGGAACTTTGTGATCACTGTATATACGATAATTTGATAATCCTTTATGTTTGTTTTTCAGGGCAACGCTGAATACTAGTGTCACATTTTTTACATTTATGTCAAATTTCAACATCGTTTTGGGGAACATTTTTCGATGTTTAAACAACTTCATTCATGAAATAATATAATTTTCTCGAATTACTTTCGTGATTCTGAAACAATCTGTTGTAATACTCAAGTTGATTCAAACACAATACTCGTGTGCTGCGCATCGGGAAATTAAAGCGTCAAAAAATGACACTCGTAGTTGCTAATCAACTTTCGTATTACAAATCATGTAATTACAAGTGAAAATAAAATCCTAGACAATTACAAAGGAAAGTCGTAAAATTCGGACAAACTGCAAAAATCATAATATTTATATGCACGATCATAACTGAAGATATAGGAACGAAATTTTTGGTTGATTCCTTTTATGTTTTGTTTGTTATGCTCCCGGGATGGAAAAAACTCAATTTAATGTTTTAAATTGAAAAAAGGCAAATCGGGAAGTTCTG
This sequence comes from Diaperis boleti, assembly GCA_963583935.1. NCBI lineage: Eukaryota > Metazoa > Arthropoda > Insecta > Coleoptera > Tenebrionidae > Diaperis > Diaperis boleti. The sequence goes on from OY757244.1 coordinate 53,688,797, forward strand.
GAGAAAAGGGGAAAAACGCATCCCAGTCTAAATGAAAATAAAATTACATTTGTTTTTACCTTTGTGTCGTTTCTCGATCTCTCCAAAAACAAAATTTAGACTGGTAAACGTCTGTCGGGTCAGCCAGTAAATAAATTGCTCTCGTAGTCCAGGCAGTAATTTTGGCATTACTTGCATTTACTTGGACTATTAGGCATGATTTTGAGGTGCTCTTCGAATTTAATTTTAAACACCTTTCGTTTTTATTTCACGCGGAACTTGCTAAACACAAAATTAAAGTAGAGAACAGCGGCTAGCGATGATAGAACAAATTGGAGAGTTTTTATCTTTATATAAAATGTTTACACTTCTTCAAAGTTTTAATTCCCGTTTTTTGACATTTGTAGAATTAGGAACAAGTATTTCTCATTAAAATTTAAATTTTAAATATATCTAAGTCGAACTCCACAAACTTTAAAAAGTGTTAAACTACAAATGGAACATCTTAATCTTATCTAAAGACCCCCACAATATCACAAAGAACATTTCAGATTCAAACATGATTAAAAGCTTAAAAACAAAAATGAAAGAGAACAACATTTGTACTAATAAAGCTGACAAGGGTAATTGTTTGGTAATACTTAACAAACAAGATTACTTAAACAAAGTAGAGATTTTCTTAAAATCTGGTGACTTTACAAAACTCAAAAAAGATACTACTTCAAAATTTGTTTCCAACCTTAAATCTACGCTCAAAGACCTTTCAGAAACTGTCAAATATTTCGACCCACAAGCTTTCACACTAATACCCATGAATCCTTGCATACCTAGACTATACGGTCTACCTAAAATACATAAAACTCAACCTTTTCCCATTAGACCAGTAGTTTCTTTTGTCAATTTACATGTATCAATACTTTCAAAATGGCTTAATACAATTCTTAGACAACATTTAGATTTTAATAACAAATTTGCAATAAGAAACTCAATAGATCTTTGCTCCAAAATTAGAAATTTCCAAATTCCATCAGACACTAGACTTGTTTCATTTGAAGTAGTTAATTTATTCCCCAGCATCCCACCCAAATCTTGCTTATTAATTTTAAAAAACCTACTATTTAATTCTAATATGCCAACCATACATGCACTAAATTTACATTCACTTTGTGAGACTGTCCTAGATCAAAATTTCTTTCAATTTAATAATAATTTTTATTCACAAGACTCAGGCTTAGCAATGGGTTCTAAATTGTCACCTCTTTTAGCAGAAATATTCATGAATAACTTAGAAGATCAGTTTTTAACTCCTTCACCCTTTAAAGATCATTTTCTCTTTTGGTACAGATATGTAGATGACATAATTGTTTTATTCAACAAATCCTTATCCTACAAATTGTGGGGTAGTTGTAATTTTTGGTTTATTTTATGTATTTTGGGACGGTGTAGATGGGGCGATTCGTTTTATTACAGCTATCCGACACCAACATCAGAAATACCATCATTAAATAATATAAACCAGAAGAATGTCGATAAATCCAAGTGGAGTAAATTTAAATTAAAATTTAAATATATCTAAGTCGAACTCCACAAGCTTAAAAAAATTATGACATTGACGTAATTTTGAATTAAATTTGACGTTTTCAAAGAGTTACATGATTTTTAAAAGATTTCGTATTTATATTCTTTAAGGTAAGAACTTCTGTAATTCAATTGTATCATTAATCTCTTCTTAAATTAGGGCTGATGATGGCAGTAGTGTTCTGCCGAAACATGTTCCATTCTTAATTTTACAATTATTAAACTTTGTGGAGCTCGACTTAGATATATTTAAATTTTAATTAAATAATATTCTGTACAAATTTAATGCTATGTGAAATCTTCATTTAAAAACAAATCCTTAGTTTTTGACCAACTGCATAATGCCTTACCATTGGATGCTGAGGAAGACACGGTTGATACTCCACAAGAATTAGATGGTGTGGGACCATCAACCTCAAAGCGACAGGGAATTAAATAAATGGACTGCTGCATTTTAAGTAGGTACTCGATCTTACTTCTTATTATTGTGGTGAGACCAAATTTATGTCTACACGGTTTTCTATCATGTTTAGTCAAAGGCTCACTTTTTAAAACATAATTACGTCGTTTGTCAATAAAATCTGCTTAAATAGTGAAATGGGTTGAGTATGTCTATCCCCATATATTCTTTAGTGAAAGAAATGTTGATATTTTACAGAAACAAAAAAATTGATGGTAACTTTATTATTTATACCTATAATATACATTTTTATACATTTTTCAAAAATATTATAAAGAAAAACATTTTAAAGCAGATTGGAAGCAGGTCTTATGTTCAAGGCCCACTGACGGGTTAGTCAAACTTCAACGCTAGTTAGTGACTAAACGGTACACATATTGAAAAACTGTATAAGAACATTAATTCTACATGACTACATTTTGGTATGGAATAATATAGTCTGTAAAAATTATAGTTTTTAAGTTAATAGCCAAAACAACAAAGACGCTTTTTTCATGTTTTTTTACCATAACTCGAATTCCAGGAAACATTGTTGGTGGCAAACCTCAGATTCGTATTCAGCACCCCAAAAAACATAAAGTGAGACAACAATTACAACTACCCCACAATTTGTATTCCGTAGCCCTCAAATGACTAGACTACTTGTTAATCACTAGAAATAATAATACTTTTAAATTTGACATTTATAGAAAACCTAGTATCACAGATTGCGTAATACCTTTTGACTCTTGTCACCCTGTTTCCCATAAATTTGTAGCTTTTCATTCCTTTTTCCACCGATTATTTTCTATACCACTATCAGATTAATCTCTTCAAACAGAACTTAATAACATTAAACAAATTGCTTCAAATAATGGATATTCTTTAAAAACTATAAATAAATTATACCACAGATACTATAACAAATTCATATAAATTCACTATAACAGAAACAATTTCCTTTTCAAATTCATTAACATACTTTTTCGTCGTCTGAGAGAAATGTTCTAAAATACTTAAGAAAAACGGTTTTAAAGTTTCATTTAAAACAGATAACAACTTATCCAGATTTTTTATTAAAAATAAAGATCCATTAGATTACAAATCATCATCAGGTGTATACAAATTAAACTGCTCTTCTTGTGAGTCATTCTACATAGGTCAGACAGGTCGCAAAATATCAGACCGTATTAAAGAACATTTCAGGCACATCTATAACAACACAGATCTTGATCCTCCACCATCAGAACCTTCTTCTTTCGCCAATCATATATTAATAACGAAACATAGTTTTTCACCATCAAATTCCAAATTGATTCATAAATGCAATAAAGGCCGGAAATTAGATTTACTTGAGACTTTGGAAATAAGGAAAGCCTTGAAACTGGAAAACAGATCTTGTTGAAATGAACAGAATAACTTCAATAATCTCATTATTAATTCACTATTTTAATTTTTCACCACTCAAACAAACTTACCAGATTCTCTTTTTAATTTTTACATTTTATAAAATGTTGTTTTTACGAAATCTTTTAAAAATCATGTAACCCTTTGAAAACGTCAAATTTAATTCAAAATTACGTCAACTTCATAATTTTTATATTCTTTAAGGTAAGAACCCCTCTGTAATTCAATTGTATCATTAATCTCTTGTTAAATTAGGGCTGATGATGGCAGTAGTGTTCTGCCGAAACATGTTCCATTTGTAATTTAACACTTATTAAAGTTTGTGGATATATTTAAATTTTAATTTAAATTTACTCCACTTGGATTTATCCACATTCTTCTGGTTTATAAGAATTTCTCATGTTTACATGTCGTCGGCCTAATTCGCAAATCACATAAGTCCAAAAACGTAATTTTTCAGTAGGCGCTAAAAACTGTTTTTTACTTTTTTAAATTGTGACTATTATTATTACAATTATATTATTGCTTGAACTTACATCCTTTGATTTAGCACAATTTCAATAGTTTATAATGATTGTAAACGTTTTAATAACAGATAAACTCTTGAAAGTCTTATTCCAGCGCCATTTACATACTTGTGTGAAAATTTCATTCGTTTCAATGCAAGCTTAGGAATTTTTTGGAGTTAGGTGAAATTACTGCTCGGAAGATTATATTTTCTACTAATAAATGGTGCAAAAATCTCAATTTGACCAAATGTGGACTTATGTGATTTACGAATTAGGCCGACGATGTACTAAGCAAAAATCAGGCACCATCGCAGAAAGAATATTTATGACGCCAGAAGATGTAAAGCAGGCGTTGGTATCACATGGTATATTTAATCGTTTCATGGCCGTTTGATGTCATATTTTTTTCTTTATGTTTACATCCACAAAATAAAGATGGAATAATTAAATCAAAAAATAAAAATAGTGCAATAAATAATATGCAAAATATTTTTATTACAAAAATGTATAATACAATAATTATATCTTATCTAATAGTTGTGAACTAATCTAAAACTTAAATATGGCATTCAATAAATATAATCCAAGATAAAATGAATGGACATTAATAGTGGCATTATGTTACATTCATTTTATGCAAATCGTTGTCCATATTCGTAATTTCGGTATACACAAAAAGTTCAATATTTATATTTTACAACTATTAATACTCCTAATAAGTAGTAAGGTACATGGTACACTTGATAAGATGTGAAACTACAGATGAAGGTATGATTATATAAAATATACAAGAACATGAAATTTTAAAAATGATATCACAAATGAGAAAAGTTGTGAACGAAAACATCTGTATCAAGATCAATATTATTTTTATATTCTATCTATAGTTGTTTAATACTGATAACCTCCGTTACCACCACCGCTGGGGTAACCGCCGTTACCACCACCGCTGGGGTAACCGCCGTTGCCGCCACCGCTGGGGTAACCGCCGTTACCGCCGCTTGAGTAACCGTTTCCGATGCCATTGCTTACTTGTTCGTAAGAAATTTTAGGTTTGTATCCGTCGTTGTCAGCTACGTATTCGACAGTTTGGCGTCTGCCATCAGGAAGAAGGACGTAATACTTTCCTTGAGCAACATCACCTTGGCGAGACTCTTCATGACCGAAATCGTTACCAGAAGCAGCATCTTGAACGTGGTATTCGAAGTTGTAGTTGGCAGGTTCCTTAAATAAATCAAAGAAAAGGCGGATAGTTAATTAATATTAAAATTAGTTTTTGTTCTAGAGATTTGTCATGTAAATTTTAACGTTTATACTTTTCAGTGTCGGTGAAATTAAATATTTTCTTAGTATTTCTCTGCTATAAAGTACGCAAAGATTAGAATATATTTTTAAAATACAAAAGAAGTATCCAGTAAAAAATTAAAAAAATTGTATTGACGATGTCATTGTACCAAACTAGTACACATAATTCCATAATTACACTAGGTACATTACAATGCCCCTTCTTCTCAAAAAAATGTCTTTATTTTGATCATCTAGTAGTTTATTTCAACTTTCAAGTAATGTTTTTAAACTATTACGTTGCGACTTCCTCAATATCTAACCTGTGGAGAAAGAGAACGACCGACCGAACGATTGAGTAACCTAGTGAGAGGGCAGTGCTTCTACAAAAATTCAGTGTTATGAAGATACTACGTAAATGATGCAGATCATTCATCATATTGTAATGGCGCAAGAATGTGGCTTCGGGTGTTAAAACTATAAATTCAATATATTCAAAACGAATTATTTACATGTACGGAAGCTTGCCCAATCGATGAAATGATTATTTTTACAGTAAATTTTGTTAGAGGATTATTTATTTCATAAGATATTTTTTCTGGTTCTGATTACTATGCAGGAGAAAAGTGCTCTGACGTAATTTCTAATGTTTCAACAGTTCAGAGGAAATACGTTACAGGCTCATGTAGGCATAGTAGCGTTCAAGCTTTTTTGATTTCAAAGTTTAGCATTTTATGCAACCATTAATTAGATTAATTGAAGATACTGTGGAGTAGAGGTGCAAATATGTTTCTCAAGTAGTTACAGTAATTACTCACTCAAGTTTTACTCCAGATTAGAAGGTACGTTTAAACGTTATAGTAACTCCTAGTTTTTATTACACATGCCAATTTCTTTCTAATGCGATTGCATCTTGTAACAGTAATAAGACTGACGACACAGAGAAAAGCCAACGTTTAATTCCAAATATAGACTGGAATGCGATATTGACGGTTAGAATGAAATATTTATGGTAAAAACCCAACTTATATAAAAAAGGATTAAATTTTGAGCAACAGCAAACAGTAGCCAGTCAGGAGCTTTTGTTCATTTTAATGATGTTTCCTTCCGTGATAAGGATAACAAAGTGTAATAAAAATTAAATTTTTAAATTGAAAGTTAAGATGAAAGGAAACTTAAAAATAAATGAAACACCTCAAAATTTGTAATAAACACCGATTGTGTTTACGTTCAAAATATTTGTCATTTAATTAAAAAAAAAAAAACACTTACGGATTGATCATCATATCCTCCATTTCCGTTATATCCACCTCCTTGGTTGGGGGGCAAGTAGTTACCTCCTGGACGTGGGGCACCATATTCGGTATTGGGTCTTACTATAGCTGTTGTTTGTGCGGGTGTTCCATACTGAGTTGAAGGAGGCGAGAAAGGTCTTGGAGGTCCATATTGATTGCTTGGAAGATATTGACTACTGGGTATCGGAGGTTCCGCGAAAACAATAGCGACAGCGGCGAGAAAAGCAAGAGCGACCTGGAAACAGTTAACATGATGAACAAATGTGGATCCTCCGTTTGTTAATATTTTTTTTAATTTAAATCACTCAAATTTACGATTACGGCTTTAACAATAACTCTTTCCAAATTTGGAGATTCCGCACTGCAACACCTTGCCTACCTTCATTGTTCACTATAAATGGTATCACTACTCTGGTATGTTGAGAACAAGTGTTGTTATGTATCGGAGGATGATTTGGGATGATCTGACTGTTCGAACCTTTGGATTAGCTTTTATAGTCTAAACCGCAAATAGTGGGTGTAATCTCACAAAATACTTTACTTTCATCCCAAAACCTTGCTACAGTACCATCACCACAAAAATCCACCCTACCAACATTCCCCGCTAGACGCCTTTCGGCGTAAAAACAAACGGAGAAGAACAACCGACACGTGATGCGCCAATTCTTTTACAATTCGGTAAGATAAGTCATCTCTTACGTAGTCTAGTCGAAGGTAAGTAGTGGTTCACTGAATCGTCTCGGTTTTAAGATTACTTTGATCTTCATCAATAGTGAATTGTTTGCAATTAATCTGATTATATTGTATGGATTTATTTATGAGGATCTGTTGCAATTCGGTTAATTGCTGAAATGTAGTGTACTGTTGGTAAAGCTTTTTTACGATTGGCGCATTCGTCTTTAAAAGCTATGAAAAGATATTGCAATTCAAATTTATGTATTATTTCAGCACCTATTTTACTTACCGGTTTTTAGAATATTTTTCTTACGGGAAATGCAGGAATATAAATAAATTTATTCTCATAAAAAATCCAGCCAAATAATAAATCATCGTTTATTAACTTATTTTTCACATAACTTTTATACCACAGTAAAAGAGAATGACAACACTTTTTTTCTATTTTATAATTTTTCATGTGGACTCATTTGAATACAGAATTTGTTTATTGACTTTGTTGTCACAGATAATACCATGTCACCTACAAAAGAATACTTCAGTTTATTAGAGTCGATGTTTCATTATACAAAATGTCGCAAAAGTGGAACGACATGTTTTGTTTTAAGATATACCGGGTGTAGGAATTTTACATGTAAAAATAAGAATCTGAGAATATTGGCTTTCCTAATAAATTATTATTTTACTGCAAAACTTAGGAAGTAAAAGTTGTACAGTATAATATAGTGCACAACTTTTTTCTTTATATTATAAAGAAGTACCTATACCTAAATCCATAATTATTTATTTTACTGGTTTCAAGTGTTAAAATAAAAGATAAAAAATAAGTGCAGAAATACTGAAATTAACATCAGTTTTGAAAATGTGATCAATTTAATGATTCATTTAAATTATTTGGAGTTTGTCGTCCGACATTGAATCCTCACAAAATTAACTATTTCTTCAAATTTGAAGGTCAAATTAGTACATACAACAAACTATTAAGAAAGTACGTGTCATCTTTAAAATTCCCATATTTCATAAAATTGTTTGATTTCTTCTTGTTTTACTGGTGATGTACCAAAAGCTGTTATGAAGGAACTAAAAGTGGATTTTTTATACTCTACAACTTCCGTATCTAACGTTGTACTATAAAATATGTCTCAAAATGCATTCTACACCCGGTATAAATATGCGAGGCACACTCATTAATTTTTACATATATCTAATAAATTATTTAATATGTCCCCGAGGCTTGTGGACCATCATTTACGCCCTTGAAAAATATCAAAGCGGGGTTTTAGGGAGACGATAGCCACAACGATACCCCTACAATTTAAAATTATCAAAAATCATATACAGATTGTTCTAATATTAGTAATACTCCAATGTTATGTTTTTTTAATGGAATGCGCTGTATATTAGTGGGTGAATTGAAAAAGCAATTGGACCTTGTTATGCAAAAAGCAACCAACTCACAATATTTGTTTTGGAGGAAATTAAATTAGGTTTTAATTATTATTTTCCCAATTGTTTAATTTTGGATCATTTTTTTAAACTACAACTCAACTATTAAAGAGTTAAATTATAATGTAGTTTTATTATTGTAGCTTGCTTTTTGCAGAATGAAGAATTTTAGGTCAAAATTTGTGCTTTTTTTAAAATTTTTCAGACTATTCCAACAGAGATAACTGAATACTTTTCTATCAATAATTTTTTATGGACCGAAACATTAATACACACTGATTGAAAGTTATCTAAATGGATATTTTTACACAGGGTGTACGGTTTCGCAAATAACAGTTGGACTTTCAATCATTAAATTAATTGAAATAAATAATCTTTTACTCAGTTAACCCAGTTCCCTAAATAATGGTAGATGTGCGAAAACAAGCGCAACACGCAGTTGAAGACTGATCTACAACTTTTTTTCTGTCGTCTTCATCAATTAGTTTTTGCTTTTGCATATACGTTTTCAGATGATTTGCAATTGGATGAATGGGAGTTCAGACTGAAGTCCCAAACAGTTCATTAACTCTACTCTGATAATTGGGTATTTCCAAGTGACGTCATTGACTCACGCCCAAACAGCTGATCCGAGTCAGGTTCTGTTGATATTCTTATGGAACATCTTTATTTATGTGAATATAATTCTAATCGAAGAGGATATTGGGTTGTGTATGTAAATTCCAGTAGTAACAAACAAGAACGCATTTGTGAAAACTGGCGCCCTAACCGAGAGAAATTGGAGGTTATGTTTTTAAAATTGGTTCATAAGATTAAGAGCCGGTAAAATAAGAGCATTGTAAAAATTATGACGTTGACGTAAAAAAAAATACGTCAACGTCATAATTTTTTATATTCTTTAAGGGCTGATGATGGCAGAAGTGTTCTGCCGAAACATGTTGCATTAGTAATTTTACAGTTATTAAAGTTTGTTGAGTTCGACTTAGATATATTTAAATTTTAATTTAAATTTACTCCACCTGGATTTAAGAACATTCTTCTGGTTTATAGATACGTTTGTTAAAACGCACGTTTTGAGTTTCAATCTGAATTCATTTATTACTCTTTTCTTTTCTTTAATATTTTGTTTGTAAATACGTGATTAATGTTACCTTTTCTTTAAAATTTCGTTTGTAGATATGTAGGTGATTGGTGGGTTTACAAAGAAGATTAAGTTTTGTTAGATGATAATAGTAATTCGTTTATGTTTAGGTGATTATTTCGTAGAATTAATTTTCATCTGCTTTAGCTGAACTGCAAAGATTACGAAACGCATTACCGTAACTATTAAATTTTATTCCAACATAAATCACTGCACTAGGTCAATATGTATGGAGCAAAATTATCAAGATTACCATGTGGCCTTGATCATCGTCTATCACCTTCTCATTGAGACTATTCTTATAAGCCCAAACACGCTATATCTGCTGTAAGTTTCTGAGGAATTGAGCATTCTGCAGACTATTTGATGCTTCATCGTCAGCTTAAGATTGTCTTTTAGTGAGAGAAAAATTTCTTCCGATGTTGAAGTGAGATAAAATCTTGAATTTTGGCCGCGAGATGCTGCAACCTCGTTCAGAATAGAAGAACTAAAATGTCTGGGTCGGATTTGGTTTGTGTATTACAGTGTCCTTTTGCTTTTGGGGACAAACGAACAACCCATGTTATTTGGAAACTTTAAAAATGAATATTGATGACCTGGGTGACCATATTTCCTTACAATAGGGACTTTCGCCGTAATAAAATACCCGTAATAAAGGGGTCCACTCATAGGTCTCTGACAGAAGGTTCTCTTGCGGCATGTACATCTTGCCGAGCGTTGACGATAACTTTTTTGTTTCTGAAGATTATCGCTTGAAATTTTGATAGATCTTTGCAGCGATTTTTTGCAATTTGTAAATTTGAAAAAAAGATTGCGGGAAAATGTATTGCATTGACCGCACGGAGAACGGGGTACAGTTAATTAAAACTTCTCGTCTGGTCAAGATTGTGGAATTCGCAATTTATTAAGTCCGCTGGAATCAAAATTGTTCTGATTTTTGACATGTGCAATTAAAACAGCGTGGGGATGATTCACTGTGTGTGGAGACAAGTCGTTGCAGATTTCATTCCGATTCATTAGCGGCGTGTTCAATATTAACAATATTAACGTTATTAACAATAATAACAACAATGAATTATTAACAATTAACAATTATGTCTGATTTGGGGAATATGTCCTGTAAATTTTTAGCAAAATTTATTGAATCTATATATTGAGAACGGCTGGACCAATTTAGCAAATTTTTTTCCTGAAGTTTATTATTTTATGATCGGGTTTGTCGAGAGATTTTATCCTATACCTGACCACTGTAAAATGCGACCGACATCTTCCGCTCCAAAGCCCACTGTAAAATGCGACATCTTCCGCTCCAAAGCTACACCAAATTCTGAATTTTCTACCCAAGTTTCTACCCAATTATACAGCTTTCTGTATATTTCATGCTTATTTCAGAAATAATTTTGTCGACAAACATTATTGAATTTTATTGACGAACAACAATGCTAAGGCACGTGAGTTTTTTACTGACGAAAGTTTAATTCTTTCTACAGGGTAACGTCTATTTCAAATTTACCAATTGTGCGTTGTTTTTCAGAAAAAAATTTCAAAGTCATTCATTTATACTCCGAAAAATGAAGCAACTTTGTAATTTTTTTATGAATAAACAAATGCTAATATGGGCTTTGTAATACCGTCTTACCCTGAATTAAGATAAGATGTCCTTTATCGATTTTTGATAACCGCATATTCAAATAATCAAAATTAAACCCGTAAAATTCAATAAAATGGTAACATGTTTCCCGTGCATTTGGTATAGGCTCTATCCCTAGTAAATGACAGCCTTAAGGTTCGAAGTAACAGTACATCAAATTTCAAATCAATCGGATCTGTGAAAGTTAGTAAGACCCTTTTATCAAGTAGGAAATGAGGTGATGATCATCAAACGCCTGAACAGATCTTCATAAATTATAGCTAAGAACCATCTCGTCACGTCAGCTTTCAAACAAAAAAAACTCATTAAAATTGGTCCATTCGTTTAGGCGCTACGATGCCACAGACAGACACACAGATACACAGACAGACACGTCAAACATAACACCCCTCTTTCTTGCGCCGGGGGCTAAAAAAATCATAAGCAACTTTGTGACAAATTTCCATGACACCAGAACTCTTCTTTGTTTTGTGGGGTTTGCATGTTTTGATGTATCCATTTCAGGCATGTAAATGTTTTTTCTTGTGCCAAACCAGGTGGAGCCTGTCAGTACGATAGCTTGGCCAGGAAAGTTTCGACCACATTTTATTTGCCGATTTTTATATAATTATTTTACCATAATAATTCAATGCAAAATAAACTCATTGCGAACCTTCATACGAAACAAAGCGTATTATAGAAAAAAAATACCCAGCAATAATAGAACTTATTTCACTATTGAAAATAATGCCTCTCTTGTCGCAGTGCGAAGCAGATACCAGTTAGATATTCGAAATTGAAATGGTTGGGGGGTACACATTTTAGTTGCGTATTTTATGTAAATTTGGAAAATATCGATTTCATGTTTTTTTTTTTTGTAGAAAGGAATCGATAAATGTAGGTCTGGATAGAGAATTGAATAAGCTTTAAAATGATGTATCACACGACCCCCCATGCTATTTAAACTTTTTAAGAGGGTGGCTCCCCTGGCTAAAGGGGTGAGATCTCAGACATTAAAGTTTGGTACAATTTCGTCCCCCTTGATAACAAAATTGACCTGTTCGAGCGTTATCTTCTGAGTCTTTCGAAATTGGAATTGTGGGGGGGTACAAATTTTAGTTGGGACACCCTGTATAGTGTAGATCATTAAAAATAAGAAAACACGTTCATTAGTACAACAAAGCAGATGGAAAATCTACAATACCCTCTTTAAATTAGAACGTTGGCGTCCATAGCGTCGCTGTTATTACAAAGGGTCTTATTGTAACAGTTCCTCATCGAGGGCGACAAATTTGTGTAACATCCCCAACAACGTAGCTGTCCAATCTATGTGACAGTCACCTTTTTTAATTTTCCTGTTTCCTTGACAAAAGCGATTATGCTAAATAACAAAATAATACCTACACTTTAACCTCACTTCTTATTATCGGGCGTAAAATTGTTTCGTTCAAAAACAATTATTAAAACAGTTCTAGTACCAATATGGGGGCTGCACCACCACCAGGTAGCTTTCAGTCAAGACAAGGGTCAGCAAAGGCAATCTAATGTGTCGGTTTAAACTGTCAGACAATTCAAACAACAAACTTATTAACACATACTCGATCACTTGAACAAAAAGGGGCGCAGCTCAAGCGGTCTACCCCAATCTTCAGCGATTGGTTCGCCACAAGGGAAGCGCAATCAGGCAAAACACTTGAATTCAGGAGGGTCGAGTGGCAACACACCTTCTCGTCTATATCAATAGTCAAATAACGTGCTAAAACATATCCATGAATTCCACTCCTAAACCGGAAAACACGCTAAAAAGCACTGTAAATAAAAAGTGTTTAAAATAAATCAGTAGCTATTAATTATTATTAACCTATTGGCAACATTTTAAACACGATTTGGTACACACAAGATTCATTTTTGAATATTGAGAGGTAAATAATTTGACGATTATAACTGAAGAAAAATGACACATTTTTTAGGTTATGCGAATTAAATCAGTAGCTCAACGATGCAGTAGCTATTAATAAATTAATGAAATTAAATGTATTGGCAACATTTAAAAGAAAATTTGGTATACATAAGATTTAGTTAAATATGGAAATTAATTTATGGGGCAATAAATTTTGAATTGCCGTATTAGCGGCGTCCCGGATTTCCCTTGGGGTCCGACATCACTTCTGATCACTTCAAATCACTTCAAAACTGAAAAATAAACTGTCAAAGTGGTCAATTGTTATAGAAGCCATGACTTGCTTTCTTTCATATTTTGAAGTCAAATTGGATATTAAATCAATTAAAAAGTGTATTTTTTCTGAATTCAATAATATATTTTAAGAGCTTAATTAATTTTTGCCCTTAAAACTTGATTTTAACATGAATTTAAAGGACGAACTAAACCATATACTGCACATTTTTACTTTTAATGTATCTTAAATTACTATAAATAAGTGTGTATGTATAAATAATTTAAGGTTATACTAAAAGATGGTAGTGTCTTTTTACAGGTGTTATCTACGGTTAAAATTGATTTCAATTCGTCAAAAATTAGGCACAGAAGGGATTGAAAAAATGACATTTTAGAAATATATTTTTCAAAGACTATTTCACTCATATATATTTTAACCAATCATATGTGATCATTCAACAATGGAATCAAAATTTAAATTGAAAAAATCAACTTGTCAAAATTTTATGGGGGGTTACGAACCAATAAAAAGTCGCTATTACACAACGTACCTCATTTTTCAGCGAAAAAATAACAATTGCTGCAGTCACTGTGGCTGCATACTGCATGTCAAATACCTCAATTACCTGTCACTTTCATTATCAATAATTTGGGCGTTTTCGTGAAATAGTGTGCCGAATATAATTCGAGTTGAGATTTCGCTGAAAAATTTACCAATTGTGGACTCGAGTTCTACAATTTTGCTCATGACATTGATCAAAAATCACTCAACTGCGTTTCGTGATTTTTATGACAATGTCATTCGCAAAATTGCTAGGCGAACTCTCGTAACAATCGGAATTTTTTTCCGACGAAATCTCAACTCTTATTATATTATAACTGAATAAATGCAAAACAACGACTTGTTGCATAAACGACTAAATTTTTGAAACAACTTAATTGAGACGGTTAGATATAAGTAATTATTTAAATGTTTTCTTTTTCCCAAAAATTCATAATTCATGTTAAAAAGCGTTAAGAAATTTATACCAATATATTCATTATGCCATTACATTCAAAAATAAATTGAACACCACTTTAAGTACTTAACACTTTGTTATCCCAAACTTAACAAGGAATTATTAATTATTAATAATTAAAAAATAATTCCCTATATACAACCTAAAATCAAATCAAATTAAAGAAAGACTCCGTTTATAGGGCGTGGTGACTTCCTAATTGCATTTATCAGATATGATGAAAATTATATAATTTACCTCTGTCATTGGCTCCGCTTCGTTAGAGTGTTGATTCCAACCTTTCTCTGTGTTGTGGAGAAATTCTTGAAGAAACGGTAATAGAATATACTGTTTCGCAAAATTGAAGAATATAATATGAAGGGATCATTAAATATATATAATTACATTGACCCAAAATCGTCTAGTCAATTTCACTTCATCAAAATTTGAGATGTAATTTTAAGGTAATTTTTTATTCACTGAATTATGTTTTATATGTAGGTATAGTAAATGGATTTTCTACGTATAAATTGTGATTTTCTGTGACACTGAAAAATTACATAACAAACTGCAGCGTGTGTTTCAGACGCCCACTAAATTGATTTTATCTGGTAGGGTTTGCATGGTACAATAGTGATTAATTATTTCTGAATATTTTATGATATTGTATTTTTATGTTTGATATACAGAACTGACAAAACATTTTATTTCTCTTATTAGATTAGTGTGTCAAGATTTCTCAAGATGTTACTGCATACTTATCTCCTTTTCAACATTAAGTAAGTAGTATTTACTTTCCTTTTAAGTTCATCTTAATTAATTTCAATGGAATAGATAAAACAAGTGCTTATTATTAATAAGAAATGATGCACGCAAATGTTTTATTTTCCAAAATACATATTTTCTTTTAACAACTAGTAGGTATTACGGCATAAAATTAAATGAATACCTATCTGATGAATTATAACCCATTCAATCTAACCAATGTGAATCTACGTAAATGAGAACATTACTACAAAACAAATTACTGTGGATGCATGTACACAATGGTGTAGACATGCAAATTCCTGAGATGAAAAGTGAATTCTTCATTAGCAGTGTTGCTATGCTACGATTAATGTTTAGAAATAAGTTAGTTTAATTAATGCTCTCTGCAGGTTACATAATACTTTATTTTGTGTAAACTATTTCACGATTCAAGACAAAGAGTCGCTACTGACAATACTTTTTACTCTTCCGGGTTTCTTCTGGTGAGAAATGAGAACGCAAGCTTAACAAAACTGTCAATTATATCTGCGAAACTGGATACTTAACACTATCACGCGATCATTACAGCTATTTATCTTACAAAGTACATACACAATCATATTCACGAACAATTTGTTTCAGTAGGATCTTCTTTTGACAAATTGTTGTTGATGTTATCGTGAACGTCTGTTTTGCCTAAACTGATAAATATGGACTTTGCAATAGTGCTTACATATAAAAATAGAAACAGTGTATGAAATTTAAAAAAAAATAGTACTTGCATTATTTAATACAAAAATAAAGTTCATCAACGATGTTAATGCATTAATTCCAGTTTTCTACAAATTGTAATGTATTTTGTTCTTAACATTTAATAGTATATTAAAGTATGAGTGAATAACAACGACGGCGTAGCCGGGAGTGCTCGAAATAGAGCAAGTGTTTTAAAGACCAGTTATCCACGAATACTTTACGCTATTTTTTATTATACCAGCAATACTGGAAACAAATTAAAACTTAGAAATATTTTTTGTCGTGATAAATCGAAATGACGTAATAATATTGCCATTAGTTACGACAATTATTGTTTACGTTTTTCTCGCGTCCACGTCTGTCATTGCATTTAGTCGTGTCAGCAAAAATCGAGGAAAAATGAGTTAAAACGAGATTTCACCCGATATAGAAGCATTGGCCGAACAAGCGGAATCCAAAATACTACCATCGAAGTCAAAAGACCCATACCTGAAGGAATATGAAAAGTTTTAAAATTTGATGAAGTTATAATGACACCTATATTTCCTTGACAACCTTTAAAGCTCGCCGTGCTTTAATCGCCTGTATTCGCACGCTCAGGCGTGCTTTAAACGGCGATTCTGATGCAGGTATAATAAAATAGTTATTTATTATACGAGTTCCTGTGTAAATTGGGTGCTTTCCGGCACGAGGGTTTAAAAAAGCACAAGTGAAACGCGTTTTTTTTAAGCCCCGAGTGCCGGAAAGCACCCAAATTTACACAGGAACGAGTGTAATACAACGTTTTATAGTTCGACACAACCGCGGCAAGTCTTTATTGCTTAAAATCCATAAAAATTGTGTGACGTTTATCTGACATTTTCTTATTGCCCGACAGGAGAGTGTTTACACAAGCAAAAATTTGAAAATTCTGACAGTGTCGAACTATAAACTGTATTTTTTTTAAACCTGCCCCTTTCCTAGTTTGAAGAGTATAATAGTATAAGTTATAATATTATGTATTTATGTTTCTGGAAATAATTGTAGGTATAGTGTTGTTTGTTGTGCCGGCTTTGGTAATGTAGAAATGTAAGTTCAGAGATATGTCCTTTTAAGTTTAGATGTGGAAAAAATGAAAGTGATGATGGTAACGAATATCTATGCCCATATTGAAATTTTGAACCTCACGATGCCGACAATCCACAAGGTCAATCTTTTTACCAAACAGATCTGAGATCTGATGTTACTTAAACAATTTCTTTTCCTAAAACGGCTTTAACATGCTCATACATGATACGTCACTATTTTAAACGCTTAATAATAATTAGTTCCTGTGAGAAAAACCTCTGCTTGCTTTGAGCTGAACCGTATAAAGCTCTCAATTAACGTTAAGCAATTCATGAATTCAAATTAATTCAAAACGTATTTTATCCATCACAACTCGCTTGACATCACCATCTTTCAACAAACATTGTCGTGTTAGATAATAACTAATCTTTACATATGGGCAGTGGCGGCTCGTGATTCATTTTACAATAGGGTCATTTCGAATTTTAGGATACGTGAAAAAATAATGCGTTTAAAAAGTATAAATTTAACACAATTTATTGTACTCGAATATCAACACGTCCTATTGTGCCATAATTCATGTGCTCTGCCCACGAACTTCTACTAAACTCGACGGCCAATAACGGTAGATAAATGACACCACATAGGTGGCCGCCATACTGAACCCTGTCCAAGGCGGGAATTTCAAAATAGGTAATTGCTTATTGTATATACTAGCATTTACCCGCGGCTTTGCCCGCGTAAGTTGGGGTCGGCTTTACTGGAGCTTATACTTGGAATTGGTACAGCGGCTTAAAGTATTTTTTAATAAAAAAATAACAAAAAGTACTTTTTTCCTCAATCACCGGCCCAGTCTTTTTAAAAGGACAATCTACATCCAAATTTTTACATGTTATAATGCTATACTGTTTGATAATTCTGGGGAAAACTACCCTCCCTATTTACGCTCCTTTATTGCGGTTTCTTAATATTTTCTAGTTATTTTTAAAGCAGAGTCCAAGTGCCAGTTCTCATGCCTGTAACATTGTGCCGATCTTCAAGTTATAAGAATTTTGAGAAAAATCACCCCCAAATCCACCCTCCCCTTTTCTTGTCGTTGGTATTGTTTTTTTCAAAATCGTCAAACACTGGTCTAATCATTTTTAAAGCAGAGTCCAAGTGCCAATTCTCATGTCTGTAACATTCTCGATCTTCAAGTTATGGTAATTTTGAGAAAAATTACTCCTGAATTCATCCTCCCCTTTTTTCGCAGTTGGTAATTTTTTTTTTGGAAATTCGTTAAACCCGGGTCCGGTCTTTTTTAAAGGAGAATCTTGAACCCAATTTTCACGTATGTAACACCATTTGTTTTCCAGTTATGAGAATTCTCAGGAAAACTACCCTCTCCATTTACGCCCCTTTTTCGGGGTTGGTAAATATTTTTTTGGAAAATCGTAAAGCACGGGTCTAGTTATTTTAAGATGAGAGTCCGAGAGCCAATTCTCATGCCTGTAACATTCTCGACCTTCAAGTTATAAGCATTTTGAAAAAAATCAAACCCCAAATCCACCCTCTCCTTTTCTTGCCGTTAGTAATTTTTTTATCCAAAATCGTCAAACACGGGTCCGGTCTTTTTTAAAGGAGAATCTAGATCCCAGTTTTCACGTATGTAACACTATTTGTTTTCCTGTTATGAGAATTCTTAGGAAAACTGCCCTCCCCATTTACGCCTCTTTTTCGAGGATTGTGAATATTTTTTTGCAAAATCGTCAAGCACGGGTCTAGTTATTTTATGATGAGAGTCCGATTGCCAATTCTCATGCCTGTAACATTCTCGACCTTCAAGTTATAAGAATTTTGAGAAAAAGCACCCCCAAATTCACCCTCCCCTTTTCCCGCCGTTGGTAATTTTTTTTTTGAAAAATCGTCAAACACGGGTCCGGTATTCTTTAAAGGAGACTCTAGATCCCAATTTTCACGACAGCAATACTGTCAGTTTTCAAGTTATAAGAATTTTGGGTAAACCACCCCTAATTTTTTCTCGGTCGGTAAAGAAATTTTTGCAAAATCGTCAAACACGGGTCTAGTTATTTTCAAAGCCGAGTCTAAATCCCAATTTTCACGTTTTTAGCATGCCGAGTTGTCGAGTTATGAAATTTTTTATAAAAACCGTTTTCCCCTTTCCCCCCCTTTTTCGCCGTCTGTGAATAATTTTTTGGAAAATCGTCAAAAAGGGTCGAGTTATTTTCAAAAGCGAGTTCGGGTACGAATTTTCACTTCTCTACCGTTTTTCGTTTTCAACTTAGTTGGAGTCTAGAGAAACCAATTAACCCCATTTTCACCCCCTTAGAAACGGAATTTTCAAAAATCCTTTCTTAGTGCGCCTGTACGCCCTAAAAACTACGTTCCTACCAAATTTCACATTTCAAGACTCAACGGTCTGGGCTGTGCGGTGATCAGTGAGAAATCAGTTTCGCATTTATATACAGAGTGAACAGAAGTTCCGCACAAAATTAATAATTTAGTTATGTAATGTTCTTGCGAAAATCGCTCGAACGGGTCAATTTTTGTTTTTAAATTGCCATCTTTTGACATAAAAATTTTGTTGATGACGTAATCTGTTTTTGAAGTATGACACCGTCATCAATTTTTTTAAATGGCAACCCCCAAATTTTTTTTTGGGTTTTAAATACACTTTTCAATTCTCTATTCAACAAGCGTAAAAAATTGCCACTAACTTTTTTTTTAAAATACGTTTTACATCAAAAATAAAATTTTTATTTCTTGTCAAAAATTGAAAAACAACAATAAATTTGGAAATCAAACAACAGAAAATTAAAAACCATTTAATAAAATTTAACGCAAGTGCTCAAATTGCCACCCGCCAACGATTTGACACATTCCAAGACGTTTTTTATCGCTTTGAACACCTCGTTCAATCACTGCGGTATTAATCTGCGCCATTTCACCACGAATTCGTAGTGAAATAGTATTTTTTCAAGAAATAATTTTTTTATTTTTTGAAGTAAAATTTGTAATTAAAAAAAAAAGTTATGCATGGTATCACTTTTTTACTCTTGTTGAATAGAGAATTGAAAATGCATCTAAAACACAAAAAAAAGTTGAGGGTTGCCATTTAAAAAATTGATGACGGTGTAATAGTTCAAAAACAGATGACGTCATCATCAAAATTTTTTTGTCAAAAAATGGCAATTTGAGAACAAAAATCGACCTGTTCGAGCGTTTTTCGCAAGAACATTACATAACTAAATTATGAATTTTGTGCGGAACTTTATGTTCACTCTGTATAGAGACAATAGACAGACAGACACATTGGAAGGAAGAAAATGCATATTTTTCATTTCAAAATATAATCAAGCAACTCAATACCTTTCTGTTAGTGGTACCACATAATGTTTCATTCATTGCCTTTGCCAAACATTGAAATGTTCAGAACAGGTTTTCTGATTAATAATAATAATCAAAGTACTTTCATCTCTATTTATTACGCGAAGCCACTCTTTTTTTCTGCTTTCTGGGATCCTTGCAATTCAATTAGGTAAAACGTGCATCTTTCATTAAATAATGGTTCAGCTACCTACCAGATGCGTCTCCAGTTGGTGCATAGGAGAATGGGTAGAGTCTTCACGGCTAGGCTTAAGTGACTGGCCGCGTGGATGAAGTACCACTATAATAACTTCCTCATGCAACGTGGTGACTGGTGTTGCCGGTGCATAAACAGTCACCCACGTGTTTTTGCCGTGTGTGGTGACCCGTGCGGGTGGATAAAGGGATTCTGGTGGTTGAGCCTGAACTTGACGGAGTGAGCCCTTGGGGAGCATTGGGGCATGCGACTGCGTGGGCGGCCTTGGTTGATGCCATGGGCTGTGTGCAACAACCTCCTGGGGGCGAAGCTCGGCGTCTCCATATAGGACTCCATGGTGGGTGGGAAGTAAAAAATCCCGGTATAGAGAATTAAAACAACAATTCCAACCAGGGAGCGCAGGGTCCCAAAAAGAAACTACAGAGGCAGAGGCGTGAAGGCGCCATCCCTGAAGCAACACCAAGAGCAGACATAGGAGCAGCCGGACGCCCTACGGGACAAACGACACCTTCTGGTGGAGCAGAACCGTCGACGTCCGGTGTGGCGATTACGTCGCAAGGAAAGTGCAGGTTCGACCTAATGGGCAAAGGATTTACACTAATTCAAGCAAACCTGCACCGCTGTCGGGAGGCGGCGGTCACCCTATGTCGTCACCTGACAGCAAAGCAGGTAACAATAGCCCTGCTACAAGAACCGTGGTGCGTAGGCAACCGAGTTTGTGGCATGGGCGACAAATCCTCCGGGACCACTTACGTGGGTTCCCTCAAAGAAAGACCCAGAACTTGTGTATATGTTTCAGGTCAACAAGACGCCTTTGAACTGACGGGCTACTGCAACCGAGATGTCACGGCTCTGCAGCAAAAGAGATGTTACCGAAGCCGTACAGGAACCCAAAACAAACTGACAGGGATCTATTTCTAGAAAACCTGTCAAATGTCAGGGTTCGGCTCGACATCTCTAATGATTTAAGATAGCCGGAGAACTGGAGAGGGCAGTCACTGACCTCACTAGGTCTCTGATGATGTCTTATGAGCAAGCTTGTCCGCTGAGATCAGGCACCCACCAGGGCCGCAATACCACATGGTGGTGTAAGGAACTGGAAAGAGGAAGAGCCTATTTGCGCAAGCTATTCAATGAGGCCAAAAGGACCAAAAATGCAGCCGACTGGGACGAATTTAAAGAATACCAGCGGCAATACAAAAAAGACATTTGTTCTAAGCAGAGGTCATCATGGAGAAAATTTTGTGGGTTTAACACCCAGGATTACCCTCTGGGTCTACAAGGTCGTCATCAGACCGATGCCGATATACGGAGCAATTGTCTGGTGGCAAAGAGTTAGACAAAAAACAACGATGATACGTCTCGGACGCATCCAACGGATGGCATGTGTCGCTGTGACGGGTGCGATGAGACCCACCCCGACCGCAGCTCTGGAGACTATCCTGTGTCTGCCTCCCATCGATCTCTTCGTGGAGGGCATGGCACTTGCCTCCACTCGCAGGCTGCGGGATGGTAACCTTTGGATAGCTGGAAAATCAGAACGCGGGCACGCCAGCATCCTGAGCGAGGGATTCCACAGAGTACCTTTCTTGGGTCCGGGGTCGGACCGTATCTGTCCTCAATATGCTTTCGACAAATCCTATGCAGCGTATACGGATACAGGAGAACATCCGAAGATTGACATTTTAATCTTCACGTATGGATCAATGACGAAAGCAGGCTCGGGAGCGGGAATTCACATCCCCGAAATGAACTACAATCTCAGAGCAACCCTAGGGGAATGTGAAAATATTTTTCAGACGGAGATCGCGGCCATTCTAAGGGGTGCCACAGAAATCACTGGACGCAATATCAGTGAAAAAGAGATGTGTTTTTTCAGCGACAGTCAGCTCTGCGGGCTCTGGCTAGTGGCAGGATTATCTCCCAAGTGGTACACGACTGCCATCTGACACTGTCGAGAATAGCACTAAACAATGTCGTTGAGCTAAGGTGGGTTCGAGGACATAACGGAAATGAGGGGAATGAGAGGGACGAAGATCTGGCTCGACAGAGCACGACGGGACCCCGGATGTTACCGAACCGCCCATGCGACCGGACAACCCCTACCTCTCAAACCTGATCAAAACTGGCACCCATTCCAGACACTGTGCTAGATGGGAAACGACAACAGGCTGCAGACAAAGCAAGATTTTTATCAAAAATCCTTGCTTTAAAAGAGCCAAGTCCTGTTTGTCAAGGGACAGACTCCGCCTTTTGGTGGGCATCTGGACCGGACACTGCAGCCCAAATAAACATCTCCACGTGATGGGGGTGGTGAACGAGCCAACGTGCAGGCGGTGTTTAGAGGAGGACGAGACTGTCGAACATATCTTACGGGAATATCCAGCTCTCGCTTCGACCAGAAAGTCCATACTGGGGGATGGAGACATGGCTCAGCTGGGCCAATTTGAGGTGTATCTCACCTGGAACCATCCTAGCTTTTTTCGACAATGTCGGATGGCCGGATGAGAGACAGGAATGAGGAACACGAGGGGGTGACACAATGGGCCCGCGGTGTGGTCTAAGTGTCGGTGGGGGGAGCAAAGTCTCTCACACCCCTCAACACCTAATCTATCTAATCTATCTATCTATTGTTTGAAAGTTGGAACACTAGTAACCAGTCAGATAACTGAACTAAACGTTTACAATAAAACACGTGATTCGATTCAACAATGAGACACTTTTGGGCTGTTGACCGTAAGAGCGGAGATCCTTGTATCCTTGTTTAGTACAATGTAGAGATGCAATAGCTTTGTTTTGTCGCACTCGTTGCAATTGTCTACCAGCATTCGCTTAACGAGTTGGCTTTGACCCGGGCGAACTCGACAATCGTGCTCCGCCCTGTATAGCGACAAGCACAGAGCTGAACTCAATAGACTCTTATACGAAAATTCAAACATCATAATTTAATTGCAATATTATATTATTATATTATTATATTCATGGACTCGTTGGGGCATACTATAAATTAAATTGTCCAAAGTCCCTTTCTCTAAAATGTCCCACACAATGAGATTGGGGGTCCCGCTGGAAGAGGCAAACGATGAATATCTAACATTTGCAGTTTGGTCTTTAACACATGCCGCGCTTGATGCGACCGGGCGTTATCGTCCAGAAATCGGAAGTGAGGCTTCAAATTGTAACTATAATTTTCGACAATGTCGTCAATAATGTCTCTGACGTAAATTTGACTCGTCTCGAAAACGTACCTACAGTTCTGTGCGACCCCCAAAACAAATGCCTCCCATACCATTACGGTTGCTCTTTGAAACGGATGTGCCCCTTGGACATACCTGTCGTTAAGTCGGGCACTTGGTGGTCTCCACACTCGAACAGAACGTCTCAGTAAAAACTCCAAATCGGGATTCATCCGTGAACATTGCCTATTTGCCTATTAATTTTGCCAATTTTCCCTTTCTTCGCCCCATTGTACTCTGGCACGTCTCCGTAAAGGTGTCAGTGGAAAGCTTTTCACCGGCCTTGTTCATCTCAACTCTGTTTCATTGATGCGATTTAAAACAGTTCTAACTGTTATACGAGTTCCAGTAGCATAAAAAACCTCTTACCGCAGAATATTGCAATGTGCTGTAGGATTTTTGCGTGTTTCCCGGACGAATAGTCGGTCTTCCCGAACTGTTGTTAGTCTAGGTCGACCATCTCGTGGTCGTTCCTCAACAGTTCCAGTTTCTCGATATCATTGATAAAGTCTAGAAATGACACTTTCACTCACTTGAAAGGTTGCAGCGACATCAACCTGTTCTATTGGCAGCATCTTGTGACAAGTATCTTCTATCCATTTTATGCACTCTATTAACAATGATAAACTTATTAGCACTGGCAAAACGGACCAGATCAGTTCTTGCATTTTGAGATAGTTTATTTCACTGTCTGTTAACTTTTTAACAGATCGTCCGAAAAAGCTGATAGGAGGGTTAATGTCTCATTTACAAAGCCCTATGTGTGAATTTAAGCAATATATCCCTAACTTTTTTCGATTAGTTTGTATAATTTTAATTACTAGTGGTCGCCCAGTGGTCGAAATTCGACCGTAATTAATTAAATTTGTAAGCTTGAACGTTATTGAGGATCTTTTCCAAATAGTACACATCTACAAATACGACATTAACATGTGTTCTTTGCCCTAAATCCCTGCAATACCTATGAAAAAGAAACATCTGAAATCACAAAATTCACAGCTCGAAACTCCTTCAGTGTCCTATGCAACTGTTTGACCACATATTATTTATTATTTAATGTATTTGTAACACATATTACATTATATAGATTTTAGCTTTCTACTTTCCTTCTTCATATAAACCTTATCTATGCTAAATCTCACTCCTCCGTGCGCTCAAAATGGCTAAAAAGGGGTATAAAAGTTTCTCTTCACGTATTAGTATACAGAGTATGGAATAAAATTCATTATATGTTTATTCTTATGTGTTAACAATATTCCTCGGTAGGTCAATTTTTATTTGTAAATCTCTATCTTTTGACATAAATTACACCTTCCTTCTTATTCTTAAGGGGTGCGGTTTTAACCCCGTTGCACTCAAGCTTAAGCTTATTGTGCCGCACTTAGTGCGGTCTCATGTGGGCTGTAGGCCTATCACAGGTCTTTTCGGCGCTTTGGTTTCCTTGAAATCCCTCATGTCCCGACACCCATCACAAAGGGGCACTCTATTGTATTCTGCCAGTTTCACCAGCGATTCGAGACTTCCTCTCACCACTCTGCGCGTCTCTCTCTCTCTCTTTCTTTACTTCGACACCCAGATCTTTTAGCGCTGCCTGACTATCGGTCTTAATTTGTATCCATCCGCCTGTTTGCACTGCCCCTCCTCACTACATATTGCTCCAGAACAAAAATGTCCATTGCAGTAATTTCTGCCTATAACACGGTTCCCAGGAACCCAGGTTAATAGTCATGTCATCTCCTGATTTTGCTCCAGCCACCCCTAGCAGCGTAGCGTGTTTTCCAAACCCCCTATGGCACCAAACTAATGAAGAGTATGTTACCGTGGGATTTATGACCTTAGTAGAGCAAGTGAACCATTTCTAGTTTTAATCCTCACTTCTTTCCCACCATGCCCTCACAGGCCCATAATAAACTAATTAACATTAACACTAATAGATGTATTTTATTAAACACTATTCCATAGCCATGGTGCAACTGTAGCTCCTATACCATTAACATAATGTTTTAAATAATCCCTGACCTTTAGAATCAGCTAAGTTAGAAACATTACATGTTCCTCATCTCCTCTGCAGAGCTGTTGTCTTGTAGCTCCTTGACAATATCATCAACGATTTCTGCATTGATAGTCCTATGGGAGATTCTAAAACGGGACACCAAAATCCCAAATGTGTTTTCTATTGTTCTCCGAGCTCGACTCAATCGATAAATCGCTATGTCCATTGTTATTTTGGCCATTTGGTGCCTTGACATATTATAGTGGGGATAAAACGTACCAAATAGTAGAACATGTTTCCGGCACGATCATACATATCGTGGATACCCTCAAACGAAACCCATATGACAAACTGGGGTAAAAATCTCCAGTGGCAAGAAACCTAAGAGTCACTGCTAACCGGCATTTTGCAGATACATTTATACACTAATTTGTCGACCGACTGGACGGTGATTCTTGTGAAATTGGAAAAAAAATCGGTGGCTTCAAGGCGCATTTCTTGCAACAAATTGTGATAAAAGCCTTGCCCTTTGCGCTTATTCTCCTTGTGATTCCACCTGAAGCAAACAAAAACTATTCTGTAAGTGGGTACACAGAAAAAGCGGTTTGGGTCATTTTTACCTTTTTAATTTCTTCTGATTAACTCGAATGCGACACTTGCATACAATAAACAACCACACTTTCACGGCTCGTCATCTGTCAATCACCAGAAAGTCACCTAATGCGCATGTTCACTTCGAAACTTTTACCGTCCACTAAATCCAGAAAATCAAATTTTTACAGTAGCTGTTTTCGCGGAGCCGATCCCGAAAAAGGCATTTTACGGGTTCCACTCAAGTAAACTTTTGCAAAAGCACAGATTTTTATTTTAAGTCAGATTTGACAACTCGATGACATTTTACACAATCGTATTTTTGGATTCAGAGGCTCCTACGATGACGAATTTTGTTGCTCACATTTTATTTTATTAATTTAATGTATTTGCAACGCATATTAAATATAAATTTTAGCTTTGTGCACTTCTTCTCCATATGAACTTTAACTATGCCAAATCTCAAAGTCCTCCGTACTCGCAATAAGCTTCAAGAGGAATCCAAAGTTTTCGCTTCACGTATTAATATACAGACCGTTTCAATCGAAACGAGCCACCCTCAATAACTTTTTAGGAAAAGATATTTAAAAAAAATCTAAAAACAGGTCAATTTTTATCTCGAGGGGGACATGTTTTAATGCAATAGTAAGCAGGCTTGGTGCAACCCCATACCCCTGACAGGAGCAATCTCGATTTTTTAAATAGGGAATAGGGGTCGAGTAACAAGTCGCTTGAAAGGTCTTTTAATTGTCTTTCGGCCACATAATTATTTTTTTATTTGCATAGTCTATAAGTAAGTAATTAAAAATGAAACATTTTTTTTACGGATTTGTTTTGTATTTAGGAATGCCTGCAATCAACGATAAAAAGCTTGCAAGAAACATTATTAGACAATTTATTATTGATATGAATAATGCTGTAATCAAATTTGTCGTCATCCATACTCATTTATACCAATCCTTAACAATAACTAAATAAATAAACTGAAAACAAAATAGTCGTGTTTAATTTCCTTAGCGATAAAGTAACTGTAGAATTGAACACTAAATTCGATTTCATATGAAATGTTCAAAATGATTCCCATCGACATCCATGCAGTCATACCGACGATTAGGAAATACGCTTTTTAGGTTACGCAACGTTTCCGGTGTTATTTGTCGAGATTCCAGGATAATCTTTTGTCGCAAATCTTCCAGAGAAGCTGGTTCTGTCGCATAAATTTTGGACTTGAGGTGTCCCCACAAATAAAAATCTAGGGGAGTCAAATCGGACGATCTAACTGGCCATTCTACAGAACCTTGTCTACCAATCCAGTGGTCGGGGAAGTTATTGTCCAGGAACTGCCGTACTGGCGCAGTATAATCAGGTGGTGCTCCATCCTGTTGAAAGACCAATGCGTTCTCTAGCTCTAGCCAAAAACCGATAAGATAATAAATACGCAAATAATTGTACAAAAACACAGATTGTCTAACATTGTTGATTGCAAGTCTTTCAAACAACATGTTACTCGACCCCGATTCCCTATTTAAAAAATCGAGGTTGCTCCTGTCCGGGGTATGGGGTTGCACCAAACCTGCTTACTATTGCATCAAAACATGTCCCCCTTGAGATAAAACTTGACCTGTTTTTAGATTTTTAACCGACTTCAAAAAAGGAGGAGGTTATCAATTCGGTTGTATGTTTTTTTTTAATGTTTGTTACCGCAGAACTCCGTCATTTATAAACCGATTTGTAAAATTCTTCTTTTATTTGAAAAAGTATACTTGCAGATTGGTCCCATTGTCACCATTTCAGGATCTGATGAGGGGATCTCATGGAAATCGAGAAAAATCCTCAAATTTTCGCTCCCTTTAATTAACCGACTTCATGTATGTTCACCGATTTCTTCGTCAATTGTGGATCGATTTACAAAATTCTTCTTTTATTTGAAAGGGTATACTCTAAAGATGGTTACATTGTTAAAAAATCAGGATCTGATCAGGAAATCCCATGGAAATCGAGAAAAATCGTCAAATTCTCGCTCCCTTTTATTAACCGGCTTCATGTATGTACACCGATTTCTTCGTCAATTGTGGACCAATTTACAAAATTCTTCTTTTATTTGAAAGATTCCATTGCCAAAAAATCAGGATCTGATCAGGGAATCCCATGGAAATCGAGAAAAATCCCCATATTTTTTCTTCATTTTATGTATATAATTATGTTCATACCGATTTCTTCGTCAACTTTATTGAGGAGCTGAATATTGGAGAAACGTCTTTACTAGGTATCACTAACTTATCACTTAAAATTGTAAAAAAATTTGCTTTTAAAAAAAAAGAGAACCGACTTCAAAAAGTGAAAAATAATTGAATACATGTATTATTACATGTACTACCCAATGATCTGTCTGAAGTCGGTGCTAAGCCAAATAGGTAGTAGATAGATAGGCGGCCTACTCCAGCCACATCGAAGGTCTCCCGGCGAAAGCATCGGAATGCATGAGCGTGGGTGGGGGGCTCGTGCTGAGCAAAACACCCCAAACGGCAGACGTCGTTGACGATCGTCTCGAATGATATCGAATTTTGTATGCGTTATAACGTTGTTGATATTTTTGTATAATTACAATATGTTACAAATTTGTAACCTATTTGGCTTGGCACCGACTTCAGACAGGTCATTGGGTAGTACATGTAATAATACATGTATTCAATTATTTTTCACTTTTTGAAGTCGGTTCTCTTTGTTTTTTTAAAGCAAATTTTTCTTAAATCTCTTTTCCTAAAAACTTATTGAGGGTGGCTCGTTTCGATTGAAACGGGTTGTATAGATTTCTTTGTAGTTGTTTTTTGTCAGTATTATTATATTGTATCAAACCGGGAATTCTATAAACCATTGTCTGATTGCCATAAATTAAAATGGTGGTATCAGATTTTTAGAGCTGAGAAGTGAAGCAATCTTAGACTAACATTGCAAAAATAACACTTAAGCATCATTAAATAAATTAATTTAAAGAATCACAAATCATCACGTACTATTAATGGTGGTCTAGCATTAATAAATTTTAACAATTACTACTATATTTTTACAGCATTTATAAATAGATAATTTAGGTCAACCATGGAAAATTAATCACGAATTTGTTTTATAGCCAAAACCTTACTAAAGTAAATCGATATTGAACATTGACCAAATTAGTCATCTCGAGTGAAGCAGTAATTCTCAAAGTTGAAGATATACTGGAGATCCATAATTAGTAGGTTGATGGAATGTAATAATTGCCATGTATTTGAACTGAATACCTATGAACACAATTCGCGGTAACACCATGAACCGGTTCGTGGTTCTTTCTTACATATTAAAATTGTTGCAAAAATTGATTTTGCTGCAACTCCGTATACCAAGACATCTCGTAAGTGAGGAATAAGTAGTTTATATTAAACAATAAAAGAAAAAAATAGAATGCTGCACGCTCGGTTATTTATTAATGAATTCTTATTCTTTTTGATCAAACTGTACCGAACAAGGTACCTAATTTTGATTTCTTCTAACTTTTACAATGTTTCTTAGTGACTGAAGTAACCAACATTAACTTTAATAACAGTCAATTTAAATTAATATTCCCGTATTCTAATGTAAATTTGTTCAAATAAAAGTCGAAATTTTTAGTTCATAAATAAATAATGTAGTGATCATTAATTTGTTATGCAACTTATATTTTAATCGTCCAAATAGTTATTAATTTCTTCCTGTATTATTGTTATCCCCCATAATGTTGAAATTTTGCAAAGAAAACGCTTTATGCCAGGAATTCTACGTTCAATGACAATGCTATTTTCGGCTGTTTGAAAACGATTATAAAGAAATCTGTCTGTATTGTAGTTTTCGCCATAGCGGGATGTTCCAATATTTACGAGCAAATAGATCAAGGTTTTTGTATCGGAAACGTGAATCCATATGTGGATATTGTACTAATTATAAATTTTATATAAATCATCTCGCAGATTTATAGGCCTACGTGTTTGTTTTGTTTATACCAGTGAAATGTACTTTTGTTGTCAAACAACAATTGGGAAATGTCTAATTAAGTTTGAATTTTCATAAATTGTTAGCTAATATATAAAAATCAATGTTTGTTTGTTCGTATTTGATGCACTCCTAAACCGGTCAGCAGATCGTTATGAAAAAAAGTTCAAACCGGGCGAAATTGAGTAGGTACTCTGTTTGATAAAAATGTCACAATCACCAGGTCAGATCGGACGGTAATAAATAAAAAACATACACTTCTATAATAATTTGGTGTCTTGCGTAACGTCGTCGGTCGGAGGGTTTTTATATTATTAAAACGGCTTTTCATTCAGGGCACCACAACTGGCGACGAGGGTAAATACTTTCCACACAGTATTACTGTGGTGATTTAAAACATGTTATGCCCCATACTACACATTAGTGAGAGAATAATTTGTAAGTTACGGAAATATTACTTACCTATTATTGAAAAAAATTGAAACAAGGTTAGAATGTTTATAAATTTAATTTCAATCCAGGGCACCAAGGTACACAGTAATTTGTTGAAATTAATATTAACATTTATATTAAAAGTTAAGGTACTATTGTTATCATTTTCAATGAATTAAGGGAATAATTATATTATTCTAAGATGAAGTGGAAGCTGATGTGACTTTATTCCTTGTCGTTTGCATGTCAGTTCCAGAAGATGAGGTCGAAGATTCCTTCTTGGATCTTTTTGGCTATTTCGAGTTTATTAGTGACACAATCCTTAATATAGCTCTCGACTGTAGTAGATGATTTCCAGCCACCCAATCTCTTCAAACTTAAGAGATCACGTCCACGGTTTGCCTATGTAATTGTTGTGCAGATCTAGATATTTCGTACACACACAAAGAGAATCTGGTAGGTTTGCTAAGTTTGCTTGAGTTGTATAAAAGGTGATAAATAATAAAATCATTAATAAGTGAAAAAAAAATGGGTATTTGAGGTAAAAATAATGTTGAATGAAAAAAAAAATAAAAAATTGATTGGAAAATTAAAATAGTGAATTGATAATGGGATTATTGAAATTATTCTGTTCATGTAAACAAGATCCGTTTTCCCGTTTCAATGCTTTCCGTATTTCCAAAGTCTCAAAAAAATCTAATTTCTTGCTTTTAATGCATTTGTGAATCAATTTGAAATTGTATGGTGAAAAACTATGTTTGGTTATTAATTGGCGAAAGAAGAAGCTATTGATAGAGGAGGGTCTGAAATGTTCTTTAATAAGGTTTAAAATTTTGCGACCTGTCTGACCTGACTCACAATCAGAGCAGTTCAATTTGTAGATGGATCTTTATTTTTAATAAACAATCTGGATAAGTTATCTGTCTCAAATGAAACTTTAAAACCGTTTTTCTTAAGCATTTTAAAATATGTCTACTTGACTATGCTCCAAAGTATGTTAATGAATTTGAAAAGAAAATTGTTTCTGGAGGATTTCTAACTAAGTGGTGTGTGTATTTGAATTTGTTATAGTATCTATAGTATAAATTATTAATTTATAGTTTTTAAAGAATATCCATTATTTGAAGCAATTTGTTTAATGTTATTAAGTTCTGTTTGAAAACATGAATCTGATAGTGGGATAGAAAATAATCGGTGGAAAAAAAGAATGAAAAGCTGGAAATTTATGGGAAACATGGTGACAAGAGTCAATAGTATATTACATTATAAGTGTGGTAGGTTCAATTTTACATCACGAAGTTTAATATTGAAACACGACGCAAAGTGGAGTGTTTTAATAAAACTGAGTGATGTAATACCTACCACACACATAATGTATAGAACTTTTTAGCCGATGACGAAGTTTTCCACTCGGCGCCCCCATTTTACAAAAATTATCGTTGCACCGAAGTTACATTCACATTATTGACATAAAGATAGGTACAAGATAGTGTGACGGACGCGGATTTTGCCAAAAAGGATGCGGGAGTTGGAGGAATGCATAATAGGAAAGCACATAGGGCGCAATTCCTAAAAATATGAGAGAGGTTATGTTTTTGAATTATGTATTTTGTTAACTTACCTTAACTCTTTCATTATGATATTGTTGAGGTATTTTACTTTTAGTTCGATGACTTCACCCATTTTGCCATATTATTGTATTTTATGAGAGTAATAATCGCAATAAATTAAAATTGATAAGGTAAATAGGTAAGTGTAGAAGCTTACTATTTATAACACGAGATGGTGGGCCGTCGAGAGTGTCTTGAGTGTCTTTAAATTGGTCATTATTATATCTTACAAACTTATTCAAAGACAGTTAAGTGCGGTATCTTCTTTCAAACTATACGACCAATCTTTATCATAAAGGATCTTTTTTTTTCGGGTTTCTTAAAGAAGAAAATTTTGTACTATTTTACCGCTTAAAGGGTAGGTAAGGTAGGTGACAGCTTCAATGTGTAAAAAATAGGTTACCATGGTTGTCTAAAATGTGGTAGAACGTAATTTACAGCTGTCAAGGCTAAAAAAGGTATTAGGCACTCTGTGATACTAGGTTTTCTATAAATGTCAAATTGTTTTTTTTTATTATTTCTTGTGATTAACAAGTCTAAAAAGGGAATTTGGGAATTGATTTCAATTTTAACGGTGAATTAGGTCTGAAACGACAAAAACCTGTTCTTTCCTTCCATTTCCTGCTCTCTCCTATTCCTTTTTCCATCTCTCTCACTAGATGATAGATATATACAAAAAGTGTACCCATTTCATGGAGGCAGAATCATGGTGTAGGGAAGAATTTTTCTACGAGGTCGTACAGAACTTTTTGTTGACTTTTAACTATGACATCTTACATTTATGTGGCAGACATCATAGACGAAATTGTCCAAAATTATCGCTACAACTTAGAGCCCCATTTCCGTCTTCTGGATAGATTCCGTCCACATAGGGCTCGACGTGTCATTAACAGATTGTAAATGCTAGAAATGGACCATCTACCACGATCACCGGATCTGAATCCCATCGAGCATGAATGGGACGATCTTGCCCGCGCACTTGATAATCATCAACCACCTGTGCACCTCAGAGACCTTCGTGGTCTTTTGCCTTTTTTATGGGATAATCTAGATCAAGAGGTCCTAGACCACCTTATCCGTAGTATACGTCGTTGTGTAGAAGAAATTAGAGGGAGTCATGGTGGAAGAATATGAAAAGAAGAACTGATTCCATTTGTTGTGTTTCGTATGTTAGGAAAGTTAAGTTTTAATTTTTTGGTGTGATTGAAATGGATTTTTGGGAAAGTTTCTTTTATAAATGTTTTCAGTATGGTATACTGTGTATTATTTATGCTAAGGGTCAGCTGCAATATACGTTGCCTTATGTCATTTATTTCCATATCCCTGACTTTTTTCGACTAGTTTAGAGAAAGACTAATCGACTAATTGGTACACGAGGTAGTCACTAAAATGAATGAAGAATGTTGGGAAACTGCCGATTAAATACCCTACGAATAAATAAAAGACATTAAAATTGTGATTCTAGAAACCCTTAGGTCACAGGTATTGGGATATCCGGGCGAGACGGTGATGAAAAGTCACGTGTAAGAGTCTGAGGGCCACTAAACTTCTTGACCGTGACCCGGAGAAGTTTGTAAAAAAACTGTCAATACTGCATGTTAGTATGTCAACCACCTCGGCCCCCGCCTATATATGCAGTGATTCAGATGCCTATCTGAGGCCTAGTGTTTTGAAATTTATTGTTTGTGTATATTATTAGTCAATCCCGAATAATTTCTTAGTGATGAAAATGCAGCATGAATTATCTAAATTTACGCAATGAACCATTGTTGATATACATATTAGATATTTAAAAAAAAAACATTCTAGAAAGCCGAACATAGAAACTCCCCCGTTTTTGAACTCGGTAAAAATGGTATTTCGTCGAAATTTGTGTAACTCCATTCTGACTAGTTTTACAGGAGAAGCAAAAAACTGTTTTCGTTCGCGTTGTTCAATATATTTGAAAACTTTCCTTATCACTATATTCGTATCAAAGTTTTGAATTTAGTGATAATGAAAGTTTTGAAATACATATATTGACTCACAACGCGAAAGAAAACAGTTTTTTACTTCTCCTGTAAAATTAGTCAGAATGGAGTTCCACAAATTTCGGGTTTTAACAACGATTTATTGGACTATTTAATTCATCTGTCACTTAATGTTCATCAGCCAATGAAGAAACTTAATTTTAGTCATATCCATGGTTACAAAAGAATTGCAGCGGTTATTGGACTAGTACAAATTGCATCGAATATTGTACTAGTGATAGAAATGAATATTTTAAACAAATGAAAATCTTTATTTAAACTTTATTCTCTTCTCGACTATTTGTCGATGGTGTTCTTTGACTAGTTGCAAATAAGACTTAATGGAATTTATTACTATTGTGCCCAGTCATATTCATTAATTGTTTAATTAAATAGTCCTCCGAATACGATTCGTAGTCCATGTTATGCAGATCAGTTTTGCGGTGGTTTCACTCATGTCAACTGCGCTTTCGAATTCGACTCGTGCAAGCACTCGTCAAATTCATTTTTTACTTTTCCAGCTAATAATGTAAGAAGAAATAAATAAAAACAACTTTAATCTATTTCTTTCTTGGTAGGTTTACTGTTTGAAAATTGTAGGACTTGAATTAAAAAAATCTCGTTTTAGGTAAGTATAATGTTTTTTTAATGTAACAGATGTCCAATATGTTCACCAAGTCTTTCTTGACAAAATGCAAGACAATAATAAAACCCATTTCTTACATTTTACAACATTTCTGAAGTGATTTGCTCAATTTCATAGGTAATACGTTGTTGCAAATCTTCAAGATTATCGGTTTTTGTGGTGTAGACTTTACTTTTAAGATACCCCCCACAAAAAAAGTCAAGAGGAGTGAGGTCTGGTGGGCTTGCTGGCCATTCTATTGCACCTCTTCTTCCGATCTACATATTATGAAAAATGTCGTCCAAATAACGCCAAACGGATGCAGCATATTGCGGTGGAGCTCCATCCTGTTGATACCATATTCTCTCATGTAGAAGTTTTGGATCTAATTCATCTCTAAATTGGTCCGCCAGAGCTGGGCGAAGCGTTTCTTGAAGAAACGGCAGATATGTTTCCGGCATTAAGATTATCAGAAAAGAATACTGGTCCTATGATCCTAAAAACAGTTTTTAGGGTCTTATTCTCAGATGAGATAGAGATACATGAAACAAAACACATCCTTGTATTCCTTTTTTTATGAGCTTTCCAATGATGTGTCAGTTGACATATCTTCCCATTTGAAAAAAAATTAAGGGTGGTTACAGCCCCCTGAGTAAAAACAAAAGAAAGCTGATCAGGCTAAAAAGTGGCAATTTAAAAACAAAACTCGACGTGTTTCAGGAATTTTTCGCAAAATCAATTTCAGTGAAGATACTGAATTTATTCCAGTTAAACTTTCCACCCTGTATATAAATTACATAGGGGGTAAAACGGGGTAAAGTTTTTTGAATTTTTCTTATGTTTGATTGGAGAAGATTTAATATTAACAATCAAATCAAGATTACACTAAAGGTATAGTATGGGTAAGTACTAAGGCACGCCTGAGTCTATAATGTTTTGATTTCTTTGTGGCACGTTTTCAACAAAGTGGACCAGTTAATTTGTGATGTCCTCAGAATTGAAAAACATCTGAATAAGAAACTAGTTTTACTTCGCAAAAAACCTGCCTGACTTCATCTATGCAGGTACATGATACAGGGACGAAATAAATTAATTTGCAAGCGGGCCCCAACAAGTGGATACATTGTTTTATTCTTTTCAGTGCGTCTTAGTGTTTTTCTTGCGTGTTAAGTGTCCACATTCGAGTATTTATTGACGTAATAGTGTTATTTTATTTAGTATATTCATCCAACTAGTGATAATACTTACATAATGAATAATAATAACAACAAATGATGTTTAAGGCGGCACAAAGAGCAGCAGAAGAACTCGGTCTTGACTTTGACGTTGAGCGAGCTCCGCCAAGCTCTATTACCAAGGTCAATTTGCTCCGTCTTACAGCCCATGTCAGAATCTCTGAGCAAGATATGCTCATGAGAAGGCATATGGATAAGTCAATGCATAGTGTTTTCTTCAAGAACATTGAAAATCTTGGCTCACAGTGCGGCGTTGAGAGTGTTATACTTTCATTTAAGACACTATTATGCGATAGACCAGACACCAGTGCTGCCCTATGTCCCGAACGGGAATAGATCGAACCAACTCAGATAACTAAAATCCCAGGGTCGACTTGCGCCAATGGGGTCGTCCCCCTCAATTGAATTTGACTAATTCAACTATAGCATCTCATAGACTATGTAAAATGAAGCCCTAAAACGTCTTCTGTTGTTTCATAAAGTTGTTTTGTAAGATAACAGAGCGTATCAAAAATCGCAATTTCGGCTAGCAGTTTCAAACGCTGTATATTTACCGCCTCTTGTGACGTCATTTCGGGGGAGCATTCTCATTGATTCATGCGCTTCTCATTAGTCGGCATCACGTCTAGTAACTTGATTTTTGTCTGGTGAATTTCGTCCCGTGTTGACGTCACAAAAAGGCGCGCGTTTCAAATAAGACAAAAGTTTCAGATTTTTTTTTACCTAGTAAACGCGTGATTTCGTATAAACAAAAAAATAGGGGTATAATATTTTTTCGTCTAGTTTCTAGAAAAGCTGTTTTTGAAAATTGTGGGACGACCCCATTGCCTCTACAGGAGGGCGCATCGGGTAGTACTGATAAGTAGGTACATACCTGCCGGACTCTTTATAATCAAAAAAGCAACTTCTGTTCATTTCTGTTCGGAATTAAAGAAGGTTTATTCAATGATTTTCTTGGGTTCGTTGCTGATTGTTTGTAATGATGATGAATACGTCTGGTAGATAAGCGAAAGATCGGTTTATCAAGGGGGTAAGTTTAGGTTATAGAAAAAAATATGAAAAAATTACATAATTTTATTATAGTGGTATGATACATATTTTACAAATTCAAATCTTTGACTTTTTCTGATAAAAATTGTAATCTTTGTTTATATTTTTGGTTAGTTATTTTTGTAGGTATACATACACTGTTTATTTTTATATAAATTTTGGATTGAAATTCTTTCATTGCTTCAATAAATTTGAAAATATCTGGATGCGGAACGTAAAAGTTTTTATTTAAATTGGAATGGAAAGATTCACAGCAGTTTGTGTTGTTCGCAAACTAGAAGTTGCTTCCGCACAACATCTTCGGAGGAAACTTTGAACACTTGTCAATATAATTATCTACAAGATAATCTAAAAATTTTGTCAATCTTTGATTATCAGTTACAAAATCAGCAAAATCAAATTCAAAACAGTCCCTAACTGATTCCGGTTCTAGAAATGTTAGCCCCATCACCCATCTTAATACGTCCCCAGTGACTGAATCAGGGTCTCTATATTCTGACATCAGTCCCAAATTTTGCATCTTCCTTATCCAGGCTTGCGTTAAATGAAACCTACATCCTACAATGTTGGTTTTTGGCCACATTAATTCAACAGCAATATGAATTGACGCCTCAGAATCCGAAGTAACTTGAAGAGGGTTGAAATTTAATCCAAGTATGACACATTCCTGGTTGACGGTTTGAAAACATTATAAATACGAAGTATGAGTTTTGTTAGGTAATACACAAAATACAAGGGGAATATAGTTTCCATTTTTACACCGTGAATTGAAAATAATTTTGTGAAAAATTTTGGTGCATATTCAAATGTCCCATCCGCATACCGGGTGTCCCACAGGTGTGTCGACCTTATTTTATAACATATTAAAACACACGATTCCTTCAGAATGTGAAATTATTAGAAATCATATACAGAGTGTCTAATATTAGTAATATACCATGTAACATTTTTAAATGTTATAATACATAAATTATAATAAGTATATTTATTTCGAACGAAATTGTATGAAGGGTTGCAAACTTCATAGTCTTACGATACGATCGCGATGACCATTCTTTGTCACTTCAGGGCGCACGTGTCGTACGGCAGAGGTACCTTCCACTATTCCACTAATTCGCCATGCGTATAATTCAATTTTCAATTAGATGGTGGGAAAACAAAGGTGTGATGGTGTACCATGCCGGTTGTGCCGTACGTTTTTCCGACATTATCCCGCTTCATCCTGTTGCTTTTTGGAGATATGGTCATTTAAGTCTTCGGTACGACTATTTACCGAGAGTCTCGTCGATCTCGTTGTTATATTTTTGGGATTCCGATAGATGAAAGCGAACGATTTTGCTGAACTTCCAACCAACATCCCTTTGATGCGAAAAGGTAATGATTTTTATTATGTTTCACGTTACTAACGGCATTCGTTAGGGATTTTTAAGGTGCGCCTAATCGTACGTGTAAGCAAGAGTGAGCAAAATGATATAAGGTTTATTATAGATGGTTCTATAGTATATTATATGGTTATAGTGCTTTTCTAAAAAATTACAGAGACCATTCTAACAGAGATAACAGAATACTTGTCTGTCAATAATTTTTTATAGATCCAAATCAAAAATTGATATTTCTATACAGGGTGTACGGTTTCGCAAAATGTATAATAACTTATTTTTTTCAAATGGAACACCCTATATTCCATTATACCAGCCATTTGCATTTTTAATAATTGCTTTTTTTCAATGTATGGTTTGCCTCGGCAAATGTTAGTGCTTTAGGTAATTTTTACAGAAGACCTAGAAAATTTCCCGAAATTAGGCTTTTGAAAAAAAATTAATATCGATTTTTTTAATGTATTCTGAAACTTTAGAACAAATTATATTGATAGCCGATGCGAAAAACTTTCAAAACTTTTTTTAAAATTAATTATAAACAATTTAAAATTGATAAAATTAAAAAAAAAAGTCACGTGACTACGAACGCGCCATAATTGGTTCTGACGTCATATTGTTAATCAGTTAACAATTTCACTATCAGATGTCAGCAGATGTTTCTCTGGATGTCAGTGTCAAGAGTGTCAGTTTGTGGTGTCAGTTATTATACGGTAACAGGCGGGTGATGGTTGTATTAGGAAATTGGCATTCTGTCCATTCTATCCTGCTCTGTCTTCTGTTCTCGGTAAGTCTCAATGCTGTCAATATTATATAGTTTGTCTGCAACGTGAAGACGACGTAAAGTTATTCGTTTCAGAAGAATGCACCCCGGGAAGTATGGGGTACGTTTGTTTTTTTGCTTTTAGGCTCGATCAATGGAAACAAGTAGGATTAATTCATACTTTAACATCTTTCAGAAAAGTGTGCGGCTCTTTGAAACAACGTGTCTTTCAATACTTCAGCCCACGAAGGTTCAAAAATCGGCTCGAAAATCTGTTTGAAACCCAACGGCCGAGCAGTTTGTAAGTTCCCTGAAGACTCAAACCATCAACTGTTCCAAAAACCAAGAGTAGAAGGCACCAATTATTGTGAAGATGATAGTGGAGCTATACTAAACTGCCACGAAAATGTAACAGTGACTCATCTAAAGATAGCTCTTTGGGCGGACCATAAACAGACTGAAATTGAGCAATCAACATAATACCAGGAACAGCTTGTAGTTTTTTTTTTTTTTTTGATAAAGTGGTAGAACAACATAAAACTAACTAATAAAACAACAATATTTGTTCCAAAAGCGCCGCATATTTGAAGTAGAAACTTGTCCCTGTAGCATACATAAGGCTTTTTTTTATTTCATCAGGAGTAACAGGACGAAAGCTAGCATCTCGCGATATTTTAGTCTTAGGTCTGTTTGTTGTAGTTAAAGCTTTTCCATAATCATTTGTGCAATCAACTATAAATTGCAGTATAATCTTCCGTAAATAGATTTTCAAAAAACATTTCGAGGACTAGCATTGGGACGAAGATTTACTTTTAAACAGTTTGTAGACTTCAAAATTAAAGTATGTATTCATCCTATTCTTCCTGATGCTCGGATCTGCCTTGTTCAATGCTTTGTGAAATATCCAAGACTTGTGTACATTGAGCTGCATCATTTTGGACTTGTATTTTTTGACGGATTCTGGATTTGACGATCCAATCTCGTCTGAATGAGACATTTTGCTTTCTTCCGTACTCTCCAGTCCAATCAACAAAAGGATCCCCTTCACCTTCATCTAAAGACATCTTATACAGATTCGTAAGGGTCCTACATTTTGTCTTCTTCTACTTCTTCTACTATGTGTATCTGACAACGAAAATCCTATTGAATAAATGTTATAATCAATTATTATTATAGTTACAATTTAGCACAAAAACAAAATCGTTGCACCAAAGTGGGACAGACGCAACAGGCCCATATACATTTGCAATATAACTGACGTAAAAACTAAATTACTGGTGAGGACGCAGATATACGTTGTGTCATATCGCATACTTTAAAAAAGACGCTGCATGACATTACTGACATTACTGTCCGACAAGATGTCAAAGTGAAACAGTGTAACAGCTGCTTCTGATAATTAGTAGAAACCTGTAGTAATGAACATTGTGACGTCACAAATGCGCTCGGGTTTGTTCGGCGCGTCCTCGGTACTGGGTTCGAAAATTTATTTTTAATTCGATATAACTTTTTAATTATAACGAAAAAACAAAAACAAAATATACTTTTGTAATAAAACTTACATATGATCTTTCCATTTATGACAAAATTTTTTACCTCATTAAAGTTTGTGGAGTTCGACTTTTTTTAATTTAAATTTACTCCACCTGGATTTAAGAACATTCTTCTAGTTTATAAATATGGCTAGTCGGCCTAATAATGTTCGTAATTATGAGAAATTAATGATCAAGAGAAGATTCACCCTTTTAAAAATCTGGTTCCTTCAAAATTGCCTCAAGCTTCAGATCACCCCAAAATTTATCTCTATAAGGACTGGAATCAAAAACCACATATCTTGGAAGATTAAACGACAGGCGGAGAGAAACTGGACCAAAGAATGCATCAAAGAACATTATCGCCACCTCAACATCGTGAATAGAGACCTCAAATGGCTTTACTTTTAAATCAATTTCTCCCTGGACCACCTACAGTTCGACCATGTGGACAGACTTATTAGAGATAGATTACAAGACTTAGCACATAGGAAATACGGGAATCTAGTAAGAAAGTTAGATCACCTTTGCTTTGAATAATTAAACATGCCACTTAAAGATAAGAGGTCCATCTTAGACCATCATGTAGAATCCTTATCTATTCTCTTAGACCATGTAGAATCTTTACCTATTCAAAGTAGTCAAGCTATAGATAATAAATTTCACAATAGAGTTTTAAATGACAGCAAGACCTTATTTTCAGAGTCTGAAATTAATTTTCTTTCCAAAGGCCTTAAATACAATGTCCAACCATTAAATATCCAACACGTAAAAGAAACACTTGCAGTTGAAACAGAAATCATCACCAATCATTATAATACACCATTGATACCCGATACCATTCCATCACTAGTAACTACCTTATCTAAAGACCCCCACAATATCACAAAGAACATTTCAGATTCAAACATGATTAAAAGCTTAAAAACAAAAATTAAAGAAAACAACATTTGTATTAGTAAAGCTGACAAGGAATTGTTTGGTAATACTTAACAAACAAGATTACTTAAACAAAGTAGAGAATTTCTTAAAATCTGGTGACTTTACAAAACTCAAAAAAGATCCTACTTCAAAATTTGTTTCCAACCTTAAATCTACGCTTAAAGACCTTTCAGAAACTGTTAAATATTTTGACCCACAAGCTTTCACACTAATACCCATGAATCCTTGCATACCTAGACTATACGGTCTACTTAAAATACATAAAACTCAACCGTTTCCCATTAGACCAGTAGTTTCTTTTGTCAATTCACCTGTATCAATACTTTCAAAATGGCTTAATACAATTCTTAGACAACATTTAGATTTTGATAACAAATTTGCAATAAAAAACTCAATAGATCTTTGCTCCAAAATTAGAAATTTCCAAATTCCATCAGACACTAGACTTGTTTCATTTGACGTAGTTAATTTATTCCCCAGCATCCCACCCAAATCTTACATATTAATTTTAAAAAACCTACTATTCAATTCTAATATGCCAACCATACATGCACTAAATTTACATTCACTTTGTGAGACTGTCCTAGATCAAAATTTCTTTCAATTTAATAATAATTTTTATTCCCAAGACTGGCTTAGCAATGGGCTCTAATTTGTCACCTCTTTTAGCAGAGATATTCATGAATAACTTAGAAGATCAGTTTTTAACTTCTTCACCCTTTAAAGATCATTTTCTCTTTTGGTACAGATATATAGATGACATAATTGTTTTATTCAAAGGATCTGATTCTGAACTTGATAACGCACTCAGCAACTTAAATTCTTCAAACCAATCCATTAAATTGACCGTTGAAATTGAAATCAATTCCCAAATTCCCTTTTTAGACTTGTTAATCACTAGAAATAATAATACTTTTAAATTTGACATTTATAGAAAACCTAGTATCACAGATTGCGTAATACCTTTTGACTCTTGTCACCCTGTTTCCCATAAATTTGCAGCTTTTCATTCCTTTTTCCACCCATTATTTTCTATACCACTATCAGATTCATCTTTTCAAACAGAACTTAATAACATTAAACAAATTGCTTCAAATAATGGATATTCTTTAAAAACTATAAATAAATTATATTATAGATACTATAACAAATTCAAATACACACACTACTTGGTTAAAAATCCTTCAGAAACAATTTTCTTTTCAAATTCATTAACATACTTTGGCGTCGTCTCAGAGAAATGTTCTAAAATACTTACGAAAAACGGTTTTAAAGTTTCATTTAAAACAGATAACAACTTATCCAGATTTTTTATTAAAAATAAAGATCCATTAGATTACAAATCATCATC
Source organism: Diaperis boleti (assembly GCA_963583935.1). Classification (NCBI taxonomy): domain Eukaryota; kingdom Metazoa; phylum Arthropoda; class Insecta; order Coleoptera; family Tenebrionidae; genus Diaperis; species Diaperis boleti. Next base: position 53,732,234 of record OY757244.1, read on the forward strand.
AGGTGTATATAAATTAAACTGCTCTTCTTGTGAGTCATTCTACATAGGTCAGACAGGTCGCAAAGTATCAGACCGTATTAAAGAACATTTCAGGCACATCTATAACAACACAGATCTTGATCCTCCACCATCAACACCTTCTTCTTTCGCCAATCATATATTAATAACGAAACATAGTTTTTCACCATCAAATTCCAAATTGATTCATAAATACAATAAAGGCCGGAAATTAGATTTTCTTGAGACTTTGGAAATAAGGAAAGCCTTGAAACTGGAAAACAGATCTTGTTTAAATGAACAGAATAACTTCAATAATCCCATTATTAATTCACTATTTTAATTTTTCACCACTCAAACTTACCAGATTCTCTTTGATCCATTTTTAATTTTACATTTTATAAAATGTTGTTTTTACGAAATCTTTTAAAAATCATGTAACCCTTTGAAAACGTCAAATTTAATTCAAAATTACGTCAACATCATAATTTTTTATATTCTTTAAGGTAAGAACTCCTCTTGTAATTCATCAATTGTATCATTAATCTCTTGTTAAATTAGGGCTGATGATGGCAGAAGTGTTCTGCCGAAACATGTTCCATTTGTAATTTTACCTCATTAAAGTTTGTGGAGTTCGACTTAGATATATTTAAATTTTTTAATTTAAATTTACTCCACCTGGATTTAAGAACATTCTTCTAGTTTATAAAAGTAAAACTATTTGTTACAGGATAACTTACTGTCAACAAGAACAAACGGCTTCATGGTAACCAGTCTAAATTGATATCTCCATGGCAACAAGTCCAAGGCGATCTGATCTTAATACACGATTTCATCAATTTGGGAAAGTTTTCTAGGTTTTTTGTAAAAATTATCTAAAGTACTAACATTTGCCGAGACAAACCATATATTGACAAAAAGCGTATTAAATATGCTATTTGGTGGTATAATGGAATATAGGGTCACCTACTAATATACCGGGCATTCCATAAAAAAAAACATAAGTTCGGTATATTATTAATATTAGAACACTCTGTGGCTATCGTCCCCCAAAAACTCCGTTTTGATATCTTTCAAAATAAGGGCGTAAATGATGGTCCACACACCTTTGGGACACCGGTATATTGTTTTACATTCACTTAAAAATTTCAAATTACTTGCACAAGAGAAAATCACGATATTTGGATTAATGTCGTTTGCTACTAAAAACTGTTCGTTATTTTTATGCGTTTTGATAGTCATGTATGTCATTTAAAACACACAATGAGTGCGTTAAGGCAAAACGCTCAGTCGCCTCAACTTTGGAACCAAATTACGGCTTTCATTGTTAGGCTTAACGTATTGGGCATCAAAATTAGTAAAAAAAAAACCTTCATCACGGCAAAACGTTGTTTGTTCAGAAAAAAAATTTATTGCTAAAATGAGAATCCAAAAATTTTTTTTTAACAAACGTGTTGCTGCGTGATTTTTACTGATCTCTGTATTCGGTAAATGCAAGGTGTTTTTATAAATATTGAAAAATAAATTGGTAAATTGTCCCCAAAGTTCGCTAGTTTCAAGCAATCTTGGCGTGACTCAAGGTAACACAGGCTCCGCCCCTCAGCGGCAGGCAGACGTGTCGACGGCTGACCGTATTATATTTCGTGTGTGCCGCAGCTCGTTCTTAAAAAGATAACAAAAAAGTAAAGTAAACAAAAACGGGCCAGTCGCCTTAATTGCTTTGTTACAACACCAAATTAGAAAAATTCAATTTTTCTGTACGTATATAAGCAGGAAAATGTTGTTTCCAAGACGATTTCCGGAAAAACAATTTACACATACAAATGAAACTGACAGTACCATTCGACTGTTTGATTTACCTTCTTGATTTTTTGACTTGTTTTTGTTTGTCGTAAAAAATCAAATTTCATTCTTTTTCTCAAAACTTTCATTTTGTAAGATAACAAAGTTTTTATACTGACGTTTAGACAATTAAAAGGGCTAACTGAATCAAGAAAAAAAAATAGGGGGTTTTTATTTAAAAAATATATCAATGACGTCATCACTCGAAAACAAATGACTGCTTGAAATTTAATTTGGGACAAAAATATTCATTTTTATAAACCAAAATTGACCCGTCAAAAAAAAAAAATTGAAAAAAAAAATTGTTTAATTTTTAATGAATTTATTCCATACTTTTACCGCTCACTGTATACGCCTACGAATCTTATTTACATCTGAAGTATTAAGGTTGTCCAAAGGTACTGAACATTCAATAATTTCGCGATGTATAAGCTTCGTTGGTTTTTCGCAGATGTCGTCCTTTGCTTTTCTTTTCACCGCGTTCACAATTGTTGACAATCGCATTTTTTGTATGCCTACCTATTTTCATCGGTGTAGAGCTTAGCTGCACAATTTTTATTCGCACATCTCCACTTTAACCCCTGCCTTGTTAAACCACACGAACGGAATTTAAAATTTTCAAATATACTTAACTTTTTTGTTACTCAACACAGATTCCGTCATGGTTTCGTGATGAAAACAGAAATAAGTGGATACTGATTAGTTTTTCTTATACAAGTACTTATTTATAGAAAAGTAAAGGGAGGGGTAGTTTCCACCTTATCTGTGTAAAATTGTGTAGATAACGTCATTTAATAACGTACGTCATTTAATAACCTGGGCACCCACACCCCACTGTGGATCATTAGACCGATAGCCGGCGCAAGTGGACGGTCGGATTGATGACCCTTTCCGGGCACCTAGTTTAGTACAGGTAGAACTGGCGCTTTTGGTATTTACCCTCCCGAACGATATTGAATCCGTTGTGGAGAACGAAAGGTGCCGAATCTATTGGAACTATCCGTTCTCCACCGTCAGGCAGATAATAACAAGCCTGACGTGGTTCTATTAATGGACCACGCCTCCAAGCAGATGTTTGTTATTGAATTTTCGGCTCCTGCTGAAAATAACATCTGAGTCAAGGAGGAGGAAAAGCGGAATATATCAAGACCTGCTCTATGTATAATATAACCTGAACATTAATATTAACTGAGCAATGATCAGATGTCCCGACTGTATCATTAACTATTACCTTAGAAATTAAGTTAGTGTCACTAACAAGAACTAGATCAAGAACAGATGGGGCAAAATCTTTTTCAATTTTATTATCACCAACCCATTTGATAGTAGGAAATTTAAAGTTTCCTAGTGCGATAAAATTTGGAAATTTAGAAAATCAAACTTTACGGGTGTTAATTATACAGGGTGTCCCAACTAAAATTTGTACCCCCCAACAATTCCAATTTCGAAAGACTCAGAAGAAAACGCTCGAACAGGTCAATTTTATTATCAAGGGCGACCAAATTGTACCAAACTTTCAAGTCTTAGATCTCGCCCCTTTAGCCAGGGGAGCCACCCCCTTAAAAAATTTAAATGGCATGGGGGTTGTATGATACATCATTTTAAAGCTTATTCAATTCTCTATATCCGGACCTACTTTTATCGATTCGGTTCTACAAAAAAGCATGAATTTGTTATTTTCCAAATCTACATAAAATATTCAACTAAAATTTGTACCCCCCAATAATTCCAATTTCGAAAGACTCAGAAGAAAACGCTCGAACAGGTCAATTGTATTATCGAGGGCGACCAAATTGTACCAAACTTTAGAGTCTTTAGATCTCGCCCCTTTAGCCAGGGGAGCCACCCCCTTAAAAAATTTAAATGGCATGGGGGTTGTATGATACATCATTTTAAAGCTTATTCAATTCTCCATCCGGACCTACTTTTATCGATTCGGTTCTACAAAAAAAATGCATGAATTTGTTAGTTATTTTCCGAATCAAGAGTATTTTATGTAAATTTGGAAAATAATAATGCTTTTTTTTTCTGTAGAAACGAATCGATAAAAGTAGGTCTGAATAGAGAATTGAATAAGCTTTAAGATGATGTATCACACGACTCCCCATGCCATTTAAATTTTCTAAGGGGGTGGCTTCCCTGTCTCAAGGGGTGAGATCTAAGACTTGAAAGTTTGGTACAATTTGGTCCCCCTTGATAACAAAATTGACCTGTGCGATCGTTTTCTTCTGAGTCTTTCGAAATTGAAATTGTTAACTCCAAAAATAATGACTCGTATTGGATGGTAGAGATGTCCAATAATGAAATTGAAAAGTGTTGCTGTAAAGTGTTTTTTACGTAGAGTGGTAGAAACAGACACCACCACCGCACCCACTGTTACGATCATTAATTTCTAAAGAGTGAATATGAGTTTATAGCAATAATAGAGTTCAAGATGTTGGAGTTCAACCACGTTTCAGTTAATGCGATAATGTCCGGTTTCGTATTATGCAATATTTGTGTATAGAATAGATAAACGTAATGGTTCGTCTGTGTCTATTTTATATTGAGATTCGCCTCACCGGCGTCAATGCATTCCTTCAATTGATTGCGTTCCTTCATTAATAGTATTTTTTTTCGTAGACAAAATTAGTGTGTAGCATTTATGCAACAGGAACACTGTATATTTCACAGCTGCCTCTAAATTACCGTTAATTTTGAAATTGATAACAATAAAACCATGAGTTTTGAGACTACGTACGAATGTATTTTCTTGTCTGGCAAATTAATACTCCGCGTGAATTTTGTAACAAAAGTGTACGGACCTTGAGAAGTGGGTGGTAAATTTCTTTGAACGATCGTGATGGTACTTTCATTATAACAAATATGGAGCGTAAAAAATACCAGTTTCATTTCTCCTGTATTTGCAATAATCATGTGCATTGATCGTCAGAACGCGCCAACCTGGGAAATATGCGACCTAGTTGGTTTAAGGAATCACTGATGATGGTGTCTTTAACTTTAGTAGCTTGATCTGGTTATGAAATGGTGGCAATTTATTAAGGAATTTCCAGACAAAGGGGCGAAGGATTAGATGTTCGTTTACGTAGTGCATGAAGGTGGAAATACTTAGTTTTAAGACCTTGTGGTTTTATGTCTTCGTAATTTTTACACCGCTGCTATAACGAGGTGAATACTGCTGTTAAGTCATGATTTAAACACAAATATAATAAATGAGTTTAATTGACGATTGTTACTTGCAACGTTTTATTTATTTAAATTACGATAATTGTCCCTTATTTAAAGCTTTTTAAACTGATCTGAGTAATCACAGTTTTTTACTGCTTCTACCGCCTAATGGTGAGGTGTGCATAATTGTAGGCAAATTGAGTAATTTCCCGATACATAAATAAAGGAACTACAACATCTGAACGACTGTTCAATCTTTCCCAATCGTGTTTCTCCTTGGAATGTCTTTGGGATCCAAGAGAATTGAACTGATTTCACCAAACTGTCCTTGTCATAATCGCATCTGCAGAACACCTTCTGCTCCATTTTATTTATCAATGTTAGACTAGACATTTTTTTCTTAATGATGCAATCAACTTTGACACGACATTTCTTTGTAGGATAAATACCCTGAATCTCTTTTTGATCAGTAGTGTACACCGTTTAATCGTGACCCAATCTTGGTTGACGTTTAATAACAAATTGTTGCCAGTAGATTTTATTAACTCATCACTTACAACTACAAATACTTTGTTCACGTTTTTTTCCTTGAACTTTACATTGCTCTATCTTTCTTTGTATCGGAGACAAATGTCATTCATACGTGTGTGAGTAGAATATGCGCTTGTCCTCAATTTTCTTGCGTACATGTAACAATAGACTGCAATGATAATAATTATACGTATCACCCATGACCCACCCAATAATCATCCTAATGACTATGTACATGCCTTCTGTTATAGCGAAATTATCTATTAGTTGCACGAGGTGTAACAAAATCATGACTTTTGTATCTTAACACAAGGTGTTATTGAATTATTCAAGTCAAGTAGTTACATTTATCTTGATGTGTTAATTCCAATACCGTTAACAAGGATTCTATTTGGAGGTTTAATGATGTTTGAGAAATATAACTGTGTTATAAAATTCTGTTTTATGTACATAATAATATACTACATATTTTGCACACAGGTGTCTCAAAGGTGTCTGGACCATCATTTACGCCCTTATTTTGAAAGTTTTTTTAAAGTTTTCGGGAGACGCATGATAGCCGCACGATACCTACACAATTTAAAATTATTGGCAAACATATACAGTGTTCTAATCTATATATCTATATCTATTAATTTAATCGTTGAACATGAATTAATTTCAACCAAATGAAACAGTCTGTACTGCACCGATTTTGATAATTGTTTTTTTAAATGGAAGATATTGACAAGTTCTATGTGAAGATTTTAAAAAATGTCACAGGATCATTAATTAGTACCTGGCGACCGAGTTTCTCTCGGTACTTATTTTTTTGTAAAATTGTGATTGAGATAAATGTCATAATATACGATACGTCTCATGACTCCGAAGTTTAGGCAACCCTTGAAACCTAACCCTTGAAACAGGGCGACCGGAGGGGCCCCCCTTGAAACACGGCGTCCCGAGAGCCTGAGGGGGCCCGAATAGGTAGCCCGAGGGGGCCTCCGAGAAAGGAGCCCGAGGGGGGGCCCGAAAGAGGCAAGCCCAAGGGGGGGTTCCTTAATACAGGCGAGCCCGTGGAGGGCCCCCTGAAATAGGTGAGCCCGAGGGGGGGGGCTCGAAACAGGCGAGCCCGAGGGGGGGGGGCTCAAAACAGGCAAACCCGAGGGGGCCCCCGAAAAGGGAGTCCGAGAGGGGGCTTGCTCGGGATCTCTTTTGAACATGAATTAATTTCAACCAAATGAAACAGTCTGTACTGCACCGATTTTGATAATTGTTTTTTTAAATGAAAGATATTGACAAGTTCTATGTGAAGATTACTTTCCATTTTCAAAAATGTCACAGGATCATTAATTAGTACCTGGCGACCGAGTTTCTCTCGGTACTTATTTTTTTGTAAAATTGTGATTGAGATAAATGTCATAATATACGATACGTCTCATGACTCTGAAGTTTAGGCAACCCTTGAAACCCAATCCTTGAAACAAGGCGACCGGAGGGGCCCCCCTTGAAACACGGCGTCCCGAGAGCCTGAGGGGGCCCCCGAATTGGGAGCCCGAGGGGGCCTCCGAGAAGGGAGCCCGAGGGGGGGTCCAAAAGAGGCAAGCCCAAGGGGGGGTTCCTTAATACAGGCGAGCCCGAGGAGGGCCCCCTGAAATAGGTGAGCCCGAGGGGGTGGCCTCGAATCAGATGGGCCCGAGGGGGCCTCATCGGTTATCAACATAATTATAGAAGTCAAAAGTTGAATTTGTTTAGTTCTAAAATAGGATTTATGTATGAGACAAATTTAATTGACTTGAAATCTTCAGAAAGGAGGGCCTATGGGGGGCCCGTTGAGACAGACAAGCCTCCTTGAGATATGCTTGGGACAGGGGGGCGTAGCTACCATCTGAACTGCCGTAATACCTCCTACTACGCTAGTCGCAGTCGTTTCATTCACACGCGTTCCCGCTATCATTCATCCCCATCACCAAGGTGTTTGAAATTGTCAGATGATTGTCAGTATGACAGCGGATAAAAGATATTAAAAACGTTTTTTTTTTGTGTAAAATTGCGTTTCTACAAGAAATCCAACTACATAGGTAGACTTAAAAAGCAAAACTTTATCTAAATACAAAATTTCATCTAAATCGTTAGAGTGGTTTTCGAGATCCGCAAAATATATATACAAGAATTGCTCGTTTAAATATATTAGATTTGCAAATCATTTTAAGGGAAAAGCGGTCCATTACAGTCATCGATTTAAATGAGCGTGAATCAGTTTAAGTGAGAAGTTGGACAACTGTAGCTAAAAATAGGTATCTTAGTCTCGCCACTGAGGTTTTGTGAGCAAGTTGGCTAGGGAACATTTATACAACATCTGGATGGATGTTTGGGTGCGGAGTGTAAAGAGTGTTCAATAGAGGACGAATGAAGCTGTGCAAAATACAATTCTTTTATCGCATAATTTTTCTTGGAGAAAAATTGGTTTACCAATTCCACAATATTTTATAACCTGCGACTTTCTCAACAAATCAATCGAGAAGCGGAAGATTTATTGTTTAATCAAATGTATGAAATGGCTAATAACGTGCCGTTATTGATCATATACTTCAAGAGGTTTTTCTACACAGTACTGGTAGTAATGTCTTCTGTTTCGTACATTCGATGGCCTCCGTTTCTACATTAGTGAACAATTCAATCAGCGGCAGCTTACACCGCACAATGAACAAGTGTTTACGCAAAATCTATATATATAAAAATCAATGCCACTTTTCGTTGTAATTTTATAACTCAAGAACGGGCTCACCTATCCAAACCAAATGTTTAGGCTTTGTTCGGACTATTTAGTAGATGGTTTATGTGAAGTTTGCACAAAATCGGTCTAGCGGTTCTTTATTTATCACATTTTTTGTAACAAATGAATTCAATAAATGGCCGATCATTTTATTATTGGGTCGTGTTAGTTACACTATTTATAACTCAAGAACGGCTGAACCGATTTGGCTGAAAATTGGTGGGGAGGTAGCTTAGAAGCAGGAGCCGGACATAGGATACTTTTTATCGACATGGGGGCACAGGGGGGGCCCTTAGGCTCGACAGATTTTTTGGGTTGACCGACTCTTATGATTTTTTTTTGTATATTTGGTAGGTATGAGAATAAGTGGTAAGCTATTTTCCACATGGACATGGGGGCCCAGGGGGGCCTTTGGGCTGGATATATTTTTCGGGTCGACCGATTCTTATGAAATTTTTTTGTATATTTGGTATTTATGAGAATAGATGGCAAGCTATTTTTCACATTGACATGGAGGCCCAGGGGACCTTTTGGGCTCTACCGATTTTTCGGGTCGACCGATTTTTATGATTTTTTTTTTTGGATATTTGGTAGGTATTAGAATAGGTGGTAAGCAATTTTTCACATAGACATGGTGGCCCAGGGGGGCCCCTTGGGCTGCACCGATTTGTCGGGTCGACTGATTTTTGTGATTTTTTTTTTTTGTATATTTGGTAGGTATGAGAATTGGTAGTAAACTATTTTTCACATAGACATGGGGGCCTAGGGTGCCCCCTTGGGCTGGACCGATTCTTATGTTTTTTTTTTGTATATTTGATAGGTATGGGAACAGGTCGTAAAGTATTTTTCACATGGACATGGGGGCCCAGTGGGCCCCCTTGGGCTGGACCGATTTTTTGTCTCGACCGACTTAATAAGGGCTTTTATGATATTTGATTTGTTGGATTTGTCTCCGCCCCCAATAGCAGAATAACTGTTGAACCATGGACAGGGGGCTCAGGGGGAACCCTTTGGTTTATATCTCAAGAACGGCTGGACCGATTTTTATGATCTTCGATTTGTTGGATTTGTCTCCGCCCCGAATAGCAGAATATTATTAAAACATGGACATGGGGGCCCAGGGGCCCCCTTGGGTTTAAAACTGAAGAACGGCTGTACCGATTTTTATAATATTCGATTTGTTGGATTGGTCTCCGTCCCGAATAGCAGAATAACTATTAAAACATGGACAGCGGGCTTAGGGGGCTGCCTTAGGTTTAGAGCTCAAGAGCGGCTCGATCGATTTTTATGATCTTTCATTTGTGGGATTTGCCTACGCCCAGAATAGCAGAATTATTATTAAAACATCGGAAAAGTTACAGGGGAAAGTTACTCCCGCACTTTTGGATGATACAGTATGTTGGATGATACTTTAAAAGTAATTTACTACCGAAAAGACGTTCCTCAAGTGTACTGCATTTTTCGCCCAGTAATAGTTGGCTGGAGTATTAATATCAGCTGATAACAGAGTCGATAAGCGCTATTTGGATTCATTTTTGAAAACTGAAATTATTTACTGACGCATTGATCATGCGCTGTCAAAAAGCACACGTGAAGGAATTTTTGAATAGAAATGTTTAGTTTTTTTTTGTTTTTAAAAAATTATTCGCTTTTTATACGATCAACACTGTAAATATCTAATACAGTATTTACATAGTATTAATTATGTAACCTTTCCTTATGCACAGTCGTGTGTAAAATGGGCGGTCGCATAACTTTATATTCCCGTTACAACGGTAGCAACAACATTGACAAGACTTACAGCTGAATGTATTTGAAAGTTGCAGAATCTGTACAAGAACATAGTAAAACGGTTTGCTTATTACCATTTTGACAATAGAAGTCATAAAAAAGAAAGAAACAGGAGAGAAAAAAGGTAACATTTACTGCAAAAATATGAGTGTCTTTACTGTTCCTAATTCTTTTATGCTGTCAAATGGAATTGAAAAGCCGAAAAAACGGTCACTGAAATTTGTGATCACAAAGTTTCGGTATAAAATTGTTATTTGGGTAAAAAAATTGATCCATTGTTCGTGTGGTGCAGGTAATGTTAACAGCAAAAACCCAAAAACTTTGAACAACCAGAAATATGAACCAATTTTTTGAAAAATGTTATCTTCTTAAATACAAAATTTAACTTTTTACAAGAAAAGTTCTGAAATATTAAACAAATAATGATTGCGCAGGAGCACGGGAAGGTGACCGACTCTGTAGCATGGTGTAATAAATAAGACATAATGGTACATGACAATAAGGGGACATAATGGTTAAACTTGAAGGCATGTACTGGAAAAACATTAATAAATATCTATCACTGTTCGTAATTCAACGTGCTGGTAAATATACATAGGTTTATCCAACACCCCCTTCTGTAACAGTTCTTGAAAATTCATCAAAACACAAAAAATTTTGACGTTCATTTGTTGGCTTCTGAACTGGTTGCTATAACAAATTAGAAAACCGTTGAATTATTTTTTCATAAGTCACATGTGTCTTATAGACATCATAATCAATTCAAAATCGGCGTTATTATGTAGTCATAATGTTATGTTAATAGTCACAAATATGCTTGCCGTTCCGATCCTGCTCTACTCATTTGGAGCAGTTAAATGGTTAGTAGATGAGTTAAAGCAGATTGATCAGGATATTCGAAAAATGATCTGCATTTTCAGCGCAGTTTGCATCCAAAATCGTCCGTTCCGAGGTTATTTCTTCCACGAAACCAGGGAGACCGAGGACTTTTGAGTTTGGAGTGTCTTCATAACAAGGTAATCTTGAATATAGCCTGTAAGATCATCCAAAGTTCAGATCCCCTGTTGCTTCTTGTCAAGGATCATGAGAGGCGGGGAATCGGGGCATTTTTGTTTAGGGCGGCACAAAGAGCAGCAGATGAATTCGGTATTCACTTTGATGTTGAGCGAGCTCAATTTGCTCCGTCTTACAGCCCATGTCAGAATCTCTGAGCAAGATATGCTCATGAGAAGGCATATGGACAAGTCAATGCATAGTATTTTCTTCAAGAACATTGAAAACCTTTTCTCATCCAAAAGGCATATACATTTGCCTTACTGAGATCAAGTAGATTGTAGATGTATGCAGTTTCGGCCTGTATCCATCGCCACAATGCGGCGTTGAGAGTGTTATACTTTCATTTAAGACACCATTATGCGATAGACCCGAACGATATTGAGTCCGTTGTGGAGAACGAAAGGTGCCGAATCTATTGAAACTTCTCGTTCTCCACCGTCAGGCAAATAACAGCGAACAAGCCTGACGTGGTTCTATTGGACCACTGCTCCAAGCAAATGTTTGTTATTAAATTTTTGGCTCCTGCTGAAAATAACATCTGCGTCAAGAACGAGGAAAAGCGAACAAAGTATCAAGACCTACTTTTTGAACTTAGTAGGCTGTACTCAAGTTACTCAGTGAAGCTCGTCGTTTTGGTAATTGGGTGCATGGGAGGCATTAAGGACTCGCTCGTCTCCAATCTGAAAATAATTCCGGCCTGCCGTAAACCGGCAGAATTCAGAAAGCGGCCATCTTGGAGTCGTTGCGTCTGCTTAGGGCACATGATTTACAGGATTCAAGCTACTACTGACCTCATGGTTTTGAGGAGTAGCTATGATGTACAAAATGGACCTGACCAGTAACGAACCTCGTGAAGGTCGGAATCACGGGGAGCTCCTTCTGGTCCATACGAAAAAATAAAAATAAAATTATTCTAGTGTATTTGCATCCTGTGGCCAGAGGACAAACAACAACAAAACCAATCCTGTTGACCATTCTCTTATATTTAACAATTCTAAAGTGATGATCAAAAAATCATTCAAATAATTATAACAATGAAATTGAGTTGTTCATAACTATTCACTAAAGGAATGCTATGCTATTAATTATTACTTTTTTTTACCTGTGATCGTAGAAAAAGTATAGTACATAAAGCATCTGTACTAGAACACAGCGAAGCGATTTCCTTATTACAATATTGACAATGAAAGTCATAAAAAAGAAAGAAAGAGAAAAATAAGGTAAGATTTACGGGGAAAATATCAGTGTCCTTACTGTTCCTTTTTAATTTAAAGCCCAAAACGTTCAATGAAATCTGTTATCACAAAGTTTCGGTATGAAATTGATATTGGGGTACCAAAAATGAAACCATTGTTCCCGTGGTGTAGATAATTTTAAGAGGGATCTCTAGCGGCATGTATATTTCTGTCGGCCTCGCTGAATCTTCTTCATCAACCTGTTGGGTAGAGTTTTGTTCCAATGCGTCAACAATTGTTTTTTCATCCGTTACAGCAATATCGTGATTTTCTTCTGGATCCCCCGCAACCCATGTCTTCTTGTATGTTCAAATTTTCTACCTTGAGAGTATTTAAAAGCCCACTTACAAAACCCTAATCGTCCTGGGTTGCAGCTTGCTTAACAATAAAGGTCACCATTGGAACTAAATCTTTCTCTCTTCTGGGCTGTCTAGCCGATTAGTCCACAGAATATTCCAAGACTTAATAGAAAGCTCACTCACGGATTGCCAAGCTTCTTCAAGGGCATATACCACATCTTTCAGATTAAGTCTCTTCAATGTTTCTGAAAATCTATCTTCAATATCTGGTAGCAGTGATTTGCGATAATTATTCAATTTGATGGTTTGAATCACATTTTGATCCATGGTCTGCATTAATACTGTACAGTTTGGGGGTAAATACATTACCCTTATTGCACCGTCATTTGAAGAAGTAAAAACAAATGTAATTCAAGGGCCTGCAAGTTGGGGACAAGGGAGGACAGGATGGCGTAGCTACCATCGAGGTTCCTCTTGGAAGCCTCTTTGGGGCAGGGGCGTTAGCTACCATAGGGCCCTCCAGTAGGGCACAGGGGGGCGTAGCTACCATCGGGGTTCCCTTTCGGAGCCCCCTTGGGAATGGGGGCCGTAGCTACCATGAGTCCCCCCCTTTGGACAGGAGGGCCTAGCTACCATTGGTCCTCCCTTGGGACCTACCCGAGGCCGGAATTACTTGTGAGTACCTTTAAAAACACTTTTTCGTTCGAGGTAAATACAACGTTTTATTTCATACTGCAAGTTTAATGAACTAGATTAAAATAAAATAAAAAATTGAGTGTTTTTCTTGAACAAATTAAACATAATAATAAATTAATTATGCGAGAACTAGCATTCCCATAGTAACAAACGTTTGTCAAAAATGACAATGAAAAAAGTGGGTCACGGTGAATTGTTTTGGATTTTATTCAATTATTCAGTTTAAAATCGACTATTTCATTCACAAAAATTTCATCGAATCAGAGTCCACCATTTTAAACAAAAAATTGTTTCGCATCGACAAATTTTCTAATTTAAAATTTTGCTGGGGTTGTTCAACCAATAGGAAGCGAGAATAAAGCAAACAAGCTGTTTTTCAGCGGCAAATTTTCTTTTGTTTTCTCGCTAACATAGTAACCGATTTTTACAATAATTTTTGCAAAAGTCAGTTTTAAGAAATGAGTGAAAATAACTGCTCCAAATGTTCAAGATTCGGTGATTTATCAATTGAAAACATTAGAAAAAGCATTTCTAACATTGTTCTTCCAAATACGATTAAAACTAAAGCGTCAGTGTGGCAACAGTTTACCGAATTTTGCGAGCAGCGGCATTATAATTTACTTTCGACAACAAAACCTGAAGAAATTGCAAAAATATTGCAAGATTGGGCATTCAACATAAAAAAGAAGAACTTAGAAAACTACAAAGAAACTAGTGTTAAATCAATGTGGAACACAACAGTATTAATGGTCCAGGAAAAATATTTCAAGGATTATAATATCAAAATCAATCCTTTTCCGATATCTGTTTTAAGGAAGCTAAGAATGCTCGTGATGCCAAGAGAAAACTTCTTCAGGAAAATTCTGATACACGGAAATTGAGGGCCAAAGCTCTTGAAGTACATGAGATTCAGGCCATGGCAAATCCAGGTTCAAAAATAACAAGCGATAGGCTGTTCTTGACTGTTAATCCTGCCTGGACCAAAGGTTTGTGTTTTAAGAACTCACCAATAGGCTTAAACACCCTATCGAAATGGACAAAAGAATCTGCACTCAAGATTGGATTAGACGCCAAGAAGTTAAAAATAACAAATCATTCCCATAGATCTTCTGCAATATCTGCTTTGGCCAAAAATGGGGTTGGAGAACAGCAAGTAATTAAACTAACAGGACATGCAAGTGCTCAGTCATTAAAACCCTACCTTCAGCTTGACGCAGTTCATCATGGCAATTTAGTTCAAAATTTGAGAGGGAACAGTAATGACTCATCAAACAAACTTCTAGGTCTGTAGAATGCAAAGAATTACATGAATTACAAAGTATAGGAAATCAAGGACAAAATGTTTATTATTATAATATTGTTCTTTTCATATAGTTAATAATGGCAAATAAGTAAGAATTTTTTTGGAATTGTTAAATGAATTTGCATTTAATTTAATAATAAAATTGTTTCTTGTTTAAATTTTTATTTATGAAATAGTCATGTCGAATACCATTCGTGATATAATTTTGCCTGACAAAATTGAATGATCATTCTACTCAAGTTTGCTGCTTTGGGCAATTTCGCTCGTGACATTGACAAAAAATAACTTGCCTGACGGCTCGTTATTTTTATATGTCAATGTCACTCGCGAAATTGCCAAGCAACAAACTTTCTTAATAATCATTAAATTTTGTCGGCAAAATTCTATCACTTATGGTATTATATATGATAAAATTGAGGTGCCTCAAGATATTCTAGATGAAGCAGATCGCGTGAAGAACAGTTTGATGCCACAGAAATCTCGGGAACAATATAAGAAATGATTGACGTATAATTTTAAAGTACTAGGACTTTAAAATTTTTCTTTAAAGTACTAGGACGTTAATGTTCCACTTTTGGTATAAAAAATAATCCGAAAAATGTCACTTTAGATACAAGTATGAAATAAAAATTTAAATATATTTAAGTCGAACTCATTCATCGACATTCTTCTTGTTTATAATATTAGTAAGACTGGTGTTAAATTCAGTTCCGAAATTCTTCTTGAACGGATCTACAGCTGCAACATTTATGACGAAAGCTTTTCTCCACTGAGTGTCAATTAGCGAAACCCGAATCGCTTTTTAAATTTATCTAACCATCCCCCACTTGCTTGGAAATCATCTTTTTTTTCGTGATGTTGCGGTGGTAAAAATTTGCCTTTTTCTTGTAAAATTGCACCGGAAATTCGAGTGCGACGGGCCCTTTAAACCCCCAGTAATTATGTAAACAGCTTTTTGTACTAATTGCTTATAGATACCTATTTTCCGTTTACCGCCGATGCGCGGAAACAAGAATTTCCCGCACTGCGGTGTTTTTTACTTTCCACGTCAAGAAGAGACATTTGCTTCATAAAGTTGGTGAATTTGACAAGGAATTGACAGTAATTCCTCCGAATTCAAGAAATTGTCACAATCAACGTACTTCTTAATAGCTAAATTTCAAATTTCTTGGTAGCACACAAATTATTTTCTACACTTCTATTGTGGTGTAAATAGACCAGTGGACACTATAACTATTATTCATAAATTGATTGATTGTGGTGTTTTTAAAGACTATACTGTCACTCAAGTGTCAAAAAACTGTCCCCAGCAGTTATCCTAGGAGCAAACCAAAAGTAAAAGCCACACAGACCGTAATCACTGCCGTTACCTCTAAATCTTATGGGCCTTAGATTTGAAGATATAAATAATAAAAACCAATAAACAAAGTCGTAAGTAATATACTTTCAAACAAACAATATAAATTAGTTTTGAGGAGATTTGGAAGAAAAAGTGCAATTGTTAAAAACTCGCACATTCACGCTGCAATTGCTGAGCCCTTTAATTTCCACTCGTGGAACATGAGTAATCGTAGAAGATACTTGTTCTGAATCTTGGATATTGACTGTAGTTACTAATGGTTGGTCTTTTGCACAATGTGGATTGTCAGTCGACTGAATTCTTTTAGATAGTTCAATTTTGTTACGCAGGGAATCTTGAATATATGACTCTGCAACCGAGGATGATTTCCAACCACCCAATTGCTTGATTCCAATTAGTCCTTCACCATGGTTTGCTAATAATGTTGCTGAACTTCTACGAAAACTGTGCCCGGTAAACGTATAAGGATTTTCAAGTTTTAGAAATTGAGCAATTTTCATTGGGATCTTTCCAATGGTATTAATTCCCACAGGAGAATTTATACATTTTCCGTTGGTATATGTCAAAAAATACCGTTGTTCGTTAGGTTTTCTTAAACTACTATATTTTTTCAGTTTATTAATCCATTGAGGCTGTGTGATGGCAAATGATCTGGGTGTACCTGTTTTCGTTTCTGGAATCGTTACCACCACGACATTCTTGTCAAACTTAATGTCTATGAACAATCTGGCGCTTCACCAACAAATTTTGATATGTGATCATCATCTAATACAGCAGATTTTTTTGGCTTGTGGTGCTCTGTCGCCCTTTTTATATAAGCAATCAGTTTTGAAAACTTCGAAATGTTAACATTATTCTTTGTGATTAAACACAGTTTCAACATTGAATATACAGACCATAGAGAATTTTTACTTTGATGTTGTTCAAAATAAGCCAACAAACTATTTTCAGTAAACTTTTTGATACCTTTTTGATTGCACCATTCTACAAATTTTGCATAGGTTCGTTCATACCGCCCGCAACTCTTTGTAGGGAGTAATTTGGAAAAAATTTTTTTGGACTTAGTTCGCTTGATTCGTTACAAAAAATATTGTACCTAACTTATTTGGAAGGGAAATTTCCCGCATTCGCACTAAATGCAGCACTCCCTTCGGTCGTGCTGTAAACAAAGTGCTCATGCGGGAAATTTCACTTTCCAAACACGTTAGGTAAATAACTATTATCTACGACCGGACGTGTTTTTTTATACTTCTATTTAAAGTTTTTCGATTTTTAATCTCAGTTTCGCTGCTGGTAACAAATGTTCGAATCTTCTCTTTATTCTTCTTAATATCGGGGATCGTTGCCTTCCCGACGCCATAGGTTTCAGCTAAAGCTGAAGCTGTTTGTCATATTATTGAGCTTTTCTAACATCTCCACCGTAAAAGAGATGAGTGATGTTTGCGTTTCACTCGTTTTTCTTTTGGGAGATCTTCCATGTTCGCTGCTTGTATGGGTGGATGCTGAATGTGTACTGAATGGCAGAAGTAATCGGTTATAGACGCGCGCCGCTACACACCTTCAAGGTATTCCCTGTTCTTCCGACTTGAAAGTCATATTGTTCCCTCTCTCTTTCATCTTCCTCTTTTGTCTTCATAATCTTCACAATTATTTCCGAAATCTCTTCCCATTTCTCATTTGTTCTCATCGTGACGTGCACCATTCTATTAGAACTCAGTTATTCGCCAATCACCTTTTCTACATCAATTCTTTCTTTCGCCCAGTGTCCACATTTGAATATCGTGGTTGTTCAACGCTATCTTCCACTCCGCAATACCAACACGTTCGTGGTCTTATAGGCGCTAGAGATCCTTAGTGCCGTTCGTCTTTGTACTTTTGAAAAGAAATGCAGCCGGTTTTAGGGGCTGCGTACAAGATGACGCTTTGAACGACCGAGCTAATGATGTGCCTTTTGCTCGCTATCGGGCCTCCGACGTTGTGCATCAACTGTCCGAGGGCCGTGGCGATCCCTTCGGTTTTTCTGGCCGTTTGCTCAATGTGGTGCTTAAAGCTCTTGTTTCGCCCAATCCACACGCCAAGATATTTCAGACACTCCTTCGGCCTCACTTCTATCCCGTCCAGGCTGAAGGCTATTTTCGGCGGGGCTCTTCCGCAAGCCAGGAGTACGGCTTCCGTCTTCTCCAGGGTTAACTGAAGGCTGTGTGATGCTAGTCATTCTTGAACTCGGCTCAGGGCCTCCTCTGTCTTTGCTTTGAGCAGCTCCTCCCTCTTGTCCGTGACCACCATTCCGAGGTCATTGAGGTTGACGCCCTCAGGCACTTCTAGTATGAGGATCTCATTGTACAAGATGTTTTACAACGTGGGTCCTAGAACGGACCCCTGTGGTACGCCGCTGTTCACTCTGAGTATCCTAGATGGGTCTCCATCTCGGAGCTCAGCTGATCTTGCGCTCAGATAACTCTTTATGATCTTGAGGAGGTACGGCTGCACTCTCCTCCTGGTGAGTTCATCTAAAATTCTTTGCCAGCTGGCCGAGTTGAACGCGATATCTAATCTGATATCTAAGGTAACCAGAACGCACAGCTTCCTGTGCCGGTACGATTTGTTTTGAGCTCGTTCTGCTATCCTCAGTACCGTTTTAATAGCGTCGATTGTCGATCTGCCTTCTCGGAATCCGTATTGCATATCGTATAGGGTGGCATCCGCCCGGAGCATATCCTTCTTTCAACCGTTTGAGGACAAGTTGCTCCAGTACTTTCCCCGCAACATTCAACAGACATATCGGACGAAAGCTTCTCGCAGGCAGCTCTTAGGTCTTCGGTGCTAAAAGGCTCCACCGTGGTTACCTCTGGCCGCCGCCAGCGCATCTCTTCGGGTACGGGGAATAAGAGTTTAGCGGCTCCCCATTGTTTCTCAATGCTAGCTGACCTGACCTGACCTGACCTGAGGGCTTAAGAAACCTATTTTGACAATTGCAATAATCTAAAAACTTGGGTATCTTGAGCAATTTCAGGAATAAGAAAAAGTAGAGAACATGGATAGGATCTAGGATATCTGAGGAACCTAGAGGAAATTGATAAACCTAAAAAACCTGAGAATTTGAGAAACTTTAAAAACTTGGGTATTCAAAAAAATTGAGAATCTGAGAAACCCAGGAACCTTGAAAACTTGAGGAATCTAATTTGTGAACTGAAAGCATTTTAGAATTTGGGAAACCTGAGAATTTGGGTAATCTGAGTGATAGGGAAACCCGAAAACAAATAATCCAAGGCGTCGAATGTACTGGAAAATCATTAAACTATTTATCACTGTTCGTAATTGAACAACGAATACTCAACGTTCAACTTGCAAGAAATTAACCTCTATAAACATCAAATAATAATCATAATCAATAACAAAACCAATCCTATTGACCATTCCTTTATATTTAACAATTCTTAAGTGACAATAAAAAAAAAATATTAAATAACTATAACAATGAAATTAAGTTGTTCATAAATGTTCACCAAAATAATGTTTTACTATTAATTACTTTTTTCTACCTATGATCGGCCCCCTTGAGACAGGGGAGTCGGAGGAGGCCCTCTTGAGACAGCGGGCCCGAGGGAGGGGCCCCTTTGAGACACGGGCCCCCCTCGGATATAATTTTAATGTTGCTAATTACCAAGGTGAGATGCCTAAGGGACTACTGTAAGGCTCGCTCCTTTTTTTTTAAATATAACAAAACATGCATGAATAACTTGCTTATTTCATACCATTCCAATGACAAAATATTACTCTTTGAGAATATGGCTCTTAGGTACTTGAACGGCCAGTTTATAAAATGGCTGCAAACACTATAGCCGGATTGTGTTGCGATTTGGGAATGTGGCTCTTACTCGATCGGTCAGTTTATACAATAGCTGAAAACACCAGACGAATTGTGAAATAATGCAAAATGAACGTCGATTTTAGAATGTGGTCGCGTTTTATAAAGTGGCTAGCCATCTGATAAAACGTCGGATTTTGTGATGTGGCTACGACATGTATAAATTAGTACGTTGGTGTCGCAAATATGTTGCAATTAAATAATTCCCACTTCTTATTTGTAGAAACGTAAATATTGGAAGTCGGTGAAAAGCCACAAAATTTTCATAATCTCTAATAAAAATTCATAACTGCATAAATTTATCAATGTGCCTAATTTAGTTAAACATAAATTAGATTAGTATTATTATTTATGTTACAAAGATGTTGTAAAGGATTTCAAAGAACATCCGGATATAGACAGTCTGTTGTAGATAGGTAGGTAATATTTTTGTTTCATAAGTATTTTTAAGTGGTTATTAAAAACAAGATCGTTCCATACACGTTTAGATCGAATTCTAAGAAACTCATTATTAGGTCTTCTGTAATTAGTGAAATTGTTACATAATTTATGCAGACAGTAAAAAAATTTAGTCACGATATTTTTTGAAACATTCTGATAAAAACCTGTTTCCAACTTTCATTAAGACTACTGGTGTTTTAAATTTATGCGGAAAATCAGCCCACAGAAGTCTTATTTTCCTTGCTGAAATACATTAATTTATTATTATGAATATTTAATATTTTTTATCTTTACTGTTAAACGTAGTTTGTATTATCTTACCTATTACACTTAATTTAATTCATCTGAAAAAAAAAACTTATTTAGAAATTACAGGCGTTGCAAATTATAGGTCTAATCGAATACACGAAAAAATACATAAATATAGGATAGAATCAAATGGATTACCAATGAACCAATAATATTAGATCATCTGCAATTCCAATAACCTTGGGCAAAAGTTGCTTTAATTATGATGGTCACATGAAGGATCTTTTAGTTGATCAATCGTGAGGAGTGAGAGTCGTTTCAGGCTATTTCTTGGTCGTCTCTTTCAATTCATTTCACTCTAAACGCTTAAGATAACTTTCCTTTTCATTTGTGTAAATCATCGCCATCATTATGTTAGATAACTGATGGTAAGATAAATTCAGAAGTAAACGCTAAGTCGGTTTCAACGTTATGTAAAATTTATAGGGGTCAAGTTCATAAAACGTTAAATTTCAAGTTCACACGCGTTCTGATTTAGTTAATTTAATTACTCGTCTTATATTTACTTAATTTTAATTTTTTGATTTCATTTTTTTGCGAACACAGAACATAGATTATTTAATTATATTAATTAATTTAATTTATATATTTAATTCAATACTCTTGGGTGTATATTACTGGTATATTTTAACTGATTTTGAACGGCCCATTGTATATTTTGCCATAACTATTAATGTAACGTAGATCTGATACTATAAGAGATAAATATACAGGTTGTTACACGCAACTCGCAAATTATGCAACTTATGTTCTGACCAGTTGTAAACACGCCAATAAAAAAATAATTAATCGTTACTTCTGTATGATACGGCCTCTCATCATAAGTAAATTATGAGGGGTTTGTTAATTATTTTTTTTATCTGCGTTCGTCATCGATTACATTTTTTCGAAATAGCATAAACAAATTCAACAGAGATTTTAGTGATCATAAATTCAATTTGGATCTATGTATCTACATATTTATTGAATATCACCAAAGTTTCAATTTTTGTGTTGATTTACAAATTTCCATGACGTGTTGACAATAGTTTAAAATTGCATGATATTCATACATGATTTATACATCCAGTATGCTTTGAAAGCCAAAATTCTCATCCAACTACATGTAAATTTTGTTTTATAATGTATGATTCATTTAAAGAATCGAAATATAAAAATATATCGGGTTATTCACGAAAGAGTACAATTATATATGTATTGTCGATGTCAACTATATATTTTGACCAGTTTTGGTGTTTTGGGAGTAATAGTAAAGTAGAAACGCTTCTCTTGCTGCTAGGGTTTAAGGCACAGTTGAGATTGAAATTGGGGAACATAATGAAATAGCCGTTTTAGGGATCGTAACAGGAAAACCCCATATTGGCCAGCAGGAAGTGAATTTTAAGGGCCAGTAAGTTCTATCCTTACCACATCGCCTTGGTTCAAGAATTAAAACTGATTGCACATTTAAAATTTCGACACCGACAATATCTATGTGTTAGTTTTCGAAGAAATTGTTTTTTGAATCCATCTAACCTGTGCAAATGCAATGTCGGTTGCATCGAAAACTTTGTCAGGCTCGTATTCTTTCGTGAATAACCCTGCATTTAGTCTATTTACTTTCACGTTTATCCCGAAAATACACTTGTGTAGTTTTCATATTATGTAAAAAAAAATCTTAAGAATGTAGAACCATTAAATATCTCAGATCTTCTTATCCCACACATTGTGTGAAAACGAGAAATATAAGAGTTGGCGTGTAGACAAACGGATGATCAAGATACTAAATACAATATTTGCTATGAAATTTAAATTGCAACAGAAAGCTAATACATATAACACTTTCGACGTATTGGACGAACTTTAAAAGGTAATGTATTTATGAATTCTGTGATCAAGATGTTAGACATTTTATTGCTACCTTATTGGTTCTATTTTACTCTTTTACGGTTATCTCGTTGATAGTTATTTTTATACAAGACGTTAAAATTCTATTTTCACGTCAAACGAAAAGTATGTATTAATTCAGGAATGATATAATCGTCATTGAATTAATTTCCCGAAGCGATTACCTACATTTCCTATCGTGGTGTATAAATTTCTTTTTTATAACATATTGTGAAACAAAAAGAAAAGCTTTAGGAATTGACACTAATCTTTCTGTTATTATTAAGAACATTAATAACATTAAGAATGAGTTTGAGTCATTAAAAAAATATTTTGTTGAAAATCATGTTTTTATAAAAGTAGAATATCACGAAATAGTAATTTACAAACCAAGTGTGGGAACACAATCGAGTGCCTTTATTTGCGAACGCGGGAAGATTGTACCATATTTTTTGAAACAAACGTTACCACGATTTTTAAATTAAAATTGATTTAATATGCAATTAGACTTCAAAATATGAAACAGAGCAAGCCATGGCTTCTATAACAATTGACCAACTACTGTGAAGGGTGCAGGAATCACCCCTACCAATTGCATTAATTGCACTATAAATGTTTACAGCAACAGTGGTTGAATATTCAAAGGGTTGAACACATTGAATTGTAGCATATCCTAAAAAAATATGTTATTTTTCTTCGTTGTATATACAGGGTGATTTTTTGAAAACGATCCATCCTAAATATGTAGAAAACAAAAACGTTATGTGCAAAATGCTGAAACCGGTCAATTTTGTTTGTGAGGGGGACACTTAATTAGTGTAGTTTTAGACCTGCAGGTGCACCCCCTTGGCCGGGACAGCAGCCCCCTCAAAAATCTTAAATGGAACAGGGGGTTAAAAAGTTTATTTTTTGAAACGTCCATTTAACCTCTTTTTGACTATGTAGTAGTTTTTTATTTCTACGATTAGTTTTTAAGAAAACGACACTTTTGTGAGAAAATTTGCACTTTAAAAAGGTTAATCTTTTTCTAGAATATCAAGTATTTTCTGAAATAAAAACTGTTTCTTATTCATTGACATTGACAATTATTCAGTTTAAAAGTAAATCTGCATACGTTCGGATAAAAAATGGTCAAAAAAAAGTTATTTTTATTTACGGTTCCCAAAACAAATGTGCTAAACATATTCATAAACGAAATTTCATCAAGATGGAGCTCCACCACATTATGTCTTAAACGTTCGCAACTGGCTTAACAAGCGATTGCCGAACCATTGGATTGGCAGACGTGATGCAATTGAGTGGCCAGCAAGATCACCAGACTTGACAAGTTTAGATTTTTTTCTCTGGGGCCATTTGAAGTCAGACAACGAATTGTTGATGAATGCATGCGAATTCCGCGAGAAACATTTCAAAAAGTTAGAATTTGAATTTGAGAACCGGATCTACTATTGCCTGAGATAAAACGGTGCTCATTTCGAGCATCTCTTGTAAAATTCAACTGTTTTAAAAGATAGGGTTTTTATTTTTGAAGTTTTCTTTTTTTCATCATTGATGGTGTGTTTCTTTACTTATTAATTGAAGTTTAACTCATTACTTGACGTTAAAATCTAAACAGTGGTTCAAACATTAGTTTCATCAAAACATCTCAATATGTCTTTGATAGTTGACATTCCCAAGCGTTGATTTTACTAACAATAGGCGCTTAACAACACTGTTGTTCAGGAAAAACATGAACGTGGGCTGTGCTACAAAACAAGCGGTTTTCTCAAAAACTTAACCCTGTATATGATTGCGGCGTGGTTACATCTTGGCCGTCTTCCGCATCCCACTTTCCATGCCTGCCTCTCTTCATAAAGATTTCCCCTCATTTCCCCTTTCTGCATCGCTTTTGCTATTCCGCTATTCCAGCTTTTACGCGGTCTTCCTCTGGTTCTTTATTTCCAGGACCAAATCTTCTGAGGTAGTCTTTCTATGTTTATCCGTCGCATGTGCCCGTACCATATCAGTTGCTTTCTTTTCAATGTAATCTGTTTCTACTGCCATTTTTTCTTTTATTATGTAATTTCGGGCTTTGTCACGTTTATTCGATTTTTCGCATTTTAAGTCAATGTCCAAACTTCTGCTCCATAGTCGTGCTTTCTATACAAAGGCTTTAAAGATGCGCATTTTCGTTTGACTCGCGATCATACCGTTCCAAAGCACCGGATGTTGTTGTTTAATGATTACTTTGGCTCTTTTAATTTTGTTTTGGGTATGTTGTTCATCTCGTCCGTCTGTTGTTAACGTTACTCCTAGATATTTGTATTGACTGGTATGTTTTACTACACCCGTTCCGGTCTGCAAATCGTGCCCTGGATCTCCGAATATCATATACATACTGCGTCTCTTCTATGTTTAATTCTTCTTTGTAATAGTGAAATTATGTACCTTTCCATCATATTGAAATAAATCTCAGGTATTCCAAATGTTGTTTTAAATGTTGCCAATATATTTAATTCCATTAATTAATAGTTACTGATTAATTTGAGTTGACATAACCTAAAAAATGTGCCATCTTTCTTCATTTATAATCGTCAAATTATTTACCTTTCAAAATTTAAATGAATCTTGGGTGTACCAAATCTTGTTTGAAATGCTGCCAATAGGTTTAATTTCATTTATTAATAGCTAGTGATTTATTTTAAACACTTCTTATTTACAGTGCTTTTTAGCGTGTTTCAAGGTTTAGTAGACCGGGAAGCAAGTGTTCCCGGTTGTCAACAGAGTGGCGGCGAGTTAAATTTTTTTTTTTTTAAACATCACAAGTTATAGGAATTGTGACGCAACTACGATATAACTGAAAATTTTGAAATTTCAAAATAAAGGCAAAAAGAAAAAATCATGCATGTCTATCTCTTTTCTTCTAAACTAAGTTGTCAAGTGCTTAGTGCGGTATTATAAACCAAACAATTTGAAACCAGATTCTAAATTTTTAGAAAATAAGTTAGTGGATACTTCATACAATTCGTCTTACACATCCGATCCGAGACATTTTTAATGTATTTGAAGAGATTTAAATGATCAGAATAGACACGGATAGTTAAAAAGGATTAGTGATAAAAAATATAAGAGAAGAATAATGAATAATTGATAATGTTTGGTCGGTCTTCAGGACGGTTTCGGGTTTTTAATTACTACACTTCTTTGTTATCTAACGTTTTATTAATTTAACACACACCACAATTCGTCATCTGGCCCATTGGAAGAATAATGTAAGAATGCAGCGCCGTGAAACAAAACTAAGCGGGCACGCGCAGCAGCGACAAGTACAATATGTTCATAGACGTACAATAAAAAGAAATCCAACACTCCCTCCCGGCTATGCACATATGTCAAAATCTAAATTACCCAATACCAATTTATTAATAAGATCAATATAAATATTCAATAATTAACAATCGTAATGTATTTGCAACCTAAATTATGTAAATTTAGCCACCATTTGTCGCTAATTCCGTTCATCACATCGTTGCTGGCCCTTCCTGGGTTTAAGTGCTGTGAACAATTTTAAAACAGAATAATAAGAGACAGTACAAAACAAAACATGATTTTGTTTGCTAGGGCTGAGGTTATTCTAGTTAATAATAATTTATGATATCTCGTTCGTAATTTGGTCAACCAATCGTTTATGAATTTCGAAAGAAAGAGATTTAGTGAAAACATCAGCAATTTGATTCCTTGAAGGAATCCACTTAATCGTTACAAAGTTTCGTTTTACACATTCCTTGACATAGTGTTCTTTTATTTCAGTCATGTGTCTTAGCTTATTTCCACCGTTCGTTTTGGCACTTGCTTCAGCAGCTTTGTTGTCACACCATAGAACTGCAGGATAAAAGGTGCTATTTAGCATCACCCTTAAAGATTTTTCTATGGCCACCAGTTCTTGACAAGTCTCACTCACAGCGACATACTCTGCTTGACAAGTTGATAAAGTCACATAAGTTTGTTTGTGCGTTTTCCACGCGACTGTATCACCATACAACTGAATAATATAACCACAAGTCGTTAAAGAACCTTTACAGTCTGCAAAGCTTGCGTCTGAAAAGGCTTGTAGGTCATCTCGTTTAGCTAAGTAATTTAAGCCCAAGCCTTTTGTTCCTTTCAAATACCTAAAAAACTCGTTTTACCATTTTCCAATCGTTTTCAGTTGGGTTAACTTGATGTCTGCTCAGAACATTGACTGCATAAGAAATATCAGGACGTGTGGCACTGGCTAGATATAACAAGCTTCCAACAGCTTCTCTATATGGTGCGTTTGTTTTCGTTTCGGTTCGTTTTAAAGTGTTCTCATCGCTTAAAACTTCACGTGCTTTTCGTTCATGATTAGCTACTTGAGCAGTGAACATGGGTGTTCTTTGAGGATGCATTTCATCAAATTTGAATCTCTTCAGGATTTTATTGATATATCCTTCTTGGCACAGAGTTATTATTTGTTTTTCTCTGTTGCGTTTAACCGTTATTCCTAAGAAATCTCGTGGTTCCCCTAAGTTTGTCATTTCAAATTCTTTTTGTAGCTTAATTATCACTTCGTTTAGTTTTGATCTGTTGTTGCTCGCTACAAGCATATCGTCAACGTATAGTAGTAAAATTAAAGTCCATTCATTTTCTCTCCAGGTCAACAAACAAGGCTCACCATCATCATTCGTTAAACCAATTTGAATTGCAACTTCAGCAAATTTCTCATACCATCGTTTCGGACTTATACGTAACCCATACAATGCTTTTTCAATTTTGCACACCTTTCTTTGTTTAATTTGTTCTGAGTATTGAGTTCCTTTAGGTATTTCCATATAGATTTCTTCCTCTATTTTGCCATTTAGGAAAGCAGTCTTGACGTCCAGTTGACATACATCTAAGTCATGTTTATTGATTGTGGCAATTACAGTTCTTACTAATGGTAAACGAGAAACTGGTGCATATGTTTCTCTCAAATCGTAGTTGTTTTTATCTTTAAACCCTCGTATTACCAGTCGTGCTTTGTATTTAGTGTGACCATTTATGTCAGTTTTCCGTTTTAAAACCCACCTCGAGTCAATGATATTAGCTTTCCGTCCATCACTCATCGTTACAGGACGTTCCACTATTTTCCATACTTGATTTTTATTCATAGAGTTTAGTTCGTCTTCTACAGACTTTTGCCACAAATCTCGTTCTTTGGTTCGCATTGCTTCTTCATAGGTCGTTGGGTCTTTATTAATTTCAGCTAGGAGAGCATGATACATATCATCTTTTGAAATTGAGAAGCTTGGAATTTCAGAAAAATTAGTATCGTTAAAGACACGCTTTCGTTCCAGATCATTGTGAATTTCCTTGGTACTTTCCTTAGTATTATTTTCTTTCTTAGACTCTTTTCTTGGCCTGCCTCGTTTCTTTTTACACTCTCCCTCCGTTTTTAATAATTCATCTCCATTATTATGCACATCGTTTGAAAATTCAGTGAACCATTTTTCTCTGTTTATGTCTTCTTGTACATTTAACCAATCTTTGATGGCAGTTTTACCATATTTGTCTCCATAAACTAATTTTTCGTTAAATCTCACATTTCTGCTTTCATAATATTTTCCCTCTTCAGGTTTCAAAAACTGATAACCTGATGAAGTGTATCCGATTAGAATAACTCTTCGTCCTTCATACCTGAACTTTGGTGCAGATCTTCTTTGCACTTTGATATAAGCTACACAGCCAAATCGTTTTAATTGATTCATATCGTAAGTATAATTTGGTGCGAATCTTTGCAAAGGAATGATCATATTGTTTGATTTATGTGGAGTTCTGTTGTAGGCATACACTGCAGCACCCAAAGCCAAGTCCCACATATTTTCAGGGAGTTTCGAGTCGTAAATATATGCTCTTACCTTCTTTTGAATTGTCTGATTGAAACGTTCTGCCACTCCGTTATGTTGTGGGGTATCGGGACAAGCAAGTTGACTTTCTGCTCCCAGATTTCTTAAAACTTCTGCAGTATAACCTCCGGTAAATTCAGTGCCTTGATCTGACCTTAAGTAACAGACTTTAGCATCTCGTCCCAACAAGTTTCGTGCACTTCGAACAAACGCTTCTAAACAACAGCCTGTTTCGTTTTTAGTTTTCATTGGGTAAGCCATAGCTAGTCTCGAATAGTCATCAATAAACACTGAAATAAACCTATATCCCTTTGGATACGAAGGAGGATTTATCACACCCATCGTATCAGAATGGATGATTTGCAAGGGTTCAGTGGCTCGTCTACGTGTCGTATTAAAAGGTAATTTATTCATCTTGGCGATCATACAAACTTCACAATCTAAGATAGAATCGTCAAACACAACATTTTTTAATTGATCGTTCTCTGGAAATTCTTTTTGTAAGGCCTTTAAATATGCGACTGAAGCATGACCCATTCTTACGTGCCAGAGCATTGCTTTATTAGTTTTATCAAACTTTGTGTAGTTTTTATTGAATGAAATTTCATTGTCCAATAACTCTATTACCGGCAATTCGTCAATGTCGTCAAGTCGTCTATCCCAAATCGTTGTGTCGAAGTTGGAATGCTCGTATATATATGTCTTTTCACCTTCACATGGTTTTGATGAATCGTTATTTATCGTTTGGCTATCGTTCAGTTTTAGAGTTTCACTTACAACCTCGGTCACTTCGTTTAAGTTTGATTCTTTACTCACCACTTTGCTCACATCGTTCAATTCGTTTTGACCTTCATTTTTATTTTGCAATTTAAGTCGTTTACCCTCTGCTACACTTCGTGTGAAGTATCTAGGTTCAACGTGATTTTCTGCAGTCGTTAAATTTACAAACATCCGTTTGTGACTTCTCGAATTGATATTATTGTCTAGGTTTTCTTTATTTATTTCAAGATCAATAATCCAATAAGGTTTGCGATAAATTCCTGAGATAAACAGTTTGTTTGATATCGGATCAAAAATATCAATTCTTTCGTTGTCTGAATAAATGCTTAAACCTAATTCTGCCAATTTTCGTAGCGATAGTAAATTTTCGGAAAGGGTGTTTCAGCACAAACGACCTTTTCCAAGTCAAAGAAACTGTTATCGTTCAGTTTTATTCCGACCACACCTACACCCGTAGCAATCAGATCTGCAGATGAATCTTTATTTGCACACTTAATCGTACCACAGTCTGATTGATCAAAAGTTTTAAAAATTAATTTACAATTTGTTAAATGTTCGGTAGCCCCAGAATCAGCTAAAAACTTAACAAGGAATTTATCCCCCTCAATATCGTTTGAAACGTTATGCACAAGCCCTGTTTCATCATCATCACTTCGTTTATTTTGTCTTACTGGTGTAAAAAATGATTTAATTTTATTAGGCAAAAGGTACTCACCATTATCCTTTTCTCCGTCATTCATATTGCTGCTACTATACTTTCCTTTTGGTTTTCTCCAATGCTGCTTACCACCACGTGCATCTCTGTTATTATTTGAACTACTTCTACCACTATTAAATTTATATCTCTTCGTTTCTCTATCTTCGTTGTCGTTTAGCTTTCGTTTCGTTCCCCGATTTCCGGAATAAAAGTTTTTCCCACTTCGTGATCTAGAATTGACATACTTGTGGTAATCGCTTCTTGAAGTGCCGCCAGTTTGTCCACTGCTGCTTCTTTGACGAGCAATTCGTTGAGGACATTGGGCTGCTTTATGTTTAGTAAATTCGTTGCATTCGTAACACTTTTCACCCCTTTCCCTTTATAGGGACAATATCGTTCAATGTGCCCAAAGTCATCACACTCAAAACATCTGTCATTCCGATCACGTCGTTGGACATTGAGTGCTATTTTTGGACATGTTTCATTGGTCTGTGTTTTGTTAGCCTCAGGCTGAATAAATGAAGTTGTTCATAATTCAGTCCTTGGCCAGTTGTGTTTCTTGTCATAAACTCCACTGCCTGCACCTCAGGGACTGTGGCCATTATAGCATTATAAAAAGCATCGCGTTTTTCTTCGTCGGATAAAGGATGGGTATTAGGCAAGTTTTCATAATTTCGAATAACTTCCTCAAACTTATCCCAAAACTCAGAAGCCTTTTCGTTGTTTGGAAAATACTGCATACTATACAGCTGCTTTCTAATCGTTACAGTAGTCAAGTTCGTTTCACATCGTTTCAGCATTTTAATTTTATTGAGTATTTCCAACGGATCCTTTATACCTACTACCTTCGAATGATAATTTTCATCAAAATGATTTATTAAGATGTCTCGGACTTTAAACTTATGTTTTTCTTTCGTTGATTCATTAATATGTGTACTTGGAATTATACTAGGATCAATTACATATAACAAATCATTGGTTCGAAGTTCTGATGTTAGGTAGTCATAAAAGTGCTCAAATTTCGTTTGGGAAGTAAGTTTGTAGTCTCGTTTCGTTCCAGATTCTTTACTTATCAATTCGACTTTAATCGTTTCTTTTACTTCTTTGGCAATTGATGCGATCTTATTCACGTCGTTATTATTTTCTTTTTCGTGAACATTATATTGTGTAGATATCTCGTCCAACACTTTGTAAAAATCTTTGGCTTGTTGAGCCATCAAAGCTCTGAACTTGGAGCTTTCCAGATTTAATTTTTCTTGTCGTTTCGTTATTAATTTTAACGTATCAGTCAATGTGGTCGTTATTTTTAAGTTTGTTTTTACCATCGAATCTACCATTTCGTAAAACCCTTTACTACGCTGACTATTATCATGCCCATCGTTAATCACTTCGCTCGTATTATCATACACTTCGTACGCCGGCTCGTTCATCATTTCGTTCACCATCGTTTCGTTCACTATCGTTTCGTTCACTATCGTTTCGTTCACTATCGTTTCGTTAACTGTCGTTTCGTTAACTATCGTTATTAAATCGTTAGCTAGGGCAGGCTTTTTAGACTTATTTTGGACATTACTGGGGTAGTCGTTTCGTGTTTTGCGTGGTAAACTGGGACTTTCGTTTGTGTCAGCTAGTAGTCGAATTTCCTCCTCTTCAGTAATGTCCACAGAATTGTCCTGTTGGATTTGTGCTCTGGTTACGACCCACTCTGCACCACCTTGTTGAATACCGTCATACCGAATTTGCACCAGTGAGATCATCCGCGTCCGAACCCAAGACTGCTTTCGAAATCACTGTAGTCTCTCGCACAATAATCAGAAGCACAGCGACGATTTATTGTACGAGCGACCCAACTGGACATTTTAATGTTCAAACATTATTTTGACTGCTTTGTATTCAGTACCGCTCTCAGTTTTGAAAAGCAGGTTGCCATTTCGTTCAAGTTCAATCGTTATTATTTCTTCGGGATGATTTTCCTCTAAATGAAAAATCCCTTTAAACTTCTCGAGAAGATTTTGATAAATCTCATTTTCGTTGTCTAGACAAACAAAACAAAATGATTAATAAGCGCTTGTTTTTCGTAAACACATCAAACATATCAAACACATCAAACACATCGTTACAGACTTCTCAAAAGGTATTCGTCATTATTCGTCCAATCGTCATACCTTTAAAATTAGTATAAACAAAGAGATTCTTTGTTTCACTTCTGATAATTATGTAATAAGACGGCCGAGTGTAAAAACTCCCGCGTCTTTTTTTATCAGACACTATCGTTCATGAGCTCATGACATCAGCATAATTTTCCAACACAAATAAGAAATTGCATGCAAAAATTCATCGTACATTCACTCCAAAACAATAATAATACGCCAACACATCGCTTATGTACTTACTCGTTTCAAGTTCAACCCTGTCTGTGTCCATTTTTATAACCGACAAATTTTGTCCATGAAACCCGGTGAATTTTTAGATAGCGCAGTCGAATCGTACCTGGGTCCATAACCTGATAATGTTTGGTCGGTCTTCAGGACGGTTTCGGGTTTTTAATTACTACACTTCTTTGTTATCTAACGTTTTATTAATTTAACACACACCACAATTCGTCATCTGGCCCATTGGAAGAATAATGTAAGAATGCAGCGCCGTGAAACAAAACTAAGCGGGCACGCGCAGCAGCGACAAGTACAATATGTTCATAGACGTACAATAAAAAGAAATCCAACAATAATAATTGAGATTTTTAATAAAACTAATCAAATGCTTCTTTATGTAAAATCTGGTCACTTCAAAGAATATTCAACGTCAATTGATTTGCTGCTTCTGGTGTTCTATTGTTCCATATGATGATTAATTTAAGATACGTTACAGAATTAATATTTTTGAGAACAAATGGTTTTGTTATAGTTGCTTATTATTATTGTTTTTTTTTTTTGTAGGTATATTACGCTTTCTATTTACCTGCTAATAAATTATTTTAGTTTTATATCGACATTTTGAAATATAGAACGTAATATTTATTATCACATCACGAACATGATCGTAGTAATTATTATCTGTCACGGAAAATCGGGTGGTAATATCAACAAAAACTTAGAAAGGCCCGACATATCGACGCATCCACGGAAGAAAGGCACAAGCACCAATGCAGACATTTTTCGCAAATGGAAAAAAACTTTTACTAGCCTTATCATACAGTTTCTTCGTAAAGTTTTAACAGTCTTGTATAGATTCTACTATTTTCAATTTTTTTTTTACAAATGGAACATGTTTCGGCAGAACACTACTGCCATCATCAGCTCTAATTTAACAAGAGATTAATTATACAATTGATGAATTACAGAGGGGTTCTTACCTTAAAGAATATTAAAAATTATGAGGTTGACGTTATTTTGAATTAAATTTGACGTTTTGAAAAGGTTACATGATTTTTAAAAGATTTCGTAAAAACAACCTTTTATAAAATGTAAAAATTAAAAATGGATCAAGGAGAATCTGGTAACTTTGTTTGAGTTCCGAAACATGTTCCATTTGTAATTTTACGCTTATTAAAGTTTGTGGGTTCGACATGGATATATTTAAATTGTAATTTTAAAATTATTGTCGTTTGTGCCTTCCAAACAGATACCGTTGTGTTTATGCCCCATTGTGTTCTGCACTTGTGACCATCATACTATATCGTATTGTTGGCTTAAATTGGCGGTTATAAGCCCTTGTGCCCTATTGTATGCACAAAGCATTGAAGAATTTATGTCGTTTATGGCTGTATTTAAAAATTAAAACAAAACTACAAAACAAATATTTTTATTGGAAAAGAAGAAACTGGTTATAAAAATATATAAAATAAAATAAACCTGAAATTCGTAAAAAATAAAAATAACTAACATTCTTTTAAAAATCTAGGAACACTAATTAAACATGTCTTTTGGTTTTCTTGACTACTCATCTACACCGTTTTATCATTATCGTCCGTTTCGTCCAAAACATCAGGAACAGCTTTTAGCGCAAAATATTCCAAATGGTATTCTGGTTTTATTACCATTTTGCGACACAATTCATGCAAATTTAGACTTTTTAATTTATTAATTGGCTGTTCTCCGGAATAGGCCCTTCTTAACAAACTGTTGGATTTCAAGGTAAACGTCACGTTTTCTGATGCTGGTGCGACAAATGAAGTGAAATATTCAACTTTACAGTCAGTCTTTTTAAAAGTGGTTTTTTTCCATGAAGAAATTTTCACTTTGATGTTTTTGTCTAAATTCAATGACTTAAAGTCAAAAAAGTCTCAATAAATAACTTTTCTGACCACATATGGTTCCGGATTAATGCGTGCATTGCGTAATATTGCGAGCCATTCTGACGGACTTTGAATAATTTCATTCCTTAGACTTTTTTCAATTACCGCATGCATGGAGTCAACAGGCATGTATGTGTGACCTGCAATTAAAAACGTTAATGAAATTTCTTCCACGTTAATAGAATTGTTCAAGAAGTAACGCAGTATAATAAACATAAATTTGTTTTTGTTTTTGGCCTGTGCAACTATCCCAGTAAAGAGATTTTTTTATGTTTTCCACTTTCATCAATACCTTGTAATAATAGTAGTGTAATAAATTACTACAGATTTCAACACTACCCCGTTTTCCGTCTACTAGCTGTTTCGTACACAGTAAAATTTTATACTGCATATTTACGTGAAAATCCTAAGTCCATGCTATCACCGTGGGGGGGTGGACAAAACCTTCTGTAAATCAAAGCTCGCCACCAACAGAGAATTGGTTGGATTGTCGTTGGATTCTTTTCGGTGATTATCGTGAGTTCCTCTTGTTTCGTTATTAGCATAAATGTCATTTGTTTTGTCATTATGTCAGATTTATCAATATTTTAGTACCCACTGCCAAAGTGTTGATTAAAAATTGTTTGCAAACTTTTCTTTTAAAATTTGCAACTTTTAGACTGTAAGAATTATTTATCTTTTCTTACAATTTTTGGATTTCCTCCTTCTTTTCACATCACCTACTTCAACGCAATCTCTCAAAAAAAGTTTTTGTTTGCGATCATCTTTTAGCTCCCAGAACTGATTGAATACATTCATTCTTTCACTTTCGGTAAGCGAATATTACATTCATTGTTGTATTTTTTTCCCAGACAGGGACTGAGTTTGATAGTTTTTGCTGGAATAGTTTTCCCACCGGTATTAATGTATTCATGTCCCGAATCTCTTAACATTTTTCTTTTTTTATTTTTACTCGCCTTGCTGTTGTCTAGTATATCTTGATTACTGTTCGAATAATTCTCTGCTTCTCTATTTTTTCTACACTAGCGTCACTGTCACTATTAGTTTTCATATAATTCTCTGCCTCTCTATTTTTTCTACACTAGCGTCACTGTCACTATTAGTTTTCATATTTTCTTCATCGTTGCTACTTTCTGCCAAGCTTTCTTCAATAATATCTTCGTCGGAGTTTCTCACTTTTATGTTTTGTTCCACGTTTGGTATTTTTGTTCATTCTTCTCTATATTCTAATCTTTCACCTAAATTTGGCTTTGTCGTCTTTTCGCATTCATGAGACAAAGCAACAAAAGCAGAATTTATTTCAGACTCTTCGTTATTTGTATATGGAAAATCTAGCAATTCTATATTATTTAAGTCATTATCACAGACAGTATTATCAGGAGGAATTATCACATTAAGTAGTGATGAAGGTATTTCATTTTGGTCTCCAAAAAAAATTGGCGCAGAATCAAAAATTACGTCATTAGCTAAAGCCTCCTCCAGAATTGAAGTAACCGCCGCACTGTGATCTGCTTGCACAGGTTCAAGTAATGCGCTTTCCATTATTAATTTAGTTCTTGAAGAAAACATTCTGCACAAGCGCCACTATTAATTCCA
Organism: Diaperis boleti; assembly: GCA_963583935.1. NCBI lineage: Eukaryota > Metazoa > Arthropoda > Insecta > Coleoptera > Tenebrionidae > Diaperis > Diaperis boleti. The sequence goes on from OY757244.1 coordinate 53,768,000, forward strand.
TGGATTTTAGCTAAGAAATTAATATTTTTATGGAGTTTAACAAAACCTTCTATATAGAAATGTTTTAAAAGGAAAATTAGAATAATATTAGCACACAAAACTCCAAAGGTTGTGGCCTTTATGCCCAACAGACGAATCGGTGTGTAAAAAGGCCAATATTTTCTCACTTAATTTAACCTTATAGTATGAATATATATTCATTTTAATCCACATCTTATTTCTCCTGAATCTCGCGAGATGTTTACCCGATGCTAAAGAAATGGGAGACTGGCGCTTGTGCCCTACCATGAGCATCACTTCGCGGTTATTCCAACTTGAAAGCGTTATAATTCGGCGGGCAAATTTTTGTAGGCTGTGTTTGATGTTTAAATTATCGCGGGAAGAAATTGGCTATCCAACAGTACCAAAAACTGAATTTCGGATTTTGTGACCTTTTTCCCTGAATGCGTCGATATTGTGGCGAGGGATTTAGCGCCACCTCCTTTGATTACCCACAAAATAAGAAAAGGTAGAGAAAGAAAGGCCCAGATTTTAAATCCCTTAGCGGAACGCTTGAACAGCTGTTATATTCTTCTTTTTTTTATTACGGATAAACCAGATCAGCAGCAGCATGCTGCTATATATAGTTTTGTTAAACGGAAATTAAATACAAAAAAAAATATATAAACTTAAATAAAGATAAATCAAAATTCTAAGAAATGTGCGAGGCCTACTATGCGGCACTACAGTCTTAAATTAGATAAGAGTATCTTGCGGAAGTTTTCTTTTTAGTCGCGTGTGAAGATTTTGGCGTCCTAGATGAAAGTGTTCGGCACTGCTACAGTTGTGGATGTTGGGGTGGAATTTTTGCGTGAGTTTTATAACAAATTCTTCTACGGTAAGTATTCCAAGTTCATAATGTAGCTGTTCGTTCCGTACGAACCAGGGAGCATCCACCGCCATTCGGAGAACTTTATTTTGAAGAGATTGCAGTTTCTTCATGTGGGTTTTGCTAGTGTTTGCCCAAATTGGACAGGCATAATTTATGACTGGTCTGACTAGCGATTTGTATAGCAGAAGCGTACATTCTAACTGCAGTGAGGAGTTTCTGTTTATTAATGGATAAAGTTGTTTTAACCTTGAGTAGCCTTCGTTAAGCTTTTTCAGGATGTGATACTTCCACGTGAGACGTGTATCAAGATGAACGCCAAGATATTTGACTGCTTCGTCCTTGGTCTTCCACTGAATTGGCTTCCCATTCAGAATTAGGTGTTCTGGTTCAGAGAATCGTCGCAGAGTGAAAATTTTTGCTTCGCATTTATTCTCGTTTATAGAAATATTTCATTTATGAAACCAGTTATTTATTGTTTCGGCAGCTTTCTGCAGATGGTTTATCGCTTCATTCAAGTATGAATCTTGTTACATGAGTACCGTGTCGTCAGCGTACATGGCGATGTCTTTTTCGGAAACGGGATATCACTCATGTAGATAATGAACAGCTTAGGCCCGAGTACGCTTCCTTGCGGTACTCCAGATCTGACATTTTTTATTACGGATAGCTCAGAGTGCACTTTCACGCAGAATGTTCTTTCTTCTAGAAACGAAAATAGAGTTTTTGTTAACTACTTGGGCAAGGAAGCTCTCAGAAGTTTGTACTGGAGTCCTTGAGTCCAGACCTTATGAAACGCTTGCCGAACATCTATGAACATAAGTAGTGTGTATTTTTTGTTTTCATAACCCTTTTCGATTTTTTCTGTTATTCTCTGTAGCTGATGGGACGTGGAGTAGTTTTTCCGAAATCCAAATTGGAATGTTGGAATTAAATTGGTTCGCTCGATTTCTTTGTGCAGTCACCTCTCTATTAGTTTCTCGAATATCTTTGAGAGAGTGCATAAAAGACTAATTGGTCGGTAGCTGGTGAGGTCGGTTTTATTTTTTCCTGGTTTGTGAAAAAGCAAGATGTGCGCCATTCTCCAACTTGATGGAAAATGCCCAACCCGGAAGCAAGCATTAAGTATGGTGGCAAGGTAGGTTATAGCTTTAGAGGAAAGAAATTTCAGTGCAATATTTGGGATAAGGTCATGGCCTGGAGCCTTGTTAATAGGTAAGAACTTTATTATTTCTTTGATTTCTCGTGGAGATATCGGATTTGTAAAATCGTCTGCGGTTGGGTAGTGAGTTTCAATGTATTGTTGAACATAGCTGTCGAAGTAGGATCGAGTTGAGCGAAGGGGAGTAAACTGTATTTCTAGGTGCTCTGCAAATACGCCACATTTCTCTACGTCACTACTATAGGTGACATTATCTTGTGTTATTGGCGGAATTTCTTGCTTCTGTCTCAATATTTGTCTTGTGGTCTTGTAGAGACCTGGATCTCCAGGTTCTAATGCGTTGATGTGCTTCTGATAGTTGTGTATTCTGTATTCGTCAAGTTCTCGCTTTATTCGATGTGTTATGTTGTTTAGCAGATTCTTAGTTGTGGGATGTCTGGTTTGTTGCCATTCTCGGCGTAAGCAACTCTTTTCATCGATGAGATCAAGAATGTATTTGGGAGGTATATCACGATTTCTTGGCTTTCGCTTTTTCTGTCTGATGATGGATTTGCGGATATTGTCGGCAATACAACTTGTGTAGGACTCGATCATGCTATCAATTTCTGCAGGGTTTGCGAGATTATTTTGGTAATGCAGATTATTGTCAAGATTTGTTTGAAAAAGTTTCCAGTCGACAATACCCTCAATCAAGCGGGGCTCGAGTTTCGCAATAGGCTGGGATGTGAGGAATGATATTATAACAGGGACGTGGTTTGAGTCCATTTCAGTGATTACTTCTTGGTATATTTGGGTTGGTGATCAGCCCGATATGGATAATAAGTGTATGATGTAGGAGCATTTACCAAATAACTGTAGTCCGTAGCTAGCTCCATTAGCTTTCGGCCCGCTGGATTATCGGCTCGACAGCCCCAGATTCTGTTTTTCGAGTTAAGATCGCCTATTAGTAGCGTTGATTCTTGGCTGTCAAATATCTGTCTCACATCTGACTCAAGTACCGGCTTGTTCGGTTGTTTATAAGCACAAATTAATCGAGTATCTGAGCCGTCCGTCGATTTTAACTTTATTGCTGCGATTTCAATATTGATTATATTGCTGACACTGATCTCATGATGACACACAGTCCGTTTAACAAAAATAGCTACTCCTCCCGCAGCGTGATTACAATTCCTATCGGCTCTGTATATGTGATAACCACTTACTTTGAAGTTCTGACTAGGTAGCAGGTGTGTTTCTGTTACACAAGCGACATCGATGTTATGCCTTGCTAGAAATGAAATAAATAAGGGCCTCTGTTGTCGCAATCCGTTAGCATTCCAATTCAGGATTTTGAGTTGTGAGAGTAATGGTTGGGTATTATGTCCCATTGATAAACATTGGAAGCAAATTTGTTAAAAGAAAATTTTTAATTTTGTGAATAAATGGAGTTAGTGCCTTTACTATGTTATTCATGATTTCGGTAACCCAATCATAGGAAAGTTCGTGTAATTGTGGGATGGAGTTTTCGGTTGTTTGTCGGTTTTGTGTTGCCTCTCTGAAGGAGCGTCGTGTGGTTGAGAATTGTTCTTGTCTTGGGCTTTGCGTTGGAATTTTTCGATCTTACATAAATGGTTGCTGTTTTGGTTGGTTATTTGACTGACCTTGGAAGTATTTGCACCCTCTGAAGTTGGCGGGGTGATATTCTTGGCAGTTAACACATTGGTTTTGTTGTTGGGCTCTTTTTACAGTCTTTAGTCAAATGATTTCCAACGCATTTTACGCATCGTGGATTTAAATTACAATAGTTTTTCGTTTGCCCGATGCGCTGGTATCGGTGGCACTGTACGGAGTTTTTTGATGTTTTTCGTGGTTCAATAGTGACTATGGCGTTGGCAATTTGTTTAACTTTGTTGAATATTTCTTTGACATCTTCGTTAGACGTAAGATCAACAGCACAGATTGGCATTGGGGTACGGTCTTTGTAGTACAATCTAGTAATTTTATTAATGGGTAGGTTGTATTGCTTCAGTTCGTTGGTTATTTCATCGTCTCTGAGTGACGGGGGAACGTTTTTTATTACTACTGAGAAAGGTTTTGAATTTGGATTTTGGTAGGTGTGGCAAGGGATTGCTTGTTCTTTGTAAAGTTTTATCAGGGCACGGTAGTCGTCCTCTGTTGTTAGGCTTATTTTCAGGTTTTTTGCAGTGTTTAATGTTGTAAATTCGCTTTTTACTATTTTCTTGATATCAGCTAACACTTCTGTATAATTTATTGGAAGCTGCAAAAATATTGGAGGAATCTTCTTTTTCTGAGTTAATTGTGTGCTAGAATTTGTTTCGACAGATTCTTCTAGTTGTTAATCGTTGACGTCAATATTTTCTGGGATGTAATATGGGTTCTTTTTTATAAGGGTTTCCGGCGACCACATATACCGTTTCTGCGTGTCGTTTATAAGAGGTGATAGGGTGTCCGACTTACGTTTTGTTGGCGTTTCGGTGGATGCTACCCCAGGGGGGCGCCGTCCTGTGCTTGTTGATAAGCGTTTTCAGTTGTTTCGGGTTTTTCGCAATGTAGATAAGATAAACTATTTCGGCAAAAACTATGCGCTCGCTGTTTACACGTCCACTCGCTGCGAACTGGTTCACAATTCCTGTTATATTCTAGACCGGACAGTACTGAACAACCTCAACAATAGTCGTCCCGATTTCATGTTCTGGGTCGCAATTTGCGATTAGGTGCAGTGGATTAGCCAGTAAGGCTCAATTTCATGTTTCATTTCACTTGAAATTGATCCTTACTGACTGGTACTCAGTTATATACGTTTCCATAGCAATCGGCACTTGTGACCAGTCGCAAGCCAACATGAAATCGAGCTGTGTGAATGTAAATGTCAACAAACAACGGACCTACCACAACTACTATTGAAATATTATGATTTGTTTTGACTTAGGTACTATTCGGTCACTTCAAGAAGAAAGAGGATGGGCCAAAAACCAATTAAGATCTGACTAGTTCAATAGAGTCAATATCCGTCAGAGATGAGCATAACAAACTTAATCTTAAGATGTTTGGCATTGTGATAGACAGTAACTTGGACTGAGCAATCAAGACAACCATCAGAAGCACATTTTCCGTCAATAATTTACGCATAACGTCTATCTGGCCTATGTGCAACCAGTACTATCCTATAGGATTATATTTTGGTACTCATCGTTGATGGGTAACAGAATATTCCTAGCCCAGAAGCGTTGTATTAGAATAATTATGAGTCTTACTGCTCGTACATCATGTAAACCTCATTACAAAAAACTAGGTTTACTAACTCTTCCGTCGTTATACATAATTATTATACAAACTTGTATTATTTGCAAGGAATAACTCAAGACAAGAGGGCCGTATTACAATGCGGTAAAAGCCTATAACGCCCGTCCAGACTCTATAAGGAGTATTCAGAACAACAAAGCATCACTAAAATCCCTGTTAACTCACTCAGTCTTTTATGATTTTAATCTTTATCGGTTTCACGATATAAAACAGATGTTTACACCTATAAAAGTTGGCTGGTAGATAAGCCATAAATGTATCCTGTATTTAAAATCGGTAAGGTAATATTACCTTACCGAAATGTCAACTGTCAACATTTGTCAAGAAAGTGGAAGCGAATTAATGTGAAAACTAATAAATATACAGGATGTCCCAGAACTCGCGCCCCAGAGGAAACTGACAAATGCCGACGACAATATGGATCCCGAAAATGCAAACAAAGACAAATTTTTGGCTTACATAACAGCGCTGTTGCACTTTTTCAACTCACCAATCCCAAAAAGGGAAGGTCCAGGTGTTGGTATAAGATAAATCTGTTGCTAGGCTATCGTACTGTCGGAGTGACATCCACGCCAAAGTGCCAACACGTAGGTTAAGGTAGATGTCACCATGTCACCCTTGCCATTGTACGTTTTTTAGTGTAATTTTTTTTTAATAAAACAACAAATGGGGGTTCTGAAAGAACCGTTTTTATTTAACGTACACAAACTTATGTACCACTACAAAAACAAGAGGAAAGGGTATATACAAATTAATTATAACAGAAAAAGAATATTGTCAAAAAGGGACAACAATGCAATCAGAGCAAGTGTTCAAAATGCCCACCGTTCATTTCTAAACATAACTGTTCTCGCCGCAAAAGGCTCAACTTAGAGTTTGTAATCATTTGAGGGGTAATTGTGGCAAGAGCTTTTTGAACCTGGTCCCTGAGCTGTTCCTGTGTTCCAACGGGACGTCTGTAGACATCATTTTTACGTGGGCCCAAAGAAAAAAATCCAGAGGATCTGGGAACCTCGCAGGCCAGTGTCTCGGACCTCCGCGTCCTATCCAACAGTCAGGGAATTGTTGTTTTAAAACTTCTCGAGCTTCTCGGCTGAAGTATGGTGTTGGGCCATCGTCATTAATGCGAAAAACAAGGGGCATGTCTTCCAGCAAATCGGGAAGTTTTGTGTTCAAGGAATTCGTATAAATTTGCCCAGTTAAACGGGCAGGAAATTCAAAAGGTCCTACCTAAAGAAGAAGGTTATAGTTAGGTGATGATTTCTCAATCAATCGATGACATACCACATGATTTCCTAATAGACCTGCACACAAATCTATTGAAAATCGTTCCTGGAGTGCTTTTTCAAAAAGAGCGTGTGGATTTTCCTCTGCCTAGATTCTGGTTCCGTCTTCAACAGCTAAAATAACCTTCGTTTTCAACAGTACGTACAATCTTTTCAGCATCACCAACTTCCGTTCTGTCTGATAAAACTTGACCTGTTTTGATTTTTCGTGCCATGGCCTTTAGTATCACTTTGTGATGTGGATGATTTCTATCAGGAAAGCGTTCGGCAAACATCCTGGCTGCTTGTCTAGCATTTCGTCCACATTCCCCGTAAATTATTACCATATAATCAGCGACAGAATATATGTTTATATATATTTTTTTATATTTATATATTATTTTATGTATATAACGTTATTTATTAAAATAGCATAAGAGAACACGAAACTATACCCTATAACAATGAAAATAACGAGAAAAAAATTACAACTGCTTTTTGTCGCCATCCAACATAAACATTTATGTTGCAATTTTTCAAACCATAAATTGTAATTGAGTCCATTTGTGAAGATGTATTTTGTTCCACTATTTCTCTTGTATGGTAATCGTAATTAATTTCAGCTGAAAGTGCTGAAACCGCCGAAGTAGTAGTACCAGACATCACTGAACTAGAACTCTCAGAAACCGCTGACCTTGTACTGCCAAAAAAATTTTATGCCATCTTAATATTACGGAAAAAAATGCAAAATTTTTGACTAAATTCACATAAAAGAGAAGCTGGTCACCTGAAACCGATAAACTATTGAACAAACCACGAATGTTACGACCCATAACAGCCTTAGATGTCTTAAAATCCTCGCTCTACGAGCTCGGATTTCAATCGGACATCTACGGCTGTAATAAACGCCATAGCATTTCTAGGTAGCTAGTAAAAATTTCATTGTCAACTCAGTAGCGTCGCATCTATGAAATCTTATGAAAGAAATGGCATGAAGCATTATTTATCAATTTTTTCGATAAACTTTAGGTATACAGCTTGTTTGTTTTTTTTTCATGGTACTACAGCTCTGGGTGAGCCCTCGTTCCTATAAATTGCCATTTTTCCAATTATAGGTCATAGATTTGAATTTTTTTAATTTTTCACATTTTAGGTCTAGGTCAATTAAATGGCCATTTCAGTCAACTTGATTTTGCTGACGCTACCAGGAATTCGTATCGTGTTACACTTCGTCCAATGTTCCTCCAATTGTTTAACCCATTCCATATAGTAGGTTTTGTCTAGGTCCTCAAAATATACATCTGTGTTAAAAATTATTTCATCGTTGGAGTTAAATCTATTTCCGAAGAGTCATATCAAATTTGGAAATAGGAAATAGTAATGGTAACAGACTGAGCACGCATGCACCTTGGCGTTGTTTTGGTGAAAGAGCACTTTTTCTTCTTGGCCAAAACCGATCAATTTTTCTTCAAATCAATTTTATTTTGAATGTGTCCGATAGGTTGACATAATATTCGCCACTGATTCTTCCATTTGTAAGGTAATCGTTTTGGATTATACTGCATGTATCCCAATAAATAATAATAAATAAACTTCACCACGACTTTGTTGGTTGACAGTCACACCTTCTTCGGCCCACATTCGCCCGGAAAAACCCAGTGTTTGGACTGTTGCATAGTCTCCGGTGTATTGTGGTGAATCGCTGTTTCGTCCACGGTTATAAAACAGCTAAAAAAATTCCTTCGGATTGCGCTTGAACGACGCCAAATAAAAATGTACTTTTCCGAGGTGTGATTTAAAGGCCGATCTTTTTTTAAAATTGACAGTTACAGAATATAAGAAAATTATTGAGTCGCTCATTTTGATAGGTAGTTGTATGGTTAAAAAAATATTAAAATAAAAGTACAAAAACATTTTGGAATTGTGTTTGTGTTGGAGAAAATCTACATGATAAATACATATATCAAAAACTATTATGACGTGTTATAGTTAATAAATATCATAAAAGTAGGAAGCCAGTAATTGGTATCCTTATAAAATGAAATTACTTCAAGAGGTAAGTATTTATTGCAAATAAAGGATGAACTAAGAAAAAAAGATGTTCACACAGAGTTGTTCTGTTAGACGATCGATTCCGTAACTTTTTTCAGACGTACATTATTATTATTGAAACTGCTTAATAATGATTACGAGGGACTAATAAGCTTAGAGGCGTAATCGCTTTTAAAGCAGGATTTCATTTAATTTATTGCTTTATATTTTTAAAAACTTAATAACCGTATGAAGCACGATTGAATCGAAAAAAATACTAGTACTTTCACTTGTAATTCGCAAGTGATGTTATATATTACGTTGGGAATATGTAACAACGAGGTCATCTATTCCGTATTATTTCGCTCTGGCGTCTCACTTTCAAACAATAGGTACTATGACTAACGATTTTTTTTACCAGAATTTCATTAAGGTTAATAAAGACATCAATTATGACGTTTTGTAGAGTCCTATAATAGTTATTAAGATACCAAGGGTGTTATAAGGTTGATAACGCCCCAAGGTCGGCAGTGTGCTACTCGAGGGCCTTTGGCTCGAGGGGAGTACGCCGACCGAAGGCGTATCATTATAACATCCGTGGTGTCTTCAACGTTTTATTTTGCACCTCTATTAAAGTAAAAAACGATTTTAATTTGCATGTTTTTTTACTATTTTCTGTATAGTGAGCTTTGATGCAGTTGCTACGGAAAAATTTAAGAGGTTGCTAAGCGTTGTTTACTTTTGAAAACGACGCTGCATTTTTGTGTGAATTGACGTGACTGTTGGTGCTGTAAATTTAAAACGGTTGTGCTTACAATAATTATGGAGATTTCACAAAATGTATTACTACAGGCTAAAAAAAATTACTGCCGGTGAAGTCTAAACACGTATACGAGACGGAGTACGAAATTTTTTTGCAATGGAAAGTTAAAAATAGAGTTAATATCGTGAATGAAACAGTGCTGATGGGTTACTTTCAGGAACTGGTAAGTTTTACTCATGAATAATAATAATTTTTAGTTATTTTACATTATTTTAGTCAGAAAAGTATACTGCAAATAGTCTATGGACTAAGTACTCACAGCTGAAATCATGACGAGATGACAATTGACGATATTGAAGACAGAGGAGCGGTTTTGCTAATCAAAGTACCAGAAACGAAGACTTGCACCTCAAAAAGTTTCACCATTGTTGAAGAAAGCGATATAGGAGCGTTAAATTTAGTTAGAAAGTACATTGCACTGCGGCCGAAGGGATGTAGACAACGTAGTTTTTTTTTAACCTATCGAAATAATAGATGTATAGATTCACCTGTTGGTAAAAATACTCTAGGGAGTGTCCCCTTCATCATTGCTAAATATCTTAATTTGGCAAACCCGAAAGGCTACACCGGACACTGTTTACGCCGAACTTCGTCAACGCTTCAAGGTGGTGCTTCCTTTGAAACACTCAAGTTGCATGGAAAATGGAAGAGTAGTACTGTAGCGGAAAGCTACATTGAAGAGAGTATTTCCTCGAAAAACCGAATTGCTACAATGATAGCCCATTCTGTTTCCGAAAAAGAAAATGCGCCCGTTATCATTCCAAATGAAACCGAATGCAACACAGGTTCTTCATCGGTCCACTCAAAAGACTTCAAAATTGGAACTACTTCATCTTTTTCAGGCACATCCCAAAATTGTAATTTTTATTGGAGAGAAAAGAATTAATTAATTTGTATGTATCATAGTTATAAATAAATGTTTTCTAAATAACTATAGTTATTTATTATACGAGTTCCTGTGTAAATTGGGTGATTTCCGGCACAAGAGCTTAATAAAGCACGAGTGAAACGAGGCCTTTTTTAAGCCTCGAGTGCCGGAAAGCACCCAAAATTACACGGAACGAGTGTAATACAACGTTTTATAGTTCGACACAACCGCGGTAAATCGCTTAAAACCCATAAAAATTGTGTGACGTTTATCTGACATTTTCTTATTGTCTGACAGAGAGTGTTTACACAAGCGAAAAATTGAAAATTCTGACAGTGTCGAACTATAAACTTATTTAAACAACTTTTTTTTTAATTAGCGGGCATTATGATCCATAATGCCCTCGGGCATTATGAGGCTGTTAATAGCTACAGTTGTCAAGGTATTATCCTTACATAAATTCGACACGGTCACGTGGTGCGTAAGATTTTATAAGCCAATAAAACAGTTTGAGGAGGAGCTTGAGTTGTGTATTGTTGGTTTCCGATATATTTGGAGTTATAATATTATAAGAGTAGAAAAATGGGAATTCATTTAATTTATTTATTTTCCTTACTTGATCTGATCTCCACTGCTTTACTGTGCGTAATGGTTTCTCTTTCATTTAAAGGGTAGTAGTTATATTATGATTGTATATTAATATACATTAATTAAATTTATTATCGGCGTTACATTATTTAGTTGAAATAATCACAACATGCACATTTTCTGTCACCTTGTGTTAATTTAATTGAAATTTTATTACCGTGTTGACTACTTTTTGTATTTAAAATTTATTACATGTACGGTAGCACTCATAGTATAAACTATAGTTAGTATTGGAGTTATCTAAACAAATAACGATAACCTCAAAAAACAAACAGAAACTCTCTAAAAAAGAAAAACCAGAAATAAACTATTTTGAGCACATCGGCACTGACCACCTAGGGAGTGGAAAGAAGGTACCATGCGCTCAAAAATTATCTTGGTCAAGGGTCGTCATGAAATATAAAACGGTTGTCTTAGCTTAGTTGTCAAAGTTTCTGAAGTTGCCTGCCATAGGACGTCACCCATGACTACCCTTGATCAAGATAATTTTTGATCTCATGGTAGAACAAATAATGTCAAATTGAACAAACTCCAACACTGCTTTGTAACGTCACCCTTTATTAAAAATTTTGTCGATCATTGACTTAATGCAAATGAAATTTGAAACGAATACTATACTGGTTGATAACACTACAGTAATAATTGTTACAATGGTATTATCGTGTTAGATAAACAATAGATTGGCGATCTGTAGTACGGCTAAAAATATCACGTGGCCATCAAAGAACAAAGAAAATACAATCATATTTAATTATACTTACCCATCTATACTGGCAAACGGTAGCCGACTCAGTGGGGGAGAATCGAAACCAATAATCGGTACATTGGGCGCCAGGCAACTTTTAAGGGTTGTTAAATTATTTATCGGTTTCAGGATATTAAACAGATGTTTACACATACAGGGTGTTATTGAAATGCATGTCAAAAATAAAATCGGTAATTGGTCACGATGAGAGGAAGTCGATGGCTTTTCGTTTTCGAGATAAAAATCATTAAAAATTTGATGAAAATCCACCGTCCGCTACTGTGCTAAAGGTTATTAAAAATGTCCTCTCCTTTGCTTAGCAACAATAGTAACAGGTAAATTTGAGTTTTTTGAAGTGTCAGTTTGCCGTCATAATTATTATTCTACATGGAAGCTATACAAATGCTGAGATGACCGACATGGTCTTGTTGTATGGAAGAGTCTTAGGAAATGCTCGGGATGCGGAACGTAGGATTTTTGACACTGAGCCAGACCTCATTGAAGAGGAACCAGGAAGTAGCATAAGAAGGTTGTTTTATCGTGTGTGTGATTCGCCATTTGTCGTGTGGCGAACATTAAATGAACAGGGCCTCCACCCCAAACAGATCCAAAAAGTGCAGGCATTGAAACCTGAGGTCCTCCCTCAAAGAATAAGATTTTGTGAGTGGTTACTCCAAAGAAAAAAAGAACATCCTCGTTTTGTTGATAAAATCTTATAAACCGACGAGGCAACGTTTATGGGATGTTTGGCAACGATTTGATAGGTCTATACATTTTGCCCCCTCGTTTAACTGGCGCGGCGAATTTGATTTTTTTAAATGAGGAGCCAGGAAACTTATTAGAAGATGTACCTTTGATTACTCGGCGTGATTTGTGGTATCTTAATGGTGGAGCCCCTTTTCATCACGCTCGCGATGTGCCGACCTGGCTTGATCAAAATTTCCCGGGGAGATGGATAGGAAGGATAGTGTTTTTTTTTTGTGGGGTCCCATGAGACAATTTATGCAATGCCTGTAAATACCGTTGAAGATTTAAGAAACCGCGTTCAAAATACTGCCGAAGGAATTAGAAGAAACCTAGAAGTAATTGCCAGAACGCAACAGTCGTTGCTTCGGGGTGCTCAGAAACGGTTAGCGGCATTTTGACCATCTATTGTAGTTTTCTGGTTTTTGTTTATTTGTTTATTTTCATTGTTCTTTAATCATTTTTGCACGTTTAAATACAATAAATATCTCTTCTTCGAATAATGTGTTTGCAATTGACAATAAATCTGAACTAAATTAATTTTAAACTAGAAGAATGTTCTTAAATCCAAGTGGAGTAAATTTAAATTAAAAAATTTAAATATATCTAAGTCGAACTCCACAAACTTTAATCAGCGTAAAATTATAAATGGAACATGTTTCGGCAGAACACTTCTGCCATCATCAGCCCTAATTTAACAAGAGATTAATGATACAATTGATGAATTACAAGAGGGGTTCTTACCTTAAAGAATATAAAAAAATTATGACATTGACGTAATTTTGAATTAAATTTGACGTTTTCAAAGGGTTACATGATTTTTAAAAGATTTCGTAAAAACAACATTTTATAAAATGTAAAAATTAAAAATGGATCAAAGAGAATCTGGTAAGTTTGTTTGAGTGGTGAAAAATTAAAATAGTGAATTAATAATGGGATTATTGAAGTTATTCTGTTCATTTAAACAAGATCTGTTTTCCAGTTTCAAGGCTTTCCTTATTTCCAAAGTCTCAAGAAAATCTAATTTCCGGCCTTTATTGCATTTATGAATCAATTTGGAATTTGATGGTGAAAAACTATGTTTCGTTATTAATATATGATTGGCGAAAGAAGAAGGTGTTGATGGTGGAGGATCAAGATCTGTGTTGTTATAGATGTGCCTGAAATGTTCTTTAATACGGTCTGATATTTTGCGACCTGTCTGACCTATGTAGAATGACTCACAAGAAGAGCAGTTTAATTTGTATACACCTGATGATGATTTGTAATCTAATGGATCTTTATTTTTAATAAAAAATCTGGATAAGTTGTTATCTGTTTTAAATGAAACTTTAAAACCGTTTTTCTTAAGTATTTTAGAACATTTTTCTGAGACTACGCCAAAGTATGTTAATGAATTTGAAAAGGAAATTGTTTCTGAAGGATTTTTAACCAAGTAGTGTGTGTATTTGAATTTGTTATAGTATCTATAGTATAATTTATTTATAGTTTTTAAAGAATATCCATTATTTGAAGCAATTTGTTTAATGTTATTAAGTTCTGTTTGAAAAGATGAATCTGATAGTGGTATAGAAAATAATCGGTGGAAAAAGGAATGAAAAGCTGCAAATTTATGGGAAACAGGGTGACAAGAGTCAAAAGGTATTACGCAATCTGTGATACTAGGTTTTCTATAAATGTCAAATTTAAAAGTATTATTATTTCTAGTGATTAACAAGTCTAAAAAGGGGATTTGGGAATTGGTTTCAATTTCCACGGTGAATTTAATGGATTGGTTTAAAGAATTTAAGTTGCTGAGTGCGTTATCAAGTTCAGAATCAGATTCTTTGAATAAAACAATTATGTCATCTACATATCTGTACCAAAAGAGAAAATGATCTTTAAAAGGTGAAGAAGTTAAAAACTGATCTTCTAAGTTATTCATGAATATTTCTGCTAAAAGAGGTGACAAATTAGAGCCCATTGCTAAGCCTGAGTCTTGTGAATAAAAATTAATTTTGACATTACACTTGTCAATCATTAATTGACAATTAACTATTGGTTGTCACTTTATGTTGCCAGGATACAACTGCAAAAATGTAATTATTGTATCCGCCTTCAAAATGCAATCGACAGTGGCGTGGACTATGCGTGGAAATGGCTAATTTATCCCCATCGTTTGAGACCTGAAAAAAATGGAGTATTGGGTTTCATTGAACCTCTAGATGGTCTAGATTTTTTATTGACATGCATTTCAAAAACACCCTGTATAAAGTGGCTGGTAGATAAGCCATAAATGTATCCTGTATGTAAAATCCTGTATGTAAAAAATGTATGTCAATTGTAAACATTTGTCAAAAAAGTGAAAACTAATAATAAATGTATGTAACGTTTTTATTAAAATAGCATAAGATAACACAAAACTATATACCAACTATATATCTACCTTATAATTTAAAAATAACAATGAAAATAACGAGAAAAAAATTACAACTGCTTTTTGTCACCATTACAATAAACATTTATTAACATCTTTCAAACCAGAAATTGTAATTTTTGGCAAATTCAAATTCGAAACTGATTAATACTATGTGCGAAGATGTATTTTGTTGCACTGTTTCTCTTGTATGGTCATTGTAAATAATTTCAGCTGAAAGTGCTGAAATCACCGAACTGGAAGTACCAGAAACCACTGAACTAGAACTACCAGAAACCGCTGAACTTGTACTGCCAAACATTCCTTTTGCCCTCGCTTTTGCCATCTTAATCTCACAGAAAAAATATCTATATGGTAAAAACATAAAAGCGAAATAGGCTTGAATAGTAATTATACACCAAGGTTGAGAAGCAATTTTTCTTAGCCGAGCGACCTTATTGCTAGGCTAAGAAAAGGCTTCTCAACCGTGGTTTATATACTATTTTTTTCACTACTAGCACATTTGTTTAACTTTTCTTCAATTGATAATCATGATAATGCGAAAGGTTGGAACGAATTTAACTAAAATATCAATGAAAAGCAATTAGTATATGAAATTAAACCAATACCAGTTTGTCAAGTCAAAACATCAACTACGGCAGTAACCATGCCAACATTGTCAATATTGTTTTTATTATCTACTAGTAGGAGAGAAAAATCCATTATTAGGTAAGGTACAGAAAGTCACTTTCTAGAGCATCAAACACGATATATAATGATGTTTTCTGAAGCTAGTAGTGAAAAAAAACTATTTATTTAGTTAAAACACAAACAATACTCATAATTGTGTAATAACCCAAGCGTCCATTAATTACGTAAGGCGATTTTTTCGATTTTTCGACCCCTCTCCCCCTTTTGGTGAGATGTCGTGAGATTGGGAGGAACCTCGCCTCTCCCCCCTAATCTCACGTGAGATTTTTCAAAATGCAGATTTTTAGTGTAAATACGGTAAACTCTGTTTGATAGCGTTGGATTTATTTTAGAAAACTTTGCTTAATTATTTTGATTTAAGACTAGTTAAGACCAGTATTTAAGCCTACTAAAAACGTAGTCTAGAATTACTAAAATTCTTACTTTGTGGCGTTCTCATAACCACGATAATAGTAGATTGTTTTATTAGGAGTAAAAGTGGGACTTTTCGAGGCAAGTCACTTTTCTCCGATATAACATGCTATTTTTTCTTCAAACCCCGAAAATCGCCTACGAAATACAAATCTGACCGTTTACTAAAATCAATGACAATCCCTAAAACAATGAAATAATTTAAATTTAAAAAATTCCAAATTATATATCCTGCCGAATCGAATTTTTCAAAGCACACGATTGATAAATTGAGCGGCAGACAAAATGCTAGGCAGCAAATAATGGTCAATTGAGTGGAAGACAAACACTTTTTTTGCCTAGGCAGAGAACTGGACATTTGTCATTGTCTACTGATGTATACAATGTCACGTTTTTCTGACGTTTGAAGATATTATTGTGCATGTAGGACATGTTTTACTTAATTTCTTAGTTTCTTGTGGAAAAAAATTACATGATTAGGCTCGACCCCCTCCCCCCTCTAAACGCCTCACGTAATTAATAGACGCCCCCCAAGTCATGTCGATTATTTTTCAAACTGGTCATCAAAGTCAATTTATTGTACTTGCGAATGATTCCACGAGTGCTTTAACTGAGCACGAGTGAGATTGTCAAGCACAATTGAATGAGTGAAAACCAGTTTGACAAATAGTCTACATAAAAGCAAAATGAACGAAAAGCGCAGCAGCTACAACAAAAACTCAACCTCATTCATATGTTAAAAATATTCGCTGGGATCACCAGTGGAAGATACAATTTTCACTAGTGGAATATTCGGTCAAATTCTTTGAAACGGTAGTAATAAATGTGAAATATTGCATTTTTATTGGTTCATTTTTACAAATGACAGGTGAATGGAATAGTCAGTAATAATATCACAAGAACATAGAAAATATCAATTAAACTTCCGAGTCATGAGACGTATTTCGCGGATATAATGATGAGGATAGTTTAATCAGATTATTTTCAATGCTCGAGATCATTACGATTATATAACGAAAAAATGCGAAATTTTGTCGGAACTTTTTTTCTGACGTTTATTAACAAATTATAAAAAAATCGTTCCTATGGCAAAGTTCATTGTTAGAGCCAGCCGAAACACCGAAATGAATATACTACTCCCGTCGTCAAGGGTATACTCACTTATATACATCGTAACTATGGAAAATCTGTAATTGCTATTGGCTCAATTTATTATGAGTTATATAATCAGTAATATCAACCAACAATGAACTACTACGCCCAGTCTGGTCCTACGGATGCCAATTATGGGGCTGTGCCTTTAAAAGTCAGATAAAAAATTCAAAGGTGCGCTGCGCTGCATCGTTGGTGCGCCGAAATACATCCGTGCTACCAACCTCCACCACGAAATTGGGGTAGAGATGGTTGCCGACTTCATAAAACGATAAGCGGTCTCACATTCCTATAATATAGATCGTTAGTCCTAATGACTACTTTCTGACAGCTCGATTTCATGTTGATTTGTGACTGGTTTGATTTGTGCCGGTTGCTATGGAAACGTCGTAACTAAAAACCAAAAATCAGTAAGGATCAATTTCATGTGAAATGAAACATGAAATTGAGCCTTACTGCCTAATCCATTGCACCTAATCGCTAATTACGACCCAGAACACGGTGTTAGTAAATTATTAAAAAATAACATAAAGCATAAAACTTTTGTCTTTCTTTTTCTGCAAAGCTGTTGTTTCAGTTCTCGTATGCTAGTGTAGTTTTACACTACGCGGTGCCTTTTGCTTATTTTTGTGATCATTGTCTGCTCTAACTAACTTCAAATTTAAAAATATTCTTGGCTTACCTTCTAGATTTAGATTTTTAGTTTGCAAATCTAATTTGGCAGAATACTACTTAAAGTAAATATAAGATAAACAATAACTGTAAAATCAACACCTTAACACACAAACCATGTGATCACGAAATCACGTTATATAATACCTACCTATCAAATGCACTTGTAAACCTTTTATTCTCAATAGATTTGTGTTTTTGTTCACGCAGTGTTTTTAACCGGCTACAAGCCCGAAAATCCCTTAAATTCCTTTTATACCAAAGATGGACTTAATTCCGCACTTAAGAAGCGCTTTTTCATTTAGAAGGTCGAGTAACTAGGAAGAATTATTACTAATTAATAAGATACCAAAAAATGCTACATACAATTAAGGTACATTTTAAAATAAGAAGGGTTATCTTACTGATAACTTCCTAATGTTTTGTCTTCTCATACACTGGCTACAAATTTCGGCAGCCGAGGAGTGAAGACGTGCAGTGAGAGTCTAGCGCAAGTGCAACATCAGCAAACCGAGCGATGGCAGGAAGGACTTAAAGTCCTGACACATCCCCAGGATCGTCCCGATTCTCCTTGAAAAAGCCACCAGACGAAACACTGGAAACGACAACATGTAACATGAATTCTTGAGAAACCAAGAAGTCAAACGCTTCCTAGAGTCACCACAAGGTTAAAGGCAACCCGAAGCGCGAAACGAAACTCTCCACTCACATCCACCGCAATGTTCGTCAGAGGCTCAGAGAGAAATGAGCGGACGTGCGATGATAACAACAGCTACAGGGAAAGGTTGAGGGCCATCACAGAGATCATCTCCCAATTCCTAGAGGAAGTCAAATCCATAAAAAGAAACAAGATACAAATACCATCCAAAGGGAGCGCCACGCCACCTGCAAACCTCCCAACTCAACCCCAAGCCCCGCATCCAAAACCGTCTGTCTGAATTTGCCACCTCATACGTCGAGAAACGGCAAGCAACAGAGACGAAACCAGGCCAGTCAATCAGATTCAAGCTCGTCGAAATCCGACCGAATGACTCAAAACAAGAAAAAAACATTACCGTGTGAAACAACAAACCACACCTACTTCCGCAGGTACATCCGATTTAAAAGGCGCCACTTTCCCACACCCCCCAGTCCTTTTACCACAACTATATTCTGTCTTTCCGCCGCAACAAAACAAGTTGAAAGTCACATTTCTTCCGGCCAACTTTCGATCCATGAAAGCTCTGGCTAACACACTTAAAGCCCCGGCCATCAAAGTGGCGTACCTCAATGTCTACAACGACAACATCGCCACTTTTTCCACAACCGTGGCTCTCCAAATTCAGCCTCTGAAGATGTTTTTAGACCAAATAGGTAGGGTAGGGCGGGGCTAGTTGAGCAATTTTTTACTTCATCGGCTATAGCTCCTAAACGATAAGTCCAAATTCCTTGATATGTACTTTCATAGATAGGTAATTTATTCCTTTTTAAACATTTTCTAAGTCTCTCATAAATCTTGTTTAAGAGCTACGGTCCTTTAAGTGAACAAGATCAGACATGCTCAACCTACCCCATAGGTGGGGTAAGTTGAGCAAGGGTATGGGGCACATTGAGCAATTAGAAAATTAAGTCATGTAATGACGTGAATGTTTGCTAGACATGGAATAAAATAGCTTTTTATAATCAACCTTTTATTTATAGTCCCTTAGTGATATAATAGTGAAACAGAAACTATTATTTCTTCAAATTTAATATTAAGGCTACTGGCCCGTTTTTAATACGGTCAGCCGTCGACACGTCTGCCTGCCGCTGAGGGGCGGGGCCTGTGTTACCTTGAACCACGAATATTTATAAAAGCACCTTGCATTTACCGAATACAGAGATCAGTAAAAATCAAGCACCAACACGATTGTTAAAAAAAAAAAAATTTTGGCTTCTCATTTTGGCAATAAATTTTTTTTCTGAACAAACAACGTTTTGCCGTGATAAAGGTTTTTTTTTTACTAATTTTGATGCCCAATACGTTAAGATAGCCTAACAATGAAAGCCGTAATTCGGTTCCAAAGTTGAGGCGACTGAGCGTTTTGCCTTAAATAAAACATTTCTTACTCTTAATATTTGGAATAGTTTCAATCTTTCTACTTAATATTATACTTAGTTCGTTATGTGACAATCAATAGACATTAAATACAACAAAAAGATATTAATGTGATATATAAAATTAATGATCGTTAACAAACTTAAGACCAGCATTGCTCAACTAGCCCCGTACCAAATATTTCAAACAAAAGTATGTTTATGAAAAAACGTTTATAAAGAACCAAATTCTTTATAGATATCATAAATATAATAGATGTATGAAAGTTTAACACCTACATGACCGAAAACGGTTGCTTTTTAACCTATACAGAAGAAATAGAAACCGAAAGCGTCCTGATACCTCACTTGATCGACAAGTCGTTGCTGGTCGTCGTGGGGTGTGTTCCCCTCCCGCGGCCGCTTTTTTCCGTCATTTGATGAGTTAGCCTATGGTCTGTAGTTTTCGAGATATTTCGATTGCCCAACTTACCCCTATGCTCAACTAGCCCTGCTCTACCCTACGGCTCAAATCCTGGTGGTGATCCCCCAAAAGCTAATCGTCAACCGCAAACGCACAAATTTAAGCCCTAATTGTCGTGTGTAGTTTGTGATGTCGATCCAGACATCACGGAAGAGGATGTTTTTGAGGCCTGCCACGAGGCGGGCCACTCCGTGGAGCAAGGTTTTAGAATCGTTTCCAGGCAAACAGACCAACCAACCCGTGGTAACCCGAGACCCTCAAACGTTGGTACGAACCGTGAAAAATTCCTCCCCCTGCCCTTCAAGGGTAACAAAATGTCCAAAATGTGGCGGGGCTCACCGCCTCTTTAATTGCCGCAGCACCATCACCCGCTGTGCCAATTGTTCCGGCCATCATTTGGCCTTTTCATTAAAATGCCCGCACGGGCAAGCTCTAGTTGCGGCGGGCCAATAAACACAAAGGCTGGTGAGTCTGGACCAGCCTACCCCTCCCCCAACAGCTCCAGAAAACACAATTTCAATCCGCATGCTGGGGGCGGTTCTCCTCAGTATTTGGCAGAAGGGACCGGATGAACATTTGGACCCGAAAATTCGACTTCAACTTCTCTGGAAGCAGCCTGCAAATTTCCGTGCAGGGTTGTGGTCAATGACCGCGTTGACCACGAAAACCCACGTTGATCACAAGACGTCAAGAAAGCCGAGTCGATGCAAAGACCAAAGACAAGAGTTCTGAAAAACCACAACTTCACCTCAGTGAAACAAAATCTTTGTAGGTGGATCCGAAGCAGGCGCGTCCCGAACCCATCCAACACCAGATCGCGTCAGTAACAAACCAACCATCTTTTACCAAGTCAATGTACCCACGACGACAACCTTAGACTTATACAGAGCTAATAAAACAACATCTATTATTGTAATAACTGTCGGCAATATACCTATTTGTCTGTCTGTCTGTCAGCAAAAAATCATTGTTTGCAAACGTTTGCGTTTCGGAAACAACAATAGTTTTTCTTCTACCTAACTTGCAAATAGCAGATATCATTTGATTGAGCCTTGCAAGGATCTGGTACCACAAAGTTTAAAGTTGGCACTTCTGATACGAAAGATCGTTCAGTCAGTTAGCTTCGATTGACTTAAAAGTTATAGTGAAATGATGGCAGTTCGAAAATAGTGACGCCGGCTGTTGATGTATCTTTCAGAGCCACATTAGAAAATTGAATATTTTCAGAAAAAGAGGCTTTGGATAATTTGCGGCAATGAAAGTGTAAGGTGTTGCTGTTCTGAATTGGTTATCTCGGACTATTTTGTGATGAAGGGAGTCTCTATGTATCTTTCAGCGACTCTAGAAGAGCGCCACCCTCCATTACGCTTGATGTTGAGGAAATCGCTCCGTTTAAAGCTAACATTGTGCCACTGCTTTGGCGGAAGGAAAGGACCGTGAAAACTGTGATTTGAGCAATTTTCCGAAAAATAGCGCCAAATGTATTTAGTGGTTTGTTGTTGTTGTTGTAGTATTTGTACATGGGGATCTTTAAATATTATACCTACCGAGTGCTAATAATGTAATTAAAAAAATACCTTATTGTGTAATAACTTTATTTTAAACTTAAACTAAATTTTAAACTTTACTAAAAGAACTATCTCACTGAATTCGCTGATATTTTGCTCAACCATTTCATAAATTTATTATACTTCGTATTGTTCTTGGCAACAAATTTGCGGTTGCCTCTTCTGCGAATTTTTTTATATGTTCGGGCACACTCGTAATTGAACTTGCTTGTTTTATTTTTGCTTATTTTGAAAAAAAGATTGACACAAATGTCTCATAATATTTCAAACAGAACACTTTTGATTTTAAATATGACATTTGATCCGTAACACACTGGCTTCTCCTATTGAGGTTAAACAAGAAAAGCCCAAACCAAAAATGAACTTTTGAATTCGTTTATTTCGCAGAAAACACGAATATCTAAAAATCTGCTTTATGTGAAGTGGTTCATTTCTGCATAAAGCCGTCCATTTATTATAAAAACTTAATTTCAGAAAAGGTAGCACAAGAAATGAGGCAGTTCTCCGGATACGTCGCATTTGCGCTCGTTATGCTATTCGTAAAAGACACGAATTAACATCAAATTTTGAGGTTAGGTTTGATAGCCGTCAAATGAAATACCTAAGCTGGAAAGTTTATAATTTTATTTATGTACCACATTGTCGAATATGTGTTTTACAAAACGAATACAAAAATGTTGTGTCGGTATCCAAGTTTTGACTACCTTACTATTTAAATTTGTCTAACGGTCCACCGCATGTGCACACACGAACAATTCCTTTGATATACTGACAGTGATCGGCAAACACACAAATGTTTGCACACGTTACAACATGCCCGTCTTTTGTGTTTCTACCAGGTCCATATGGTGTTCGCAAACGTCTGCAAACATTCGCAAAACTTTCGGCCAAGAAGAGATTGTCATATCCATATTTTCTATTCTATTAAGCCAACGGAGGGTATTTTATGACAGCCGCAATACTAGTTTCTCCATACATTTTCTCGACTTCCTGATTTGTCCTTCTCATCCATATCCCATCAAGCACTTTTCCTCCAAACATCCTACGCAACAACTTTCATTCCCAGATTTTTGAAGTAAAACTTCTTTACGGACACTTGACTTGGGGAGTAAGCTGGTGAATACGTGACGAGAGCGTTACGAAAAGTGTGATCGGGCGAAGCGAACGGAAGTTTTCTTTAATGCACGATTTTACAATAATTAATTCATAGATTTTTTTTGCCTTTACGGGATTTGAGCCCGCGTCTTATCAGTTGTGAATCCGCACTTTTTACATTACACCGATTTGCGTGTGTCAGTTTTGTCTGTAATTGCGCTACTTATCTTAATCAATACACATGATTGCCGACTTTTCGCTGACGATAAACTGAAACATGCATTATCCAATACTGCAGACGGTATTAATTCAGGATTCTATAGCAACTTACATAAATTAAGAGCACTTTCACAATGGCGAACTGAAGTTTTACTTCAGTCGTGTGGTCTAAAGCACACTCGTATTTTTTACATTATTTTGCTCAATTCTAAGCGTCAACACTTCACATCCATTTGTCAGTATTGGCCACAACACCGTATTATAAACTTTGTTTTTAACTAATTTAGGAATGGAGCCCCATTTTTCTTGCTTCTTCATAATATATTATTATCGTTACCATCTGTACTACTGAAGACAATGAGTCCCCCTCCCCTGTCTCACTCGAATTTTTCGGATGTTAGTTGGCATATTTTCTATGTCTTATTCTCTTTACGTTTGTGCTATCTGTTCATGGTTGTCCTCTTCATCTTCATCCTGTTCCTGCAGTTTCGTTCTTCCATTCTTTTGTTGCTTAATTACCGTTTAAAATTTTGATACCTATTTCTGTTACACCCTGTATATCGGGCTCTTATAAATGATTTTTTAGTTAGTATAATTTTACCATCTGGAAAAGGAGTCCCGGCTTGATCAAATGGATGGAATGTTAGTCGAGGTGGTGCAAAATTTTAAAATTACAGAATGTCAATCCGTTTTATGAAGTCCTTTTTACGAAATGTACAATATACATCCATCCAAAGTACATAGATGTACGATGTATTATGGGTGCATATTAGAATCATACATTTTGTAAGTATTTCGTAGGGTGAGATTATATCTAGATACAGAAATTTATTTCAACAACTAAGCATGTCAATTTACTTAGAGCTTAGAGCTACATTAGACTTCACTGAACAATTTACAAATTAATTAAGACTAAAACCGAAATTGTCTGGGACCGCCATCAAATCAAATCTTCCGTAACAACATTTCGTGTGAAAAACGTTCTAATTTTGCAAGTAGTTGCATAAATAGCTATTAGTCACGGAGTGAATCGCATCCAAGGCGATGTTCAAAAACTTTTATAATACTAAAATAAATGTCATGGTTCATGCTTCACTTAGGTAGGTCCTTTGTAAAGATGCCACTCCAAGAAAAAAAATTAAAGTTAAATTTTTACCGTCACAGATATATTTTATAATTCATCCGTATTTGATTATGCGGTAAATTATATAGCATGTGTTACGGAAATTAAAATTTCAACTAACAATAAGATTAAAATGTTTAAACCCATTTGTTTATAATTCTTAGTTTGCATATCAGATTCAGTATCTACTACAAAAAGAGAACGTGGTGTAACACTATTTCAAGCCTGCTAAGGTTGTACCCACTTTTATAACAGTATAACTTCTGCTTGAGCTTCCTAAGATAAATACAGTCTCCGATAAGAAACATAAATTATCTCATGCATAATAAGGCGGATTTCTATATTCTCACAAATGTGGTGGACGTCAAGTGACCAATACACGCATTTCTACATTGTATACGTAAAATCCGTAGGTGTTTCGTATAGACCTACATACTATATATCTGAAGATGATGAAATAATAGTTTCATTATGCTGATCACAGGAAGTTACAACATTTCACTATTTAAATTATATGCACGTTTTCCTTCATCTATTTTACTAAAATATAGTGGTATAAGCTTATAATTTAACAATTTGTTAAAGGAACTATAATATGATCAGATATTAAGTAAGGATGATGCTAGCACATAACTTTTCATTTTCAGTTAGCCGTTTGCTGAAAATGTTTTACGCTTTTATCTTATTAAAATTATTCGTTCAAGTTTAATGAGCTTTTAATTCAACTTTTACCTTTTACATTTAGAACCTAATATACTCACTGTTAATTACAGGATAACCGCGTTGTTTTACTCGGTTTTACTATACTTCTCCTATTATACAAAAACACCTTAAAGTCAAAAATGAATCAGGAAGTTAAATTGTAAAATGGTGTAAAATTTAAACTTCTTTACTTTAATCGACAGTTTTGGTTGACGCATACCGAAGTTTACACAACAACACATTTTCTGACAAACCTCCGGCATTTTATTACATGTAATCACAATCACTTCTGATTAAAAATCTCATTATATAAACACCCGAAGGGAACGATATTTTATGGAGTAAGCATCAATGAAATTAATTTTGCATGACTCCTACTTAAAAGAAAACGCATTAAAAAAAGCTGTAATCAAGTAATTATAAAATTACTCTGCCTGTAGCGTTAAATCTGTTCTTAAGTATTGCTATATAAAACGTGATCTGTTATTTTTTCCGCATAATTTCTTTAACTACACCCATCACTAACTTTACCTTCTCTCTTTCGGAAATTGTATGTAGATAAACTTGGCCCAATTTTTTGCACATAAATAAAATATACCAATGTGAGAAAACCGCTTGTCAAGAAGTTACAACGATTTTCTTAAATCAATATTTGTAATCACAGTATTATTTGTCCGTGGAAGTGATTTATATTTGATAACAAGTAAAACAATTCAGTATACAATTTAAAAGAAAATAAATGGTTTTGCCATTAAAAATTAATCAGTTATCAAAAACTAGAACTTATGTATGTTTCATTTTGAAATCATCATATCTTATCATGGGTTAGTCTAATTAAATTGTTCTAAATATGACTGCAAAAAGTATAATAAGAAGTAAGATATTGGTGCAGAAAAGTTTTAAATTACCCACCAAAAGTAGATATTAATTAAAAATTAAACAGTGTACATTCTCGTAAGCACCCGTTCAGTGGCAGGCTACCATTAAACCTAAACCCCTTAATCATTATTCATGGTACCAGACGAATATAAATTTTAAATGTGAAATCGTTTCAACATAAATACGCTTGTCCAAGTTTCGTTTGTAGTATTTACTAGAAAACATGAACTGCGATTTTCAAGCAAGAATTAAAAGTCTTTTATGGCGGTTACATTTTCTGGGGGTGTGGTCTAAAGACGACGTTTGTTCCCCTAATCTGTATCATTTATACGCGTTCGCCATACTTGTGTTTTATAACGTTCACTGTTTTTCGCAATACGCGTACATATTTGAACACTGCAGTGATATGAGCATAATAACATCATCTGGATTATTAACAAGTTCGATGTTTTTTACAAATTTTAAGACGTATTTCATCATTAAAAGTAAGTCCAGAATTTTGAAGATGAATGATGTGGTACAGAAGCCTAATTTTCAACCAAAAAATGCACATCAAGAGAAAATGGCAATCGCAAATCTGAAATTATTTGACGTAACGAGTAAAATTTATACGGTGGCATCATCAATTACAATATTGTTGCTTTCGTTATATCCTCTTACTGATCTTATGCAACATAAAAGACGGCTACCTTTTGAGGGTTTCTATCCTTACGATGTTAACGTAACTCCATATTTTGAACTCACTTACTTCCATCAAATAACTACTTGTCTGATAACAGCTCACACCCACGTGGCTGTAGATTGTATGTCTTTCTATTTGATTGCCATTCTTATTATACAAGTTGATTTCTTGTGTGACAACTTAAAAAGCATATCATCCAAAAAGACTGAGAACGGTGTAATAAGTATGGACGAACAATTATTCGATTGTATACAACACCACGGAGAGATATTATCGTAAGTAAATTATACGATTTATATTTTTTATGTTTTTGTTATGCATTTTAGAATGTTTCAGGAAGTATATCAAATATTAAATAGCATTATGTTTGTACAATTTCTTCAGAGCACCATGTCTCTATGTTTAACATTATTAGAACTATCTGTGATTGTCCCAGGGAGTGGCCGTTTTATAGCTTTATTAAGCTATGAATTAGCGCTTATGGGAGAATTGTTTATGTTTTGTTGGTGGGGTAACCAACTAATGATTAAAGTAAGCACGATTTTTTTTAATTAAATATACCATAAATTGTGGTGTGGCCTTCTGTGTACATAATTATTTCGTAGAGTCAATTACTGCCTCAAGCGGGATTTGAAAGTGATTGGGTTGCAGCATCAATAGGGTTTCGGAAAAATTTATCCTTTTTTATTTTTCGAACTCAAAAGGAGATGGTTCTGTATGCTGTAGATTTTTTCAAAATAACATTAGGCAGTTTTCTTCTTGTAAGTATGGGAATAACAGTAAATTTGTATTTTTAAAATGTTCTTTCAGGTTTTGAAAAATTGTTACTCATTTTACGCTGTACTGCGACATGTAGATAAATAGTAGGCAAACCAAGGATTACAATTTTGTAATGGAAAAGTGACATAAGTAACAAATTGCCGTTTTTGAGTTAGTTAGTGCAAAGTAACCGCAGGGGAATAAGTTTTTATGTGGAAAAGCCACACAATGTTATGTCCTGATGGTTAGATTCAAATTGTTTTTTATTCGGATAACTGTCAAAACTGTCAACTCCAAATAAAGTATGAAATCGACATTTTTCAGGGTTGAAGTGTTCGAAATATAAAAAATATTGAAAAGTGAATAATTATAGTAGATTATATTATAAGTGACACAAATGCTTCATTGTCAGCGAGTGAGATTCTTGTATCATAAGTGCGATAGCACGAGTGATACACATCTCACGAGCTTACAGTGGCATTTCGGTCAAGTGTAAGATATGACGTTTTATGGCCGACTTGTAATTTCTTGCAAAACGTTAAAAATAAAAACAATTAACTTAAAAAAAGAAACCGACTTCAAAAAAAATATACCATAAGTTATCTAAAAAGTAAAAAATTAGATTTTTCAATTTCAGAATTATTTGTTGTTACTCTGAATGTAATTATTTATTGTTCCGTTTAATGAAATTAAGAAATGATTGTTTATTATCTAATTATTAATCTGTTTAATTTCAGACTTCTCAATACACGATTATGATTACTGAATTAAACTTTTCAGAACTCATTTGATACATTAGGTAAAAGCTATATATTTGTAATACTAGTTTTGCATGGTTTAGATTGGATTTACCGACAGATGAATTGGACGGCTTTATGCAGAAACTGACCAACCCACAACAAATAAATAAAAAATTGAGTTATCATCACCATTGAATAGAGAAAGGCCTATTTTATTTTTGCAGACTTGATCCATACCACACTGGCTTAAACAAGAAAAGTCCAAACCAAAACTCAACTTTCAAATGCGTTTATTTCGGAAAAAGCACGACTATCTAGGAATCAGTTTCATGTGGGATGATCCGTTTCTGGCATAAAGCCGTCCAATGATTGTTAGATTTGAAATAAATAAATAATTATTTATTATATAATTATTAGGAATTGTTTTTATAATTTTTTTCGTAGTATCTAATTTGTTATTGTAGGAAGGTATACAGGGTGTCCCAACTAAAATTTGTACCCCCCAACAATTCCAATTTCGAAAGACTCGGAAGAAAACGCTCGAACAGGTCAATTTTGTTATTAAGGGGGAACAAATTGTAAACTTTCATGTCTTAGATCTCACCCCTTTAGCCAGGGGAGCCACCCCCTTAAAAAATTTAAATAGCGTGGGGGGTCGTGTGATACATCATTTTAAAGCTTATTCAATTCTCTATCCAGACCTACATTTATCGATTCCTTTATACAAAAAAAAAACATGAAATCGTTATTTTCCAAGTCTACATAAAATACTCAACTAAAATTTGTACCCCCCAATCATTTCAATTTCAAAATACTTAGAAGAAAACCCTCGAACAGGTCAATTTTGTTATTAAGAGGGGCCAAATTGTACCAAACTTTCAAGTCTTAGATCTCGCCCCTTTAGCCAGGGGAGCCACCCCTTTAAAAATTTTACATGGAATGGGGGTCGTGTGATACATCATTTTAGAGCTTATTTAATTCGAATTCAATTCAACTCAATTATTCAACCTACTTTTATCGATTCGTTTCTATTTGCGGAAAAAATGCAAAAACCGATAAACCATTTTTTACCGAAATTGGGTCAGGTGCGGATTCTCCCTATTTCGAGTGAGCTCTATCAAGAATCGAGCAAAAACTGAAATTTTCTATAGAAAAGCACACTTAAAGTGTAGCTCTGGTGCAATAAGCGATAAATCCATTTTTTGAGAAAATCCAATTGAATTTTTGTTTTAATCTTAATTCAGAAAATTTGTTTGTTTGCTTACTAAAGAGAAATAAATCATCCTTTTTGCTGTAAAAAATTTGTACTCCTATTAGCCAAAATAAATAGAAAAATTTCTAATAAAATCCACTTTCAGAGCAAAGACCGAGAAATCCAAAAAATTTTTTTGGGAGGGCATGAAGGTAAGTAAGAAAATGTTCGATTTCTTATCTTCAAGTCATTAAACACAAGAAGAAGACAAAAGCATTCCTAAATAACAATGCGCAGAGACTACAGAGGTTTTTGGCGATTTCCCAAAAAACCCTATCATTCATGGTTTTTGCATGCAAGTTCCTCCTGTACTGACTCATTCGGCCCGAAAGTTTTGGAGCAAAATTAGTTGCGCGT
Organism: Diaperis boleti; assembly: GCA_963583935.1. Taxonomy (NCBI): domain Eukaryota; kingdom Metazoa; phylum Arthropoda; class Insecta; order Coleoptera; family Tenebrionidae; genus Diaperis; species Diaperis boleti. The sequence goes on from OY757244.1 coordinate 53,797,713, forward strand.
TACCATGAACAGGTGTTTTATTTGTTAACCTATCTATACAGACCGTTTCAATCGAAACGAACCACCCTCAATAACTTTTTAGGAAAAGATATTTAAGAAAAATCTAAAAACAGGTAAATTTTTATCTCGAGGGGGACATGTTTTGATGCAATAGTAAGCAGGCTTGGTGCAACCCCATACCCCTGACAGGAGCAACCTCGATTTTTTAAATAGGAAATAGGGGTCGAGTAACATGTCGTTTGAAATGTCTCTTAATAATTGTCTTTTCAGTCACATAATTATTTTTTTATTTGCATAGTCTATAAGTTATCCGGACGGTAGGCTACTACGCCAACGAGTATAGTCGAAACATGACTGGTATATAAGCTGCACTTACATATTCCAAGCTTTTCCTTTGTCAGTTGTTGAACTGTCACAATCTTTGAGTTGTTGGCCCCCTTAAACTTGTGAACAGACTCTGTCCAAGCACACCATGGTTTTTCTTAAGGTTGATGTGAGTACTAACATTTAAAAAACATTCTATCCTGTAATCCGATCGGCCAGGTTTTTTGCAGCGGGCTCTTGGACTACTAGGTATTCGCACGGAATGGGTAATAGAAGAAAATGGCATGAAGCCTACATAATTGAACCCTGCTCAGCAGAGCTAGTTGACAAAAAGCCATAGAAATTAAAAACATCAAACATTTAACAATCATCAATCAACAAGTTCCTCGCGGAACTTACTAGATACAGTAGAACTGAATATCTGCATTTACAGATCATCTAGGAAGGAAACGTTGCCCAAAAAATATCTGACACACTGCCACATCTCAACTGTATTAATTATCTCGATATTATTCCATTGGTTACTCCTAAAGAGGAGATGACGAATATCGTAGGTAATATCTTCAAGAGACTTCAATGAAAAGCTTTGGTTAATAAGTCAACTATTGATCAATGCTTGTATTATTAATCTCAGTTAAGAGGGTTTTCTAACGACATGTACACTTGCTTTCAAAACTTTCGCGTACACCTTCAAAATCAAGTAACAAAGGTTTTACCAATATTTAGTTGTGTGAATGCCACATTTTGAATTTAGGTTATGATGACACTGACTTCTGCATATTATAAAAAAAGACACGTAATTAGGAATTTGTGTCCTGAGGGACCGATCTATTATATTAGTTTATACATAATAATTAAAGATAAAAACCAACGACATTTACAAGACTAATAATTCGGCAGTAATCCGTGTTTGTTGTAGAAGGTAAGGAAGATTTATTGTAGCTGTATCTGGTAAACAGAAAGATGGTAACAGAAATTTAATTAAAACGAACACATCAAAATAAATACAACTATATTAAAAAAGATTTTAATATTTTGTCATGGCCTCATTAGCCTCTAGCACCGCATTCAATCTTCTGGGCATAGATCATATAAGATTTCGCCAATCATTTTGGTCTTCGCTCAACTCTTCCCACGCATTTTGAATTAGTTCCCACAATTCTTCAGCATTTGAAATTCTAAAGTTCCTTTTATAAATTTTCTCGACAATTCAACCCCAAACATTTTTTTATGGGATTACGACGGCAAGCTGTTAAAAAGTTGATCTCAAAAACTGCTTGTTTGGCCGTATTGAAAGAGCTTAAATTATCCAAAAGGGCTCCGTCATGCACCGCGTTTGAAACTTTGGGTCTTCCCGATTATGGTCCTCTAGTCACCAGCCTTTCTGGTTCCCACGTCTTCTTTACTCATAGAACAGTGCCTTTATCGAGTCCATAATGAGTAGCAACCCTTCTTATGACCAACCATCTTCTAATTTAGAAAGAATCAAAACCTTATCTTGCTCCGTCAGTCGAAGCATTATGACTTTTCAAAAGATCAAATGTCAGAGTTGATTTAATACAGCAAAAAATAGGTGTACGCAAAAGTTTCGAAACCAAGTGTACATTTCTGCCGGTCGTACATTTTCAAAGTACATTTTCCGGTAATACATATATTTTTTAATTTACAAATTTTGATTTTATCAACACGCCCACAAAATTTCAACGAAAAATCTTCAAAAATAAAAAAGCTGAATTACCAAACTTTAATTTTGATATTTGTCTACAATTTGTTTGAAACTAAATCTTGGCCCCAATGCTAGTCCATGAGATGTTTTTGACAATCTATTTACGGCAGATATACTTTACTTTATACTGTTTTCACTTGTCGAATTGAGTTAATCCGTTGAAAAATAAAGAGTTCTGAAAAGTCCAATGCTGAATAAATCCGTACATTATTTCAGTTGCTTACAGACGACTTTTTTCAATGTATAGTGGATTGCACAAATAATTATCGAAAAGCTTTAACTTTAACTAAAAACACCCGAGATGCCAGCTTTCCTGATGAAATGAAACAGAATTCTGCTTTATGTATGCTACATCGACAAGTTTCTACTTCAAATATGCGGAGCTTTTTTGCAACCCGAAACAACGCTGATTAACGAATTTATCGAATGATAACAGACTGACACAACTGACACAGAGACTAGAGACCCTTGAATAAGAGCCTGGCCAACGCCGCAATTTTATATCACAATGAAGCACGCGCAATTTAAAATTTTTGTTTGCAATGTTCAGTAACCTAACCTTACATCGAAAGATTTATAATAGTAGCTACGCCCCCTGTTTCAAGGAGGCCCCAATGGTAGCTATGCCCCCCTGTCTCAAGGGGGTCCCGATGGTGGCTACGCCCCCTCTCTCAAGGGGAGCCCGGTGGTAGCTACGCCCCTATATCCCAAGGTGGCCCCGCTCTTAGGTACGCCCCGCCCCATGGGGGCCCCCGATGATAGTTTCGCCCCTCGCCCCAAGGGGGCCTCCGATGGTAGCTGTGAGCTTGAATTAGAGCAAAATATGCAACTTTGATGGTATCAAATGATACACACTGTGATAAATTGCGGAGCAAATATATATTTTTACATAATTTATTCCAAATTTCATCAATTTGTTTATGCCAAGATAGTGTACTGTCGATGTATACCCCAAGAAATTTTGTGTGTTTATTTATATTGGTAATATTAATTGCATTACTATTTTTTAGTGTAAAAACCATTTCGACTGTCTTATCTTTATTAAGACGAAGTTGATTAGCCAGCATCCATTGTTCAATTTGTTCTTAAAAAGCAGTGATTTTTGTTTGTGCATCTTTCAAAGACATATCAGCACATCCAAACGTAGTGTCATCAGCATATAAAATCATATCAGCTTGAGGAATGCAATATGTCAGATCATTTATGTAAATGATAAATAGTAGTGGCCCAAGAATAGATCTTTGAGGCACTCCATGGGTAACCACACGCTCACTCGAAAAATTACCGTTTATATTGACTTTCTGTGTGCGATCAGTCAGATATGACTTTATAAGTGCAATACTTTTGGAATCGAAATTGTAATATTTTAGCTTATCTAGCAACACTTTATGTGATATTGTATCGAATGCTTTACTTAAATCTAAAAACAGAGCATTGTAGTATGTACGGGTTTTGTTCAAAACAGCTAATAATGTAGGTAATAAAGTTTATAATTCCTAGTACAGTGGATGAGTGCTTTCTAAAGCCAAACTGGTTTTTGGATAAAAAATTATTTTGCTCAAGAAAATTTAGAATTTGTAACATTAGAAGTTTTACAAAAACTTTAGAAATTATGGGTAACAAAGATATCGGACGATAGTTATTATTATCATTAATGTCCCCTTTTTTATATATGGGGATGATTGTTGATTTTTTTAAATCATTCGGAAAAATACTATTTTTTATACATTGATTTATTAATTTTGTAATAGGAACAATAATTATTATGTTTTTAATAGTTTTTATAATTTCCGTATTTAGGTCGTATACACTTTTCGAATTTTGTAGACTGTTAATGCAGTCCAGAACTTTATTGAATGTAATATCTCGAAATGAAAATACGTTCCTAGTTGTGTCAAGGTTTAGAGGTAAAAAATTAGCGGGATCCTGTCCAGATGGCTTTATCGTACTTATTAACTTTTCGACAGTATTAATATAGATATTTATATTATTAGTGGGATAGAAGCATCATTACACAACGAGTGTGAAGATTGCAGATGACGAGGTCGTAGACCGAGTCATCTGTAACACACGAGTTAATGTAATATGCTCTAGCCCACGTATGATATACAAAACTTTATCTACAACTGCCCAAATCTGAAAACAATCTAAATTTGTTTCAAAGTAATGAAAATTTTATCAAAATAAAAAATCAAGGAAACTTTGACATTTTGATGACAACTACTCAAATTTGGCTAGAAACGTGTAAACAACGATTTACTAATTTTATTTTTTGCAACAAACTGTGCAAGTTAAAGTGTAATGAGCGATTCAGAAGAGGTAAATCTGTCCTCAGATATTGAAGAATCTGCTGCAAAGTCTGTGTCTTTACTTTTACTAGATAAGTCGAAATCAAAGTACGAGAAATTTTATAATCGGTTCACTGATTGGTCTGCATCCAAGAAAATGAACAATGAAGTAAAAGAGAAAGTATTACTGGCATTTTTTTGAAGATTTATCGAAGACTTATAGGTGCTCCAGCCTTTGGGCATTTTATTCTATGCTGCGAGCTAGAATCTCTTTGAAGCAGAATGTTACATATTCGTGTTAATTGTCATTTTAATAAAATTTGATTTGATTAAAGTGTGCCTTCAATTATTCCACTAGTGGTGTAATGACCTTCATTATTTAACTCAAACAGTGTCGAATGAGTGGTGTAATGACGCTAATACAAAACAGTTGTAGATAATAGTAGATTATTATACGAGTTCCTGTGTAAATTGGACGCTTTATACCACAAGGGATTTATAAAAGCACGAGTGAAACGAGTGCTTTTATGAACCCCGAGTGGCATAAAGCGTTCAATTTACACAGGTACGAGTGTAATACGACGTTTTATCGTTCGACACAACCCCGGAAAGCCTTTAAATTGCTTAAAATCCATAAAAATAGCTTGACGTTTATCTGTCATTTTCATTATTTCATGACAGAGAGTGTTTACACAAGCGAAAATTTGAAAATTCTGACAGTGTCGAACGATAAAAGAAATTATTCAACTCGTCAGGTGTGGATTTTATTGTATTTACGGAAATTCTTGGTTTATATTGGTTTATTATCTTCCACATGGCCTTAGGGTTATTGTTGCAGCTTCTCAAATAGGCGTCATTGGAAAGTATTTTTGCCTCTTTAATGGCTGCTTTGTAACTGCGTTTATAATTGTTGAAGATGTTTTTCGACTCGCATTTTACGTAACTTATTTGTAAACCAACTATTATTTTTACAAGCTTTGTAGTTGCACGAGGATAATTGTTTTTGTGGAAAAGCTATATGAAAATTATACAATATACTAGTTGGCCCGTCATGGCTTCGCTCATGAAGTATTCGTTTTCATATAGGAATTACTCTTTCCCGTTCCCGTTCCCGTTCATATAGGTAGATGTATACGACCAGGCAGGCATGCAACATTATGTCAAAATTTCAAAGCAATCGGTGAAGAACTTTCGGCAGTCACAATTTCCGCACCAAATGGAAATCATTTGGAAGAAAGAGTTGCATTTCCTGATGTTCGATAGGAAATGCTTCGATTCAGCGGTAGATCCAGCAAGTTTTAAATGGCTCTGGTGGTGCTTCAAGTTGAAGCAATTGAAGCAACATCCCTTTTGTTTCATTATTGAACTTTAGAGCAGTAGGTACAGACATGACTCATCTGACCAATGACAACATGGCGACTTGAACTATAATCAACAGCTGGATTGTACCGGAATGCAAGACGATTGTATTGCAGATTCAGATCTGCTGTTCTTTGGGTACGTGTTTCAGCTACCCTCACCCTCTCGCGTTCATTCTGTTGAAAACGAACCAAATCTGTTGCTGCAGAACGCGACTGCTGTGCTCACAATCGTGCATCCTCAAGCCTGGCTGCTTGTTTTTCTGCTGGTTCCGCATCTGGATGGTGCTTCGTCTGTTCCTCTTTCGTACGAATGCCCGTTCTTCCTCAATCATATTCAAAAGCCGTCTTCACGACTCAAATTTGTTATTCTGCGGGGCATTATTTTATGTAATTTCACAACATCTAATGTTTCCTGCCACTTGTGACAGCGGCTGTCATTGATACACAGCTGACCGTTAAAAAAGCTGTTTTCTCGCAGTCGTGGGTATGTTAATGACGTGAGATATAGATAAGAACCATCCTTAAAGCGGTATGTGTATTGTGTCAAAATTTGAGCTCAATCGGTGCAGAACTTTTCGAGTTTTTGACTCATACACAAACCAACACAACATTTTTATATATATAGATTGTTTAACAGAATGGAGAATTTATTATCAGGATTGTTAGACCCGTGGGTCGTATGTTCGAATAAGTCACTCTTTAAACATATTAATAATATTTATTGATTGTCACTTTAGTGTTTTCGTTCACTTCACTGGCGCACTGAATTGCTCCTTGAATCACCACTTCACTGTGTTGCGTCCTCCTCGATGGGTAACAGACATATCTTGGCCAGTGACCGCTTGAAGAATCCCTGACTGGTCTTGACCGTCACGACTCTCACGTGACCGTCGTTTCCTGGGTGGGTCTGAACGATCCTGCCGATTTTCCAGGCGAGAGGTTGCACGTTGTTCTCCACAAGGATGACCATTGCCCCTTATAGTTTGCCTTCTGATGAAGGTGTCCCCTTGTGCCATTTTCCGCGTGCTTGTAATGACGTCAAATATTCCCTGCTCCATCTCTTCCAAAAGTGGGCTCGAACCTTCTCCATTAGCTGCCACCTCGATAGCCGATTAATCGGTACTTCGCTCCAGTCATAATCTGGAAAGGTTGTCAGCGTCTCCCCAATGAGGAAGTGAAAGGGAGTTAGGACTTCGAGGTCGTTGGGATCTGATGTTAAGGGTGTTAAAGGCCTAGAATTTAAACAAGCCTCAATTCGCACTAAGAGTGTATACATTTCATTGTGCGTTAGATTTGTATTCCCAAGCACTCTTTTTAGATGCGTTTTCACAGCCTTTATGTTGGCCTCCCATAAACCAGCCATATGAGGTGACTTGGCAGGTATGAAATGCCAGTTTATACCTATGTTGGTTAGGTCATTATAAATTTTATTTTGAGTTTGCTGAAGCCTTAAGATATTGAATAACTCGTTCAATTCATTCTTCGCACCCACAAAATTAGTACCATTGTCACTGTACAAGTTACGCGAAATTCTTGGGTTGTGAGGTCCGTTACAAGTTCAATGTGAACTGCCTTTGTGACAAAACATATAAAGAGGGCTACATATGCCTTATTCAATTTTTTACCGCGCCCTCTAGTTTCTCGGATATAAAAGGGCCCGGCGTAGTCTATACCTGTCGTTGTGAATGGGCGAGCGGGTTGAACCCTGTGAGCGGGCAAGTTGCCCATTTTAAATTTTGATACTACGGGCCTTGCCCTAAAACATTTGTGACAGTGATGTAACACCTGTCGTATGGCACTGCGTGACGACATGATCCAATATTGCCAACGTGCCCTGGGGGCCAGCATGAAGTTGCTGTTCGTGTGTGTACTTTATGATTAATTTTGTTACAAAGTGGCCTTTTGGTAACAATATCGGATATTTTACATCAGAATTAATGTTTGCGTTTTTTAACCTGCCACCGACTCGTATGATGTTTTGGTTATCAAGAAATGGGTTCAACGGTAGCAATTTTGAATTTTCGTTTAACGGTTTTTTGTTATTTAATAAATAAAATTCCTCTTGAAAGTCCGCTCCTTGAACGTCAGTACAATCGTCAGTGTGGAATTTTTTAATTCGTCGCTTGATAAGTTTGGTGTTAAAATTTTGTCCGTGCCCTTGCAGTTTTTTATGAACCTGATTATCCAAGCCGTGATTCTTTGTAGTTTTTTAAATTCTGAAATTTTTTGAAAGACTGCTGTTTCTATGTTTAAATTACATATTACCTCGGGAGCGCGCGTTTCGGTGATTCGGACTTGGCCAATATTGATGTTTGATTGTGGCCACTGGTGTTCTTCGTCCTTTAAAAAGGATGGTCCGTTAAACCAAGCCTTGTTTTCAATTATATTAGAAGGATATGCTCCTCGACTTAAAACATCGGCTGCATTATGTTCCGACCGAACGTGTCGCCAATTTTGCGGGGCGGTTAATGATGTTATTTCCGAGATGCGATTTCCAACAAAGGTTTTTAAGGAATTTGGCGGAGTGTTGATCCAGGCTAAGACAATGCTGGAATCAGTCCAGAAATATTGTTGCGTGATATTAATTGATATATTGTTTTTAATTTTTGTTACTAAACGCGCGAGTAGTAGGGCCCCACACAACTCGAGCCGCGGGAGAGTTAGGGTTTTCATCGGCGAAACGCGGGATTTTGAACAAATAAGTTTCGTATCGTACTGGTTCGATTCATTTAAGGTTCTCAAATAAATCGCGGCACCGCAACCTAATTGCGATGCATCGCAGAAGGCGTGCAACTCCATGATTCTGCTTTCTGAGTGAGAAATTATCCTGCGTGGAATTTTTATGTTTTTTAATCGTTGTAGTTCATTTATCATTTCGGTCCACGCTGAGTGAACGGACATAGGAACCGATTCGTCCCATCCCAATTTTAATGCCCATAATTGTTGTAATAGGACTTTGGCTTTCATTATTACCGGACCAATAAGTCCAAGTGGATCGAAAATTTGCGACGTTACTGATAATATTATGCGTTTTGTGACCTTTTGTGGAATATCGTTTACGTTTACGTTATAATTTAATGTGTCCGAATTAGGGTTCCAAATTAAACCTAGAATTTTTGTTTGCTCGTTTTTGTTTAATTGGACAATCAGTCTTGGCTCATTGTTTTCGCCTGTCATGGATAAAACTCTGGTATCGTTTGATTGAAACTTGCGCAATTCGAATTGACCCTGCTTAAGAATTTGAACAATATCATTTCTAAGCTTTATTAGCTCTGCCATTGAGTCGGATCCTGTTAGCAGATCGTCCATGTAAAAATTGTTTTTTATGATTTCGCAAGCTTTAGGAAATTTGTCTGAATTGATGTCGGCTAATTCCTTTAGGCAGCGCGTTGCTAAAAAGCTCGCGGGCTTCGTTCCGTAAGTTAGAGTTGACAACGCATATGTGCGGACCTGTTCAGTTGAGTTATCACGCCAAAAAATTAATTGATAATTTCTATCCTCAGGGTGAACTAAAATCTGCCTCTACATTTTGGTGATATCAGCATTTAATGCGTATTTGAATGTTCTGAATTCTAAAACTATGGAAAATAGATCGCGTTGAATTGTAGGTCCACACATTAAATTGTCGTTTAAACTTTGACCATTTGAAGACCTTGCGGAACCGTCAAACACTACCCTAAGTCGCGTTGTCGTACTCGATTCCTTCACAACCCCGTGATGTGGTAGATAAACGGTGGGTTTATGAGGAATCTCTGTTATTAAATGCATGTGATTCAGTTGAATGTACTCGCTGATGAATTTGGAATATTCTAACTTTAAATCTGGGTCTCTTAGGAACCTTCTTTCGGTGTTGTAAAAGCGCTTTAACGCTAAGGTTTTTGAATCGCCGATGTTGAATTTATTGTTCTTAATTGGTAATTTGATTACGAAACGACCGTTTATATCCCTAGTTGTGTTAGCCTTGAAATGTTCTTCGCATTGAATTTCTTATACCTGCCTCTTCAATTTGCCAGAATTTAGAGACTTTATTGTCTAGTTCTTCTAAAGTATTATTGCGGATGCTTGTTGTTACCGACAAATTGCAGGCGGTAGTGTTTATTGGTAGCTTGTTTTGACCATTTGAATTATTGTAGGGACCGCCGGCAATAAAACCGAACTGGGTTTTCTGTAAAATTAGTCCCGATGGTAGAGTAATTTGCCCAATGCATAAAAGGGACCAAAAGAGCTCGCCGCCCAACAGAAGGTCGATTTTGCCGCTTTCATAGAATTTTGGATCGGCTAATTGAATATTCGAGGGGATTTCCAATGCACCCGGGTTTATTGACACCAATGGTATTTGCTCGGTTATTTTGTCTACCACGATGCGTCTACCACGATGCATTTAAGTTTATTCACTGTGTACGCATTATGATTAGATTTTAAATCAATTAAAACAGATTGCGTGGCAGTACTAGCAGTGCCATTTACACCCTTAATTTCAAAGTTCTCGTTATGCGGTTTAAGACCTAATTTCTTAGACATTTCCCTTGTGATACAATTTGACATTGAACCCGAATCAAGAAATAGTCGACATGGCTTCAATTGATTTTTTGAGTTTTTTGCTAGGACAATGGCTGTGGCTAAGACTACGGTATTATTTGCGAATTTAGAAAGTGAGTGATTAGATAATGTTATTGCCGCGTTTCCATCCACCTGGTTTTGGGTTGCTTGTTCATTGTTGTTTAAATGTAATAATGAATGGTGTCTTTTATTGCAATAACGGCAATTTGTAGTACTACGACATGCTGACGTGATATGATTGTTTCAAAGACAATTCAAGCAAATCTTCATTAATCTAGACTTTTCATTTCGACTTTGAACTGATTTATAAATTCGGTGCATTGATTGATTGAATGTTTAGAAGCCTTACAATAAACACAACAGAAAGAGCTTGGCCTTTGATTCGTAGCAGCTAAGGCTAACGTACGTTTATGAGACTGATGATTTGTTTTTTGAAATGAATTATTTGATGATGATATTTGATTTGACGGCTTATTTGACATGTTATTTAACGATTAAGACCGTGCAACGTTTTTCTAAGAATTTCTTGAATTGGTCAAGGGAGGTTTGCCACTCCTTTTTGTTATTATAATCTAATTTTTCTGCAATTATTGGGATTATAAGCGCGTCCCATGAGTCGACCGGTATTTTTAGTGTTTTTAGTGCCGCTATGTTCATCGTTATGTTATCTAATAATTCGCGTAAGGCGACGTGAGACTGTTTACTTATGGTGGCGGCATTCAAAATTGACATCACATGATCTTGTACTATTAATCGGGTGTTTCTGAAGCGATCTTCCAAAATTTTCCATGCTGCGTTATAATTTTCGTCCTCTATCGCTAATGATTCCACCGCGCGCAGCGCTTCCTCCCGAAAACAGGATTTTAGGTACTGCAGCTTTTGTTTGTTGTTGAGACATTTGTTTTCATCAATAACGGATTTAAAGCAGTTTTCAAAATTAGTCCAACTTTTAAAATCACCCGAAAAAGTGTTTAAATTTATTACAGGCAACTTTAAACTTACGTCGTTAATATCGCTATATGAACTCGGGACCGATTTATTCGGAGAAGTAGGGGGTTAACATACGTGTTTTTGAGACGAATTTTCGGTTTTATCGATAGTGTCTATCATGTCAGCCATGATGTCACAGTATTTGTCTTCAAAGGCAATTCGTGAAGCACGATGAGTTTTTTTCATTTCCTGCGTTTTTGAATCTAACGTTTCATACTCGTATTGTGTTTCATCAAATTCTTTTCTAATATCTACAAGGATTTGTTGGCGCACCTTTAAGCGGCTAATACTAGTTTTAGTTATCTCAAAAGCTTTTACGAATTCCTCTACTCTTTTTAATTTCTCGTTAACAGTGTTTATTTTGATTTTTGCATCGTCAAGTTTGGTCATTTTGAGACCGTTTTGAGACTAATTAGACGTGAATGTTGATTTATTGAGTAAGTGTTTTACACGGGTAAATGCAATTGCTTAAATGTATTATTTTGAAATGTATGCATGAATTGACTTGAATGAGTTTGAATTGTGGCTCTTAGTGCGAATCGAAGATGTCTTGAAATCAGTGAATAGGAATTATGAATGATTTAGGAATAAAGAGAGACACTGACCTGACGACGTTATGGACCTCGGAGATGTTGGAGGACCTGGCTTGGACGTTGTCTCGGACTGCGTTTTCTCGAGTCTTGGGTTTCGATCTTCGGGGTGGCGCACTCTTTGTAGGGATTTCCGACCACTGCTGCCGATGATGCTTGTTACCGAACTCGCGATTTGTTATACTTGTTCGCACTAGATCCGGTTCGAAGGACCAATGTTAGACCCGTGGGTCGTATGTTCGAATAAGTCACTCTTTAAACATATTAATAATATTTATTGAGTCACACGGAGGACAACTATGTCCAACGGAAGCTGGTTACAGGCTTACTTAAAACCTAACTTAAATGGTACGAATTTGAAAACGACTGGTGGGGAGGGAGAAACCCTTACTCAGGTACAGACGCCCCTTGTAGGACTGTACAAGGATCGATATCAGTATAAATAAAATCTCAGGAGACATTATCCAATAAATTATAAACAATAAATTTGCCATAGTTTGTAATAGGTCTGACCACCTTAGGCATGTTTCTCCCCACGTCCTGTTTTATAGTAATCTCTACATTAAGTTGTACTCCAATGTGGTCAGATAGCGATAAATTTAAAGGGCTAATCATCAGGTTGTTTATGGAAATATTACAAAATATGTTATCAAGAGTTGCCTTATCATTGTGAAACAGGTATTACTTCTAGTAGGAAATGTAACTAGTGGATATAAACCATAGCATTTAAATATATCAGTTAGAACAATCAAATTTCCATTTGCATCATTAAAATGCACATTGAAGTCACCCCCTATAACAACTTGATGTTCATTACATTTTAGTTTCTCTAACAGGCTATTTAAGATTACAATAAACATATCAAAGTTACCTGACGGTGAACGATATACAGAGTGGAAATTAAGTGAGGAATAAATTCAGTAACTCCGTTAGTATTTGCGCTGGAAATAAAACTTAAAAAGCATGTGGTAGGGCTAATTATAGCACATCCGACGAACGTATACAAATTTTTTTGCATTACTTTTTTTTGACAGTTATGACGTCATCAATATTTTTTTTAATGGCAACCTTTTTTGATTTTACATTCACAGTTTTTTATTCTGATTTCAACGTTATCAAATACTCAATAGGTTACATAAGGACAAAATAAATAAAAACGGCAGTAGTTCAAATTAGTAATATTTCAAAAAATTAACGCTACAAGACGCGAACTCTATCCATGCAGTGCTGCTTTTCAACAGAAAGCACCGCTGTATTCAGTGTATGATGACGCGCGATGCGCCGGATTTTTGGCGTGAAAGGTTTCATCTCTTTGATGAATTCCATCACACACTGAATTTGAGAAATATCCTGCCTAGCGGTTCCTATCTTCTTGCCTATATTTTCAAGGCGACATTCGAATTTCCTCTCACCACGTGGGACCGAAGAAGAAAGCCTCGTCGCCTCTCGATAGACCATCTCGTTCAGGAGCAGGATGTCTGGATCCTCAGGGAGGTTCCTATCGAGTGATTCGTCCGCTGCAACTACATCGCTGGTTTTGGGTGGTGGAATTTTGTGGAGAGACTTTCTGTTCGGAGGCATCTCCAAAATTATCGAGACAGCGTGGCGGATCTCCGGCTCGTCCGGTTGTACCTCCACCAACTGCTCCGGTGCTCTCTCGTATTGAATGCGACGAAGATAGGCCACATAGTTTTTTTTTTTCGTATTGACTAGAAGGAGCTCCCCGTGATTCCGACCTTCACAAGGTTTCTTGCTGGTCAAGCAAGAAAAACACTAAGACAGAATAAAAAATATATTTAAATGCACTGAAAAGAATAAAACTTTAAAAAACAATGTATCCACTTGTTCCGTCCGCTTGCAAATTAATTTATTTCGACCCTGTATCGATGAATATAGACAGGTACCACAAGTTTTTTTGCGGCCAAATTTGCATGAGCCAACAAAAAAATCACCAGAAAATAATGGCTGGTGTATCAATGATTACCAGTACGAGTTCGTCTGGTTTGAAGGGGATCAATTGCCTGAATTCGTTGGTGATGTTCTCGTTGACAATTCCAATGAATATTAGGAGAGTGACAGCGACTTAGGTATGTAAATATAAAAAATATATTTTTCTAATAATTTCATTGAACTTTTATTGATATAAACTCCAAAGATTCGAGTGATTTAGACTCAGCGAACAAAGATGAGGATGATTCAGAATGTCTCGAAGAGACGAATGATTAAAATTGGATTTTCTACTGCTATACAGAGTGTTATGGAAGTTCTAACAGAAAATTTAACCACAAGTAGAAGTCGACAATTTTTTTTCTATTTAGTACTTTGCTGAAATCCGCAATTTTTTTGAACATTTTTCTGACCCCTTATTTCACCCTCCGCCTATGCCGACATGAACTTGAACACATCAGAACGTTTTTGCCGAACGAGGTACACCTTCTAAGTTTTTTGAGCCAAAAAATTTGTCGTTGATAGTAAATTTTAGTTATCAGTTGAGTGTCGCGCCGCTATGTGTGCTCGATTCTTCTGCTCGCTGATTATTTTATTATGATTTCGGACGTCTGCGATGTAATGACGTTTTGGAAATTGAACCTGAAATTTTTAAGTATTTGAAGATGTGCTTCGAAGTGTATTCGAACTGTCGGAACAACAACAAGGGTTATCCCTGATCTTAGAGAGTTTATTATTACATGCTAACCTACTTCAATATTATGCATATTATGGTAGGTGAGTACATGTTTCCATTTAAACAGTTTTTATTTTGATTCGTTTATGGGGTAAAGTTTTTTTGCCTTCCTGACAATCAATGAATGTGGGTCCATAGGCGGGTATTGGTTTTAGGGGTCAGACTATTCTTAACTCACACTTGTTAATTAAATAAAAATACATACAAATGTATTAGTAGTAATACAAAAACGAATTTATTGTAATTTGGACAGGACAGCGCCTGTCGGTTCAGCTACTTAAAGGCAAATCCTACAACACTTTAATATGATTCAAAATCAATAGATGGCGGGCCAAACAGGCCAAAAGTTTTTCCAGTTTTTAAACACAGTTATAGAATTTTTTGAAGATCCGACGGCGGATTTGTGTTAAGAAGTACAAATTACAGGGAGCTAGTTTTCGCCTTTTCAATTTATAAAAAGAATTAACATTTTTTTCTTTTTCTTTTGGTGATGGTTTGAGGAATTCGAAAATACGTTTATTAGAGCTGTTTCAATGAAAGCCAACACTTTTTTTAGATCTAAAATCCGACGACAAACGGCGTCCGAAAACGTGTTTGAAAAAACGTCCTTGACGCATCGTAACAACAATGACATCCTTTGATAGGGATGGGATAAGGTGACATCATAAATCCAGTCGGCGATAGAGTTTTCAACAAAATCAGATCTTATTGAACATTCAAAATATAATAATTATTGTTTTTTTTTATATAATTATTGTTTTGCCCTTCAGAAAAGGAAAATCCACGATTTCAAACAGCGGCTGTATGAATAATGTTACAATTAAAATAAACAGATTCTGAACTGCTTTTATCATGTAGGATGCAGCGTCTGACAACATAAGTAAAATAAGTATAATATTCAGAAGACAGCAACTCTTACTATTAGAAACGCTGTTGCGACAGTACCAGCAGGCAATGATTGATAAAATGTATTTTGAAAACCAAATGAGAAAATAAAGAACCCTATTTTTATTTATCTTATTTTTACGATATTATTTACGATGATTTACTAGGAAGCACCCGCGTCCCATTGGCAATGAATAAGATAATAAGATTTGGAAATTTCTGCATTTGGGAAAGCAGATGGAGCAGATCTGTGACTGTAGCAAATAATTTTGTGATTGGTCGGTATGTTTTTCCAGAAATAAAAAAAATAAGAAAAAATTTATATGACTTAAATATGCAATAATATGCAACTTTTGATGAAATATGCATGCGTATAGCCAAATGCGCAATCACTAATTAGTGTTAATTAAGTCTAATCAATGTAATTCGTCCACATAATTGAGTATATTTATAAACGCTGTCTCAACGAAAATTTTTCACTTTAATTTACTCGACTTACAAATATTTTCTTCAATTATTTTCCCCTGACTCAAAAACTACGTGTGAAAAAAAATGGCATCATCATTGGAAGTGTTTGTGCCTACAAAAATGCCATTTATCCGGTAAATTTGAACAAAATTGATATTCCGAATATATCTTCAAGGAAAAATATATTTTATCCCACAAGAAGCGAAAAATACACCATAACCACCGAATATGTAGAGAATCAAAAGATCTTTTCAATGATATGTCGCATGCTCCACTTTCCCTATTTAAAATTTTAGGGTGGGAGTCAGTGCGGATGAGGTACTTTAGTTAGAAGTTTGAAATGTACCTCAAAGTAGTCCCAATATAGATAACAATTTTTTTGCTAAAATTTTTGTTATTCAAGCCAATTCAAGCGGAGAATTTTCGCTGACAGCCTGCAGAAAATATGCAAAAAATAAAATATTTGCGCTTTGCATATAATCTGCCCTTTATTTATTGTTTCAATACAGATGGCTCACGTATAGGCCTAGCATCTATAATTTCAGGAAGTAAAACATTTAATAAACAAATAATTGACAGCTAAACCTCCATTTTATCTTTCCAAAAATTTTCTTGGAATGCGTTCTATATGAAAATCTTTTTTCGTCCACAGAACGAATATGAATATGAATAGGAACGTCCAGTGATACGAAGCTGGCGTCGAATTTGAAAAAAAAAAAATTATGCAGTGAAATTTCAATTTCCATACAAGCGCTTTACATGAACTACCAACGAGCTGAAAGTAGCCATCACTGCTTTTCAAGCAGGACCTGCGATGGTGTTCCAATGTTCGCAATTCCTTCAGAAAGTGACGGCCATTTACAATATATCTACCTGTGATCGTCTGAATGTAAGGATCATTTCCTGGATTAGGTATATCTTTTTCAATTAGCAATTCTTCGTCACTACAAAATAAATATACTGGGAAGTGAAATCCGAACACACGAAAAAATTATTTTATTAAAATGAAATTTTGGTTAAATATTGGGGGCATCGTCCATAACAAACGATTAAAGTTTCATATGATTCGGACAATGTTGCATTTTTTTTTCAAGAATTACGTTTTCAACAGTTGAAAAAGAAATTGAGAAACTGATAGACATTATTACTGCAAGTGAACCCCATTTGAAAGGGGTCGTAGGGGGGAACGTGGTGCTTCGTACCGTGCAATCGCTGCAACAATGGGGCGTAGTGTGGCTACCGTGATGGCAGCATGGCAAGTGTGCTCTGATGGAGGGCGAACACAGCGAGCTAGAGGCACACGAGCTTCCAGAAGAATTACCCAATGGCAAGATCGTCTTCTTCAATTAATGGCCCTAAGAGAAAGACGGAGGTCTACTCGGTCAGTTGCTGACGCTTGGTTTGCAGCAATAGGAAGGCCCATTCGGATTCGCACCGTTTACCACAGAATACGTTCAATGGGCCTAACTTCTTACTGCCGGCGTCTCGGCCGCCCCATAACGCCTCAACACCGTCGTCAGCGTCTGGACTCGAGCAATGAACGCAGAAACTGGGCATCACATCGCCTTTTCTGACGAATCTGCATTCTGTTTGGTGGTCAGGATGGTAGAGGGCGAGTCAGGGAACGACGAGGAGAACGGCGTCATGCCGAGTTTTCTGTTGACCATCACGTCCACCGTACCATCGAACTTATGGTTTGGGAGCTATTGCTTTTGATACCAATTCTCCTCTAATCGTAATGCGTGGCACAATGACATCCGTGCGTTGTGTTAAGGCCCGTTGTTCTTCCTTATGTAAGGGGGGATTGAAGATGGTGTTTTCCAGCAAGATAACGCCCGCCTTCATATTGCGCGAACCTCTATGAGGTTTTTAGAAGAGGAGCTTGGCCACCTGGGTCGCCAGATTTATCGCCCACGAAAAAGTGTGGGATTGGATGGGTATCCATATTCGGAATTTTCCGCAGCCCCCGACGACTTTCTTATAAATTCTAAATATAAGAATTTTTTCAAATAGAATCCCAACACAGCATTAACGAAGTTACATTTTTAAAACAAAAATTAGGAATATGAGTATAGTTTTCAGCGCGAAGACTACTCACGATTTTTGCGGCGATATTATTTCGAAAACTATTGGTGGGAGCAAAAATATATAGAAACAAAATTGTAGAAAAGTTTTTTCTGTACAAGGTCCATATTGAATAAAACATTTGCAATAAGTTGCTATTGGTCAAAAAACGGGGGTAGACTAATTTTTGCCTTCGCGCTGAAAACTATAAACATTTTCCAACGTCATTTATGAGCGTTGGGGAGGAGATAGATAATAACTTCATGCAGAATTGAATGCAGAACATAAATCTGAAAACATTTTCTCGTCGGAGTTACCGTTTACCAATGTACAATGTCGTTGAGCTAAGATGGGTTCGAGGGCATAACGGTAATGAGGGGAATGAGAGGGCCGACGAGCTGGCTCGACAGGGTGCAACGGGAACACCGGATGGAACCGAACCGCCCATCCGACCGGCCAACCGCTACCTCTCAAACCTGATCAAAACCGACACCCATTCTAGACACTGTACTAGATGGGAAACGACAACAGGCTGCAGACAAAGCAAGATTTTTATCAAAAATCCTTGCTTTAAAAAAGCCAAGTCTTGACTGCGTTTGTCAAGGGGCAGACTCCGCCTTTTGGTGGGCATCTGGACCGGTCACTGCAGGCTAAATAAACACCTCCACGTGATGGGGGTGGTCAACGACCCAACGTGTAGGGGGTGTTTAGAGGAGGAAGAGACTGTCGAACATATCCTACGCGAATGTCCGGCTCTCGCCTCGACCAGAAAGTCCATACTGGGAGAGACATGGCCCAGCTGGGCCAACTTGAGGTGTTCCTCGCCTGGAACCATCCTAGCTTTTTTCGATAATGTCGGATGGCTGGATGAAAGACAGGAATGAGGGACGCGAGGTGTTGACACAATAGGCCCGCGGTGTGGTCTAAGTGTCGGTGAGGGGAGCAAATTCCCTCACACCTCTCAACACCTAATCTAAATCTACCGTTTACCAGAAAAATGCATAAAAGCTTCATGAGGTCACGCTCGGGGGCGGTTTTTTGGGCAAAAGGGAATGAAGCTCCCCGGGGGAGTGGAAACTCTTCGGATCTTTATTTGGGTCCCGGTTCGGAGTTCATAACCAAAATTTCAATATTTTATAAATTAGTTATTCTATTCGTTGTTTTTTCGTCTAATTTGCTTGCACTATTATTTTACAATTGAGGAGCGATTGAGCAAAAACGGAATAACTTTTTTTAATTCTGTTATCCAAAAAATGTTGCCACTCAAAAGCCGTTTGACATAAAAAAAACACGTATTGCATATTATTACGGAAATTGGGCACTTGGCATTTTTTAGATCCGTGGGTTGCAGTTTCAAGAAAAAATAATACATATTTTCAGTTATGATCAAAAAAGCATTGAATGTAACTCATTTTGGCACGTTTGGGTCAAACGGTATATGGATTTAACCCGGTTTGTTGCTTATTTTCTTTACCTTTTGGTGTGTGGATTAGTAGTTAATAGGAACTGCCAAATTTTAGAATAGCATGATCTAGAACCATACGCATATACGAGTAAAAGTGTTTAGATATGAAGGCCACAATCAGTGTCTAAACAATTACATTGTTCAGCAATGTCATCAACTGCTTCATCATCTTCCTCTTGAATCTGCTCGAGATTATATAGATCTGGAAAAGATATTTTTGGAGCAAGACAGATTATCGCCTTCGACTCAGATGTTTCCAAATTATTCTTGTTGTAAAAGTAATCAGGAATAGAATGCCTCAGTTCCACTTCCTTTACAGAACCATTATTGTCTGTTTTGCCCCTCTTCAGAATGCTCTCCGGTACCTTAAATTCACTTTCGTATCTAGAGTTTTCAAAACACTTCTCTTTGCCAGTAGTTGCCTGTTTTCTTGCTGTAGGTATACTTGGATAGGTTAATTCTCTTGCAATCGGATATTCCAACTATTTTCTATAAGTCATTCTACAAAGATTTGATGTCTTTCAGGTTTCAATGGGTTCCCTGTTCCTTCACTAAATCAAATTGCTTATATATGTTGATGTAGTCTTCCTTATTTGTAATGGTTTCCTTTCGCACATTTTTCCAGACGGCCGAAAATTCTAACGGCCGGGAGGAAACTGCGTTCTCTTACAGGTAATCCAGATTGTTTTATTTTTTATTTTAAATAATGAAGTGGGTAAGACAACACAAAAGTAAAAACCAGTGTAAATTAAGCTGGGATGCGCCTTTCCAGATTTTTCTCTAGAATTTGCCGTTTTTTTTTCATTAAGTTTTTAACATTAAGTTATTTTCATGCCGGGAACAAAACAAAAAAGAATCAACCAAAAGTATGTCAGTTACAATCGGGTGACGCTGTTTTAAAAAAAATCACATATGTAGGTAATCATGTTTTAGAAGGGTTTCCCTTGTCGGTTTTTCAATTTATAAAAGGTAAACATTACTCATTTTTGGAGCTCTACAAAATGTATACCTTAATTTTTTCAAATTAATTTTAGAAAGTGTTTTTCTTGCAGTTATTTTTATTTTTTTTTTCTTTTATCAATAACGAAAATATGAAAAACTAGCTCCTTGTAGATCACCCTTCTCTATTGAACTCCGTATTCAAAATTGTAATAGGATTAGCCATTTTCTCAAAAATTAAGGAAAACTTTTCCGATATTTTGTCTCTCTCGCACACTGGGCTATTAAATGTTGTCGGCTTTGGCCTTAATAATTACCCAAATCTAAATGTTGGTATTGTGTTAATAACCCGGACAACGCCGGGAATTTGATAATATGGCGGCACCAACCAAAACTTGGCGATGTGTTGGCCACTCTTATTCACACTGAAATCTGTGGTCTGATCGCGAAAATGTTTAACATAATAACGTCACAAAAACGAGTCGTAGTCACGTGATTATTTGTAAAATTTTATCAATTTTAAATTGTTTATAATTAATTAAAGAAAAAAAATTGAAAGTTTTTCGCATCGACTATCAATATACATAATTCATTCTTAAAAGTTTAAAAATAGGTACATTAAGAAAATCGGGATTAATTTTTTTCTCAAAAGCCTAATTACGTTTAGAGGTGATTGTGAAACACCTAAAATCCACCCCATTTCTCTGGGGAACAAGTTCTGTGCTATCCTGTGTATTATGTAGGTTGATCTCGGGGTATAACATAAAAGTAGTGTCATTACCATATTATGATCTTAAAAAATCTTATTTATTTATTAAACATTTCTTTTACACCGGGGGCGTTTAAGAATTTTAAATTGTTTTAGACCTTTAAATTCCTTTTGAAGACATGTTGCAGCTACGTAAAGTGACGAAATAAACCACAACATCATTTATTAAGTTAAACACCCAGTTTTGCTACAAAACATGATTTTGTAAGCAATTAATGTCAGCACAGTGTTCCAAACACGATTACAAAAACTGTCGCAAATTAGATCTGAAACTAGCAATTAGACTTTAATCCATTAGATGGTTGACCTAGACTTTATTTACTGTAATTGTAACCTGGAGCTTTAAAATAATAGTTATTTATAAATTAATGTAAGTAATTAAAAGTGTATGTTATTGCACGTATATGAAAATAACTTATGACTAATATACTTTAATTACTTTTACCCTCATGTTTTATACGGAACAGAATGCAATGATGACTAGACTCGGATTATGTTATCTTAATCACCGGGCATCGGTTTCTTCACAACACTTTATTAGTTTAAGATCCATCCAACACAATTATTATTAATGCATGAGTGGAACACTTTAAAACTAAAGTTATTACATCACATTTGCATTGCTTAAGCAAATACTATCACATACCGCACAGTAATCTATAATAAAGATAATACCATATAGTCCAGCGAATACATTCATTTTGTGTAATCGTTCGTTTTGTGTAATCTTGTTATTACGAATAGGGTGTATTTATTGTAGTTTTACGGCGGTTTCCTTTATCGTCAGTAATTACTTTACTATAGTAAAGATGGAAGGTTAAACTAATGAAACACCTTACACATTTGAATAAACAATCATTAAACTATCTTTTCGAAGTAGTTACAGGTAATAAATGAGCTGTAGTTTTACCTATTTTGTTAATGAGTCTTTCACTTACAGACAGGTGCTTACTTTTTCTTACAATGTATCCTTTAAAAAAGCACGAAATGTTGTATGGAAAGTATGTGGATTCGTCTATTTTAAATTAAAATAAGGTACATTAATATACCGGTGTCCCAAAGGTGTGTGGACCATCATTTACGCCCTTAATTTGAAAGATATCAAAACCGGATTTTAAGGGACGATAGCCACACAATACCTTCACAATTTAAAATTATTAGAAATCATATACAGAGTGTTCTAATATTAGTAATATACCAAAGTTGTTTTTTTTTAATGGAATATCCTGTATATTATTGGATGAATTCAAAAAGAACAATTAATGCTGAGCAAAATGATATAAGGTACTACAGGTTTATTATGGATGCTTCTTAGTTATGAAGAATTTTAGGTCAAAATTAGCGCTTTTTTATTAAAAATTTGCAGAGACCATTTCAACAGAGATAACTCAATACTTTTCTGTAAATAATTGTTTATAGACCCAAACTTTAATACACACTGATTGAAAGTCATCTAACTTGATATTTCTATACAGGGTGTACGGTTTCTCTTACTAATATTAGGACATGATTTCTAATAATATAATTTTCAATTGTGAAGGTATCGTATGGCCCCGTTTTGATATCTTTCAAAATAAAGGCGTAAATGATGGTCCACACACCTCTGGGACACTTGGTATGCGTAAATTTAATTTTTCCAATTTAGAAGGAAGCAAGGCAATTTTACTCACTGTTTGTAACCGCAGAAGTTAGAATTATTAGAAAGTTTTTTTTTTCCATTGTGTGCTTAAACATTTAAATCACTGATTAAACTTGAAAACAATTATCAATTTTTCTATAAACTTTTATTCTTCAAAATTTTTAGTTGCATCAGTTTTTGACCAATAGAGTCTTCTAAACATCCCGTGCAAACATTTTGTCTTTTCCGAAAATTATGGAATGACAACATTTTCAGTGACACGCTAATATTTTCTCTTTTGTTCCATTTAAAAAATACGGTATATTCTTTTCAATACCTTTCGCGGGACTTTGCTGGTAGCATCTCTTGAGTTACACTGCATGTGCTTCTTCTTTGATATCGGGAGAGGTATTCTTCTTCTATCATTTTTACAAATAAAAATCGGGAAAAAAATATTGACACGTCTTTCTATGGTTGATAATTTACAGCCACTTTTGTGGTTCTTCTTCTTCACCGGTTGTTTTATTGATATCTCTCAAAATTGAAAAAAAAATTGTATACTTTACTTACGGACGTTTACCCAAATCGGCCCCTGCTCCTGGGTTAAAATCGTCCATTCGTGATTAAAATTCTTAATCCCTCCCTCGTTGAGTAATACGCTGTTACTGGTACGTGAAGGTTTATTACCGATGATAAGTATTTTTTGCTCTGGTATAAATGTTATAATTTAATTGAATAGTATGATTGTTTGATATTTCAATAGCTAATTCTGCACGGCTAAAAACTACTAATGAGATAGTACTTAAATTAATGGTCACTAAAAGAGGTAATTTAATGGCATTCTGTAATTGAATCGCTTCTCATAGATACACACCATGATTGAAAGTTTTATTTCAACTGTGGTTTTTTAACATCTTCAATTAATTATACTCAATTAGATCTGACCCACATAAACCTGAAAAAATTCTCGAGTGACCCTGCTCTGAACAAAACTCTTGCGTAATGCGCTACGATGCAATTTTCATTCCATGAAGCGCTATTGCATTGACATCAGTACTTACAGACTACGATATTCATTGGACCATGTTAAAAATTTTGAAAAAGTGCATTTTCAGTTGACAAATAAAATCCTTTCACAATGCATATGACTGATTCTAAAATGTTTTATATGTATATCTTGTAGCTTCCTATTTGGATGTAATAAAAAATGTTTAATTGCAAATGCAGGAAATAATTCAAACGTCAGTAATACGTATTGACATTAACCATAAAATAAAAGCACCTAGTTAAACGCCTGTTATAGAGATATGTGTAATTATGTGTTTATGACCAGTTTAAACACATTCATTTAACTTGCAAAACAACTAAAATATCTTCATTAATCAGTTCATTACGACGTATAGCATGAAATTTAATTTTCTTAAAAATCAATGACAATTTTTTTTTTTTTTACTACCAACTGTAGAATGTACGATTATATAGTTTGTAGAAAATGTGTGAAATTGTTTTTTTTTTACTACTAGCTGTAGAATGTACGATTATATAGTTTCTAGAGGAGGTGTGAAGTTGTTTTTCTTTCCTAGTAGTTAATAATTTTTTTCATTATTGACCAGTAGTTAATAATGGGCAGAGACCGGATTTGATGCAAAATGCATATCCTTTATTATTATTTTATCTACCTACTTAATAACAGCGCTTTTCGATTTTCACAAATTGCACCAGTTGCAAATATTAGTCATTAATTAACTGCAATTCATGCAAAAAAAAAAAACAGAAAACGAAGTTAAATTATTACAAAAGCACAGGTATGCATTGTGCAGGTTTTCACAAAAATCCGGTCTCTGACGGAGAAATGTCAGAAAAAATACATAACCTCAAATATAAACACAACCTTAGAAACACAACAACTAATCGACTTTGTTCATTTTTGAACAACAATAATTAGGTATTATATATAGTTTATATATATAAATATATATATATATATATATAGTTTATATATAAATATATATATATATATATATATATTTATTTATTTATTGAAATTGATAAATTATATAAAATAATAGTTAATAGTACAATTATGACATGTCATATTTATTCTCATTCAATGAAGTTATGTTCTCCACCGGAATGTTAATTGCTGTGTTACGAACCGTTGAGCTTGAGGGTGCTACTGTGATACTAGTATTTGGAGTCAAGGATTCTTCGAAGACACTAGTACTTGCGTTCAAGCTGATTTGCGGAAGCCAGTGGGCGAACGTTTTAATAAGTTCGCTTTCTGGCAATTGTAAAAGCTCCAGAACGCGTTCTGGTCTACATTAAATGGCCGCGGAAAGCGATATTTCGGACAATGGCAGTTTGCTGCTGACCAGAACGCGTTTTGGCTGCATTTTTCTACCATTGGCCGAAATCGGTGCTTGATTCTAACGTATACATATCTTTTGATTTCTTCGGCAACAACTCTTCGGAAGCATTTGCTGCACCCTCCCTTATCTCTGGAGGAGTGCATCTTTCCTCGTCGTTGGACATCGTTTATTGAAATAATAAAACTTTTTCGTAAGAAAACTGTCAAAAACTGAAATTGAATTTTGCTTCTAAAGCCTGCTTTTCCATTTACTTATTTTTGATAAAAAGCGTCTAGCGGATGCCAGTCACAGTTGATCCTGTCCAAATTTCGAGTTTCACGTACATGAAAATATGACCTTCTTGGAGTAGGTTTCTTTAAGGGGTTGAGCGCGAAGCGCGAGCCAAAATTTGCAATGATCCACGGAAAAAACAAATGTTCACAAACGGCAACGTCTATTCAGGATTAACTGTGACCTGGCACCCGCTAGACGATTGTATTTTTGATGCTTTATTTGTTTAACGATTTAAGCTGCTAGTAGTGAAAAAATAGTATATTATAAACCAAGGTAGAGAAGTAATTTTTCTCAGCTAAGCAGTATTAATTCCCGAGATGCGAAGCATCGAGGGAATTAAGTTGCGAAGCTGAGAAAGGGCTTCTCTACCGTGGTTTATATATTATTTTTTTCACTACTAGCAGCTTAAATCGTTAAATAAATGAAGCATCAAAAATACAATCGTCTAGCGGGTGCCAGGTCACAGTTAATCCTGAATAGACGTTGACGTCTCTGAACATTTGTTTCTTCCGTGGATCGTTGCAAATTTTGGCTCGCGCGTCGCGCTCAACCCCTTAAAGAAACCTACTCCAAGAATGTCATATTTTCCTGTACGTGAAACTCGAAATTTGGACAGGATCGACTGTGACTGGCATCCGAGGTTATGTATTTTTTTTCTGACATTTCTCCGTCAGAGACCGGATTTTCGTGTAAAAACTTGCACAATGCATACCTGTGCTTTTGTAATAATTTAACTTCGTTTTTTGTTTTTTTGGATGAATTGCAGTTAATTAATGTCTAATATTTGCAACTGGTGCAATTTGTGAAAATCGAAGGGCGCTGTTGTTAAGTAGGAAGATAAAATAATCGATATGCATTTTGCATCAAATCCGGTCTCTGCCCATTATTAACTACTGGTCAATAATGAAAAAAATATTAACTACTAGGAAAGAAAAACAACTTCACACCTCCTCTACAAACTATATAATCGTACATTCTACAGCTAGTAGTGAAAAAAAAAAAATATATAAACCACGGTAGAGAAGCCCTTTCTCAGCTTCGCAACTTAATTCCCTCGGTGCTTCGCATCGCAATTAATACTGCTTAGCTGAGAAAAATTACTTCTCTACCTTGGTTTATAATATACTATTCTTTTCTAGGAGTTAATAATAATAATTTCATTATTGACTAGTAGTTAATAATGATTAAAGAGACCGGATTTCATGCAAAATACATACCGTGTATTATTTTATCTACCAACTTAACAACAGTGTCCTTCGATTTTTACAAATTGCACCAGTTGTAAATATTTGGCATTAATTACTGCAATTTATGTAAAAAACAAAGAACAAAGTGTCAAACTATTACAAAATGCATTGTGTAATTTTGCATAAAAATCCGGTCACTGACTGAGAAATGTCAATCTAAAAAAATAGATAACCTCAAATTCGTTCCGACTTTTGGCATTATCAGAAATATGCTAGTAGTGAAAAAAATAGTATATAAACCACGGTTGAGAAGCCTTTTCTTAGCCTCGCACTTTTATTTCCCGCGATGTTTCGGATCTTGGGAAATAAAATAGCTCTAAAGAAAAAATAAAATGGCTTCTATTTATGAAACAACATTAAAGTTAACTTTTGAAGTAAAACTTCTTTACGGACACTTGACTTGTGGAGTAACCTGGTGAATGCGTGACGAGAGCGTTACAAAAAGTGTGATCGGGCGAAGCGAACGGAAGTTTTCTTTAAATAATTAATACATAGAATTTTTTTTTGCCTTCACGGGATTCGAACCCGCGTCTTCTAGTTTGTGAATTCGCGCTTCACTCCATACACCCATTTGCGTGTGTCAGTTTTGTATTTTTTTAAATTAGAATTTTAATGTCCTAGTACTTTAAAATTATATGTCATTTATTTCCATAGTAACCATTAATTTAAGTAAAACTTTGCCTCCCCTCACGAAACAACTGCTATTCTTTCTCATATTGCTCCCGAAATTTTTGTGGCATCAAATTCTTCTTCACGTGATCAGCTTCATCCAGAATATCTTGAGGCACCTCAATTTTATCCATTTTAAACGGACTAACTGAATAAAATATATAAAAAAAAACGTGACGCAGACATCACAGATTCTACGACTCCAAAATACTAATTTATCTCGAAAATAATTAATAAACTATGAATAGGGAACAATATAACCTGATTAGTGCTCAAGGCATCGTGGCTCCGTCTGTCTAGGGAATTTAACTGCTCTCTGCCCTGATCCCCATTCTTGACAACCTCATTCATTCGCGATATTTTTGTGGGTAAATTTTTGCTGCATGCGGTGGTTATTTCGAATTTGTTGAAGATTAAAACGGTAAGCTTATAATTTACATTTATTTCCGCATTTCCGACTGTCTTCAGTCCTTATCTTTTTGTTTTTTGCTTTTTATTATCGGCAACGCGCGATAGTTTTTTGCTCTGCGTGCCGCACACAGGGTCCACCCGAGAACATTATGGACAAAAATTGTTGTCATTGTTTCAAACCATCTTCAAAGTCTCCTGTCACTAAATGTGATGGTTGTAGACTGGATATTCACATTGAGTGTATTGACGGCATGAGCAAGGAACTTATTGACTTGCTTAAAAAAGGTCGTCCAAAAAATTTAAAAATATTCTGCAATCGATGTGATGTTACTTTAACTGCTATTTCAGACTTAAAAAATTCACTTAATAGTTTACAAGCATCTTTCGAGTCAAAATTTTCTGATCTTGAAAAAATGATAATAGCTGCTACAAAGTCTAATAATTTGACCAACAAGGAAGAGGTAATCTCTGAAGCTGTTGAAAGATCTTTGAGAGCAAATAATGTTGTAGTATACAATGTTGAGGAACATTCTGTTGTTTCAGATGTTGATATAATTAATGACGTACTCGAAATTATTGATCCCGCTTTGGTAATCTCTCCTGAGAATGTTAGTAGATTAGGAAAAAAAGGAGATAAGCCGAGATTTTTAAAACTTCGATTCAAAACTCCAGAACTTGCGCGTATGTGTCTTCGTAAAAAAACTGCACTCACATCTAGCTCTCAATTTTCTAATGTTATCATTGGTGATGACAAAACGCTTTATCAAAGGAATTACTTGAAGACGCTTCGCAATGAATTGAAGGAACGCATTGACGCCGGTGAGGCGAATCTCACTATAAAATATATCAATCGTGCTCCTCAAATTGTTTCAGTGAAAAAAAAACTAGACACAGGCGAACCATTATGTTTATCTATTCTATACACAAATATTGCATCTCTTATTGCTAAATTCGATGACTTAATATTGGAAATCACTAATACGAAACCGGACATTATCGCATTAACCGAAACGTGGTTGAACTCTAACATCTTGAACTCTATTATTGCTATAAACTCATATTCACTCTTTAGAAATGGTCGTAGTAGTGGGCGTGGTGGTGGTGTCTGTTTCTACGTAAAAAATACTTTACAGCAACACTTTTCAATTTCATTACTGGACATCTCTACCATTCCCTACAAGTCATTATTTTTGAAATTTTCTAGTAAATTATTTAGTTTTACCATCAGTTGTACATATAGGCCGCCTGCTGGTTCAGCATTGAACTCCTCGGAGTCTGCCTGATACTGCCCTAATTAACTGCCCTAATTAACACCCTTGAAGCTTGTTTTTCTAAATATCCAAATTTTATTGTACTAGGAGACTTTAATTTTCCTACTATCAAATGGGACACTATCACATACGTTGGTGGTAATCAAATGGAAAAAGACTTTGTAGCTATGCTTAATAATAATTCGGGCTAATCAGGTCCCATCTCTTCTTGATCTGGTTCTTGTTAGTGACGCTAACTTAATTTCTAAGGTAATAGTTAATGATCCAGTCGGGACATCTGATCATTGCTCAGTTAATATTAATGTTCAGGTTATATTATATCATTTGCCTAAAACAGAATATAAAACATACAGATCTATATCATATGACAGGTTAAACTACGAGTTGTCTAAATTTGACTGGACAGTATTGAATAGATTCGATTCGGTTGAGGTACAATGGAATTACTTTCTTTCGATTATCGGTGCGTTCATAAAATCCCATACATCTTTGTATAGATCGGAAAGGCTCGTGAATAAACCGTGGATAAAAGATATTTTACTAAGCAGAATAAAGTTTAAAAAACAGCTTTGGAGGCGATTCAAATTAACAAATAATATCCACGACTACAACAAACATCGTCAATTTTCAAACAAATTACAAATTGACTTGAGAGTTGCCAAGAATACGTTTGAACAAAATCTTATAGATAAACCTAAGATCTTTTATAGTCATGTGGGTAGACATATAGAAACGCGTGTATCAGTACCAGTGGTACGTAACAGTACAGGTTCCTTGTGTATTGACAACTCAGAAACTGCAAATGTTTTGGCCAGCTTCTTTACATCGGTT
Organism: Diaperis boleti; assembly: GCA_963583935.1. Classification (NCBI taxonomy): domain Eukaryota; kingdom Metazoa; phylum Arthropoda; class Insecta; order Coleoptera; family Tenebrionidae; genus Diaperis; species Diaperis boleti. The sequence continues at coordinate 53,827,514 of OY757244.1, forward strand.
TTTACCAAATCCACTACCACCCGTCTTCCTCATTTGAGCACTAGTTTATTGGATGAGGTAACTTTGTCAGATGTTCATTTGTTGAAAGAAACCCTTATTAAAGACATTAATAAATTAGATGCGAATAGCGCACCCGGACCTGACGGTATACTTCCCATATTCATCAAAAACTGTTCTAAAAATATTGCAGAGCCTATTATTATAATATTTAAAACATCTTTTTTGACAGGCCAATTACCAAAACAATGGCTACTGGCAATTGTAACCCCAATCTATAAGAAGGGGGACAAATGTAGCGCAGAAAATTATCGACCCGTAAGCCTTACATCAGTAATCTGCAAACTGTTTGAAAAAATGATTGCTACGACCATCCTTGAATATGCCGAAGGCCGGAATTTAATTCCGGCCACACAACATGGATTCTTACCAGGTCGTTCTGCAGTTACTAATTAATTGGCCGCATGTAATCTGTTATGAAGGCTGGTTCGATGAAATAAGAACTACTCTTAACTTAGGACTGTATATTGAACGAAATTGGTTTAAGTTAAGTCGTCTCCACGGAGAGCTACTGTAATTCTTATATCTAGATAGTTGTCTCAGTTTAAGAGCTAAACGTTACTTAGTTAGATCGTCTCATACTGAGAGCTGATAGGTTGTCTCGACTTGAGAGCTAAAAATTCACTGATAGTTTGTCTCGACTTGAGAGCTAAAAATTCACTGATTACAATTTGGGGTGCTGGTACCTGACCCATCCCTCGGTACACATTAGGGTGGGGGTTGCAAGTACCAACGTAAACATGCCGCCCCCGTTGGAGACTTCTAGGTTGACAATGATTAAACATAGCTAACTATATAAGAGCATGCAATATAAACAAACAAACATGTCAAAACAAAGAATAATATATACAATAATGAATCTTAAAACTATAGTACAATAATGTTAAAAACTTAATCTAACCTAATCTGAGCAAATAAAGAAAAAAGAAAAAACACACAAAGCTAACCTGAATACTACTAAAACTAGGTACAACGTAAATGGCACTAAATGCACATTATAAATTGTTTATGAAACGTTTATGGGCAATGGACACACTTTAACTACAGGGCGCTTAAAAACTCCTTGAGCCGTTTTGATCGTCACAACCCTTACACGATTGTCTAATCCGGGATGTGTCTTGATGATGCGGCCTAATTTCCACACCAAAGGAGGGAGGTTATCCTCGGCAATTAGAACCATGGTCCCTTCCGAAATAGTGGTTTGGGGTTGTGTCCTCCATTTACTCCGCTGTTGTAATGTGCTGAGGTATTCCTTTGTCCAGCGGTCCCAAAAGTGTTGTCGCAGCTGCTCGATCCGCTGCCATCGGGATAAACGATTCACTGGTAGCTCGCGCAGATCAGTCTCGACAGGGGCAGTCAGAGATTCTCCAATTAGGAAGTGTCCAGGAGTAAGTACCTCGAAATCATGAGGATCGTTAGACAAGGGGGTAATAGGGCGTGAGTTAAGACACGCTTCTATACGTGTTAGGAGAGTATACATCTCTTCATAATTGACCAGAGAACTTCCAAGCGTTTTTCTAAGATGACGTTTTACGAGTTTGACCCCTGACTCCCAAATCCCACCAATATGGGGACTGTTTGGCGGTATTAGATGCCAAGATATGTTTTCAGTTTTTAAACCTTCTATAATATTAGTTTCAAATTCCGAAGATTTTAAGAATCTTTGCATATCTTTTAGTTCATTTTTTGCCCCTACAAAATTAGTGGCATTATCACAATAGATATTTAAAACCTTACCGCGCCTAGACATAAAACGTTTTAAAGCGTTCAACAATGACTCGGAATTTAAGTCGCCGACTAACTCCAAATGTATGGCCTTTGTCACAAGACATATAAATAGCGCAATATAGGATTTTACATGTACTCTACTTCTTTTATTGCCTTGTTTAATTAAAATGGGTCCAGCGTAATCAATGCCGACATGAATAAAGGGTCTTGCGGGTTCATTCCTAACGTTGGGTAAATCGCCCATCTTTTGCGTAAAGCGCCTTGGATTTGTTCTAAAACATTTAATGCAGTCAAAAATTATTTTTCTCACTACGCTCTGAGCTGCTACGGGCCAGTATTTTTGTCGAATAGCAGCTAAAGTTAATTGTTGCCCGCCATGTAATTGCCAATGATGATATTGTCTGATCAGTAATTTCGTTATGTGATGTTTCGATGGTAAGAGGATTGGGTGTTTTTTGTCAAAACAAAAATTACTATTTCTTATACGACCTCCTACTCTTAACAGATTATCATTGGTATCAATAAATGGATCTAACGCTAATATTTTGCTATTTTTGTTAAGTTGTTTGCTCTTAGACAATGTTTGAATTTCATCAACAAATTCGCGTTTCTGTACATAACTAATTATACGATTATGTGACTGCAATAATTCACGACAAGTTAAAGTACCCTCAATTCTTTGGCCTTTATTGCGACAATTATTAATAAAACGTAAACAATATGCAATCACTCTCTGCAGTTTTACAAAAGAAGAACAATTTGACATAATTGGTAACTCGAGATTAATGCTAGTGACTAACGTCGTTTTACGTTTTTCTTGTATATCTGTTGGACTTGGAGTAGGTATTGATACGGGCCATTCCGATAAATCTTTGGATAAAAATTGTGGTCCGTGCCACCACAGTTCTGATTTATTTAATGTTTCCGGGTACATGCCGCGGGTTATTATATCTGCAGGATTGCACTTGGTATTAATATGACGCCAGTTCTTTACAGCCGTTAGTTCTTGTATCTCAGATACTCGGTTAGCAACGAAAGTCTGCCATGTGTTTGGCGTTGCTGTTAACCACGATAGTACTATGCTAGAATCGGTCCTCAGATATTGTTGATTGACTTCAATATTTAATGCAGGTATTGTTTCGTGAATTAGACGTGCCAGTAACAGAGCTGCGCACAACTCGAGTCTGTCAAAAACTACTCTCAATTTTGTGGTGGTAGATGAATCTTTGATTACAGCGTGATGTGGCAAATAGTAAGAATTGTGTTTGTTAATTTCTCCCGGTGGTACTAACTCCATGTGTCCTAGTTCACGGTACTCGTGTAAAAAGTTGGTGTATGATTCCCTTAATTCGCGTTGAGAAGTATTTAGTCTTCGTTCTAAAGAATAAAATCGCTTTTTTGCATGTTCTAACGATGAACCTAAATGAACTTTATTGTTTCTAAATGGTAGTCTGACAATAAACCTCCCATTTTCAGCACGTTTAAAATTGGTTTGAAAATGTATTTCACACTCTTTGTCGGCTGCGGACAAATTATCTTTATTGCCAACTTCCTCCAGCGACCAGAATTTTGCTACCTGGGTTTCTAAAGAGTTTCGTGAAACGGCACTTAAATTGCAAGATGTTTTTGAATAATTGCCATAGTTTATAGAACCCCCAACAATCCACCCCAATTTGGTTTCTTGAAAATGCGGATGTTGGCCATGTTGTAAAATTTTACCGTCCCTCAATAAATTCCAAAATAACTCAGCCCCAATAAGCATATCTATAGGACGAGTTTTATAAAAGAGCGGATTCGCTAATTTGATATGACGAGGAATATGTAGTAATGAATTGTCAATTGTTTCGTTGGGCAAATCTTCGGTTATTTTTGGTACTACAAAACATCTAAATTGTTCATTGACTAATTCGTCAACACACGATTTAATGGTTACCTCTGCGGCTTTTGTTATTGTTGAAACTGTTTGATTTATTCCGCCGACGGTTAAATTTGTTTTGTGCAAATTAAGATTTAGTTTAGTAGCCATATGTTGCGATAAAAAATTGGACTGAGACCCAACATTCAAAAGGGCTCTACATTCGCTAAATTGGATGGCATTATTTTTTATAAGTACGATGGCTGTAGGAAGAAGAACTGTCTTATTGATCAAAAAGGCGTGATTACTTACTGTGTCAACTACAGTAGAGCTTTGCTCATGAACTACTTGTTCGCGGTCTTGATGTAAAATGCTGTGATGTCGTTCCTTACATGTTCGACATGAATATTTGGATTTACAACTTGTAACTTGATGGTTACTACGTAGACAATTAAAACATAATTTAAGGTTCTTAACTTGTTTCCTACGATCATTGATAGATATGTCTAGTAATTTAGGACACTGATAGATAGGGTGTTCACCCTTACATAAACAGCACGTTAGATGATTACCTCTAACTGCTTGTAAATGGTAAACATTTACTTTAGATTTATTGTCTGACGATTTGTAATTATTTGCTTGCCCAAATTGTTGAGTTTTAAAATTCACCCTATTTATAACATTCACGGATGTCAAAAATTGACACCGTTTCTCCAAAAATTCTTTAAGTTCAGCAAGTTTCGGCATTTCGGAGTTATTCAAAGTAGACTCCCATTCCTTCTTAGTATTATAGTCTAGTTTAGAATGAATTATTGTAACCACAATAGCATCCCAAGATTCTACTGGTAACTTTAAAACCTTAAGGGCTTCCAAATTTAGTGTAACTGAGTCTAATAGTTGTCGTAATGAAGTATCTGAATTTTTAATAATATTAGGCGCTGACAAAATTGAATTTATATGATCTTGAATAATTAATCTATCGTTTTTAAATCTCTTTTTTAAAATGTTAAGTGCAGTTTCGTAGTTTGCACTGGTTACTGACAATGCTTCAATGGCCCGAAGCGCTTCTCCGGTTAAACATGATCTGAGAAAATTCAATTTTTGACAATCATTTAAGTTATTGTCCTTTCCAACGAGACTGTCAAATGTATCATAAAACGAGAGAAATTCCGAGTACGCTCCACCAAAAGTGGGAAGCTTGATTTTTGGTAAAATATTACTGCTTTGTGAAAATCTGTTCTGATTTACTTCAGATGCGTTAGAATTGAACCTACTCGTCCCGGCTGTTGAATCTGATACCGACGGCGGCGGTATTCGACTAGATATGCATTTGTTGATAGCAGCCATTATCTTATAATAGCTATTTTCAAAACTAACCCACTCAGTTTCGACTGTTTCATCATTCGGGGTTAGTATAGTAATTTGGTTTTGACAATCCTCAAATTCCCGAAAAGTCGATTCCACAATGGTTTTTCGCGTTTTTAAAAGGTCGATATCATCTTTATCTGTAAAAGTCGATAGAAACTTTTCGGCTCTGGTTAACTTCCCTTTAGCTGTGCCGCGTTTTACTTTAAGATTCGCTATATCCGTCATCTTAGATTTTTCAAAAGCTCTCTAGACACTTATGAAAACATGTACATATTACAAGGATGTGATGTAGATAAAAGGAATGAGAATCACTGACCTTAATTGCCCTGATCTCGTGAAGTTGAGACTGACTGCAGATCTGTGCAGTCTCTCTGATGCTGGTAGATGTACGCCTCTGATGCTGGTAGATGTACGCCTCTGATGCTGATTGTCGATGATGGATGCCTCTTGGTGATTTGTTGGTGCAGTTAAACAGCACACACTAACACTGATTTTATGTAGATACTCGAAGGACCGTTGTTGATATTCGCGATTAATCCGGCTCGAAGATAGACCAAAATGTTATGAAGGCTGGTTCGATGAAATAAGAACTACTCTTAACTTAGGACTGTATATTGAACGAAATTGGTTTAAGTTAAGTCGTCTCCACGGAGAGCTACTGTAATTCTTATATCTAGATACTTGTCTCAGTTTAAGAGCTAAACGTTACTTAGTTAGATCGTCTCATACTGAGAGCTGATAGGTTGTCTCGACTTGAGAGCTAAAAATTCACTGATAGGTTGTCTCGACTTGAGAGCTAAAAATTCACTGATTACAATTTGGGGTGCTGGTACCTGACCTATCCCTCGGTACACATTAGGGTGGGGGTTGCAAGTACCAACGTAAACATAATCAGTGGACAAAGATGTTAGATATGGGAAGTACACTTGATGTTATCTATGTCGATTTCAGCAAAGCATTCGATAGGGTACCTCATTCTTTGCTAATATACAAGTTGAGAATGCTTGGAATTACGGGACAACTCCTGAACTGGATAAAGGCTTTTCTATCAAACAGAACATTTGCTGTTAAAGTCGATAACTGTCTTTCAGATTATCACCCTGTAACCAGTGGTGTTCCACAAGGGTCTGTACTTGGTCCATTGTTATTTCTCCTTTACACGTCCGATTTACTGGCAAATCTTGAATGTCAGCATTATGCTTACGCGGATGACTTAAAAATCTTTAGTAGCTCTTCCGACTCCAAACTACAATCTGAACTCAATAAAATAACTGAATGGTGTGATAAGTGGATGTTACCCTTAAATAAAGAAAAATGCGCCGTTCTGTATTTTGGTCAAAAGAATCCGAAAATTTCGTACAAAATTGGTACAGATTGTATTATTGAAGTCACATCTCAGGTCGATTTGGGAGTAACAGTTGATCATAAACTATCTTGGAGCGATCAATGCAATAAAGTCGCAAGAAAAGCCTTTTCGATCTTATACATATTAAAAAAAGTGTTCAACAATCCGTCGTATGAGTTATGTTCAAAGCTCTTTATTACGTATATAAGACCTCATCTTGAATATGCAGCACCTGTTTGGAGACCATATTACTTAAAAGACCAGCAAACTCTTAAACGGATTTATCACGCTGTTACACGATGGCCGAAGGGTCTAGCAAAATTACCATACAAAACTAGACTCTCCGTATTAAATATACCATCTTTAACACAAAGGCAAAATAGAGCTGACATGATACAGATGTTTAGATTGGTTCATGGAATATTCCCTGATAATTCCGTCAAATATTTTACAGCCAGCAATGACGCGAGATTACGTGGACACAAGTATAAGATCAGGAAAGAAACATTCAAGACAATAGCACGACAACATTTTTTAACTAATCGTACATTTAATACATGGAACAACTTAACTGACGAAATAGCTGAATCTTCTACAGTGTACATATTTAAAAAGAATCTAACGGATAACTTAATTTAATTTTTTCGATTTTATCTTAAATTAATATTATTTACATATCTCTACAGTTGTTTTTTAAACACATTTTTTTATTGCGTAATAGGTTCGCCTCCGCAATTTAAACTGGTGTGTCGACATTAATGGACGGTAGTGTATGTACTACTATTATGAGTTCTTTTTGACGTGAAAACGTCTATTCGCTCGTCAAGTACAGTGACTTACGATGTTTTTTGATCACACGGTTTACTGAAGATTTCGAAATATCACATTGGGCAGCAATTTCTTTTGTTCTGGAGTGAAGATTTTCTTCTAAGATTACTAAAACTTCTAGCTCAGTGTTTTCACCTACTCTTCTACCAATTAATTGTTTTTTTATTATTTGTTATTGTTTAAATAACTTTAATAATCCCATTATTAATTTACTATTTTAATTTTTCACTCAAACAAACTTACCAGATTCTCTTTGATCCATTTTTAATTTTTACATTTTATAAAATGTTGTTTTTACGAAATCTTTTAAAAATCATGTAACCCTTTGAAAACGTCAAATTTAATTCAAAATTGCGTCAATGTCATAATTTTTTATATTCTTTAAGGTTAAGAACCCCTCTTGTAATTCATCAATTGTATCATTAATCTCTTGTTAAATTAGGGCTGATGATGGCAGAAGTGTTCTGCCGAAACATGTACCATTTATAATTTTACGCTGATTAAAGTTTGTGGAGTTCGACTTAGATATATTTAAATTTTTTAATTGTTTTTTTGTTGTAGGCCACGTTTCCAGTGTTTTCAAAACGTTTTAAATATTTGTGGCCAAAAAGGAATTTCTTTCGGCTTCTCCTAACGCATTGTACGATATTCATCATTACTTCTTTCGTAAAATTCATTTTGTAAAAAAATCACAAAAGTGAAACTATTTCTTACAGGATATCTTACTGTTAACAAGAACAAACGGCTCCATGGTAACCAGTCTAAAATGATATCTCCATGGCAACAAGTCCAAGGCGATCTGATCTTAGTACACGATTTCATCAATTTGGGAAAGTTTTCTACGTTTTTTTGTAAAAATTATCTAAAGTATTAACATTTGCCAAGGCAAACTATATATTGACAAAAAGCTTATTAAAAATGCTATTTGGTGGTATAATGGAATATAGGGTGTTCCATTTGAAAAAAAAAAGTTATTATACATTTTGAGGAATCGTACACGCTGTATATAAATATCAATTTAGATGACTTTCAATCGGTGTGTATTAAAGTTTGGGTCTATAAAAAATTATTGACAGAAAAGTATTCAGTTATCTCTGTTGGAATGGTCTCTGCAATTTTTTAAAAAAGCATTAATTATGACCTAAAATTCTTCATAACTCAAGAATCATCCATAATAAACCTGTAGTACCTTATATCATTTTGCTCAGCATTAACTGCTCTTTCAATTTACCAACTAATATACAGGGCATTCCATTTAAAAAAAAACATAACTTTGGTATATTACTAATACTAAGACACTCTGTATATGATTTCTAATAATTTTAAATTGTGAAGGTATCGTGTGGCTATCGTCCCCCAAAAACCCCGTTTTGATATATTTCAAAATAAGGGCGTAATTGATGGTCCACACACCTCTGGGACACCCGGTACATGTTTGTGATCCATGGAAATTAGCGTTGTATCTTTATATACAGGTTGTCCCAAATAAAATTTGTACACCCCAACAATTCCAATTTCGAAAGACTTAGAAGAAAACGCTCGAACACGAGTATTTTATGTAGACTTGGAAAATAACAAATTCATGATCTTTTTTTGTAGAAACGAATCGATAATAGTATGTCTGGATAGAGAATTGAATAAGCTTAAAAATGATGTATTACACGACCCCCCATGCCATTTAAAGTTTTTAAGGGGGTGGCTCCCCTGGATAAAAGGGTGAGATCTAAGACTTGAAAGTTTGGTACAATTTGGTCCCCCTTTATAACAAAATTGACCTGTTCCAGCGTTTTCTTCTGAGCCTTCCGAAATTGGAATTGTTGGGGGGTACAAATTTTAGTTGGGACACCCGGTATAAAATTCCGGTGTGCGTGTGTTCGTAATTCTTCTCCGCCTAAATGGCTTGACCACTTTTGATGTTTTTTTTTTTGTGTATTTGAGCGGGTCCCTAGATGGTTCTTAGTTACAGTTGGACCTGGTAGGTGGAGCTGTTATCGAGATACAGATTGTTATAAAATTTTCTGACCGATCTTGATGAGATTTTTGTTGTATTTATGGGCCCACCTGGATTATTCTTAGCTACAGTTGGACCCGGTGTTGTTGCCGAGATATTTGGATATTCTTAAAAAAAATGTCCTTAGCAAGTTCATTGCAACGTGGGTTGGCATTGTTTTGATATTTTGATTTGGGATTGTTGAAGTCATCGTGCATTAACACGTTCTACATTTGTTCGTCTTGCGTTTGCATTCGATGCATCGGAAAATTGTTATCGGTGAAATGAATAAAGAATGCCAATATTGTCATGCATTAACATTCAAATAAGAGGCACACCCGAAATCTGTTGCGCGTCAGGCAAAGTCGTACTACCGGCGTTGAATTCACCACCCGAACCAATCCGAATCAAAATAAAATTCGAGACAATTACAAAGGAAAGTCGGAAAATTCGGACAAACTGCAAAAAAATATAAGTTTTGTATGGACTATAGATCATAACTGACTATAGGAACGACATATATTTGGTTGATTCGTTTTTTGTTTTGTTCGTTATGCTCCAGGGATGGAAATTATGCAATTCGAATGAAAAAAGAAATCGGCAAGATCTGGAAAAACGCATTCCAGCCTAAATCTGTATAATAAAAATAAAAATAAAATTACATTACATTACAATACAAAATTAAGTATTGTTTCGCGATCTGTAAAAACAAATTAATTCATTGAAAATTGGACTGGACAACGTCTGTCGGGTCAGCTAATAAAGTTACAAATTAATGTAAAGTGAAAACGTGTTTTTTGCGAAGCATCACAAGAAGCCAAAGTGAGATTTTATCCTGACGACGTTTTGCACCTCAAACTCTACGGCGCGGACCCCAACCACAGAATAGAAAGTATACAGAAGCGTCACTAGCGGTGTTTTGTTTTAAGTTTCTTTGAAGTTGCACCGCCAAGACTGAGTGACCTTGAACGGGTTGTAAAGTGATTATCTTGGTTGTCCCTCGATTCCGCACAGGTTTAAAGATGGGACGGGTTTACCGCGCGAGCGTTAGATATGGTTGGGTCCGTGCAAAACATCGAGAAATAAACAGTTGTCCGTGTGCTTGTAACCTAAAGGAAATGATCGCGTGTGCGCGTACCCTAGCCTGGTTGTTCCTACCATCTCGTTCTTGCTTTAGATGGTCTTTCTCTTGCGTCGCTTCTGTAATATTCTTATTCTGTGCCCCAACTGCACTTTTGCGTATCTTTCAAATGTACACTTTGCTTAAACTCCGCTGAACTCATAAAACTCATTAAATTTGATTTCAGTGAACTGAAAATGAACTTATGAATTCTTTTAAGACTGTCTGAACTCTTTGTGAACTCGTGAATTCATAATGAACTCACACGGAATTCATGCATTTTTTTGACCTTGGTTCTACTTAACACTGCATTTCGCGAGGCAGTTTCTTTTGAAACACATGCATTTTAGAATACAGGTAAAAAATAGAAATCAATGGATTATAATAATTATTAAATTATTAAATTATCTATAATTCTGTGATTTAATCTGCTACTAAACTCTATAGTTAACAAGTGTGCTTACTAAAACTAAAAAGACGTGCAAATACGTAGTTTTAGTTTTTAATCTTTGGCGAATAAGGCTCTCTACCCTGTAGTTTTATAAGTTTAGGCTATTTTAGTTCTAAAAGGAACACTTCTCACTACTTGGGACCGACACTGGGATTTTTCAAATTAATGATATAAAAGAATATGTCAGTCTCAGAGTAGAGGAGAAATACTCAGTCAAAGAGAGAAATATTTGACAACTATTCCTGGCTTGCATGGTCATTTCTGATAGGGTTATTTCGGTAATTTGATTTAAAATAGTACTTATATTATATTACTAGAAGCAAGCATTGATTTTTGAATTGAGCACAGATTTTACAGCCGAGGCAATGTAAAGTGTGCGAAATTCAAGAAAGCTATCTTCTCCGAATGATATAGAACGTCTCCCAGAAATAAGTATATTAATTTGGAGAGGTGGTAGAACTCATCAAGTACAACAACTTTTTCCTTTACCATTTTTTCGAAATCACATTTTGAAATTACAATTTTTCAACCCCCAAAAATAACGATAATACGCTTATGGATTTCTGATACAATGGTAATGACCGTGAATTCTGTTGTTTTTCTGGGAGGAAGAAAATATTCACACTTTATTATCTTTACTTTTTGTGAACTTTTTTGTCGGTCCCGGGTAAAAATGATAAGCGTACCTACCTGTTACTAATTAGTTTAATTTCGGACTTTACAACAGGTTGTAGTTAACTGTCCCGTGATTTGTTAATTTTTGTGCTGGACAAAGTTTGTGGTCTTGTGTAGTTTGGTTTTTAAAAATTCTAAATTTTATTAACAACAAATACTCCAGTTCCTGGAAGATTTGCCTTTATAAATCTGGACTACCATGTGGTTCCTGAACGATGGACGGTGCCCTTTATTACTACGCTATAATATTGTACGAAATTGGTTGAATACGAATTTTCCTGTGTTCAACCTGCAAATGAAATGGAGGATTCTCTTATCGTAAGTACCTACTTCTGCATTTTGAGTGATAATTTTGTTAATGAGGTAATTAAGCAATGAAAATTAATAATGTGTAATTTTTATATTGGTATCATGTTTTATTACATAAGAGTCTCTTCAGTTCATTTTCAATATCCCACAAAGAAACAAAAACAAAGTTAAAGTAAATACATTTTTTGTGTGCTTGGTTTATCAGTGGGGATTTATAGAAAAACAATCCAGTAGCGGGTAACGAAATTCATACAAAATCTTTACACAATTTTAACTCGAAAACTAGAGGGTTTAGAGAAAAAAAGTATTGAGAAATTTTGTTGCTATTCACTCGATCTATATGCTGTTAAGATTAATGTACTTATTTCTGGGACACCCTGTATACTATTTTTTCTTCAAGCATTTTTAACAAAAACTTTTGAAGAAACATTTATAAAAAAAAATTATAAGGCACACAACTGAAAGTGAAACTTGCCATGGTAGGAATCGAATTTATTTCATTATTTTCTGATACAAATGTTACGGTAACTAAAACAAGGAGGCCTCCAAAGCGGACCCTCTTGAGACAGGGGGGCGAAGGGGGCCCTTGAGACAGGGGCCGAGGGTAGCCCTTAAGTGAGGGGGCCAAGGGGGGCTCTGGAGACAAGTGGCCGGGGAGGCCCTGGAGGCAATGGGCGGAGGCCTTAAGGGGCGCCCTTGGGGCAGGGGAGCGTAGCTACCATCGATGTTCATAACTCAATCAGAATGCTTTTTAATTTGTACTTTTTGTAGTACAATTTTATGTTGGAAGCGATTATTTCTGTCATATTATTTTACTAGTAAAATAATGAAGTTCATTATTGTACTAGTAACACAATCATGTCGTTCTAAGTAGTGCGTTAAATACCAAAATATAAACATTTTGATACGCTTGAAGAAAAAGATTGTGATAACCCCCCTTTACATTACCGCCACATTTTAAATTTAAACATTAAATGAAATGTCAATGACGTCACCAAACGTCAAATTTGAAAATTTGAAACAAACCGCGAAATTGAAAAGGTTGGCCAGTGATCGTTAGACAATGAAAGAAAAAGCAGAACCCTACGTTGTGTTATTTCTTATTTGACAAGACAAACAATGGAGGGACATTGAAACTTACCCAAACGAAACAAACCTCAGATTCTTTGGATACATGGCGAGAGATAATCAAGAGTGGAGCGTAAATTGATAACACAAAAATTATGGTTTTAAATGTTTATTCAGTTTGAACAACTTGGAGTGTCTTGAGTTTAGTGATTGCGTACTGTGGTTAACAATTTCTAGTGTCTTCGTATCAAGTTGGTAACAATGCAAATTTGATGGTTTTAACAATAATGCTTCGAGTAATTTAATTTAGTTCTTCAGAAAATAGTAAACAATAATACAATTTAACAATGCTTGTGTGCATGTTGAGTGAGGTTAAGTCAGCTAATTTCATTCCATTATGAGCTTTTGTAGTTTACAGGAATTTACAACAGACAGATACCATGAAATATCTACGCCCAAAGCGGGCCTCTTCGCAACTAAGAGGGAAAAACAAGAATATTGAAACGCGTGGAGTTATCTAAGTTGAGTGCATCGGAGTCGGAGAGTGATAGCCAACATGTAGATCAGATGGGAAGACTAAAGCGAAGTGAACAAGATAGCTGTCTGTCAGTGCACACAACTTGCACATCCAACGGACCAGGAGAAATGAGTTTATTACGGAATTGTTCTAGACATACTTAGTTATAAACCAGAAGAATGTCGATAAATCCAAGTGGAGTAAATTTAAATTAAAATTTAAATATATCTAAGTCGAATTCCACAAACTTTAATAAGTGTAAAATTACAAATGGAACATGTTTCGGCAGAACACTACTGCCATCATCAGGCCCTTATGTTGTGTTCCATTTGTAATTTTACACTTTTTAAAGTTTGTGGAGTTCGACTTAGATATATTTAAATTTTAATACTTAGTTATGTTGGTCTTTCTTTAAGGCTTATCCAAACGAAGTCCAAGTTAGCGGCACTTCCCTCGGGGACTATTCTTTTGATTATTTAGTATTTTAAATATTTGTGAAGCAAACAATTTGTTTAGTAGCCCGAATCCACACCGCAAACTCCAACCTAAGTTTGACTCAGAAGTTAACAGTGACTCCACTTTGCTTTACCCTGCAGTCCCCGGGAGGAAATGTCAAGCAAGTTCGAGAACAACCCCCGTTTGACAAATGACCCCAAAAAGCAGGTATTCACGACTGGGATCGTATAAAATCTCGACAGCAGTATTGCAACAAGAACTAACACAATGTATGCTATTTGGTCAATCTGTTGATTCGAAACATGTACGGACAAACATCGTAATAAATAAAATATACAGTAACGCAACGTTTTCTTTGGAAGCCATTTTGAAACGAACACAATGCGATGACATCAGCGGGCGCAACACGTAACGGGGCACAACGTAACTACAAACATGCACAAACTACACTAAAAACCAATCTTGGGCTTCCACGACGGTGGATGTCGCTGGATGTCAGTTACGAGCGAATGACCAGAAATCGCAAGGGGGTACAAAATAACGATAAGGCACTTTTTCAGAACTCCTAACATTCAGCATGGCTTTTTGCCGCTGTTTGCCCTTTATTAATCGGTTCTTACTCAGTGTTGGTTAATTCAAGTCAAGAGAGACAAAATAACTTTTTAACAACCACAAGCTGCTGTCGGCCTCATAACGAAAGACAGGTAGTTATTAAAGGATTTATCTGAGTGGCAATCTAGTTATGTTAAGTTGGAGAATAACTTTGTTTCAAATTGAACGCGCCTGTGGTTCGGACTCGATAACTAGTAATCAACAACCCATCTGAACTTTGTGAAATTGACAACAATAACTAAAAAACAAATTACAACGACTTTAGCAAGTTACTCGCGGCGCCTGTGACTCATAAGTTTGGTAATTTATGCTACTGTAGAGAACAGAGGGCTGAATGTAGCTGATACGAAATTCCTGGGTTCACGGAATACTTCCAGTAGCAATAGTGAACATTATTTTAAACAAAGGCTAGCATTCTGTACAAGACATGTAGGTGCAAAGGAGGAACGACTCAATTTTCAAGATGGCGAGTTTTATGACGTCTTAGCGTACAAAATGGCGAGCTAACGGTAAACCATGAACTGTCCTTTATCTAGGAGTCTCTACTATGCACGTGGAACAACCACCGGTCAATTTTAGGGCCACCTCATTATGTTGAATATGACAAAAAGAAATAGATAGAATGAAGGTTACCCGGTAACTACGTCGGACACTACACACACCATCGTTAATTGAAATTCACCCGATCCTTCTGGTAACGTAAAATCTCGACAATGCAGTTTAAACATTGAGCACACCCAACTTTAAAAACAGGAGAACTCATAGTGGAACAAAATAAGATAAAAACAATGAATTAAGCTTTAGTTACGTCTTGCTGCTTCTAACGTTAAAGAAATGGAATGCCTCCGTGCAATGGCGGATAGTCGGTTCCCCTTCCACCTCACTAGCAGGGATGCCAACCGACGTTTGAACCCCAACAAGTTCAATGCGCTGCCAACCTCATGGGTGTTGCTAACTTCAGAGCAACTTGCCGGATAGGCAACTCGAAGTTCTGCTATGCGTTGCATGGTATTTTAGGGATATCTCAAGATTTTAATTTGTATTATTTCAATTATTTGTTACTTTATAACATATAGGGTATTTCAGAATTGAAACATTCATTCAAACCAGTGGTAGCACTCATCAAAAGCAAGAACTTTTCTATACATATACGACTTTTCCGAAAAGTCACATTTTTTACCATTCTCCCCCCTACAAATTCATGATCAGCATATGGATACTTATTTTTTTAACTTGACCTACTGAGAATCAACTGTTTCTGTCCGGAGAAGTTAGCGTCCTTATGAAGTTTCCAAAATTTTTGCACAATCGGCTGCAGTGACCTGTTGAGAAATTCAGAATTTTACTGCCCGAAAATTTACCACAAACTCACCAGTTTTGTGAAGGGGTCCTGGCCAAAATAAGCCAGCAGTTGCCAAAGTTTTTTGTGGTGCGTTATCAATTCAGTGGCGGGTAGCTAAATTAACGTCAAAACTTCCAATAATTTTAACTCAATAAATTTAGGTCTAGGGCCAAAATTTATTAAGAAAAATTGTTGACAATGATGAGTTCTATTACTGATTAAATTTATTGCACTTATTTCTGCAATATTCTGTATAACTACAGTTCTCTATCAGTTTCACTAAACAAATATATTCATTGTTAATTTTGGAAAAATAAAGTTGACTGTAATCTGTCAAAAACTGACATTAAGAAAAATTACATAATATATTGATTTGAAAATCTTTTAAATGATTTTTCTTATTATGTGTTTATATAGGGTTAATAATAAACAAGATGCGTAAAAGATTTTCTGTAAGTCACCCTGTATGAGAATGTACCATATTCTGGACTCAATATCAAAAAATAGAGAGTGCTAGATCTGAGTCCAATAAAGATGTCAGCTCTGCTATTTTCCTCTGTTTTTAACTTAAATCGCACTATGAGAAAAAGTCAATAAATGTTAAAAAGCGTTCGTAATTTTGTTATGTACTATCTTTATTCTTGTTAAGTTGTTAAGGTTTAAGATAAAAAATACTTTATTAAAATATTTAATTATATACATATATTATAAGAGATATTTATAAGACCATATCCCTAACTTCTTTCAACCAGTTTATTAAACATATTTAAGTAATTTGACCTAGAAGTATTAAGAAATTTATAGACGTACCCACTAGCTGACCCGACAGACGTTGTCCTGTCCAAAATTCATGAAATTTGTTTTTGGATAGATCGGGAAACAATTTAAAAGTAAAAACAGATGTAATTTTATTTTAATTTAAACCAGAATGTGTTTTTCTGGATTTTTCAACAGATCTTTCCGATTTTTATTTTCAATTTTTATTATATGGAATTGAAAACCTTCAATTGAGTTATTTATGTATTTCCATTGCGGGGGCAGAGCGAACAAAACGAAAAAAGAATAAACAAAATGTGTCGTTCCTATCGTTAGTTGTGCTCCAGAGTGCATACAAAAATTATGTTTTATACAGTTCGTCCGAATTATCCGACTTTCCTTGTAATAGTCTCAAATTCTATTTTCCGGAAAACTTTTCCAGGGCCATAACGAACAAAACAAGAAAAGAATTACGTATATCCATCGATCGAATCGTGAGTTCATAAAAAAATCCCATAGAAAAAAGCACTTTCAGTTTTTGCCGAATTTTCCAATTTTCCGGGCAACTTTTCCAATTTTTCTTTTCGTAAGCAGCTTATTTGGACTATTACGAATATGAAGAAAAAAAAAGTACCCAAATCTTCTTACAAAGAAACAGCATTTCATTTTTAGTATTATACACCTGCGAGCAAAGAAATCGACCCACCTCACACTTTTGAGTTTAAATACATTTTTTTTCAGTCGCCGGAAATCAGATTAAAAAAAAACAATATGTTGAAGGTCTGTTTATTATAGCTATATTAATATAACGTGAATATTATGCGATTTATAGCGGAGGATGTTGCCAAGTGACGACACGGTAGCCGAGTTTCTTTCACTGTCCGAAACGGTTAAATCACTAATATCGACTTATATTCAGCTTTATCGTATCGTCCACGATGGGAATGGCGAAATTCATCAAAATTTGGTCGTCAATGAAAAACTGAACGTCAAAATTTGCAGGTTGACACATTCTGTCACTTCGTAACTAATATATTATGGAATTGAATATTATAATGCCCATAATTATTGCCAAATGCTGTAGCATTATAAGGACATAATAGTTGACGAAACGATAATAGTTATTAACGTCATGAAGCCGATAAGGCAAATAACAGACAAGATTTTATAAAAATCGTTTCTTTTATTTCTTTGCTAGCAAATGTAGATAAGTAAAGTTGTAGATAGACTGTAAATTGTATTTTATAGGATACATTTTACGTTGGTAGTCTAAGGTTGTATAGAAAAAAGAAAATAGATGTTATGGAATTACGAATAATATTATATTTGTTCATGATATGTACAATGTAATGTAAAATTACTCTGACCGTATAAAAATGAAAAATAAATTATAATAAATATATAATAAATTAATTATCTATATAAAAAAATCAGATTCCGTAATACGAAGCAGTCGTCATTTTTGTACATCCATTACTAAACTTATAAGCGGTAGCAAGATATAAGAAGATTTGTCATTATCAATGATGACTTCCATAACAAATCTTTGATGGCTGGGACAGCCTCAATAAAACACACCTTTAAAGTCCACCTATGAGCCGCAATCAGTAACGTCCGTTACCATTTCCATTTGCACCAGAAGGATATCCGTTGCCACTACCGTTTCCGTTTCCATTTGGACGTCCAGATGGATATCCGTTACCGTTTCCATTTGGACCTCCTGATGGATATCCATTACCATCACCGTTTCCATTTCCTCCTAATATGACATAAAATACAAATTTAATTAATGATTATTGTGCTGCAATATATCAAAAACTTTAGAACAAGACAATACTACTGTTCGCTTGGTGGTGACATGCACTAATTCAATCCTGTATCTGTATGTTGATACGGGGTGTAGAATGGATTTTGAGATATAGAAATTTTGCATGTAAAAAATTATTCATTTTACACGAGTTTCAAGTGTTCAAATAAAACAGAAAAAAGAATTGAAGAAATACTAAAAATAGCACTTATTGTGACTTAGTGAAATTCAGCAGAATACCAACAATGCTAAGAATAGTATTTGTTGTATGTATTTGTATGTATCAGCAACAAATGAATATGAATATTTGTAATAAACAACTTATATACTTATAAAAACTTATTTAAAAATAACATTAGATTAAAAAGTTTTTCTGTACCTTCGTAACTGACTGTTGGTTTATATCCCTCTGAATCTGCTTGATATTCCACAATCTGCGTCCTACCATCGGGTAGCAAAACGTTGTACTGTCCTATTGCCACGTCACCATCTCTCGATTCTTGATGTCCAAATTGTACTCCATATTCCGGGGCACTTACTTCATATGAAAATTCATATTGCGCAGGTCCCTAAAAGCGTGTAATATGTAAATTCTAAAAAGAATAGTCACCGTAGTTATAAATTTTACATTGCTTTCTTCTCCGCCGTTTAAACCATTGCCGTTACTTGGTGGAAGATAAGCCGGTCCTGGTCTTAGGCCATTACCATTTCCTATAAAATATTGATAATTGAATCTCTGTGGCAACTCTAAACCTACCATTGCTGTATCCATTGCCGTTACCATTAGCGGGAACTCCATATGCTGAACTCGGTCGTCGGGCACCGTTTCCATTGCCGTTACCATTAGCAGGAATTCCATATGCTAAACTCGGTCTTCGGACACCGTTTCCATTGCCGTTACCGTTGCTATAACCGTTACCATTGTTATACCCATTGCCGTTACCATTAGTAGGAATTCCATATGTCAAACTTGGTCTTCCATTTCCATTGCCGTTGCCGTTACCGTTACCATTTCTATAACCGTTACCATTTCCATTACCGTTGCCATTACGACTAGGAACTCCATATGTTGAGCTTGGTCTTCCGCCATTCCCGTTTCCATTACCATTTACAATTCCATTTCCATTTCCATTACCATTGCCATTACCGCTACCATTGCCTCCGAATCCAGGAACTCCATATATGGAACTTGGTCTTCCACCATTACCATTTCTATAGCCGTTACCATTTCCGTTGCCATTTCCATTCATATGACCGTTACCATTTCCATTACCATTACCATTTGGTGGACCATATATTGGAATGGGTACTCCGATTCCGTTACCATTTTGAGAAGGGGGGCCATACAAAATAGGTGGAGAGGTTGCTCCGTTTCCATTGCCATTGTAACTATTACCACCGTTACCATCTGAATAAACAATTGCTTCGTTATAAGAGAGTTTTAAAAAGTATTTCTCTTAGTAACACTTAGAAAATTATACAGGCTCTTCATAAATGATACATACATACAGTAGGCTTTGAACGTCAAATAAATTTATTATCCAGTAGCAACATGATCATTTATGTAGACCCGATACAATAAACAATATTTGTGTATTATTTAAGAAACTTACTTTGGGACGGAGGTAAATAAGAATTCACGGGAGGCTCAGCTTTAATTATGTTACTCCCCACCAGAAGTAATATTACAACGTACTGAAATCAGAGTTTGCGTAAGGTTGACCACACACATAAAAAGCAAAACAGTTTAATCAAAAACCTTTTTGATTATTGAGTTCCATGCTGATTTTACAATGTAGATTAAATGGGCTGACGATGACGATCAGTCATTTAATTTACATTGAAATAAAACGTTTTGACTAAAACTGTCTTGCTCTTTTTGTGTGAGACTCTAAAGAATAAGACACAATTAAGCATAATAATATAATATATGGTAATAATTATTATACTATTATTAAACTAACAATCTACTTAAAAATAAATTTGCATTACCTTCTGCATTTCAAAGAATTTGTATAAATTACTCATAAAACACTTTCAGCTCCAGCATCAATTAATTATTTAAACCTAAATTAGAGAAGTTATGTTAAACTGGAGACAAAGATATCAAAACAAGTGAATGAAGATTTTTAAGAAGCTCCGCTTTATATACTATCTATTCCATCGTGATTCAGTGCAACGGATCCATTTTTGCAATTTTAGACCCCTGTGGTATTTTTATAGAGAAATAAACTTTAATACATAGAAAGTGTGACATTTTAGCCAATTTAAGAGTACTAAACGCTCAATACTGCAGTTCACATGTGTACATCTACAATTTATCCACTGGTTTTTAAAAGTGTAACTTCGTTCAGTTGATGCTAGTTTCATTATACGATAGTTATTTTATGAAAGAATCTACACAATTCACGATAGGAAATAATAATATCATAGCCAAAATTGGTTAAGCTATGGAATTATTTTAATGGTATAATTTATTTAAAACATATTAAATATCTTCAGGTACACTCCACGTTACTAAAGCACGAACCATAAAACTAATGGTAACTGTCTTTATATGGCAACCAAAAAAAATCAGTTGAAATTACGAGTATCTTTATTATTACGAAAGAAGTTATGAAGTCCTTAATCAGTGGAAATAAAATAAAAATTCAAAAGAAGTTGATGAAATAGTCACGATATCCGAGGCGTCTATATTATGGTTCAATTAGGTATTTCACGAGAAAGGCTATTGAGGAAACTGTAAAAATTTAACATGTCTAAATACGGATAATTTATTACCTTTTTAAGACGTCCGAGAGATAAGAACTATAACGTCTGAAAATGTTACAATGTTTCTAACGAAAGTTTCAGAGGGATGCATTTTCATTCATGAATGTTTCAAGAAGTTGGTCCCTTTAGAGAGGGCTGTCATATGGCTTAGGGCGAAATTTACCTCCTTTGCCTTATTGTATATTCATAGACAATCGCACTTAAAGAGTAAACTCCAGCCCCGCGTCGGAACTAACACGCACAATTCCTTTTTTTTTGGAAGACAATGTCCGAGCACACCCCGTGTGTATTGCAATGAATGCAAAAATCCGAGGGGCTGTTAACTGGGGAATGAGTTGTACATCTTGCGAGAATTAATTCCGAGTACTATCGGAATTACCGGAATTAGTTTGGAATTACATGGAATTATTTCAAGTACTCAAAATGATGGAAGTACTCGTGATTACAGGAAGTTCTCGTGAATTACTGGAATTACCGGAATTACCCTGGAATTACTGGAATTACTTTCAAATAATATGGAATTATTCTGGAATTACTTGAAATACATCCAGGTTTTATTACTACTAGTGGTCGCCCAGTGGTCAAAATTCGATCGTAATTAATTAAATTTGTAACCCTGAATGTTATTGGGGTTCCTTTTTCATTGCGTCATATACACTCACCGGCACAAAATTCGATCCATGTACTTTTTTTGATTTGATTCTTTCAAACAAGTTTTGTTGTCTTCAGCGAATTTTGTTTTTTCTTTATTAATAGGTTTCTAAAAAATTTAGAACAATTTTATTTTATCGTATTCAACCCAACATTCACATTTTATTTTACCAAAAACAAAAACCATGCAAAATTCCTTGAAAATGAACTAAACAATAAATAAAAATTTAACAACAAATCTGACTAAACTAACAAAACAATAACGTGTATTGCCTCCTCGAGCCCAAATTTGTTGGAGCACGAATTCGGGCTAATTCGTTTTCCGATCATGTCCTACACATGCTCGATTGGATTAAGATCTGGACTTCTTGCAGGCCAATTCATATGGCGAATTTCAACATTGTCCAAGTACTCATTGACGATTCGAACAATGTGTGGACGGGCATTATCGTGCATCAACATAAAATTTTCACCAATAAACGGACCAAATGCCACAACATGTGGTTCCAGGATGTCCCTAATGTACTTACTGTCTGCAGTCATTGTTCCTTATCAACTACCACTAACTCAGTGAAAGTTTCCATACTAATGCCACCCCATACCATTATTGAACCGCCACCAAAATTGATTTTTGGCTCAATGTTGCACTGAACAAATCTTCACCAGATCTACGCCATACTCTCTGACGGCCATCTCAAGACTTGGGACAGAATCTTGATTTGTCAGCCAACAGAATTCGTCCCAGTTTTGATGTTCCTGGCCAATTTGAAGCCTCGCTACTCGATGTTCTCTGGTAAGGAGAGGGCCATGTGCGGGTCTTCTTGCACTTAAATTCTGTTTCTTTAACCTTCTTCTTACTGTTACGACGAGCATAGCGAGAAGTGCCCTAAATGAGTAAGTGCGACAAAATGCCTTATAAACGAGTTATCATACAGTATTTTTTCTACTTTGCCACTTTTTATACAAAAAAATCAAATTTTACAATCTAGGGAATTCCGCGGTGGTTGGCTACCTTTAGTGCATTAACGGCGGCTATGAAAAAGTATTAATTTGAAAGGTCAATACTCGTATGTGACTCGTATTTTTGTTTATCCTTTACACATGTATCAAAAACGTGGTAGTTAATTTTAACCCATCCCGAACGACCTCCAAAAACGTCGGACTCAGCTGTAACTCAAGCCCCTAACCTCACAATAACCTCCGTAACAAACGCCCCCATACCACAAACAACTCGCACAGGCTCGTTCATTTTCTTTGTGATCCATGGTGTGGACATTGACAAGGACGAACGCGATTTCCTGACCCTGGAAACTCCTAATCTACCCATCCACAAAATGTCTAGAATCAAATCCCGCCGCACAAACAAGTGGAACCCCCTTATCCGCGTGATCACCGGAGACACCCTCAAGCATTTTCTGACTTCTTCAAGCGCCATCAGTGCTTTTGTTTGAATGGATCAAACCGCTAAAATCCCAATTCACAATTGACAGCCGTTGAAATCGACTTGGACTTGACACAGCGAAGTAAGGTTAGGATCATGCGGGATCATGTTAGGATTGCCAAGATTCCAATATTAAAAAAATAAATTGTACTGTTTTTATTGTAATTATTATAACACCGCTTTTGTCTATTATGACTCGCAAAAGCGTATCGTAATAGCCTCAGTACGAACGCAAAGTAGAAATAGTATATTATTATACGACTTCCTGTGTAAATTGGGTGCTTTCCGGCACTAGGGTTTTAAAAAAGCACGAGTGCCCCGAGTGCCGGAAAGCCCCTAATTTACACAGGAACGAGTGTAATACAACGTTTTATAGTTTGACACCACCTTGGCAAGTCTTTAAATTGCTTAAAATTCATAAAAATACTGTGACGTTTATCTGACATTTTATTTTTACATGACAGAAGAGTGTTCACACAAGCGAAAATTTGAAAATTCTGACAGTGTCGAATTATAAAAGCATTTTACGTATTGGAACCTACGTTCTTTGCTCTCTTATCTCTACTTTACCGACGAAGCAAAACGTCAAACGTGACAGTTTCTATTTTCTAACCACAATACTCAACATTACTCTGCTGAAGACGAATCATAACAACGTGTTGTGCAGATCAATGCTCATGAGCATGATACTTTTACCGCGGGCCCAGAAGGCACCAACCAAACTGAAAAACCCGCGCGGCGCATATAGTGTTACTTTCTCTTATTTATGAGAATCACACATAGGAACCTCTCTTTCTCGTAAACGAAATAGGTCAATTCTACTAAAAATAGTATAGTTTATTTTTTTAATATTGGCAAACTTGGTAATCCCTGGGCAATCCTAACCTATAATAATACTGCTATTGTTGGCACATGTTTGGGGCGTGCTTTTGGGACACGCGATTTTGTTGGGTGGTCATTCTGCCTGGTGCTGGTCAAGCTAGTAACACAAACAAGTGCACTGATGGCAGACTGCAATGCCGTGCTCGTCAGAAAATGGTTGAGAGTGTTTGTGTCTCCGGTTAGTGATTGTGCGGCGCGATTTGATTCTAAACATTTTGTGGACGGGGAGATTGGGATTTTCTAGGGCCACAAAGATATAATGTCGTCAGTGTATACCTCGCGTGATTGAAGGTAGCACAGTGCCTATCGTATTTTCGCCAAAGTCCGTATTTCTGGGTACGTTGAAGAACTTCAGAACTCATTTATTGACGTTTCAAATTAATTCTTTTTCATAGCCACCGTTAATGCACCTCGCAAACAGTGACCAACCGCCGCGAAATTTCCTAGATTGTAAAATTTGATTATTTTGTATAAAAAGTGGCAAAGTAGAAAAAAATACTGTATGACAACTCGTTTATAAGGCATTTTGTCGCACTTACTCTTTTAGGAGTAATCCTATGCGTGCGACAAAATGCTTCTTATAAAACTCGTATCATAATATACTATTGGTCTAATGGCCAAAGGATCCACACTAATCCAAGCAAACCTGCACCGCTGTCGGGAGGCGGCTGTCACCCTAAGTCGTCACCTGACAGCAAAGCAGATAACAATAGCCCTGCTACAAGAACCGTGGTGCGTAGGCAACCGGGTCTGTGGCATGGGCGACAAACCCACAGGGACCATCTACGTGGGGTCCCTCAAAGAAAGACCCAGAACTTGTGTTTATGTTTCAGGTCAACAAGACGCCTTCCAACTGACGGGATACTGCAACCGGGACATCACGGCCGTGCAGGTCAACCTGTACTTTAGAGAGAATGTAATAAAGGTAGTCTTTGCCTCAGTATACCTCCCCGGCGACTCCAGGGAGCCACCCCCTTCGAAGGAGCTGGCGGACCTGGTTCGACATTGCGAAAGGGAAGGAAAACAACTCATTGCTGGATGCGATGCCAACGCACACCACATCGTATGGGGGAGCGGTGATTGCAACAGCAGAGGAACAGCACTGCTCGAATATCTTACGAGCACAAAGTTAGAAATACTCAATCGAGGGAGCAAACCTACGTTTATCACCTCGAGGTGTCAGACTGTGATAGACATCACTCTCGCGACACAAGAGATTTCCAAACATGTAAGGGACTGGCAAGTATCATCGCATGTGACCATGTCAGACCATAGATGGATAACGTTTTTGTTAGAAGCAAAAGAGATGTTACCGAAGCCGTACAGGAACCCAAAACAAACTGACAGGGATCTATTTCTAGAAAACCTGTCAAATGTCAGAGGTCGGCTCGATATCTCTAATGATCTTAAGACGATCGGAGAACTGGAGAGGGCAGTTACTGACCTTACTACGTCTCTGATGACGTCTTATGAGCAAGCTTGTCCGCTGAGATCAGGCACCCGCCAGGGCCACAACACCACATGGTGGTGTAAGGAACTGGAAAGGGGAAGATCCTATCTGCGCAAGCTATTCAATAAAGCCAAAAGGACCAAAAATGCAGCCGACTGGGACGAATTTAAAGAATACCAGCGGCAATACAAAAAAGACGTTCGTTCTAAGCAGAGGTCATCATGGAGAAAATTCTGTGGGGACCTCGAATGTACCACCACCGCTGCCCGGCTGATGAAAATCCTGTCAAAGGATCCGGGACAGCAAGTGGGTAGCTTGAAGAAAGAGGACGGCACATACACGGACTCTGCCGATGAAACAGCCAAGGTACTGATGGCTACACATTTTCCGGGCTGTGTGGTCACAACGGATGTGAATCCGATCCAAAGCTGTCCGAAAGCCCCCTCCCTGGAGGACTGGGCTGAGGCTGCGCGAATTGTGAACCATACTAGCGTAGAATGGGCTATAAGAGCTTTCAAACCCTTCAAGTCACCGGGCGTGGACGGAATCTTCCCGGCCCTGCTACAGTGGGGACTTTCGGAGATTCTGGACAACCTCGTGATAATTTTTCGGGCATGTATTGCACTCGCATACGTACCGGAAATGTGGAGGGAGGTGAGAGTTGTCTTTATCCCCAAACCAGGGCGAGGAGATTATTCTCTCGCGAAATCTTTCCGTCCCGTAAGTCTCACATCGTTTTTGTTAAAAACCTTGGAGAGACTATGCGACTACCAAATAAGGGATGGGGTGCTAAGGGCCAAACCATTACACCCCAACCAACATGCATATGTTCCAGGGAAATCGACCGAGTCCGCTCTACACGAGGTGGTGGGGCGGATTGAGGGAGCCCTGGAGCATAAACTATACTCCTTAGGAGTATTCATCGACATCGAGGGGGCTTTTGACAAGACCACCTTCGATAGCGTCGGGCGAGCACTTCAGAACCGCGATGTCTCAGGAACAGTACGTGACTGGATTCAGCGGGTGCTGGACTGCAGAACCGTACAGATTAGTGTAGCGGACGCAACTACTCGAGGAGTGGTTAAGAAGGGCTGTCCTCAGGGGGGAGTTCTCTCCCCATTGCTATGGGACATAGTAGTGGACGACCTTCTATGCACACTCAACGAGGCGGGATTCTACACTATCGGATACGCAGATGACCTGGTCATACTGCTTACTGGTAAGTACGAAAATGTACTATGCGACCTTATGCAGACAGCACTCTGCCTGGTACAAAAATGGTGTAAGAAGGAGGCTCTGGCTGTGAATCCAGAAAAGACAGAGCTAGTCCTCTTCACGAACAAAAGGAAGATGGGACAGCTAAGGCTGCCCTCCCTTAACGGCGTCAAGCTGAAACTCTCGCAGGATGTGAAGTACCTGGGCGTTATGTTGGATCATAAGCTGTCTTGGAAAAAGCACCTGGAGAGCAAAATAGACAAAGCTAGCGTCGCCCTGTGGCAGTGTAGGAGAGCGGTGGGAAGGTCCTGGGGCTTAACACCCAGGATTACCCTCTGGCTCTACACGGCCGTCATCAGACCGATGCTGAGCTACGGAGCAATTGTCTGGTGGCAAAGAGTCAGACAAAAAACAACGATGACACGTCTCGGACGCATCCAACGGATGGCATGTGTCGCTGTGACGGGCGCCATGAGAACCACCCCGACCGCAGCTCTGGAGGCTATCCTGTGTCTGCCTCCCATCGATCTCTTCGTGGAGGGCATGGCACTTGCCTCCGCTCGCAGGCTGTGGGAAGGTAACCTTTGGAAAGCTGGGAAATCAGAACGCGGGCACGCCCGCATCTTGAGCGAGGGACTCCACAGAATACCTCTCCTGGGTGCGGGATCGGACCGTATCTGTCCTCAATATGCTTTCGAAAAATCCTATGCAGTGCATATGGATACAGAAGAACATCCGAAGTTTGAGATTTCAATCTTCACGGATGGATCAAAAACGAAAGCAGGCTCTGGAGCGGGAATTCACATCCCCGAAATGAACTGCAATCTCAGCGCAACCCTAGGGGAATGTGCCAGTATTTTCCAGACGGAGATCGCGGCCATTCTTAGGGGCGCCACAGAAATCACTGGGCGCAATGTCAGTGAGAAAACGATGTGCTTCTTCAGCGACAGTCGAGCAGCTCTGCGGGCTCTGGCCAGTGGCAGGATTACCTCTCAAGTGGTACATGACTGCCATCTGGCACTGTCAAGAATAGCACTAAACAATGTCGTTGAGCTAAGATGGGTTCGAGGACATAACGGTAATGAGGGGAATGAGAGGGCCGACGAGCTGGCTCGACAGGGTGCAACGGGAACACCGGATGGAACCGAACCGCTCATCCGACCGGCCAATCGCTACCTCTCAAACCTGATCAAAACTGACACCCATTCTAGACACTGTGCTAGATGGGAAACGACAACAGGCTGCAGACAAAGCAAGATTTTTATCAAAAACCCTTGCTTTAAAAGAGCCAAGTCCTGTCTGCATTTGTCAAGGGACAGACTCCGCCTTTTGGTGGGCATCTGGACCGGTCACTGCAGGCTAAATAAACACCTCCACGTGATGGGGGTGGTCAACGACCCAACGTGCAGGGGGTGTTTAGAGGAGGACGAGACTCTCGAACATATCCTACGGGAATGTCCGGCTCTCGCCTCGACCAGAAAGTCCATACTGGGGGAGACATGGCCCA
Source organism: Diaperis boleti (assembly GCA_963583935.1). NCBI lineage: Eukaryota > Metazoa > Arthropoda > Insecta > Coleoptera > Tenebrionidae > Diaperis > Diaperis boleti. Next base: position 53,855,716 of record OY757244.1, read on the forward strand.
GCTGGGCCAACTTGAGGTGTACCTCGCCTGGAACCATCCTAGCTTTTTTCGACAACGTCGGATGGCTGGATGAGAGACAGGAATGAGGGACACGAGGGGGTGACACAATGGGCCCGCGGTGTGGTCTAAGTGTCGGTGAGGGGAGCAAATTCCCTCACACCCCTCAACACCTAATCTAATCTAATCTAAAATACTATTGTTACACGTACTGAGGCAAGTCATCAACTCAATCTACATTTTTGGAATACGGTATTGTCACAATTTCTTTACACCTTAGCCGACCAGTCGATCAACAGTAGAATTTCAGAATCAGTTTAGGACGTTCATAGATAAGTTGGCCGTGCATAATTTTCCCTCAGATCCCTGTGACAATTTACGCTTGAGGTTACTTTAGGTACAGTATAAATAGAAATCAAGTACTAGTAGAAATGGAAGACTAGAAGGGAAAGGAAAAAGTGATGAAGCAAAAAAGAAAACTAAGGAAAAAAAAGAGTCAAAGATGACATATACACACCCGACAAAAATTATCGCACCACCAGTATTTTTGTCAACCGACTTTGAAAAAAATAATTATTCCACCGTTGTATAAATGACAATGACCTCACAAAGCAAGAAAGAGAGTTACAGAAAAAATTAAGAGGCAATACTCAGCTGATTGTTCAAACAGCAACTCATCATGTTTTCGACTACATTCACTGATTTTGTACTTAATTAAAATATATTCTTAGCTTTAACTATATTTAAATGTGTCATCAGCACACTGCGTTACTATTGCACTATGCACGCGAACATTTTCTGAGAGATCGTTCACATATATGTAATAAGGAAAAGTAGTGGTCCTAGAATTGCGCCTTGGCGAACACCAAGGAAGCTTCAGAGAAGTACTCTTGCTGCATGTTGTTTTGTACTGAGAACTCCCTCTGACGAAACCATCCAGATTGTCTCGCAAGATATTGTTTCTTATAATATGCCCAGATATTTTTTATATAATATAATTTTTTCAAAGATCTTAGACAAAAGACCAGCAAAGCTATTGGTCGATAGTTGTCAACGTCAAGTTTGCTGCCTTTTTTGTGTACTGGAATTATCTTTAGTATTTTTAGTTTGTCAGGGAATATTATGGCTTGGAAATGTAAGGGGCAGCAGACTTTACAACAGTGGAGAGTATGTGATCTAAGCCGGGTGAACTACCGTTCTTTAATTGATTGATGACGTTTGTTATCTCCACGGTGTTGGTTAGATACATAAATATTGTTTTAACGCAAAGATGTTGACTTATAGTATGTCTACCTTTACAAGTTGCTAGGCTTTCAATGCAAGTTTTTACTGAGTTCTGAAAGTGCTTATTAAATTCTTCAGCTTGTTGTCGTATGATGACAATCATATATCCTTACATCGCCGCTAGTAGTTTTTTCTTCTGGTGAGAAAACGGCGAGACGTTACACCTGCCGGCTTCTCACCAGACGGCGGACGGGAGTGAAAAAGGTGTCACATTACTGTGTTATGACCGGACACACCACCACCCACCCTCGAATGAAAAAGGAACTGAAGAAGATGCTTCTAGACACAGCATTCATCAAAACCACAATCTTGACGGTCTCACGGAATTTTGCATTCTTGTTTATTTTATCCTGTAATTTTATCTCGTTTGAGAAACACAATAATTTATTCCTGCGGTTCAACGCCGCAACACATGTAAAATTCCCATCTCTCAAAATCCATTCTACACTCGGTATAGAGTGCGTTTTTTTTTTATCACTGGCCATAGGAATTCTCATGTTAAATTTTCTACCTCATGTTAGCTTTTGTTAAGATGAAGATTTGTAATTAAAATTTTTACACAATATAATTTACAACTTCTTCTTTCAATCGCACTAAAAGTTATGCATTTAAAATAAGAAAGAGTCGTTTTTCAGTATTATTTAGGTGGCTGTTGAAAAATTGGCATTATCATGACAGATGCACAGATGTACAAATTATTATTCCTGTTTCGCTGATATTGTGATATTTTTGAAAGACATTTAAAAATTAGGGAACATTTTTATTAAAATTCCAAACTACAATAATTATTATCTAACAGCAACAATGTAACACAACACAAATTAGAAATAATAACAAAAATAGTAACAATTATTACAAAAACAACACAAAACAGAACACTTCACCATAAATTACAATCGGTGTTCAAAGTGCTGACCATAAGCCGCCAAACAGTGACCTAGTCGATCGTAAAATTCGCGCCTTACATTTTTCAAATGCCGTACTGTTATATTTTTGCAGGCCTCAATAATTCGTTCCTGCAATTCTTCGGCGTTCACGGAATTTGGTTTGTTAAAATCGAAAACTTTCTGACCGTTGTATCCCTACAAAGAAAAGTCCTTCCTATCCAACTTTCCGGAAATGCGTTATTTGGGAATTTAACAACTGCTCTTGCTGTATTATGGAGGGGCCCCATCCTGTTGAAAGATGATCTGACCATTAGCTCTTTGCTCAGCTAATGCCGCCAATCATCATAATCAGCATGTCTAAATATTTTTCAGCGTTGAGAGAACCGTCAATAAAAAATGGTCCTATTATTTGATTACCCAACATTCCCAACCAAACATTTATTTTACTAGGCCACTGAGTATGCGTTTCTCGAATAATATAGGGCTTTTCTCGAGACCAAATTCGACAGTTTTACTTATTTACAGACCCACTGATGTTAAATGTACCTTCGTCAGAAAACGAAATAATATCTTATATATCTTTCACTTTTTAACGTCTTAAAACAAGTGCTTCTTCTTGCTAGAGATTGTCAGATATTTCCCTGGGTGACATGCTTTTAATGTAGGCCGTTACCATTTCAATTTTCTTTTGAACGGTGTAAGAAGGCATTGGAATATTGAAAATATCGGAGTGCAAAATAAAGCAATAATTTAAAAAACGTCAAAATATGTCAAATAATACTAAACCATAAACAATTTAATTTTTTAAGCACTGTTTTTCATTTTAAAGGCATAATTTTTAGTGTAGTTGAAAGAAGAAGTTGCAAATTATATTGTGTAAAAATGTCAAGTCCGAATTTTTATCCTAACAAAAGCTAACGTGGGGTAGAAAATTTAACATGAGAATCCCTATGGCCAGCGTTAAAAAAATGCACTGTAAAATATACCACAAGCTAATATTACTAGTATAATTATTGCTTTTTAGGTTTTAGTTGGTGATATCGTTAACAGCATTTTCATTTTTATTTAATTCTTGTACATACTGCAACTTTTTTTTATTAGTTTCGTGAAGGGTTAAGTTTTATTATTTCATAATTTATAATCCAGGTACAAAAATTTCATCATAATCCTTAACTTTATTAGAGCAGTTTATTATACATACTTATTTAATATTTATCATATTTAATGTGAGACTTTAAGTGCTTACTGTTAATTTAAGTATTTATATAATGTTGTTTTGTACCATGGGTGATTTTCACATCTATGTGTAATTAAGATTTTAGATAAACTTTAAATCGTATAGTATGAAGGTAAGTTTATTTAAGATAGAACACAATCGAAGTTATGGAGCATTCCTATACACTTTTATTATAAATTTAATAATTTTAAGTTTGCTTTATGATATGTACAATGCAATAATAAATTACTATTATCTATAAACAAATTATAATAAATTATCTATACAAATCGGTTCCTTGAAACAAAGCAGTCGTCAACATTATTATCTATCCATAAAAAGCGGTAACAAGTTTTTCACCATCAATGATGATATTCATCAATTTTTTTGTGGCTTGATCAGCCTAACACAGCAATAACAAATAATTTAAACTTTAAACGATTAATATCATCGAGATCCTGGATGTTCCCCATTACCGCCAGTACTCCCTGAGGCTTCGTCAGTAACGTCCGTTACCATTTCCATTTGGACCAGAAGGATACCCGTTCCCGTTACCGTTTCCGTTTCCATTTGGGCGTCCTGATGGATACCCATTACCATTTCCATTTGGACCTGATGGATATCCATTACCATTACCGTTGCCATTTCCTCCTATTATAACATAAACGTCATATAATTCCTGTTTCTAGTAACTATTGTACTGAAGTATAAAATACATTTTAGAATAAACTATTCTGTCGGCTTGTTTTGGTCTAATTAATCCATTAGGACTGCAACTAAGTGAACTACGCCAAATATTCGAAATCCCTTTTTCAATGCCTGTGCCTGCTTACCCAACCCTCTTAAGCATTCTGTATCTTTTGTAAAATTAATTGAATTGTCAAAAGCCTTTGTTAACATGCGACGTAATAAACGAACCATCTTATGTACCTTCGTAAGTGACTGTTGGTTTATAGCCTTCGGAATCTGCTTGATATTCCACAATCTGCGTCCTACCGTCGGGTAACAAAACATTGTACTGTCCTGTTGCTACGTCGCCATCCCTTGCTTCTTGATGACCAAACTGTACTCCATATTCGGGTGCACTTACTTCATAAGAGAATTCATATTGCGCAGGTCCCTAAAAGTATGTAATATGCACATTTTAAAAAGACGAGTTACCATATCAATAAATTTTACATAGCTTTCTTCACCGCCGTTTAAACCATTGCCGTTACTTGGTGGAAGATAAGCTGGTCCTGGTCTTAGACCATTGCCATTGCCTGTAAAATATGCATAATAGGATCTGTCTAACAACTCAAAACCTACTATTGCTATATCCATTGCCATTAACCTTACCATTAGCAGGAACTCCATATGTTGAACTCGGTCTTGCAATCCCGTTTCCATTGCCGTTGCCATTTCCGTTACCATTTCCGTTACCGTTGCCGTTGCGTCCAGGAACTCCATATGTTGAGCTTGGTCTTCCGCCGTTCCCGTTTCCATTACCATTGCCATTTCCGTTGCCATTGCCGTTGCCATTGCCGTTGCCGTTGCCGTTTCCATTCATATAACCGTTGCCATTTCCATTGCCATTACCATTTGGTGGGCCATATAATGGAGTAGGTATTCCATTGCCATTACCGCCGTTACCGTCTGAATAAACAGTGAAATCATTATATAAATAATGTTGTAACTTAGTAGCCATAACAAAAATATACATTATATTATGTGTCTTACTTAAGAAACTTACTTGGAGGAAGATAAGAACCTACGGGTGGTTCGGCATTGATTATGGTACTCCCCACCAGAAATAATAATATAATGTGCTGAAATAATAATTTGTCTAATAAAAAGGCACAAAGAAATTAAACAATTCAAAGTAAGACAGAAAGATCAAAAAATTTTCTCGAATAATAATTTTGTTACCTTCTGCATTTCGACGAATTTGTATAAATTACGCATATAACACTTTTCACTTTAGCATGAATTACTAATGTAACTACAATAATTAGAGGAGCAATGTTTGGCTAGACACAAAGGTATCTAAACCAATGAATGAAAATTCTTAAGAAGTTCTCCTTTATATACCTATAAATTCGATCGTGATTCAGTGCATCATCGCAATGGATCCATTTTTGTAATTTTAGTCCCTGTGGTATTTTTATAGTGAAATAAAGTTTAGCACATAGAAAGTGTGACATTTTAGCCCGTTTAGGAATCATAAACGCTCAATACTACAGTTCAAATGTGTAAATCCGCAATTAATTCACTGGTTTTTAAAAGTGTATCATCGTTCAAGCTTCATTATACCGTATAGGAATACGTGTTAATAGCATATTACATTAACTAGTGCGAAACACCCGAGTGTGTAGTTTGGATCCCGACACGTAGATCATTACTCTCAAGGGGTGCCTGATTGTGTCGTCCCCTGTAATGTAAGAATAATTATTAAGAATTCGAACATTAAAAACATTGTGTAATAACTCTGACAAACGCAAAATTATTAAAAACTAGCTGACCCGACAGTAGCAGAAAAGTAAAAACAAATTAATGTAATTTTATTTTAATTTAAGCTGGAATGCGATTTTCCAGATTTTTTTCCACATCATTCCGATTTTTTTTTCAATTGAAAATATTTCCATCCCGGGAGCATAACGAACAAAACAAAAAAAGTCACCCAAATATGTCGAAATATTATGATTTTTGCAGTTTTTCCTACTTCTTTATTATTGTCTCGAATTTTATTTTTTTGAGAATATAATTTCGACAAAAATCAACAATGTAAATTCATTGTTGTGTTTGTTATTAATAAGTGACAATACAATACTATTGTAGACAATACAATACTATTGTATTGTCACTGTGGGACGCACACTACATACATACCCATTGCTATGACTACTTCAAATACAAAAAAAATATCAGATAATAATCAGTACCTGTAAGATTACCATTGCTGGCTTAAAGGGCACCTCGATGCCCTCTTCCACGCCCTGGTTGTGCCCCCAGTCCAAGACCTTTGTTAAGTAATGTGTGTATCTCATTATATTCTCTTCCTAAATATAATTCGTGGTACGCTTAAGAAACGATTTTTTTTTAAATGCCAACTCATTCAGCCCAAATCTTAAGAAAGGACAATTACGAATATGAAGAAAATAGAATTAGCCAAATCGGTTCAGCCGTTCTCAAGTGATGGGCTTGCAAAGGATAGCCTTTCAACATTTACGCACGTCCAGTGCATATTACGAATATTAAAAAAAATTTGCCAAATTGGTCCAGCCGTTCTCAAGTGATGCGCTTCCCAACGCTTTTATTATATACATGAAATGTTGTTCGTTGGTAAGCACATTACTTTAGGACGGGTGGACCGATTGGTCTAATTGCTTCGTATTCGTAATGATCCAGTTAAGCCTTTTGCGAAAAAGTTACCCGGAAAATTGTTTTTCCGGAATTTTCCAATTTTTCTTTCCGTAAGAACTTGACTATTAACCTCACTATTAACTATTAACCTTGCTATTACGAATATGTAAAAAAAAGCCAAATCGGTCCAGCCGTTCTTACGTGATGTGGTTACCAACGTACAGCATTTTATTTTTATTATACAGAGTGATCATAAAGTTCCGCACAAGATTCATAATTTAGTTATGTTTGTACTGTTTGTGCGAAAAACGCTCGAACGGGTCGATTTTTGTTTTCAAATTTCCATCTCTTGTTGAATAGAGAATTGAAAAGTGCATCTAAAACTCAAAAAAACTTGGGGGTTGCCATTTAAAAAAATTGATGACGGTGTCATAGTTCAAAAACAGATGACGTCATCATCAACATTTTTATTTCAAAAGATGGCTATTTAAAAACAAAAATCGAAAAAATTACTAAATTATGAATTTTATGGAGAACTTTATGATCACTGTGCATAGATAACTCCGTCTGCTGTGTTATGTAGGTCCTACAGTCACTAAATAGAATCTGAGGAAGTTTTTATCTATTCAAAGCGAGTAAGAACAAATGAAAATGAGGCGACCGAAAGTGTAACTTCAAAATATTCTTCAAATGGTAAGCTTACACTAGGTATAGAAATTACATATTATTCTAAAATTATTTGTATCCCTAGCAGATGTTTCTTTATAGTTTGACACTGTCAGAATTTTCAAGTTTTCGCTTGTGTAAACACTTTCTGTCATGCAATAATAAAATGTCAGATAAACGTCACACTATTTTTATGAATTTTAAGCAATTTAAAGACTTGCCAAGGTGGTGTCAAACTATAAAACGTTGTATTACACTCGTTCCTGTGTAAATTAGGGGTTTTCCGGCACTCGGGGCTTAAAACAGCACTCGTTTCACTCGTGCTTTTTTAAAACCCTAGTGCCGGAGAGCACCCAATTTACACAGGAACTCGTATAATAATATACTATTAAATCTGTCTCATGAAAATGCGGAATTTTCCATGAAGGATGCGAGCCAAGAATTTTTGGATTGAATTGTGATGACAGTGAAACAGACTATTAAAGTCATTGAAAAAGACTGAAGATCTGGATACTTTGAAAATGGTCAAATGATTATCCCGGAAATGCCGCTATTATGAAAAAATGTTGAAACAGAGAGATCCCACTAACCTACAAACAAAAATACGAGTGTGCTTTAGACCACACGACTGAAGTAAAACTTCCGTTCGCTTCGCCCGATTACACTTTTCGTAACGCTCTCGTCACGCATTCACCAGCTTACTCCTCAAGTCAAGCGTGCGTAAAGAAGTTTTACTTCAAAAGTTTTACTTCAACACAAATCCGTTTATGACATTTCAATTCAAGAAGTAATTGTCACTTATGCCATAAACATAGTTGTCTCTGAAAACAAATGAAGTCGCCATATAAAGAACAGTTCGCCATTGTGAAAGTGCTCTTAATTTATGTACATTTATAAATGGAGCTAGAGAATCCTGAAAAGTCGGCAATCCTGTGTAGCGATTAAGATAAGTAACGCAATTGCATACAAAACCGACACAAGCAAATAGGTGTATTGTGAGAAGTACGGATTCAAAACCTATAAGACGCGGGTTCAAATCCCATTAAGGCAAAAAAAATTCTATGAATTAATTATTGTAAAATCGTGCATTAAAGAAAACTTTCGTTCGCTTCGCCCGATTACACTTTTCGTAAGTCAAGTGTCCGTAAAGAAGTTTTTCTTCAAAAATTTCAATTTGGATCACCTGCAATTTTTAGAAACAGACAAACGTAGAGGAATAATCTGGTCAGATGACCATAACCAGGGGCTTGAAATTATATTTGGCTTGTGGAACTGAAGGGTACAAGGAACTTCTAAATCAGAAGCTGCCTTATCCAAGCATTAGGACGCTACAACATCGTTTGAGGAATTAGAAATTTAAAAAAGGTACCTATCCTGGACGATGTAGTACAAATTCTAGAAATAAGAGTTAGTATTATTTTGGTATTGGCAAGTTATCATATTTTATTAGTTCATTGGTATAAAATTCTTAGTAATAAATCAGTGGGTCTCTAGTTATAGTAGCCTGAAGCTTAAATTGTTACGTATTTTTTGTCGGAATCGAGACATTGCGGGGCAAGTAAGTCGTAACCGATACCATATGGATTCTAACCGGTTTTGATTGTCTTGTTGCAACTGGTCGACTCGATTGCAAGACGGGGTTTCTGTCCCGCGGCACGCGTCCTTCTCCAGGCGCGTATTTAATATTTTGTTATGAATTATTACCAGCTAAAGTGAGGTATTTGTTTTTATTTATTCGGTCCAGCATATGTTTTTCTAAGGCTTGCACTTTTAATGTGTTCTAAAGTTGAACAGTAAAATATTAATTTGTTACACGTAGTACTGAGGGAAGTGATCAACTCAATCTACATTTTTGGAATACGGTCCTGTCACTATTCCTTTACATCTTCGCCGAAAAGTCGATCAAGAGTAGAATGTTTATTTCAGAACCAGTTTAGGACGTTCATAAATAAGTTGGCCGTGCATCATTTCCCCTCCCAACCCCGTGACAATTTAAGCTTGAGGCTACTATACAAATATACTTAAAATACTTATAAACTTTCTTTAATAATAATTATTATTATGTACATACTACATTGTCAACTTTTTTTTTCAGATGGAAAATCTTAAACCTGAAGAAAGGCACGCAGTTTTAATATTTGACGAAATGGCCATCAAAAGTAGATTACAGTATGCTAATTCTTTGTCAATGGTAGTCGGTAGACCTAGTAGACCTACAAGTGGCACCTCTGATGGCAAAGATTTATCGACCCAGCTAGCAACACATGGATTAGCCTTTATATATATTAGCAGGAGTATCATCTAGGTGGAAACAAATTGTAGGCTATGTGTCCTCTGCTAACTCAATAAGTGCTGTTAATTATAAACAAATGCCACAAAATAAACACAACAATTAGAGCAGTAACTTCAGACATGGGGCTCCAAAATCGGAGTTTGTGGAAAAAATTAAATTTAACTGCTGGAAAACTGACAGAAATCAGGAACTTCTTCCAGCATTGTTTACCCAAGGATACATTATTTTTTACAGATCCTGTGCATGTATTTAAAAACATCGCTGGGGCACTCACCAAAGGTTATAAATTTATCTTAGATTTTGCAATTGTAGACAAATGTGGTTTACCTTCCAACATTTTGATTATTGAACCAATCAAACATCTATATTTGAGATAGAAAAGAGTGATGATAAAGTTATGCCCACAATTAAAAGAAAGTGTTTTCAACCTGTCTCATTTTGATATCAGCCATATCATACTATATAATCAAAAATAAATTGAACCCAGAATATCAGACAACAGCGTGGTCTTAACTTAATTAGAAAAATGGATCAAATTCATGACGGGAAGATATCACGCCTTTGCATTCGATCCCACTAATGAGGAAAAATACGCAAAGGCAATAAATTTTTTAACATCTACTCAAGAATTATTCTATTGTATAACAGTGAATGGCACTTGGAAACTATATCAAACAGGTTTAATTATGGCCTCACAAACAGCTTTAAATTTCCAGCAAACCTATTTGGAGGAATACAATTATTATAAATATGTCATTATATATTAAGAAATTAGTCCAGGATCTACTGGAAAATTCTATTTCAATGATTAGGAAGCGACAACCAGTTCCTGATGCTCGAATATTTAAAGTTTCCTTGAGACTAGTTTGTCTATCACAGTTTCAATCCTCATTAAAGAAAACAAGCTATAGTGATAGTGAATGCAATGATTTGATAGGTTATTGTAATGATCTAGATCATGGTCAAATTGAAGATGAAATAATTTATGAAATAGATCAAGTTATAAATGAAAATAATTTTGTAGCTGAGATTGAATTTAATATTCAGTCATCAATCTATTATCTTCTGGGTTCCATAATATTGAAACTAAAAAAAAATTGCACTGCACACATTGCTATGATACAGTACAAAAAAAATGCGCAACTTTTTTCCATTTTAGAATTATTTAATTATAGTTGTAAGGTGGAGACAAAATACAGAATATTTGAAAATCAAATAATAACCAATAGGATACCTTTAGACAACTTTTTATCTCATATAATTATATTATATGCACACTGTGCCGCCTATTCCGACCTGTCACAAAATATTTAGCAAAATTGTATGTAAGACAGATATATATTTTCAGTTATAATATAATAAGAGTTGAGATTTCGTCGGAAAAATTTACCGATTGTTACGAGAGTTCGCCTAGCAATTTTGCGAATGACATTGTCATAAAAAATTTTTGATCAATGTCATGAGCAAAATTGTAGAACTCGAGTCCACAATTGGTAAATTTTTCCAGCGAAATCTCATCTCGAATTATATTCCTCAGACTATTTCACGAAAACGCCCAAATGATTGATAATGTCGTGGAAGGTGACAGAGGTAATTGAGGCAATTGAGGTGTTTGACATGCAGTATGCTGCCACAGTGATTGCAGCAATTGTTATTTTTTCGCTGAAAAATGAGGTACGTTGTGTAATAGCGACTGTTCATTGGTCCGTAACCCCCGATAAAATTTTGACAAGTTGATTTTTTCAATTTAAATTTTGATTCCATTGTTGAATGATCACATATGATTGGTTAAAATATATATGAGTGAAATAGTCATCTGAAATCTAGAGTATGTGTCATTACGTCAACTGGGAAGGATAGCCGTAGCATAGCAATGCGAATTAATTTAAAATAATTTTTGTCATTAAGTAATTAGGTATTAACTTTAAATTTCGATCTGAGTAAAATTGATCATTTTGGAATTCAAACGTTCCCGCTCAAGTTTTACTCCAAATATGGCGGACGTTGCTGTACTGTATTCTGTTTAGTGACTGTAGGTGTGGTCCAGGACCGTCCAACTGAATCCACATATTATACCTTCTTAGAGGCAAGGGAATATTATCCAGCAGATCATTTACCAAATTGTGATTCAACAAATTTAAAAAAATATTGCCTGTTAAGCGATTAGGCAGTCCTCAAGTATGCCGGCCCAAATATTCAAACTAAACCGATATTGATGTGCAGTTTCAAGGTTCTCAATAGAGTAACAGTGGTGGTTGTGTCTATTGAACATGCCATTTTTGTAAACAGGGCCTCATTTGTCCATAAAACAAGTAGATGTTCGAACCTTTGTGTAGTATACGGATGAAATTGTTCTTCTCTATTGACTCTGTTCACGGTTACGAATGATGATTTGAGGTGATTAAATTTTCATAAGAATAAAAAACTGTATTCAAGAGTTCTTTTGCTCTTGATATGTCTTATCTAGTGCGTTTTCGGAGTCGGATACATTATTATCCCTATTTGTATCCCTACTTGAACTGGGTTGGGTTTTCATACACGAAGGACGCTTTTGCTTTTTGATGAAATCGCTATAAGAATAGGACCCAAATTCGATCTGGCAGTGGATATCTATCAAATTCCGCAAAAATTTACATCTCCGACAAATGGAACTGCGCGAACTGTTTAAACAAAAAGCTTTGGTTGGAGCGCATTAGATAGATGCTATGGGTCGACTCATATCGAAGGCCACAATTTATCGTTGTCCCTCTTGTGCGTTAACGACCCTGAGATCAAACCTCGGTTGCTCCGAAAAAATATTCTGAACTTGCAGGCTTAGGTGGGAGCGGGGTAGTGAGAGAAATAAAACTACTTTATTGGTAATGTGAATATCGCAACCCTACCTAGGTAGACAGTACGAAAAATAAGAATGAACTCGTCACTACGGCTCGGTAAACCCATCCCCGTCGTTAAAATATTTTACAATGATGTAGGTTCAACATAAACGAATCAGCAAAATATGCGTAATGAAAATTCGATCGACAGCTTATGCAGTTATCGCTGGTAACGATGGCCGCTGGCGAACAAATTTCGTAAACCGCCTCTTTGTTGCTTAGAGAACGTGATATGCAGGATTAATAGTAGCTCACACCATGGATTTGGGAAATGGTTATGTGCGATTTGGCTGACCAGGAAGGAACCTTGTCAGGGTTAGAATTGAGAACAAAAAGCAGCAATTCGAGAAACATTATTTATTATACATTTGTACTATGTATCAAAAAAGGTGTAGATATATAATTGTTTTTCAAATGAAAGAAAATAGAAGTTTTGTAGTATTGGTATAGAAGATATTCATTAGGTACATAATATTTATAATATTATATTTGTCTCTTGATATGTACAATGTATCACACAGTTATTATTATTACAGTGTGAATAAAAATAATTCATAATAAATGAATTATCTCTACAAATCAAATTGAAGTTGAAGTTAGTAACGCCTGTTACCATTTCCATTTGATACAGAAGAATATCCGTTCCCGTTACCATTTGGGCTCCCTGATGAATATCCGTTTCCGCTTCCATTTGGACCTCCTGATGGATATCCATTACCATTACCGTTACCATTTCCTCCTAATATCACATAAAAGGCAAATATTTAATTTTTAGTAAATATTGTTTTATGTTTTTATAAAGAAACTCAATCATGTACCTTCATAACTGATTGTTGGTTTATAGCCCTCAGAATCTGCTTGATATTCTACAATCTGCGTCCTACCATCGGGCAACAGGACGTTGTACTCGCCTATTGCTACATCGCCATCTCTTGACTCTTGATGACCAAACTGCACTCCATATTCGGGCGCACTTACTTCATAAGCAAATTCATATTGTGCGGGCCCCTATAAAGATATAATGAGCAGATTTTAAAATGAATAAATTTATAAATTTTACATAGTTCTCTTCTCCGCCGTTTAAACCATTGCCATTACCGTTACTTGGTGGAAGATAAGCCGGTCCTGGTCGTAGACCATTACCATTTCCTATAAAATATGGATATGTAGCATGCTCTTTTTAACAACTCACAACCTACCGTTTCCATTACTAGGAACCCCATAGGTCACAACAGGCTGTCTACCATTTCCGTTACCATTGCTATATCCATTGCCGTTACCATTACCGTTACCATTTTTATAACCGTTACCATTGCTATATCCATTGCCATTACCGTTACCGTTAGTAGGAATCCCATATGTCAAACTTGGTCTCCCATTTCCATTGCCGTTGCCGTTAGCGTTACCATTTTTGTAACCGTTACCATTCCCATTACCGTTACCATTGCGTCCAGGAACTCCATATGATGAGCCTGGTGCTCTACCGTTCCCATTTCCTTTACCATTTCCATTACCGTTACCATTTCCTCCTAAAATACAAGAACTCCATATATTAAACCTGGACTTTTGCCATTACCATTTCTATAACCGTTGCCATTTCCGTTCCCATTACCATTCAAGTGACCAATACCATTTCCATTTCCGTTTCCATTGACATAGCCATTGCCATTACCATTACCATTACCATTACCATTTGGTGGACCATATATCGGACTAGGTATTCCATTGCCATTGCCGTTACCATTTTGAGAAGGCGGGCCATACAAAACTAGGGTTGTAGATCCTGCGTTTCCATTTCCATTATAACCATTTCCGTTACCGTCTGGATAAACAGTCACTTTGTTAAACAGTTCATTTGAAATATCCTTCTTAGAAGCCATTATAAAATTATGTATTAGTAAGAAATTTAGAAACTTACTTTGGGATGGAGGTAGATAAGAATTCACGGGCGGCTCACCGTTGATTATGGTACTCCCCACCAGAAGTAATATTATAGTGTACTGAAAGTATAGATTTTCTTAAAAGTATGTTAAGCGTTTAAATTATAAGGTAAGTATGTAGTTGTAATGAAATTAGACAATTATAATCAACTCAAAAGAGAAGACACAAAAATCAAAATAATAAAATACATATATAATAATCAATGATCAGTTTGTATTACCATCTGCATTTCTATAAATTTGTATAGACTACACATATAACACTTTTGATTCCACCATAAATTAATTATTTAAACTAGATTATGTTTGGCTAGAGACAAAGGTATGTAAACCACAGAATGAAAATTCTGAAAGAAGCTCCCCTTTATATACCTATCCCATCATGATTAAATGCAACGAATCGGTTTTTGCAATTTTTTGTCTCCTGTCGTATTTTTATAGTGAAATAAACTTTAGTACATAGAAAGTGTGACATTTCAGCTAATTTAGGAATCCTAAATGCTCAATATTGCAATTCCGATGTACAAATCTACAACTTATTCACCGGTTTTTAAAAGTGTATCGTCGCGTCGGTCAGCTGCAAGTTGCATTATACGGTATAAAAATATGTGTTTGACTAGAGACAAACCACTGACTGAAAATTCTGAAAGAAACTGCCCCTTATACACCTGTATAGGGCAATCTTTAGGGTTTTTACGAAAAAGATTATCGCTCTGAAGTCATTAGGTAGCGGTGGGCGGTGGCAGCCCCTTGTAACCACCTGTTTTCTTGCGGTTCGGTAGGCGTAAAATTGATTGTAAGTAGTGTCCGACAAGACAAATATATCGCTCAAAAATATGACTCAGCAACCTCAATGTATCGGAATTACTGTGTATTAGGACGATATTAAAAATACTACAAAATTCTAAAATGTGTATGTGCCTATTGCATTATCAACTAGGCAAACGACTTTTCTTTTGTATTATTTTTCTTTCCTTCACCATCTGTAGATGTTGCCACGAAAATACCTACTTACGCTGTGTCGACTCCCATTTTATTTAATTGCATTAGTTTTGACTATTTTTAAAACAATGGTCCTTATCGCACGTTATACACTTTTCCAATGAGAGCTAGGCCGAGAAAAGTGTAAGATTTCGACCGTAACGAAATTTTTATTGGAATGAAGTTTATAATAGCTTTCTCCTCTCAGGCAGTATGTAATCGTTTTCACATAGAGATAATCATATTTTATCAGGTTATGTGTATACAGATATATGTCGTCGCGGACTTTTTTATTGGCCTATTTATAGTCGCGTCAATAAATAATTAAAACAGGCAATCTTCGGAAGTCCTCAAAAACAGCTTCCATTTTAATGATTTTTTTTGTGAATGTTTGTTTTTATATATTATTCAAAATCAGAAACCTTTTGAAGTGGGGAAATAATTATTTATATTGTTTAAACACTATTTATTATATTTATATAAAAAAATTGTTTTTCAATACTTATTCTACAAATAATATACGAAAGTAAATTATAAAATTATTA
Source organism: Diaperis boleti (assembly GCA_963583935.1). Lineage (NCBI taxonomy): Eukaryota > Metazoa > Arthropoda > Insecta > Coleoptera > Tenebrionidae > Diaperis > Diaperis boleti. The sequence continues at coordinate 53,871,740 of OY757244.1, forward strand.
TGAATTGTGGATTATTTATTTTAGACATTTTTATAAATAAAAAAATTAAAAATTGTTCATCAATACTTGTAGGAAGGAAACATTTGAGAATTTTCCTCGATTTCCATGGGAGTCCCTGATCAGATCCTGACTTTTTGACAGTGGAACCACCTCAAGAGTATACCCTTTCAAACAAAAGAAGAATTTTGAAAATCGGCCCACAATTGACGCAGAAATCGGTGAACATACATGATGAAGTCGGTTAATAAAAGGGAGCGAAAATTTGAGGATTTTTCTCGATTTCCATGGGATTCCCTAATTAGATCTTGACTTTTTGACAATGGAACTACCTCAAGAGTATACCCTTTCAAATAAAAGAAGAATTTTGTAAATCGGTCCACAATTGACGAAGAAATCGGTGAACCTATATGAAGTCGGTTAATAAAAGGGAGCGAAAATTTGAGGATTTTTCTCGATTTCCATGGGATTCCCTGATCAGATCTTGACTTCTTGACAAAGGAACTTCCGCAAAGTATACCCTTTCAAATAAAAGAAGAATTTTGTAAATCGGTACACAATTGACGAAGAAATTGATGAACATACATGAAGTCGGTTAATAAAAGGGAGCGAAAATTTGAGGATTTTTCTCGATTTCCATGGGATTCCCTGATCAGATCCTGACTTTTTAACAATGGAACTACCTCAAGAGTATACCCTTTCAAATAAAAGAAGAATTTTGAAAACCGGCCCACAATTGACGCAGAAATCGGTGAACATACATGATGAAGTCGGTTAATAAAAGGGAGCGAAAATTTTAGTATTTTTCTCGATTTCCATGGGATTCCCTGGTCGGATTCTAATTTTTTGATAATGGAACCACCTCAAGAGTATACCCTTCCAAATAAAAGAAGAATTTTGAAAATCCGTCCACAATTGACGAAGAAATCGGTGAACATACTTGAAGTCGGTTAATAAAAGGGAGCGAAAATTTTAATATTTTTCTCGATTTCCATGGGATTCCCTGGTCCGATCCTTATTTTTTTATAATGGAACCACCTTAAGAGTATACCCTTTCAAATAAAAGAAGAATTTTGTAAATTGGTCCACAATTGACGAAGAAGTCGGTGAACATAAATGAAATATAAATATATAAATGTTCTAAGGTAAGAAACATTAAAAAAAAAACATACAACCGAATTGATAACTTCCTCCCTTTTGAAGTCTGTTAAAAAAAACGCAAAACTATTTTTTTAGATAAAAATCATACATATTGTTTAAATAATATTAATAGTTATGTCCCCGCTCCAAAAGGTTTCTTGGCATGACGCCATTTTTCGTGATGATATTCGATCGGTTTTACTACGCTATCGCAGTTATAGATGTTACACATCAGAATGTATTGTGCGTGTCAGCTCGGACGCGCGACTGGAGTTTACGTGCTTAAGTGCAATCTTTTTTTGGACCCAATTATTACTGTCCTAAGTTTTTCCCCTCGAGCAAAGTCGGCGTTGACCCTTATGGTCTTAAGAAGGTACAATTTTTCAGTTTTTTCTAAATATATCTTAAAGCATCAACTTTATCAACAAAATACTTATTAGCAAAAATAATCTAGAGTAAATTTACAACCACAAAGGTATTTACCTTTGTCTCTAAAGTTAACCGTTACGATGCTACGACCATTCAAAGTGGAACCATCGAAAAGTTATAAAAATAACATGTTATATCAAAGTTTCTACATGTTATTAATAATTTTGAACATCCCACTTATACAAGCTATTAACTTGTTACGGTTATAACTGCGATATAAGACAAAGAGTTGGGGCTAATTATAGTCCAAGCAAATTATACGAAAAATCGACGAATAGAAGGGGGACACAATTGAAGATCCGAAGAGTTCCAACCCCCCGGGGGGAGGTTCATCCCCTCTTGCGCAAAGAACCACCCCCGAGCGTGACATCATTAGGCTTTTCTGAATTTTTCTCGTAAACGACGAGAAAATGTTATCTGATTTATGTTCTTCAATAAATTCTGCAAAAAATTGGTCTTATGAAGTTTTTGTCTATCTCCCACCCAACGCTCCTAAATGTCGTTGGAAAATGAGTATAGTTTTCATCGCGAAGACAACCCGCGTGTTTTGCGGCGAATATCTATACAAACAAAATTGTAAAGCCCTTTTTTTTGTAAAAAGTCGATATTGAATAAAAGATTTGCAATAAATTGCTATGGGTCAAAAAACGGGGATTGATTAATTTTTGCCTTTGCACTGAAAACTATACTCATTTTCCAACGTCATTTATGAGCGTTGGGTGGGTGAGAGAGTTATCGTTTACGAGAAAAATGCAGAAAAGCAAAATGAGGTCATGATCGGGTGCGATTTTTTGTGCCAAAGGGGATGAAGCTCCCCCCCGGGGGGTGGTAACTCTTCGGATCTTTATTTGGGTCCCTGCTGGGACTAAATAAACAAAATTTCAAAACTTATAAATTATTTCTTCTATTCGTCGTTTTTTTCGTCTAATTTGCTTGGACTATAGTTAGCCCCAACTATTTCTCTTATATCGCAGTTATAATTAAGTTAATACCTTGTATAGGTGGGATGTTCAAAATTATTTATAACATGTAGGAACTTTGATATAGCATGTGATTTGTACAACTTTTCCGCAAAGACCAAAAAGGGCTCCACTTTGAATGGTCGTAGCATTGTAACGGTTAACTTTAGAAACAAACGGTAAAGAACTTTTTTGTTAAAAATATACTCTAGATTATTTTTGCTAATAAGTATTTTGTTGCTAAAGTTGATGCTTTAAAAGATATTTGCAAAAAACTGAAAAATTGTACATTCTTGGGGCCATAAGGGCCAACGCCGACTTCGCTCGAGGGGGAAAACTTAGGACAGTAATAAGTGGGTCCAAATAAAGAGATTAAGGCCATTTCCAGCTTTCCACAAATTATTTCCTTATTGAACTCTCTGTCGCCTGGCCTATTTGCTGCATCATAAAGTGTAAATAGTGATAGTGTTATTACAATTGCGAGCAAAGAAATCGGTCCACCCCACACTTTTCAGTTTGAATGCATTTTCTTGAGTCGCCCGGAATGAGATGTAAAAAATTGATATGTCGTTTGAAAGGTCGTTTGTTAACGTTTTCAACGACCATAAAATTTCTCAGATTCCTTTTCTCTTAAAGTGTGGAGCTTTATAACAAAAGTTATCGCTATTTGTTGGGTAGCGGACATGTGCAAGCCAAAACTTCTACGTCTATAAAATCAAGTCTCCGCTGGAAAATCCTCTTATGTTTGTTGACATTTGCACAACCATCTATTGGCCACATTATCCGTGAATATAATGAATACCGCCCCTGGGGTAGCTGCTCAGGTCGTTGTTTGAATACAACTTGGGCATAGTCAGCGATTTGTCGCTCAAGAACTGAATCTGAGTCGATCGGCGGTTTGACGGGTGTACCAGCGATTTGAGGAAATGGCTTTCTTCAATCGGAGATCAGGAACAGGTAGACGTCGGTGTACATCGGCCAGAGATGATCGATTCATTGCATCAACATGATTGATGAACCGTCGACTTAATATGGTTCAAATGCAAGAGCAGCTCCATGGTGTTCGAGGGGTAGCTGTTAGTGAGTGGAAAGTGAAGCGAAGACTGCAGGAGACGAACCTGCCACCTCGCAGACCTGCAACTGGTCCAAAGCTGACTGCAGCTCATCGACAAGCACGGCTTCGTTTTACACGCGAGTATCTGAATTGGATCTTGGACCAGTGGAGGTCTCTTCTGTTCTCCGACGAGACCGGTATATGTCTCAACGGCAACGAGGGAAAAGGGCGATGTACCGGCGACCAGAAGAACGATTTGCACAGTGCTGCATTGATGAAAACGTCAGTAAGTTATAGGTAGTTCGTGCATGATCTAGGGTGCGATATCTGTGGAAGGACGCACTAAACCTGTCTTCATCGTTGGGGCATGGGCGCAATAGAAGAAATTTGACGGCTGTAAGGTATGTAGAAGAGATTTTGGCAGCCTATGTGGTGCCCTATGTTGGGTTTGTGGTCGCCCACTTCATGTTTATGCATCACAATGCAAGCCACACACTGCCAGAATCACCTGGCGAAAGTGGAACTTTAAGTTTTAGAGTGGCCAGCATATATCTCCGACCTAAACCCCATCGAACATCTGTAGGACGAGCTCTAGAAAAGAGTTCGAGCTAGAGTTCCTGTTGGTACGTCCGTCCCAGGATTAATGGTTGCGGTGCAAATGCAAGCTATTCTTAGAGCAAGGGAAGGTAACACGCGATAGTAATACTAAAGAATTGTTACAACAATTTTATATTCAATTCTCTATCCAAACCTACTTTTATCGATTCGTTTCTACAAAAAAGAGCATAAGTATTTGTTATTTTCCAAATCTACATAAAATACTCTTGATTTGGAAAATTACAAATTTATGCGTTTTTTGTAGAAACAAATCGATAAAAGCAGATCTGGATAGATAATTGAATAAGCTTTAAAATGATGTATCTCACGATCCTCCATGCCATTTAAATTTTTTGAGGGGGTGGCTCCCCTAATTAAAGGGGTGTGATCTAAGAGTTGAAAGTTTGGTACAATTTGGTCCCCCTTGATAACAAAATTGACCTGTTCGAGCGTTTTCTTCTGAGTCTTTCGAAATTGGAATTGTTGGGGGCTACAAATTTTTGTTGGGACACCCGATATAAGTGTCCCTGTGGGAGAGCAGGTTTTTATGAGAACTTGTTTATTTGTGTTCTTTAGTTGCATTCATAAAGGGCATGGCCTGACGGAGTAATATCGAGCCTAATGCAGAGAGCCTTCACTAACATTGAAAAATGGTGCACAGAAATGGAAAACAGTTACAATTCTTCTAATAATTCTACAAGTAAAGTGTATCTAGGTAAAGAACGGGTCATGGAAATAGTGATCTATCGAAAATAAAGAAAATAAAGAAGTTCTCATAAAAAACCTGCTTTCCGACATGCACAGGTGCTATACAAAGCGAGTTTGCCGACTGATTTAGCCGATTTAGCCAAAAACAATTTATTTTGATTATTATGAGTTTATTGATCTACACTTTTTGGTGTAGCAGACCCTTTAATATAAATTGATTTTACCCAACAAGGACCACGAGGAGGTACGAGCAATCCTTGTCAAAAATAAATTTGCATTCTGCATCAATAATAAAATAAAAAAAGAAATAAGGTGCATAAATAAATGCAACAAACACGCCTTTAAAAGGCGCGACAAAAAAAAGCAGTACGATCCTGTTTCATCAAAGTCGCGTGCCGACACACGAATTCTCGATCAGCAGGTTTTTTATGAGAACTTCTTTATTTTCTTTATTTTGGACAGATCACTATAAACCTGACCCGTTCTTTACGTTTGCTCAGGGCACATGGATTACAGGATTTGTTTATAAGTTTTAGTAGAAGTTTAGTAGCATTGGTATTATAGATATTCATTACATATTTATAATATTATATTTTTGTCTCTTGATATGTACAATGTATCATACAGTTATTATTATAGTATGAAGAATAAATTATAATAAACGAATTATCTCTACAAATCAAATTCCTTAAAACGAAGCAGTCGTCAACATTATTGTACATCCATAAAAAGCGGTAACAACTTACACTAAAATTTTTTCACTTCTATCAATCATGATATCAATCACAAATCTTTAATCTAGTAAATAACTGAATTTTAAGCGGTTGACCTGATCCAGATATTCGATATCCCTGAGTTGAAGTTAGTAACGCCCGTTACCATTCCCATTTGATGGAGAAGAATATCCGTTGTCGTTACCATTTGGGCGCCCTGATGGATATCCGTTGCCGTTTCCATTTGGACCTCCTGACGGATATCCATTACCATTACCGTTACCATTTCCTCCTAACATCGCATAAAAGGGAAATATTTAATTTTTAATAAATATTGTTTTACTAATATAATACTAATATATGTGAAAATATATTCAGTGCCAAATGCTTTTGTTAAAATGTATTTTAATAAAGAATCTCATGTACCTTCATAACTGATTGTTGGTTTATAGCCCTCCGAATCTGCTTGATATTCTACAATCTGCGTCCTACCATCGGGCAACAGGACGTTGTACTCGCCTATTGCTACATCGCCATCTCTTGACTCCTGATGACCAAACTGCACTCCATATTCGGGCGCACTTACTTCATAAGCGAATTCATATTGTGCGGGGCCCTAAAAACATAATGTGCAGATTTTAAAATGAACAATCGCCATTTTTATGAATTTTACATAGTTCTCTTCTCCGCCGTTTAAACCATTGCCATTACCGTTACTTGGTGGAAGATAAGCCGGTCCTGGTCGTAGACCATTACCATTTCCTATAAAATATGGATATGTAGTATGCTCTTTCTAACAACTCACAACCTACCGTTTCCATTACTAGGTACCCCATAGGTCACAACAGGCTGTCTACCATTTCCGTTACCATTGCTATATCCATTACCGTTACCATTACCGTTACCATTTCTATAACCGTTACCATTGCTATATCCATTGCCATTGCCGTTACCATTAGTAGGAATCCCATATCTCAGACTTGGTCCCCCATTTCCATTGCCGTTGCCGTTACCGTTGCCATTTCTGTAACCATTACCATTCCCATTACCGTTACCATTGCGTCCAGGAACTCCATATGATGAGCTTGGTGCTTTACCGTTCCCATTTCCATTACCATTTCCGTTGCCATTACCATTCAAGTGAGCAATACCATTTCCATTTCCGTCTCCATTGAGATAGCCATTGCTATTACCATTACCATTTGATGGACCATATATCGGACTAGGTATTCCATTACCATTGCCGTTACCATTTTGAGAAGGCGGGCCATACAAAACTAGGGTTGTAGATCCTGCGTTTCCATTGCCATTATAACCATTTCCGTTACCGTCTGAATAAATAGTGACTTCGTTAAACAGTTCATTTGAAATGTCTCTCTTAGAAGCCATTATAAGATTATGTGTTAGTAAGAAATCTAGAAACTTACTTTGGGATGGAGGTAGATAAGAATTCACGGGTGGTTCACCGTTGGTTATGGTACTCCCCACCAGAAGTAATATTATAGTGTACTGAAATTATAGATTTTTAGTATGTTTAAGCGTGGATTATAAGTTCTGAAATTAATTAAGGTAATTACGTAGTAGTACCTACTGATAGTAGACCATTATAATCAAATCAAAGGAGAGGACACATCAAAATAAGAAAATAATCTCAATAATAATAAGCACTGATTAATTTGTATTACCTTCTGCATTTCTATAAATTTGTATAGACTAAACATAATATAACAACTTTTATTCCACCATAAATCAATTATTTAAACTAAAGTTAGCAGAACTATGTTTGACTAGAGACAAAGGTATTTAAACCACTGAATGGAAATTCTGAAAGAAGCTCCCCTTTATATACCTACCTATTCCATCATGATTAAGTGTAACGGATCCGTTTTTGCAATTTTTGTCTCCTGTCGTATTTTTATAGTGAAATAAACTTTAGTACATAGAAAGTGTGACATTTCAGCCACTTTAGGAATCTTAAATGCTCAATATTGCAATTCCACAATTTATTCACCGGCTTTTAAAAGTGTATCGTCGCGTCGGTCAGCTGCAAATTGCATTATGCAGTTTTATTGCACATTAACATGTGTTAGTATCTGATGTTTATTAAATTGTAACCAAATTTACCACTTCAATATAAGAGATAAAAATTGTAGAGTACATTGGTCCGATTTTTTGAGGTGAGAACGTCTTACAATTCACGTAGACCCATCCAAAAATTTTGCACCCTGTCCGCCGCAATTACAATGTATGAGAAGTGCGTTAAATGCAAAGGTGCGATAGCTTAGAACAGTCTTTCAGCTTTCTGCTTCATGGAACAGATTGTTGTTCTGAAGTCATCAGGCAGTGGTGAGAGCCCCCTTGTAACAATCAGTTTTCTTGCGGTTCGGTAGGCTTAAGTCCGATTGGCTTATCCGATTGAGAATTTCTAATTTCTAATAAATTTTCAGTTTGTGCGTAAAGAGTAACTAGATACCAAAGATCATAAATATTAAACAAACATATTGACTTTATGGTCAAAAGTAAAATTTTTTGAAAACCAAAAATTAAAATATTAAAAAAATATGACGTTGGCGAAAGCCACACTGTGAATAGTTTCCGACATGACAAATAGAGGATGTTTCACAGCATTCAGAGAAAGCATATTTTGCAATTACTTAATTTTTTTTTTAAATCTGATAATGAACTAGAAGGGTTTTAAAAAGGCCAATCAGATAAATGGTGTCATCAGCCCCAGTTTTGTGGAATCAAGTATTTTGTTGCAAAAAAAGAGACTTTGTCACATTTGACGGCTAAAGTCAATCACAAATCAGTGGCGTATATGTACTCGGAAAGATACTAACAAAACAACTGGATTCAAAGTGGTTTATTATTAAAGAAAGGTACCTAACTTAAATATTTAAAATAAATGTTCAAATCGGCGATCATCGTTCTATATACAAAGACAAGCCCGTCTCAACAACGAATATATATTGGTGGCATAAACAACCGCTTTCACATGCCCCAGAAATAAAAATCTAACGGAGTTAAATCCATACTCCTGGCCGGCCACGGAAACGGGCCACGTCTGCCAATCCATTTCGCCGGAAATGCGTTGTTTAAATATTCTACAAAATCTCCATGCGTATGAGCGGGGGCGCCATCTTGCATGTACTACATTTGGAATCGCTGTTGTAGAGGCAATTCGACTAAGAAATTTTCTACTTCAGTTTGTAAAAAATTCAAATAATTATTTCCATTTAGACGATTAGGTAAACAAAAGGGACCAACTAAGATATTTTGAAAGATTCCAGCCCAAACATTCACTGAGAATTGCTGCTGTTGGTCTCTAATTCTAGTAATATGCGGATTATCCACGGACCAATAATGCATATTCCTCAGATTTAAGACCCCCATTCGCAACCATTCACAAAACTGCTGTCTCCTTGGAAGATCTTCAGGCACTAAAGCTGGGACACGATCAATTTAGTATGGATGCAGATGTTCCTTCGAGATTGTTGTCCATACCGTAGTCGCTGGAACATGAATTCTACGAGCAATCTAAGAGTGCGCACACTAAGAGTGGGTTCAGCGGCTACCATATCCAATATTTGTTCATCCCGCGCTACAGCATTATCGGCTACAGGTCTACCTAATTCATAGGCCTTAAATTTCCAAATTCTCGAATATGCCAATCCAAATTGGAAAACACACCGCTATAGGGGACGTGACAATTTGGAAATCTTTTTCCGTACAACCTCACTACCGCTCTACTGTTGGCACCGACTTCACCACAGATAAGGGGCATGTCGGCTAGTTCATTAAAGGTATAAATGCCATCCATTTTTTAAGTTCAAATACCACTATGAACACCACTGGCTTCAATTAATCAAAATTGTCACACACGGTAGCCGGATTTTTTTCACGTAGCTTGGATTCATGATCATTGATCACAAACTAAATTCTGACCTATTCTTTGATTGGGTGAACTTTGAGACCTGTAGCTCCTCAAGGAGTGAAAGTGGACAAAGTTTAACACTAGATTGGGACTCAGGGCGGTCGCCCCTACGATTCCTCAAGAGATGGCTGTCGAATTACCGAACATCCTGTATTACGCTGAAACAATGTCTTAGCTAGCTCAATCTATTGCGGAGTTATATGAGGATGAAATTGAAAATTCTACTAAATTTGAAAATGTGTAAGTGGCTATTGCTTTATCACATGCCATATATCAACAATGACACAGCCTGTAGAAGTGCAGAAAACAGCAACATAAATTATAACAAAAAGAAGTATAAAATACAAAACGAAGAAAGAAGTTGATAGAAACGTCCCCAGAAATTATGAATACCCATCCAGGGTTTCTTTTCACCTACTTACGGCTGTTATTAACAGCCCACTCTCATTTTACTTACCTATTTGAATTTCATTTTTTGTCTTATGCGGCGATGGGATTTTATTGTTTTTAAGCTGCTGAAGTTTTAACATGAAAGGTTAACAATATTAATTTCAGTACGAAACTTGAAACGCAAAAATTAATTATGTTAATTTTGGAAAAGAGAAAAGAGAAAAGATAATAATTAATCTAAAAATTCTGTTGATATAAGCAAGTACTCCAAATTGTGTGCGTTTCTGAAGCGTAAATCAGACAGACCTAAAAAGTCGAAAATATTGACACCCCAGCAAATTAGTGAATTCTTATCATCTGCTCTAGACAAATAATACCTACCTACAAAGCTAGTAGAGCAAGATCCCGTAAACGCCAGACTTACGTCATTTTATAAAATCTGAAAAAATTCCTACGGAAGCACACAACTACAGATAACAACGACTGACTACTATGAACAGTCGGTCGCGGTGGGTTTGACAGGTAACAGGTAGCAAAGGTGTGTAAAATTGGTGCTCAATTACGTCATACTATAAAGCCTCATTTTTTGATATTGTTTACGAGATACTATAATAATTCACGTTCTCCACTGCCGGACACTTTGCATGTGGTGGAAACCCCCCGCCGGACACCCTTGAAGTATGAAAAAATGTAAGTGTGGTTACGTTATTTTATAAAATCTGAGTTTAATATATGTCACTTGGATAACTATTTTAAGGTGTTTCCCAAGCTGCCGGACACTTTCGAAGGTTCCAACCCCTTGCCAGACATAGTTGAAGGTCAGTTGTAGGTACGAGCGCAAAGGAAAGGCTCGTAAAACGAGTACGAATGCGACAGTTAGGTTCAACGGATAATAACTCATTTATGTAGAAATTATTTATAGATTAAAGATAGATTTTTGAATAATTTCTTCAACAGAATTTTTTTTTTGTTTTCTTTTTGGCAAAAATTTATTGAAATTTGGACAGGACAGGGTCCCCAAATACGCGAAAAAAATTTAGTGTGTGTTTGAGTTGGTCCCTGGATGGTTAGATGCTCAATTGGACCCGGTCTGTCGGGTCCGCAGGTGATAATATAATAATAAAAAATGGTTTGATAAGAAAAAAGTTATATTTTTAGTAATAATAGTCGCACATTAGGATGGAATTTTTGAAAAAGTACAATTTTAAGCTTACACACTGAACTTTATTTACAACTATATTACTATATTTACTACAATGTACATCCATAATATTACTATTAAAATATGTACAAACCCCACAAAAAAAAATACAATTTATTGTCACAAATCGGAAGTTTCAGCGCCTTCTTTTTAACGAAAATACTGATAAGTGGTATATCTTGCCTGGCTTTTATTCTTGAGCGAATGAAACCAAAGTTACGAAATGCTTCAATTTTGAACGTACAACTAATAATTATTGAAAATGACACTTTTGTATACACTACCTTCACGGTGCGCCACCTGAAAATACAGTCCTAGATTTTTGTTTTTTTTTTATACAAATGAATCTTTCCTATCGGGTCATCGATTAAAGATACAGGAAACTTAAAAAAAAATGCCAGTTTCACTCCAAATAATGTATATACTATTTTTCATATTTACTTATATTGATTCAATAAAATATTATACATAAATCATGTTACATAAGAATTACTTATATTACATAAATACATTGCTAGGAAGATCCTTCACTATTGATATCATCTTGAACATTAATTTCATCAATACTATCGTCATTATTAAATACTGTGACAATAGGTTTGTGGATACGAACAGCAAGTCCATAAATTTGACCAATAAAATGCCTCCAATAATGTTGATCCAAATAAATTCCCAATAATTTAATGGTTCCTACGTAACGAATATACTGAAAATTTATAATTTACTGGTTCTCATTGGCCAGTTTAATTTATGAATATTTCAAAAGCTATGAGGCCCAAAGAAAAAGTAAAATTGAATTGGATGTCCGAAAATCTCAAGGAAAATAGTTCTGTAGTATAAATAAAAATGTAAATTTCAACAGATATAAATAAAAGAAAGGTGTTGAGGAGTGGAGAAATAGGAGGAATAAGAAACGGCAACGACAATAACAGAGAACGCCGGCAACCAACATTACATGGCACAGTGTAGAGGGTTAAACGCTCTTTGGTAACGCGCTTTGTTAACACTCAATTTTACTAAACTCCAATAAAAAATAACAGTTCTACTGTATGTTGTATAATGCCCACAGAACAGAACTTTTGGCCCATGGCCACATTAACAAGTAGTAGTTTATCGAAATATACGAAAACAAACAATATAAACATTGAGAATAGACAAAGTCGAACACATTTAAATAATCTGATCAGTACATGAAGGGTTTACTCATGTTTAGGTAAATACAAAATCTGTATTAAACACCCATACTTGGGTAACGTTCCAGTATCGACATTGCGGAAATGTAAGGGGAATGCTCTTTCAATCTGAGAAATAATTTACGTCCGGTTTGGTCTATATAAACCGAATTACATGTGGAACAATTTATTTATTTTATAAACTCCAGATTTTCTCAAAACCGGAACGGGATCTTTGTTTTTAATGAAGTGGTGGCGCAAGTTATTGTCTTCTTGAATGTAATGATGTCGAAGTTTTTCAAGACGTGAGAGAGCTCCAGCGAAACATTACCGTAGAAAGTGAAAACAAAAGGAAAGGAGAGAGACGAAGAAAATTGAGTAGTGAAGGGTTCTATGACATGGTGTGAAAACTTGTATTTGTAGAGAAACTTATCAAACATACGTCTGATTAACTGTAACGGAAAGTTGTTATTTCGTGCAATTTGGAAGATGATGTTTTTCTCCTTCGTTTCAGTCGACAAGAGAATGGAAAATAAGCTGTGAATCTTCTCCTCCTCGTCCGGGGAGTATTTTTTCTAATCCTTCCTCCTTCGTTAACTGCATAGGTACTTGATTCCGGTCACACTTTCGGCACAGGGAAAGATGTTGCTCTTTTACGCGCATGCAAAAAAAGACAAAAAACTTAACATCTTGGAAGATCCGGAAATTAAAAAAAATACCCATCGGTCAGGTGCCTTAATGATCAAATTGTGCTTAGCATACCCATTCTTTCAACTTTCCTCTCATCCTCCGTTAATAGTAGGTAAACAATAGCATAACCTCTAACCTAACATTTTATTTCTTTTAAGGAGTTTTTTACCGACAGTTTCAAGTTCTTACTTTTACCTTTAATTTCCTGTAAATGTAGCTGCAGTTTTATCGTGAATTTGAGTTTTTCCACAACCCTAACTTAGGTTCTAATTGAATGCAAATTGGAGAAAAAGTTTTTACTTCGACGCAGAAATGTGGTGTGCTATGGAACGCTGAGACTGTGCCGGAAGATATTGACTAGAAGACTGCAGCCACTATCGTCGTTCGGAAGGACGAGAATTGAACTGGAAGTTGGAGAGACCCGAAGAACGACCCGGACTTACGAGAAAAAACTGTGTTGTCCACGCATCATTTTGAAGAGGGACACAATTTCAATTTTCAAAATATGTAGTATTTTTCAAGGAACCATACCTCAGTTTATTTATATTAATTTAGGTTATTAAAGAATATATATTCTTTAAGGGCTGATGATGGCAGAAGTGTTCTGCCGAAACATGTTCCATTAGTAATTTTACAGTTATTAAAGTTTCTAGAGTTCGACTTAGATATATTTAAATTTTAATTTAAATTTACTCCACCTGGATTTAAGAACATTCTTCTGGTTTACTGACAAGAAAGATAAGGAATCCCAAAAATTCAAAAAGAATAGAAAAATATTGTGAGATTCTGGTGAAATTTAAAAAAAATATTATGTCATTCAAGTCGGATAGTAAGTTCCTACCATCATATTTATTTCTACTTAAGTATAACAGTTCTTTGTTTTCTCTTTCTTTTTTCTTATCGTAGTTTTTTTAATAAAATTCTATTGACAACGATATACGCAGCACTGGCAGCTAACTGATTATCCATAATAATCCTTCCACTTTCCACAAAGAGCAGGATGCAACTTTTTGCGACCAATGGTAGCAAAGGACTGAAATTATTGTCAACACGTTCACACTCCAACGTTTCCAAACATTCGTTCGTCTCATTTCCCTTTGATCTTTTTATTTCTACCGCCCGGCTGTGGATAGCGTTCGATCGCATTCGTTTGCGCTCCACTCATTCGTCCCCCAATAAAATACGCTGCAAATGCACGTCTACACTTAAACAAGAAATTCTCGAGAATGCGAACGAGTGCGAACCAACGGTAACATTCGTCAGATGTATTCCCGGCTTAATGCAGAGAGCCCTCACTAACATTGAAAAGTGGTGCAGAAAGCAAGAGCATCGGGTCAGCCCAAGCAAAACAGTCCTTGTCCCAAAGCGACAGAAGCTTTCCTTGAAGTCCACGCTTTTAAATGGAAACCAGTTACACTTCTTCCAACAATTCTACAAATAAAGTGTATCTAGGTACGTTTGCTTGCTCAGGGCACATGAAATAAAAGACTCACCCAATGGATTTGTTTATAAGTTTTAGTAGAAGTTTTGTAGCATTGGTATAATGATATTCATTACATATTATGTATAATATTATATTTGTCTCTTGATATGTACAATAATAATGTACAAATTCCTTAATACGAAGCAGTCGTCAACAATATTGTACATCCATAAAAAGCGGAAACAACTTGCACTAATATTTTGTCATTATCAATGACAATTCTTTAATATAGTAAATAACTAACTTTTAAGCGGTTGACCTGATCCAGATATTTGATATCCCTGAGTTGAAGTTATTAGTAACGTCCGTTACCATTTCCGTTGCCGTTGCCGTTGCCATTTCCGTTGCCGTTACCGTTTCCATTTGGACGTACTGAGGGATATCCGTTGCCGTTACCGTTTTCGTTTCCATTTGGACGTCCGGATGGATATCCGTTGCCGTTGCCGTTGCCGTTTTCGTTACCATTTGGACGTCCTGATGGATATCCGTTGCCGTTGCCGTTTCCGTTACCATTTGGACGTCCTGATGGATATCCGTTGCCGTTTCCATTTGGACCTCCTGAAGGATATCCATTACCATTACCATTACCGTTACCATTTCCTCCTAACATCACATAAAACGCAAATATTTAATTTTTAGTAAATATTGTTTTATGTTAATCTGTATAAGTAAGTGCAAATTTTAAATCAGATAATATACTATATTTTAGGTAGGTAATAGTAATATGTGAAAAATATATTCAGTGCCAAATGCTGCTGTTAAAACATATTTTAATAAAGAAATTCATGTACCTTCATAACTGATTGTTGGTTTATAGCCTTCAGAATCTGCTTGATATTCTACAATCTGCGTCCTACCATCGGGCAACAGGACGTTGTACTCGCCAATTGCTACATCGCCATCTCTTGATTCCTGATGACCAAACTGCACACCATATTCGGGCGCACTTACTTCATAAGCGAATTCATATTGTGCGGGGCCCTAAAAACATAATGTGCAGATTTTAAAATGAACCATCACCATATTTATGAATTTTACATAGTTCTCTTCTCCGCCGTTTAAACCATTGCCATTACCGTTACTTGGTGGAAGATAAGCCGGTCCTGGTCGGAGACCATTACCATTTCCTATAAAATA
Source organism: Diaperis boleti (assembly GCA_963583935.1). Classification (NCBI taxonomy): domain Eukaryota; kingdom Metazoa; phylum Arthropoda; class Insecta; order Coleoptera; family Tenebrionidae; genus Diaperis; species Diaperis boleti. Next base: position 53,887,344 of record OY757244.1, read on the forward strand.
TGAATATGTAGTATGCTCTTTCTAACAACTCACAACCTACCGTTTCCATTACTAGGAACCCCATAGGTCACAATAGGCTGTCTACCATTTTCGTTACCATTGCTATATCCATTGCCGTTACCATTACCGTTAGTATTTCTATAACCGTTACCATTGCTATATCCATTGCCATTGCCGTTACCATTTTTAGGAATCCCATATCTCAAACTTGGTCTCCCATTTCCATTGCCGTTGCCGTTACCGTTACCATTTCTGTAACCGTTAGCATTTCCATTACCGTTACCATTTCCTCCTAAAATACAAGAACTCCATATATTAAACTTAGACTTCCGCCATTACCATTTCTATAACCGTTGCCATTTCCGTTGCCATTACCATTCAAGTGACCAATACCATTTCCATTTCCGTTTCCATTGAGATAGCCATTGCCATTGCCATTACCATTTGGTGGACCATATATCGGACTAGGTATTCCATTACCATTGCCGTTACCATTTTGCGAAGGCGGGCCATACAAAACTAGGGTTGTAGATCCTGCGTTTCCATTTCCATTATAACCATTTCCGTTACCATCTGAATAAACAGTCACTTTGTTAAACAATTTATTTGAAATGTCCGATTATAAAAATATGTATTAGTAAGAAGTTTAGAAACTTACTTTGGGATGGAGGTAGATAAGAATTCACGGGCGGCTCACCGTTGATTATGGTACTCCCCACCAGAAGTAATATTATAGTGTACTGAAATTATACATTTTCTTAAAACGATGTTAAGCGTTTAGATTATACGTTCAGAAATTAATTAAGGTAAGTATGTAAATATAATGAAATTAGACCGTTATAATCAACTAAAAGGAGAAGACACAAACATCAAAATAATAAATGATCAATTTGTATTACCTTCTGCATTTTTATAAATTTGTATAGACTAAACATAATATAACAATTTTTATTCCACCATAAATTAATTATTTAAACTAAAGTTGCAGAACTATGTTTGACTAGAAACAAAGGTATCTAAACCACTGAATGAAAATTCTGAAAGAAGCTCCTCTTTATATACGTATTCCATCATGATTAAATGCAACGGATCCGTTTTAGCAATTTTTTGTCTCCTGTCGTATTTTTATCGTGAAATAAACTTTAGTCCATAGAAAGTGTGACATTCAGCCAGTTTAGGAATCTTAAATGCTCAACATTGCAATTCCGATGTGCAAATCCACAATTTATTCACCGGCTTTTAAAAGTGTATCATCGTCGCGTCGCGTCGGTCAGTTGAAAATTGCATTATGCGGTATAGAAATATGTGTTAGTATCTTATGTCTATGAAATTGTAAGCAAATTTATAAGAGATAAAAATTGTAGAGTACATTGGTCCGATGTTTTGAGATCACAACGTCTTACAATTCACGCCCACCCATCCAAAAATTGAGCGTCCTGGCCGAAATTACAAATGTCTAAAAAGTGCGTTATATGCAAATGTGGCAGTCAAGCAGTGGTGACAGCCCTCTTGTGACCAACAGTTTTTTTTGCGGTTCAATAGGCTTAAAACCGATATATACCAAGGATCTTAAATATTAAACACACATAGTTACTTTATGATAAAAAATAAATTAAAATAGTACACACTGTGAATAGTTTCCGACAAGACAAATATAACGCTGAAAGAATGACTCAATCTATTGCGGAATTATATGAGAATGAAATTGAAAATCCTAAATTCCAAAATGTATATGTCAACAATGACACGGTCTGTAGAAAAGCAAAAAACAGCAACATAAATTATAACAAAAAGCAGTATAAAATACAAAACGATGAAAGAAGTTGATAGAAACGTCCCCAGAAATTATGAATACCCAGCCAGGCCTTTTTGTTTTCACCTACTTACGGCTGTGTCGACTGACAGCCCACTCCACTTTTTTTACATAATTGAATTAAAAAATTTAAATATATCTAATTGAATTAGTTTTTATGAATTAGTTCATTTTTTGTCTTGCAACGCTGAGTGGGATTTTATTGTTTTTAAGTTGCTGAAGTTTTAACATGAAAGGTTAAGAATAATAATAAAATTTCAGTACCTACAAAACTTGAAAACGCAAAAATTAATTATGTTCATTTTACTTTGGTTATTATTCTTAGTATATCAATACATTACTTAATACTACTAAACTCTTATAAAACGATAAAATGGTACCTTTTTCTCATAAAAACTAAAATTTAATGATGCTTATTACCTACAAACAGGTACCTTACTGCAACTATAATTAACTTAAAAAAAATTACCCGAGTTATATAAATAAAAAACAAAATTAACATAAGACAGCTAAAAAAAATACGAGTGTGCTTTAGACCACACGACTGAAGTAAAACTTCAGTTTGCCATTGTGAAAGTGCTCTTAATTTATGTAAGTTTATAAATGGAGCTAGAGAATCCTGAATTAATACTGTCTGCAGTATTGGATAATGCATGTTTCAATTTGTCGTCAGCGAAAAGTCGGCAATCATGTGTAGCGACTAAGATAAGTAGCGCAATTGCATACAAAACTGACAAATGGCTGTAATGTGTGAAGTGCCTTTTCACAACGGAGAGGACGCGGGTTCGAATCCCGTTAAGGCAAACATTTTTTCTATGAATTGATTGTTATTAAAACTTCCGTTCGCTTCGCCCGATCACACTTTTCGTAACGCTTTCGTCAGACATTCATCAGATTACTCCCCAAGTCAAGTGTCCGTAAAGAAGTTTTACTTAAAAAAAAAAATTGTATGCAACAATTTAATACTTATTTGTTGTTCCGTTTAATGTAATTAAGAAATTATTGTTTATTATCTAATTATTATTAATTGTTTTAGAATTTTTAAGTCTTAAGTTCAAAATCATTGAAATTAAAATGGAACCACCTCCTTTATTGAAGCCGGTGAAGAATACAACTAAAATATCGTTGACTAAAAATTTGAACTTAAAATGGAGACGAAAAAATCGAAGCTTATGCATTTATTTACAGTAAATTTTTTTAGTGTTTAGATTGTAACATATGTACTTTTAATTATGAATCAGTTGTGGTAGAATGTTGTGCGGCAACGATTTCAAACGTTAATAAAGTGTAACTGTATAAGTAAAGTCCAAACGTTCTTTTAAATTTCACTTAAAATTATCGTCTTTTCTTACCCACTTTAAAATTTGCTGACATTCATGTTTTTTTGGACCAAAAATATCTATTTATATGCTTTGAGCTACTTTATATTTTGATCAGCTTTGGAATTTCATTATTTTGTGAATGACGATCAAAATTTTTGTCATTTTAGCCCTTTATGTTATAATTTCTTCTGATTTTTTTTTTATTTTCAATACACATTTTGAAGATGTGCACATTATTTTTACCATCACAATAGTAAGTGATTATTCTTGTTGTCATTTTTAGCATTTTAGCTATACTGGTAAGTTTGATAATTTTTACTCAAAATATTGGTTGAAAATTTAGACATTCTCTGTCTTAGAGAGCAAAGGCCCCAAATTTTTCGGGTAGCATTGGCAGTTGCATGGGAAACTCTACAATAAAACCTCAAAGTCAGGGTGGAACAGCATAATATGCCAAATACTTCCTTTGCCAGTGAGGTAGGACTGGTCACTAATATGTGTCCGCACGAGCACCTTGCGCGCTCGTGTTCCAATTAGCCTTCTCACAGTATGCGGGGCCTGCTGTGGGTGATCTTAATCTCCCCAGCTACTCATTGAAATCGCATGCACCAGGGTAAAAAAGAAACAGACACGGAGGAAAGTCTCACTAAAATGTCCGACATATGTATATGGGATAAATAAAAACAGAAGATTCGTGTATTCATTTATTACCAATAATATTGTATTTGCTTCATAATATGTACAGTTTCATATAAGATTACCTATCAATATATTACAAAAATCAGTAATAAATTATAATAAATCATAATCCTTAAAACAAAACAGTCGTCATCATTTTTGTACATTCATAAAAAGTCTAAAAAAAATCAATCACAAATCTTTGATGCCTGATACAGCCTTAAAACAGCATTTAAAAATTAAACTAAATTTTAAGCAATTAATATGTTTCGAATCCTTAGTAACCTCCATTAGCTGGGCGCCCTGACGGATATCCGTTACCATTTCCATTTGGAACTCCTGATGGATATCCATTACCATTTCCGTTACCATTTCCACCTAATTAGATTAACACAAAATAACTGCTGTTTCAACTGCTAACGTTTCAAATAAAGTACACAATGATACGTTTTGGAAAGGAAATTACGACCTTCACTGTTAGTGTCAAAAAGTTTTTAAAAAATCTAATACAATAATCAAAAAAAATCCCGTACCTTCGTAACTGATTGTTGGTTTGTAGCCCTCAGAATCTGCTTGATATTCCACGATCTGCGTCCTACCATCGGGCAACAAAACGTTGTATTCCCCTGTTGCTACGTCGCCATCTCTAGATTCTTGATGACCAAACTGTACTCCATATTCGGGAGCACTTACTTCATAAGAGAATTCGTATTGTGCGGGGCCCTAGAAATACGTAATAAGCAGGGTTTAAAATTAATAATCAAATTGTAAATTTTACATTGCTCTCTTCGCCGTTTAGACCATTGCCATTACCATTACTTGGTGGAAGATAAGCTGGTCCGGGTCTTACACCATTACCATTTCCTATAAAATATGGATAATTTCATCTTTTTAACAACTGAAAACATACCATTTCCATTACTAGGAGCCCCATAGGTCACACCAATTTGCCTACCATTTCCATTGCTATACCCATTGCCATTGCCGTTACCGTTAGTAGGAACCCCGTATGTCGAACTTGGTCTTCCATTTCCATTAGCACCATTTCCATTACCGTTACCGTTACCATTTGCTCCTATTATGGGAACTCCATATATGGAACTTGGCCGTACGCCATTCCCATTTCCATTCCCAATCCCATTTCCATTTCCATTTCCATTTCCATTTCCGTTTCCGTTTCCGTTTCCGTTTCCGTTTCCATTTCCATTTCCATTTCCATTACCATTACCATTACCATTACCATTTCCGTTACCATTTCCATTTCCATTTCCATTTGGTGGACCGTATATCGGGCTAAGTCCTCCATTACCATTACCTCCATTTCCGTTACCATTTTGAGTAGGCGGGCCATAAACAATTAGGGGTGTAGATCCTCCGTTTCCATTTCCATTGTTACCATTACCGCCGTTACCGTCTAAATAAACAGTCCCTTTGTTAAACCATTATATAATTAAAACAATTAAGAAACTTACTTTGAGATGGAGGTAGATAAGAATTCACAGGTGGTTCACCGTTAATTATGGTACTCCCCACCAGAAGTAGTATTATTGTGTACTGAAATTGAGGTAAGTATTAGCAGTAAAAAAGAACAATTACAGTCAACTCGAATGAAAAAGACACAAGCATAAAAATCATAAAATATAATAATAATCACATTTGCATTACCTTCTGCATTTCGAAAAAATTGTATAGACTACACATGTAACACTTTTTATTCCACCATAAATTAATTATTTAAGCTGAACTTAACAGAACTATGCTTGACTAGAGACAAAGGTATCCAAACCAGTGAATGAAAATTCTGAAGAAGCTCCCCTTTATATATCTATTCGATCATGATTCAATGCATCATCTTAACGGATCTATATTTGCATTTTGTGTCCCGTCGTATTTTTATAGCGAAATAAACTTTAGTACATAGAAAGTGTGACATTTCAGCTAGTTTAGGAATCTTAACTGCTCAATACTGTAACTCAGATGTGTAAATCAACAATTTATTCACCGGTTTTAAAAGTGTATCGACGGTCGACTGCCAGTTGCATTATACCATTGAATAAAAGGAATTGTAGGCTAGACTCCCTCATTCAACGATTATACGGTATAAGAATATGCCTAATAATCTTATGTCTATGAAATTGTCTTCAACGATTATTATGCTGTGTAGTGAGTTAATTAGTTTTGGAACTGGAAAATAAGAAAAATTGTGTAGCATTGTGTTGATAAAATTGACGATATTACCGCCAAATGTAATTTCTTGGCTTTTGTTTATTGCCGTGTAAATGTCAAAAACCAATTATTGATTATGTTTTAAAATTTATGCGGAAAAATTAAATTTTTATCCTGTGTTTGCCTTTCTTTCATTATTAAATTATTTATTATAAATAAAAAAAAAACATACATAGTGCATACCTATAAGGTTGTACGTAATTTAATAATTACTGTGCTAGACCATCGAAATGCGAATTCATACTTATAGGAATAAAATCGAAAATGTTTGGATTAAAATTTACAATTCTGGGAGTTAAATTGACTATTCTATTATTAAAATTGACGTTTTTTTTATGAAGATGGGGAATTAAGAACAAGAAAAGTGTTTCAAAATTTTTCATCAAAATCAGACTCCCAAACCTCGTAAAGAAAACCACTTTTTAGTAAAATGAGCAATTTGGTGGTTCTCGGCATCTCAAACCACACATACAGAGTGGTCCAACTAAAACTTTCCACCTGGAATATCTTGTAAATATGTAGACTAGCCGTGAAAAGGCGATTATTTTCGAGGAGGACACGTAACGCGATGTGACCAACCCTCTAAAACTTCAAATGGCACTAGAGGTCAAAAGTTGCATCATTGCAAGTGTACTTCAAGTAGCTTTGCACATTGTTATTTTTTTTTTTAATTTTTACCAATCAATCGCATCCTAACAGTGGCAGATATGAATTTTTAGAAAAGTTCTTTTTAAAAATTTACTGCGCACAAGTAAAAAAAGGTTTATGACCTTACCAACTGAAGTGACAGCTATCACAAATCCAGATTTGTTTTTGGTAAATCACTCGGAAAGTTGAAAAAATTCGAAGCATAATTTCAAATTTCTATTGTTTCACTACAGGCAAATTCACAGAAATCGGTAAACAATAAAATTATGTTAAAAAATGCTGGAATTGTCCTCCGCCAACCTCCATGCAAATATACAAACGATTCTCAAATTTATTTCGTACATGGAGAAGTTTCGGGCTCTTTCACATTCATCGACAATACGTTGACGTTCCCAAGTTTTCGGGCGGAGTTGCATATTTGTTTTTTTTTTAGATTTATATGGTATATTTTATTTTATGTGGTAAACTGATAAAAACAACCATAAATATTGTTTAAGTATTTTCCCATTTCTATTCAAATTCTTCTCTCCATTGTATTCCGGTTCTTTTTTTTTGTTTGTTTCTTATTCTTTCTTGTCTGACGCACATGCGACAATTTTATTATTAAAACTGATCTTGTTTAAATCAACAGAATAACTTCAATAATTCCATTATCAATTTACTGTTTTAATTTTTCAATTAATTTTTTCTATCCAACATTATTTTAACGTCAAATGTCACTTCTTTCACTTATAATGATTTTATTATTTATCACGTTTATACTACTGAAATATAGTTTAAACAAACTATAATAATAATAATAATAATAATAATAATAGGACTTCCACAAAATTCCACCACCCAAAGCCAGCGATGTAGTTGCAGCGGACGAATCACTCGATAGAAACCTCCCTGAGGATCCAGACATCCTGCTCCTGAACGAGATGGTCTATCGAGAGGCGACGAGGCTTTCTTCTTCGGTCTCACGTGGTGAGAGCACTGAAGCTGAGAGGAAATTCGAATGTCGCCTTGAAAAGATAGACAAGAAGATAGGAACCGCAAGGCAGGATATTTCTCAAATTCAGTGTGTGATGGAATTCATCAAAGAGATGAAACCTTTCACGCCAAAAATCCCGCGCATCGCGCGTCTTTTTCGCCGGACCCATCATACACTGAATGCAGCGGTGCTTGCTGTTGAGAAGCAGCACTGCATGGATAGAGTTCGCAGTCTTGTGGCTGCAAGAAAGTCCCTGGTAAGGAGTAGGCGAAGGTTGGTCGAGAACAACAAGTTCAAGACAAATCCTTCGAGGCTCTTCCAGCGGGCAAACTCTATCCCAGAGAAATTGCCGGCGGTGCAGGAGTTCGAAGTCTTCTGGAGGGAAATATACGAGGGGTCGAAACCGTTGCGTGAAGACACTCCAGCCCTTGCACAATTTGAGAACTTCGTAAGAAGATCTCAATTAAGACCAGTGGTGTGCAATCCGATAACCCCGGAAGAAATTGGCGAGACCTTTAAGGGAATCAAAAATTTTGCCGCACCAGGCCCGGGCGGAATTAATACCTTTTGGTGGAAGAAATTCCGAAGCACGCACAAGCGTCTGGCCGGGGTATTTAATTCCTGGCTTAATGGTGAGCGGCCCATTCCGGAATGGGTTGTCGAGGGGCGAACCGTTTTACTACCTAAAACGGGTGATTTGTCTCAGCCTCAGAACTACCGGCCAATAACTTGCCTAAATGCGTGCTACAAGATTTTCACCAGACTCCTGTACTACCGAATATTCCACGCTATTAACACGGTGTATTCGAAAATTTTCGAACAGCGAGGCTGTAAAAGGGGCGTGGACGGCTGCAAGGAAAACCTGCTGATCGATAGGAGCGTCACGCAGGATGCCGTCCAATATAAGCGCAACCTATCTATGGCTTGGATCGATTATCGTAAGGCATTCGACACAACATCTCACGAGCTGATTATTCACTTGCTCGAATGTCTTGCGGTACCCGATACATTGGTGAGATGCATCAAACAACTGATGTCACTCTGGAAGACTCGGTTCTCGATAACATCTCGACGGGACCGAGTTCAGACAGAGTTGATATCATTCAGAAGAGGAGTATTCCAGGGAGATTCCTTGAGTCCTCTTCTGTTTTGCATCTCACTGTTGCCGCTGTCCGTAGCCTTGCGCGGTGCAAAGGGTTATAGCTGTGGTACACCCGGTAACCGGAAGCATAAGATCACGCACTTGTTTTACATGGATGACTTGAAAGTGTATGCTTCCGGAAAGCAAGAACTGACGCAGTCATTGCGCATAGTGCAGGAGTACACAGATGCTATTGGCATGGAGTTCGGTTGGGACAAATGCGCTCAGGTTCATCTCAAAAGAGGACGATGCGAGTATTTCGATGAAGATGCTCAACTCATTGACGGAAGCGTTCGGAGAGACTTACAAGTACTTGGGTGTGGAGCAGTGCCACATCCAAGCGTCGCACCAGGTAAAAAAGTCTCTCTGCGGCAAGTACAAAAATCTACTCCGACGAATCTGGTCGTCAGAGCTTTCGGGGAAGAAGAAGATTTTTGCCACAAATATGCTTGCCGTTCCGATCCTCCTCTACTCATTTGGAGCAGTTAAATGGTTGGTAGATGAGTTGAAGCAGATTGATCGGGATACTCGAAAAATGATGCATCTACAGAGCAGTTTGCATCCAAAATCGTCCGTTCCGAGGTTATATGTTCCACGAAACCAGGGAGGCCGAGGACTTTTGAGTTTGGAGTGTCTTCATAACAGGGTAATCTTGGGTATAGCCTGTAAGATCATCCAAAGTTCAGACCCCTTGTTGCTTCTTGTCAGGGATCACGAGAGGCGGGGAGTCGGGGCATTTTTATTTAGGGCGGCATAAAGAGCAGCAGATGAACTCGGTCTTGACTTTGACGTTGAGCGAGCTCGGCCACATTCTATTACCGAGCTCAATTTGCTCCGTCTTACAGCCCACGTCAGAATCTCTGAGCAAGATATGCTCATGAGAAGACATATGGATAAGTCAATGCATAGTGTTTTCTTCAAGAACATTGAAAACCTTGGCTTATCTAAAAGGCATACATTTGCCTTTCTGAGATCAAGTGGACTGAAGTCTGAGACTGAGGGATTCATTTGCGCAGCGCAAGATGGTGTAATTAACACCTTGGTCTATCGCAGCCGCGTGATGGGTATAGAGGTGCCGAATGTGAACTGTAGGGCTTGTCACAGAGCCCCTGAAACAGCAATGCATATATTGGCGGCATGCCCAGTGTATGCAGCTTCGGCCTATATCCATCGCCACAATGCGGCGTTGAGAGTGTTATACTTTCATTTAAGACACCATTATGCGATAGACCAGACACCAGTGCTGCCCTATGTCCCGAGCGATATTGAGTCCGTTGTGGAGAACGAAAGGTGCCGAATCTATTGGAACTTCTCGTTCTCCACCGTCAGGCAGATAACAGCGAACAAACCTGACGTGGTTCTACTGGACCACTCCTCGAAGCAGATGTTTGTTATTGAATTTTCGGCGCCTGCTGAAAATAACATCTGCGTCAAGGAGGAGGAAAAGCGGACAAAATATCAAGACCTGCTCTTTGAACTTAGAAGGCTGTACTCAAGTTACTCAGTGAAGCTCGTCGTTTTGGTAATTGGGTGCATGGGAGGCATCAAGGACTCGCTCGTCTCCAATCTGAAAATCATTCCTGCCTGCCGTAAACCGGCAGAGACCCTTGCGGCTGGAATGCAGAAAGCGGTCATCTTGGGGTCGTTGCGTCTGCTCAGGGCACATGATTCACGGGATTCATAGCTACTTACCTCATGGTTTTGAGGAGTGGCTATGATGTACGAATAGGACCTGACCAGCAAGGAACCCCGTGAAGGTCGGAATCACGGGGAGCTCCTACTGGTCAATGCGCAAAAAAAAAGGACTTTATTAAGAAAGAGGCGAAGTCTAGCCTAAGCTATTCGCACTTAACCTCAAATAACAAAAATAAACCTTAAAGAAACAAAGAAAAAATATAAATATATATATATATATATATACCTATTACAAACATGATAAAAAAATCATGCATATACATAATGGTTAAAAATACCATTTGGTGCCATTTATCTAAATATTGATAATTAAATATTAATTAAATATTAAGGAGATAATCTTTAATTTTCGTCCGAAAGCTATTCAAATTGTAATTCCGTCGAAATAACTCTATTGAATTGTATGTTTTGATACAGTTGTAGGTAAACGATCTTTCAAACAGCGCAGTTTTAAATGCTGGCATGGAAAGCTCATAGACACGTCGTACCAGAATACCATGACAACTCCTTCTAGAATGAAATTTCTCTCGTAGGTATGGAGGTGAAGAAGCGGCAAGCATTTTAAATATAAATATGGCAAGATGATATTTGAAAGTGTAATTAATTTTTAACCACCCTAGATCTTTTATTTTTTGAGATATATGATCGTATTTTCTTAATTTGTAAACGAATCTACAACAAGAATTTTGTATTTTTTGCAATCTCAATTTGGCTTTGAAGTCAAAACAGGGGTAGTAAGCAATAATACAGTAATTTAATAACGATAAAACTAGACTTTCGCACAACTTTTTACGCAGTTTGAAATTTAAAATGCTGTAATGACAGTATAATACTTTTAAAGCAACATATGTTCTTTTCACCAACGAGTTAACGTAATTATTGAAACGCAAGTCATCATCAATGATTAATCCTAGATTTTTTGTGCTGTCCACTACCTCCACTTTGGTGTTGCCGATCTTTAAGTTAATCTGTTTCTTTAAAACTTCCCTCATCTGCTTTGAAGACAAGCACAGTGCTTTACATTTACTGGGATTTAACTGCAAACCTATTTGCAAGGATCGAGAAGCCAAATTACCTAAGTTTTCATTTATAGAATTGCAAGCAGCAGAGATTTCATTAGGATCAAAGTGCATGTATAACTGTGTATCGTCGGCATAGGCATGCATTGTTATGTCATTCGATGGAATCAGTAGTTCAGATGTGTAAATAAGGAATAAAAGCGGTCCTAAAATGGAACCCTGTGGGACGCCGGAGGTGACGGATCCGATGCTAGAAGAAACATTGTTAATAATGACAGTCTGTCTGCGGTTTAATAGATACGACTTGAAGAACAAAATAGCAACTTTATCAAATCCATAGTACTGCAACTTTGCACAAAGCAACATATGATCGATAGAATCAAAAGCTTTGGAGTAATCCAACAGCACTAAAATTGTCGCATTGCCTTTGTCAAGCGACCTAAAAATCAATAACCTTTTCAAAACTTTTCACGTCATAATTTAAACATTCTTTAAGCTAAGAACCCCAATGTAATTCATTAATTGTATCATTAATCTCTTGTAAAATTAGGGCTGAAGATGGAAGTAGTTGTGATTTACGTTTATTAAAGTTTGTTGTATTAAAGTATAAGTATTTAAATTTTAATTTTATTATTGTTTCTATTTTCTCTTTCCTTGTAGTTTTCAGTACTGTGATAACCCCCCTTTACATTACCGCCACTTTTTAAATTTGAACATGAAATGAAAGGTCCATAGCGTCACAAACGTCAAATTTGAAAATTTGAAACAAACCGCGAACTTTAAAGGTTGGCCAATAATCGTCTGACAATGAAAGAAAAAGCAGAACCCTACGTTGTGTTTTTTTTGACAAGACAAGCAATGGCGGGACATTCAAACTTACCCAAAAAAAAACAAAACCTCAGATTCTTTGGATACATGGCGAGAGCTAATCAGGGGTGGAGCGTAAATTGATAACACAAAAATTATGGTTTCAAACATTTATTCAGTTTGAACAACTTGGAGTGTCTTGAGTTTGATGATTGCGTACTGTGGTTAACAATTTCTAGTGTCTTCTAATTAAGTTGGTAACAATGCGATTTCGTAATGTTAACAAAAATGATTCAAGTAATAAATTACAGCTGAAAATTTTACATGATTTCAACAGAGTAACAATTTAGTTCTTCAGAAAAATAATAATATATAATACAATTTAACAACCCTGCTGTACATGATGTGTGAGGTTAGGTCAGCTAAGTTTATTCCACCATGAGCTTTTGCAGTTTACAGGAATTTACAACAGACAGAAACAATGAAATATCTGCGCCCAAAGAGGGCCTCTTCGCTCCTGAGAGGGAAAGACAAGAATATTGAAACGCGTGGAATTATTTAAGTGGGGTATATATGAGTCGGAGAGTGATAGACAACATGTAGAGCAGATAAAAAGCCTAAAGCGAGGTGAACGCGACGTCTGTCAGTGAGGCAAGATTGTAGAGAGTTTACTATCATGGGGGAAAAGCTTGCACATCCAACGGACCAGGAGAAATTAGTTTGTTACTGAATTGTCCTTGACATACTTAGTTTCCTGTCTTTCTTTAGGCTGGTCCAAACCAAGTTAGTTAGCAGAACCTATCTCTAGGACTATTCCTTTGGTTGTTAAGTATTTTAAATATTTGTGAAGCAAGCAATTTGTTAGTAGCCCGAAAACAGTACTGCAACTTCAACTTCGTAGCCTCAGGAGTTAATAGCAACTTCCTTTTCTGGGTACCCCGTAGCCCAAGAGACAACGCAAAGTCGAAAACGACTTGTCTCCCACCTCCCAAAAAAGTGATAGATGTCAGTTACGAGCGAACGACGAGAGCGGAAATCGCAAGGGGGCGCAAAACAACATAACGATAAGGCACTTTTTCAGAACTCCGACATTCGGCGTGGCTCTTTGCCGCTTTGTGTTTTTTATTCGTCAGTTGTTACTCAGTGCTGGTTAATTCAAGTCAACAGAGACAAAATAGCTTTTTAAACGACCGCAAGCTGCTGTCGACCTCATACCGAAAGACAGGTATTAAACGATTTATCTGAGTGGCAATCTAGTTATGTTAAGTTAGAGCATCACTTTGTCTCAAATTGAACGCGCCTGTGGTTCGGGCTCTGGACCTAGAAGTCAACAACACATTTGAACTTTCTGAAATAGACAACAATAGCTAAAAACAAATTACAACAACGACTTTAGCAAGTTATTCGCGGTGCCTGTGACTCATGAGTTTGGTAATTTATGCTACAGCAGAGAAAGGAGAGCTAAATGCAACTGATACGAAATCTCTGGGTTCGCGCGAGGTCCACGGAGTAACAATAGTGAACATTATTTTAAACAAAGGCTAGACTTCTTAACAAGTAGACATGTAGATACAAAGGCTGCATGACTTCGTTTTCATCATGGTGGGTTTTATGACGTCCCTAGCAGACAAAATGGCCGACTAACGGTAAAATTTGAAATGGTTTTTATCTAGGAGTTTCTGGTATGCACGTGGAACAAACGCTGGTCAATTTCAGGGACATCTCATTATGTCGAGTATGACAGGGAGAAATATATCGAATAAAGGTTACCTGTAACTATGTTGGCTGGCACCACACACACGATTGTTAATTTAAATTCAACCGATCCTTCTGGTAACGTAAACTTTCGACAATGCAATTTAAACATAAAGCACACTCAACTTTAAAAACAGGGGAACTCATAGTGGAATAAAATCAGATAAAAACAAAGAAATAAGCGTTAGTTACGACTTGATGCTTCTAACGTTAAAAGTGGAATTAATGTAATGGCCGCCGGTCCTCCTTCCACCACCTAGCAGGGACGCCAACCGTCGTTTTAACCACAACTTCTGCTGGATGTTGCTAACTTCAGAGCAACTTGCCGGATAGTCAACTTGAAGTATTCCTATGCATCGTATGATGTATTTTGGGGATATCTCAGTACAGATTTTTCGTTTTCTGGATGGTCGTTTAATTTCCAGGTTTTAATTCTCAATCTTTCAGATAATTCGTTCCAGAAGTTTTAAGTTTTCTATCATCTTTCCCAAAGTATCAAGTTTTCATTTTACTAGACTTGGAATTCAATAGTTTTAATTTAATAAACTAAATAAGTTTAACAGCTTCTAGGTTCTCAGTTTTCAGGTTTTCGCATTGTTAGATTTCATGTTTTCTAATTGTCATTATTGCCCATTTACTGCTTTACCATTTTTAATTTTTTACTATTTCTTTCTCCTTAATCTTCATTAGGTCATCTTCTTCGTCCTTTGGTACTTAACATTTTTTAAGGGTGCTCAGATTTTCAAATTTATTGACCGTCTAAGTTTTTGTGTAACAAGTTTCTGTTTCTGAGGATTTCAGGTTTTCGGATTTCCAGCTTTCGAAATTTTCATGTGTTCAAGTTTGCAGGTTCTTAGTTCTTCATTTCAGGTTCTCATATCTTCTATCTATCTGTATGTCGAAGGTCAAGTGGGCGAACGCAAAAAACATGCTTCAACACGAAAGAAAAAAACGGGTAAAAGATAGTTCCTTTGGCGAGCACGCGTCCGACCGTTACCACCCGTCCAAAACTACGTCCCTCGCAATTTGGCCAATTAATTTATCACGGTAGTGGTTGAACTGCAAGTAGAAGCAGTTTTGTAGTTTCGAAAGCAGATTTGAAAGGTTTTGGTTATCACGTTAGAAAAACGTGTTAACATCATGGCCGAGCAGGATTCGGACCGATCCGACCAGAAGATCCAATTACTTCACGGACTGTAGCCCCCTTCAAATTCTATCCTTAAGAGAAGCATTCCACGAGTTAGTTCCCTTCAAAGTCGCGAGCCAGGGACAAGCAGAAACACTCCTGCGATTTCCAGCGAGCAATGAAGAACAGATAGTTCTCCAATATTCAATAGTCATACTATCTATCTATGGTCTAACATGGTCACTTGCGATGGTACTTGCCAGTCCCTTATATGTTTTTAAATCTCTTGTGTCGCGAGAGTGATGTCTATCACAGTCTGCACCTCGAGGTGACAAACGTAGGTTCGCTCCCTCGATTGAGTATTCCTAACTTTGTGCTCGTAAGATATTACGTCCCCTCCAAAGTTCAGACTGACCTGTACGGCCGTGATGTCCCGGTTGCAGTAGCCCGTCAGTTGGAAGGCGTCTTGTTGACCTGAAGCATAAACACAAGTTCTGGGTCTTTCTTTGGGGAACCCCACGTAGGTGGTCCCTGTGGTTTTGTCGCCCATGCCGCAGACCCGGTTGCCTACGCACTACGGTTCTTGTAGAAGGGCTATTGTTATCTGCTTTGCTGTCAGGTGACAACTTAGGGTGACAGCCGCCTCCCGACAGCGGTGGAGGTTTGCTTGGATTAGTGTGCAGTCTTTGCCCATTAAGCCGGATCCACACTATCTATAGAATCGTCGAGTTCACTTGACGTGCCCTCGGCGTCCGCATTATGAGTAGGGGTTATGGTCCCCTCCCTACACTCCTAGAAGATTCATCAGCAGTGCTTACTTCCATCGCCGTCGGTGCTGGTTCCACAGCCGGCGTTGGAGCTTGTTGCGCCTGCTGGGGCTCTTCTTGGGTCCTAACAATCTTTAACGTGAGTCATCCTGACATGTAGTCGACTCTATCGCTTTTAGTTGCCTGGATGTTTCTTTTACTAGACATGAGTCCGAAAATAAGGAGTGTACCCAAAGGTTCCTCCCGTTCGGCCTCATGGAAGAGGATGCATCCTTTTAAATTTGTCTATTTATTTTGGAGCTCCAGTCGTTTAAGGACCTGCTCAGTGGACACCGGTTGACCCGGAATCCACAGAGTCGCCTTGCACAGTCTGGGCAGCTCCTCAACAGATATAGTTGTACGCTGAGCCCCCTTCCAAAGATCTCGGAGGTTCGCTACAGCTGGCTGTAGCCAATTACGGGTATGCATGTCTCTGCAGGTTATCCTAAGGTCACCGTCTGCAAAGACGCACCCGTCAAAGGCGGGGATTGAATCTTCTGGTCTTGACCCATAAAGGGTCTAGACGAAAAGTCCCTCGATCCTTTCCCGCATAATTCGTGACTTACTCTCCTCGAGTTGGCACCGAGGATCTTTCCGGTCGATGACCGCCAGGCGAAGGTGGCTGGTGGTCATTTCCCGGTAGCTAGCGTCTCTCTTGGTCCTTGCGGTTCCGGGTCTAGGCTGCTGTTGCAGGTGCTTGTCGCCGCCCCTGTGTGGCCTGTCTTCGTTGCGGCTGCCACTGTTGTCGTGAGCGCTGGCCTTCGACCCTCCTAGCTCGCTTTCCGCGATCTTTTGCCTGGCTCGAGCCGTCGGAGCGCAATCGCTTGCCAGTCGCCCCTCCTCCTTGCGACGTAGTTGCCACACGAGACGTCAACGCTCCTGCCCCACCCAAATGTGTCGTCTGTCCCGTGAGACGCCCGGCTGCTCATACGTCAGCTAATTTTGCTGCAGGGAGGGCTCCTTCACGCTTCTGCCTCTTCAGCTTCCTCCTTTGACTTCCGGAGAGCTTCTTCTTGTGACTTTGCAATCCTTGGTCGTCTTGTTTGTCTATACTTTGGTTTTATGTTTCATCTCCCACCCACCACGGAGCCCCATTTGGGGACGTCGCACTTCGAACGTCAGGGCTACTTGAGAGATATAGCCCCCAGGAGGTTGTTGCCCACGCGGTCGCATGCCCCAATCCTACCCAAAGGCTCACCCCGTCGGCCCTATGACGGGACGACACAGCCGATTGATCGAGGTCGGTTAATCTCGACCGTCCGTCTAGGGTGAAAACCGGACCACAGTGGCGTGTTGCCCTTCCATGGCCGTAGCCAAGATCAGGTTCAACCACAAGGATTCCTTCATTCACCAGCACGGGTCGCCACGCACGGCACAAACACACCTGTGCACCTGTTGTAACGGTCTGGCAAAGATTACTCTCATAAACTCAAAATGATAAGTTTTGAGTGAGTAATCTCCACCGTTACTATGCCTCTCCACATCATCGCTAGGGAACCTGTTCTCCTATACCCAGAGCATGTAGACGGCCCAAACCATGGAAACGACGGAAAACCAAAATTGCAAGTTAGGAATGGATTCCACCAGGATACAACAGAGGGTGGTACTGGTTACCGTTCCCGACGGATGGACACCCTCCAAAGTATAACTACTCAAACCGGAGAAACGTTCAATAGAGAAGTTCATTCGACTTCTCTCACCTGAGAGAGGAAGTTCATTCGGCTCCTCTCACCTCGGAGAGAAAGTTCATTCGGCTTCTCTCACTAAAGAGCGAACTAGTCCAGGGTTCGTTCATTGAACTAAAGACCAAGTGGTGTTTTCCCTTGGTATTCAAAGCGGCCAGGTGTGTACCTGATCCGCTATTTCCCTTACAAAGACCGTGGGTCTTGTAGAGTGGACTTCGCGGCCCCGTGAGGCCCCCTTCGCGACAGTTTACGTATAATCCGCATTCCTTGCATTCAAGAATTCCTTCGGTTGACGTATTAAAGTTTACCTTTAGTAATTAATATTGTTGGAAAGTGTTAATTTGTTTATTATTGAATAAAAGTTAATTTGACGTATTTGAAGTTTGTTGTTTTAATTTCTATTCCTTTAAAAGAAAACCCCCGACACATAAGCGTGTCCCGGCTGCAGTCAAGTGAACCTTTTGTCTCCACTGAGAACTACCTGGTGCAGTGTGCAGCCCCCATACGGTCAAGAGTTTTAATTGTTTTCCTTTATAAACAATTTGGCGCCCGAGATTTGCAAGAGAAGTTATAAAAGATTTGACGTTTTAGTTGATAATTCCGACTAAGCTCGGAATTAGTGTGAGGAAGAAAATAGAGGTTAACAGGTTGTCATTCAAAGTGACACCCTTCATACGGGAGCTGTCACACTGTGCACCTGCAACACCAGTCACCATGTTGCATGGGAAAGTTTTTATAGTGGTACTTCATCCACGCGGCAAGTCACTTAAGCCTAGCCCCCGTGCCCCTTGTCTGCACACAGGCGGTTTACGGTATGCGTCCCGAGCTGGTCCGCGGCGAGGGGCTTTCGTTCAGCGCAGCGGGGGATTTAGACCCCGGACCTCCCTACTAGCCCTCCACTAGACCGTGAAGACTCTATCCATTCTCCTATCCGCCACCTGGAAACGCGCCTGGTAGGTAGCTCAACCCCCAGGAATTCAGAATCAATTTTATTTAGTAACATGTACGTAACTACACATATCGAACAGTGCAATATAGATAGACGATACCAAAAGTGATTATAACGTCATAAAAAAAATGTTTTCCGTAAAAAATATAAAAGTAAGGTAACTGTTATTAACAGGATAATACAGTAAAAATAACTAAATGGCTAAAAATCGAACTTCTAGAACGCGTCTCTTCTAAATTGTGATTTTGCACTTACAGTGTTTTCCCATTACATGGCAGCCCTGGCCGTCACGTTCAACGGATCTTAACCCGATAAAACATGTAAGGGATAATATGCTGGAATAAGCCAGCGCCAACTAGGTCGCCAATAACTACATATTATGGAAGAACTTTTACATCAGCTAGAACTGTCTTGGAACGAACTTCCTTAACCTGACAACGATTATCTAATTCCAAGCATGTCTCGAAGGGTTGCGAAGTGTTATTGCATTACTATTTTTTTATATGAATTTGTAAATAAATTTGGCTGGTCTCCTTTTTGATGATGATGATGAACTCTTTTTTTATTAATTATTTCCCTCATGATGTTGCAATTTTTTTAAAGTGATTAAGTAATAAGTAAAAACCCGGTTAAATTAAAGTAACATGTGCTGCGGCACAATGGAAAATTGTTAAATTTAAATTAACTGATTTAATAATTATTGTGGAGTTATATGACGATAAAGTTGAAAATTCAAAACCGAGAAAATTGCGAATGCAGCTACTGTAAAAAAAGTAGAAGAGATAGCTATTTAAGTAACAAGGAATGTAAGGACGTATTATAACATTGAGGTAGACATGTACAAGCCAAGGCGAAGCTGCGTCTTGTGGCAGCCGAAAATGTTATTCCGCGTTATCTTATTTTCCGGCTCCCGACTCAAATTTATTTTTCTAGCTTCCGATAATAATGAGGTAGTATACAAAATTTTGAAACTTTTTTTATAAATGAAACTGCTTAAAATAGAGGACTCCTATTTTTCGTTTTGCTTAAATCATAACCGTTTTCATGAAATAAATTAAAAACTATTTCGCGGGCGAATAACTACGTCATTAGTTTCCGAGCATAGAGGGAGTAAGAGCGAAAAGGAAAGAATTTCTAATAAAATGAGTGAGAGTGAGAAATAGAAAGGCGTAGGTCCTCACTTAATTCAGATGCCGGCCACTAGAAACGTATTTTAAACTAGTACAGTTCTCTCATAAAAAATTAAACGAATTTCAATTCATTTATTTTTGCATTTTCAGTAAGTATAATTTCACCATAATAGCGCTAAACCATGCACTTTTCAATGAAGTTTATGATTATTGTATTTTCCAAAAACTTTATTTTTTAGTATACTACCTCATTTAAGTCAGTTATGTAGTCCTAACAGCAATACGTGTAGGTTGACGATTATATTTGTTTATGTTTTACCCTTGACAACGGAACTTAATAATGTTAAAAAGTTCCTAGGAAAGTAATAATTAGATAAAATACACTATTAAGTTACGTTGTCAAGGGTAACACATAAACAAATATAATCGTTAACTTACACCTATTGTTGTTAGGACTACATCACTGACTGATACTAAACTGAGCCGGAAAAATTATAAGAGTTTACACTGTTTTATTTTGGATTTACTTCCAAAGAGATCATTCAGAGTGAGCATTTATAATGATGCATTTATAAGCCACATCACTTCGGAGAATTCTTCTATGTCGAACATTCCAAGTGACAAAGGTAAAAGCCGTAATAAGAATTCTTTCATAAAATAAAAGCCAGTACCAATAATAAAACTAAAGAAAAGTTAAGAAGCATTCGTATAGCTTTTATTACAAATAAAATTATATTCGTTTTATGATATTTACAATGTAATATAAAATTACTACTATATTATAATAAATGAGTAATAAATTATAATAAATGAATTATCTATATAAATCAGATTCCTTAAAACGAAGCAGTCGTCATCATTTTGTACATCCATAAAAAGCGCTAACAAGTTTATAAAAACGTTTTTTCCACTATCAATGATGATATTAATCACAAATCTTTGATGCCTGGATCAGGCTTAATACAGCATAAGAAAATAACTTAAACTTTAAGCAATTAATATGGTCCGGATACTGGATATCCTCCATTACCACCATTACTCCCTGAGCCGCCGTTAGGATAACCTCCGTTACCATTTCCATTTGGACCAGAAGGATAGCCGTTGCCGTTGCCGTTGCCGTTGCCGTTACCGTTTCCATTTGGACGTCCTGATGGATGTCCGTTGCCGTTGCCGTTTCCGTTACCATTTGGACGTCCTGATGGATATCCGTTACCGTTTCCATTTGGACCTCCTGATGGATATCCATTACCATTTCCATTACCGTTTCCGTTACCATTTCCTCCTAATATTACATAAGCATAGAATAAGCATGTATTAAATATGTCATAACAAATAGTGTCAAAATCTTTTGTTAAAATACACTGTAATAGGCAGACCATCTCCTGTACCTTCGTAACTGATTGTTGGTTTATAGCCCTCAGAATCTGCCTGATATTCCACAGTTTGCGTCCTACCATCGGGCAACAAAACATTGTACTCGCCTGTTGCTACGTCGCCATCTCTTGATTCCTGGTGACCAAACTGCACTCCATATTCGGGAGCACTTACTTCATATGAGAACTCATATTTTGCCGGCCCCTAAAAGTATGTAACGTCCAGATTTTAAAAGGAATTGTCACTATATTTACAAATTTTACATTGTTCTCCTCACCGCCGTTGCCATTACCATTGCCATTACCGTTACTTGGTGGGAGATAAGCTGGTCCTGGTCTTTGCCCATTACCATTTCCTATAAAATAGGCATAGAAAAATCTTCTTAACAACTCTAAACCTACCATTTCCATTACTAGGAACTCCGTAAGTTACATCAGGTTGTCCGCCATTTCCGTTTCCATTGCCATTAGCGGGAAGATATGTTGAGCTAGGTCTGCCGTTACCGTTGCCGTTGCCGTTACCATTTTTATAACCGTTACCATTGCCATTACCGTTACCGTTGCGTCCAGGAACTCCGTAGGTTGAGGTTGGTCTTCCACCGTTACCGTTGCCATTACCATTTCCGTTACCATTTCTATGACCATTACCATTTCCATTTCCGTTACCATTGGCAGGTACTCCATATGTTGAACTTGGTCTAGCTCCATTGCCATTACCATTTCCGTTACCATTTCTATGACCATTACCATTTCCATTTCCGTTGCCATTCGCAGGTACTCCATATGTTGAACTTGGTCTAGCTCCATTGCCATTACCATTTCTATGACCATTACCATTTCCATTTCCGTTGCCATTGCCAGGTACTCCATATGTTGAACTTGGTCTAGCTCCATTGCCATTACCATTCCTATAACCGTTGCCATTTCCATTGCCGTTGCCGTTACCGTTGCCATTTCCATTCCTATGACCGTTACCATTTCCATTGCCATTACCATTAACTAGCCCAGGAACCCCATAGGTTGAAGCTGGTCTTCCATTTCCATTTGCATAACCGTTACCATTGCCATTGCCGTTACCGTTACTAATTCCATTGCCATTTCCATTTACATGGCCATTACCGTTTCCATTGCCATTTCCATTTACACGGCCATTACCGTTTCCGTTCCCATTTCCATTTAAATGTCCATTACCGTTTCCGTTCCCATTTCCATTTAAATGTCCATTACCGTTTCCGTTTCCATTTCCATTTGGTGCACCATAGACTGGAGAAATGCCATTACCGTTAGCTCCATTTCCGTTACCGTTTTGAGAAGGGGGCAAATAACTGGTACCAGGCAATTGATCACTGTCAACGTTAAAGCCGCCATTTGCTACAGAAGGTGGACCATACAAAATTGGAGGAGGAAGTCCTCCGTTTCCGTTTCCGTTTCCGTTTCCATTACCACCATTACCGTCTAAATTAATAAATTTAAGGGAAATAGATATCAAAATAGTATTTCCAAAATAAGTGGATAATTGTATAGAGAAACTTACTTTGAGTTGGAGGTAGATAAGAATTCACAGGTGGTTCAGCATTAATTATGGTGCTCCCCACCAGAAATACTATTAGTAAGTACTGAAATTAAAGATATTGTTACAGATTTGTCTAAGAGTTTAGATTTGACAGAAAAAAAAACTTAAGGCAAATATAAAAACCATCAAAATATCATAACAGTCTAATTAATTATAAATGTGAATTACCTTCTCCATTTGAAGAATTTGTATAAATTACACAAAAAACACTTTTGGTACCAACATAAATTATTTAAACTAAAGCTAGAGAAGCTATGTCGGACTAGAGACAATGGTATCTAAAGTAGTGAATGAAAATTCAGAAGATTCTCTCCTTTATATACCTATTCGATCGTGATTCACAACGATGTATTTAGTGCATCATCGCAACGGATCCATTTTTGCAATTTTTAGTCTCCTATCGTATTTTTATAATGGAATCAAATTTAGTGCATAGAAAGTGTCTCATTTCAGCCAGGTACGCAACCTTAAATGCTCAATACTGCGATTCACATGTGTAAATCCACAATTTATTCACTGGTTTTTAAAAGTGTATCTTCTTTCAGCTGCAAGTTGCAATATACGGTATAAGAATACGTGTTAGAAGCGTGTGTCTCCGTCCGTGAAGATGCCGTAAACTTGTCATGGTATGTTTTATAGTGGTGTAATTTACATTGAGAAATGGATTTGCGAAAATGATCCGCTTGTCAGAAATTAAATCCAGAGCAAGGTTGTTTTACAGAATTAATTATTATTATTTTATCCAATATGTTAAGAAGATTACAATGTAGAAAATCCAATAGTATCAAATTGTAATCCTGGTTCATGTTATTATGTATTATTGGATTTTTTATCGGAATACGAACTTACACCATTAATGGATAATAATTTAATATCTACGTTTATCTATAAAATTTTAGTCCTGAAGAAGCCCCCTATGGAGGCGAAACGTAGATATTAAATTGTTGTTAAGTTCGTATCCCGACAAAAAATCCCATAATTCAATGGTATATTATATTATAGAGGATTTCTGTAATAAGTACTGACACTACCATTGCAAACTAGTAATAAGAATTATTGGCGGTAGGTCGTTTATTTCTCAATTAACTTTACTTACTTAATTAACAATAATTTAACCATTTCAATTTTTTTAATCTAATTGAATACATATCATTTATGCTTAAGTCTACATTTCATTTTTTGAAACTTGTTGCTTTCATAACTAAGAAATCTACTCACATCAAATCAATCAAATTCGTAACTTAAAGTGAAAAACCTATTTGTAAATAGGGAAGTTGTTTCTGGTAAATTATTATATGCATCGGGATCATTTACGTAAACACGTCGGCGATAGGAATCTCTCATCATGGAGCCGCGCTGTTTCTGGAGCAAAGTAGACATAGTCGTGCCGGAGAGCGAGAGTCCTGCCGATAACAGATCTATATTTCACATAGTTTTAACTTTGCCCATATCCGATTTTCTTTACACACATTGCAAAACTGGCTGCGTTCAATTATGATACGCTTAATTAATTTCTTTATACGGCACTTGAATCGTCGTTAATTACAACAATTATTAATTAACCGACTGATCTTCTAAATGAGAAAGGTTTATAGATGCGACATTTAAAAAAGCTTTAATTTGCACAAGAGCCTTTAGTAACATGCAATGAAGAATAATATGCATGTGTATATGGACTGCCGCGCCATAAAGAAGCTAAAGTTTTATTTCGTAACTTACGGCCAAACTGAACTGTCCGATCACGATTGCGCTTTATAGTTTTCCTGAAGGTGCAGCTTTTTTACTGTATCAGTATCAAGAAATTACTACCAATTTAAAGCTTATAGTTGTCTCTAAATATCACAAAAAGTTCAAAGGTTTTCCGTATTATCTACATTATTCTATTTTTGTTAATTGATTTTTCCAAAATATTTAACTGTATTTAACTAAAACCTACTATTTCAAAGTTTCTAAATTGCAATTTGCATTGCAACCAAACATTAATAAAATTAAAATCTTAGAATTTATGGAATAACATAATTCAATTTTTAGGTTCTCCGTGCTTTTTTAAGCATTGATTTACTCTATAGTTAGAAGTCTAAATGACATACTAATAATACAAATTCTAAAATCTCTGAATACCACCGCCTTTCTTGAAAGGGGCGTTATTTTGTTGCAAAAATTTAAACTCCTTGTTTAAAAGGCGAAACTGTACGAAATTGATGCCCTAGTGTAAAAGAGAGACAAAACATCGGAAAATTACATTACCGATTAAATGAAAACTATGAGGATTTTAGTAAATTTAAAAGCGCAGTTGCTCTTTAAATATGAATACAATTTGCGCAGTGAACGTTTTTTTTTTTATTTTTGTTTATAATAAAAATAAAGTGAACTATGTATAATATTATTAAGGTAAAAATTCAAAATTTTAAGGTATACAAGTGAAAGCTGAGAAAATTTCATTAAGAACCCTTTTTTATTTTTTTTCTTTGGGTAATATTTAGCCCATCGAAACTTTGAATGAACATTTTCGTTTGAAAATGCCGATATCGACCGTCCGCCGGTATTGTGTGTAAACTGATAGCTAAAACAACTCATTCGTTGGGTCATTTTGTTTTGTCTTAGTGATACATAATAGTAGTAGTGTTCTGCCGAAACATGTTCCATTTGTAATTTTACACTTATTAAAGTTTGTGGAGTTCGACTTAGATATAATTAAATTTTAATTAATAAAATTAAAATCTTAGATTTTATGGAATAACTAGATGACCCGTCCCGGCTTCGCACAGTAATTTTATTTTATTAAGTATCTTATTTAATACTTTAATAATTTTGAAAAACCGTTTTTTAATGAGCGTCCACATGGTAAAATAAATAAGTAATAAAATTTCATTGCAATCGGTTTATTGGAACTAGAGATTAACTCCCCCGCCCCGTTACCTCCTTTAGGGATGGAATCGTGAAAAACCGTTTCCTAGTGGGCGCTTACGTGGTCAAATAAGAGTGTGTGCAAAATTTTATTCCAATCGGTTCAGTGGATCTAGAGATTAATCCCCCGCCCCGTTACACCCCTTTTGAATGGAGTTTTGAAAAACCGTTTCTTAGTGAGCGCCTACGTGGTAAAATAAGTAAGTGTGCAAAATTTAATTTTAATCGGTTCAGTGGATCTAGAGATTAACTTCCCCGCACCATTACGAATTTTGAAAAACCGTTTCTTAGTGGGCGCTTACGTGGTGAAATAAGTATGTGTGCAAAATTTCATTGCAATCGGTTCAGTGGATCGAGAGATAACCGGGGCGGGGGGGCCTGTTACCCCCCTTTGGATTTCGTGATGAGTCATTCTGTGATAGTGGTGTGCTCGCGAACGGCTAAGTCGCTCAAAAAACGATTCTGTGGGCCTTTCAATTCACAAAGCTGGAATTTTCAGGAATGAGAGCTAATGTTCTAAATACATTACATATGAATTCGTCAAGAAATCGTCCTGTGCAAAAAAAAAGTTATTAAAAATTTTCGAGTTTTCGATATAGTGAGTTACTTGATACATGGTTTGATTTTTCTGATATTTTTTCAAAACATTCTCTGAAGCCCTTTGTCCAAAAATAAATGAACAGTTTTTGCACAAGCATTGAGTTTCCCATCTTGTAGCAAATTTAAACTCATTTTTCTCGACTTTACGTCTGATGAAAAGTAATTACTTTATGCCATTTTTGCCGTTTCTTACCTGTTATCTCCAAATGTAAGCCCTAAATCAAAAAAATGTTGTATTGTAAAACTATTGCCCCATTTATTGTGATTCCTACAGTACCACGCGCGGTAAAGCACAGAAACCCGATCACCCTCTCTCTCCCCACTGCGTCCTTCGCTCATCGTAATTGCATTAGGCAGGTTTTTAAAAATATTCGAAATTATTCTTACGTGTTTATTCTGTTTAATATTTTTGACTATTCAGTTCACCTGTCAAACTGCGACATTCGACCAATAGCAGCAGTAGAATTTCAAAATTTTGGCCAATCAAAATGAATTGCAGTGACAATCGCCCTCACCTGTCAAACTGATATGTCGGACCAATCTAAACGTCAGGTTTTTTGGAAATAGACCAATCAAATTTGAATTTCGCGACAATTTGCCGCTTGGCGAAAATCTCCCTAGGGAAATTGTCGACCACCATGACAACCAACTCATGACATGATTTATGAGACCTTGACGTTTCAATTTTTTGTTAATGTTGTTCAAGCGATTGTCTGAACAAATATCCCTCGGTCAGGCATATTGTTTAAAATCTTCCCTCCCTGTCTGGCACGCGTGTTTGTTGCCCCTGAAAACTTCCCAGTTAGGGAAAATCTTCGACAATATGCCTGACTCTTGGGATATTGTATATGATAATATTGTACTAGTACAAATTGCCGCCGATAACTGTACTAGTACTTTTAAGAAAAATGGTTTGGTTCACTGAATAGTCCTTTGAATACGATTCGTAGTCAAAGTTGAGTCAACAATTTCTTAGATGGTTCCACTCA
This sequence comes from Diaperis boleti, assembly GCA_963583935.1. Taxonomy (NCBI): domain Eukaryota; kingdom Metazoa; phylum Arthropoda; class Insecta; order Coleoptera; family Tenebrionidae; genus Diaperis; species Diaperis boleti. The sequence continues at coordinate 53,914,562 of OY757244.1, forward strand.
TGTTCATAGCAATTGCCAATACGACTCGTGCAAGCACTCGTCTCATTTTAAGCAATTGCACTGACATTCGTGACATCTTAGAAATTGTCGACATAACTAATTTTGTGGATGCCAAACATATTCACATGGGAATTTAGAATTTAAATATTGGAAAAGCTGGTGAAGGCCTGACGAGGGCGTTACGAAAAGTGTGATCGGGCGAATCGAACGTAAGTTTTCTTTAATGCACGATTTTACAATAATTAATTTATTGCGTGTGTCAGTTTTGTATGCAATTGCGCTACTTATCTTAATCGCTACAAATGATTTCCGACTTTTCGCTGACGACAAACTGAAACATGCATTATCCAATACTGCAGACGGTATTAAGTCAGGATTCTCTAGCTCCATTTATAATCTTACATAAATTAAGAGCACTTTCACAATGGCGAACTGAAGTTTTACTTCAGTCGTGTGGTCTTAAAACACACTCGTATTTTTTTTATTTATTCTTGTTTGTATTATTTCTTGCAGTTTTGTTATTATTTTGTGAACGAAATTTAAGAAATCACGGAGCGTTTAAGAAACCTAAGAAAGAGGGACGCCACTTTCTTGAAAATGTTGAGTTAGATGCCATTCTCAGTGTTCAAGAAAATCCAAGAACTTCAACTCGGGAAATCGCACATAATATTGACACGTCAAAGAACACTGTTCATAAAATAAAATAAAATAATGCCAGGATAAATGTTGCCTGGTTGAATGCTAAATTTGGCCAAAAATGGATAGATACATACGGGCCAGTGCGGTTTGCTATGGGGCTATGCTCAAGACCGTGTCTATTTAACACCCCCCGAGAATGAGCATGTTTTAAGAGAGAGAATTATTCAAACTTGTCGAGAAATATCTCTTACTTTAATCTTAAATGCAACATAAAGGTGTCAGCTTTGTATTCAGTAAAGTGGGAGACAACCTTGTAAGACAACCTGTATATAAATTAAAATTTAAATATATCTAAGTCGAACTCCACAAACTTTAATAACTGTAAAATTACTAATGGAACATGTTTCGGCAGAACACTTCTGCCATCATCAGCCCTTAAAGAATATAAAAAATTGTATATAGATTAAATTTTTCTACAAACGCTACTAAAAATTGAAATTTTTACACGGCATACTGCATTTAAAAATATAATATTAAATAGTGGCGTATTAAAAGAATCAGGTGGTTTACTTTTAACACTAGCATTAAAAATCAAATGACAGTCTTTGTCAACAACACTATTTTGGTGCAATCGATTTTGATTTCTTTCTTAAGTTAGTATTTTCCTATTTATTTTCTTAACTGATGATGAGAGTAAAAGTAACCTCACTTGATCTCTTTAATAATTGGCAATTAAAAAAAACAGATTCAAACTCAGAACTCAGATTTTATTAACTACAACTATACCGTGGTCGGCCAAAAGATAACGATATCAAGATAAGCAGGAAAAACACCAGAAACGTAAAGAAAAATACACTTCGAAACACAAATCCACAAAACCTCTCCTGTGTGCATTTGGCTTTCTCAAATATGCGCTCTTTTTGAATCAACCAATCACAATGTGTTATTTGAAAAACGCGGGCAATGTGGGCGTTTTTATTACTATATCTCTTGGCCGACCACGGTATAGAGTGATACAAATTATTTAGGTATTCTATTTGGAAAAATTGAATGTACAGTTGTAACAATTGGTAATAGTTAGCCCATGTGAAGAAATATCGTTGACCTGCAAGTTAGAACTTTTGGAGGTAGGGTGATTATTTGCAGTAGTAAGGACTAAATTATTACTGTTGTTAGGGTGTCCATCAAAACCCCCGGAAGCGATAGGAATCGGAAATAATTTGAGAAGCAATTATCTTTTTGTTTTCAAGGGAGTCCTTCAGATATCCTTCGGCAACGGTTGAACTTTTCCATCCACCATGTCGCTTAATTTTTTTTTTATTACTTTTTACAGTAATGTAATTAAGACTAGTTTACAAACTAACGATTAATTTAGATCTGACTTAATATACTAAAGATTTGCTAAGACTAAGATATTTTCCACTGAATCACTTAGTATTCTGTCGTTGTGCAAGTTCAAATGGTTTTATCCGTTTGAGTCGTCTATTAATATTCCGCACGTTGAGAAGTCTGGACGCTTCGAAGTTGACGTGGTTTTGGAGTCTCTTTTGATGAGAGCTGGCAAACTTAGTGATTATGTCTGTTACCGCATCGATCTCTAGGTCTCGATGTAAGTCACTGTTACGCACGTACCAAGGCGCATTCACTATACACTTTAGCACTTTGTTCTGGAAACGTTGAATCACCTGGATGTTGGACTCACTGGCGCAGCCCCATAGCTGGATTCCATAGCTCCAAACTGGACGTAGTACCTGCTTATATAATATAAGCTTATTGTGGATTGATAGCTCGGAGTTTCGACAAAACATCCAATACATTTTTCTGAATTTGATGTTAAGTTCATCGCGTTTCTTCTTAATATGCTCTTTCCACCGAAGCTTTGCATCCAGAGTCATACCAAGATATTTCGCTGTGTTGGCATATGGTAACTTCGTTCCATTAATGTAGACTGGTTGTTGTGCAATCATCTTATTTGTGAAGTCAATATGCGTCGATTTAGATTCGTTGAGTTTAATACGCCAATTCTTTGTCCAGGTGGCAATTTTATTAAGAGCAGATTGCAAGTTTCTGGTTGAGCTTTCCACGGACTCTCCCACTGCCATGATTGCCGTGTCTTCGGCAAAGGTGGCTGTTGTGCTGTACAATGTTGTTGGAACATCATTAATATAAATCAGATACAAGACTGGCCCTAACACACTCCCCTGTGGTACCCCAGCCCTAATCAGTTTCAGTTCAGAGTAAGAATCTTCAAATTTTACGCGAAAGTGCCTGTTAGACAAGTAGGATTTTAAAAGTTTGTAGAAATGAATAGGAAGGAACGCTCTCAGTTTATGGAGTAGGCCTTCATGCCATACTCTGTCAAAAGCCTGTGCGATGTCAAGAAAGACGGCAGAGCAGACGCCTTTGTTTTCTAATGTTTTCTCGATGACATCAGTAATTCGATGCACTTGGTCGATGGTCGAATGATTACGTCTGAAGCCAAACTGATGAGATGGTATCAGGTTTCGTTGGTCGAGAATAGGTTTGAGACGCTTCAGAATCATTTTCTCAAACAACTTTGACATAACTGGCAACAGTGATATGGGTCGATACGATTCCACTTCGCTTAGGTTCTTGCCGGGCTTTGGGATCATTATGACTTCGGCCGTTTTCCATGCATCTGGAACATAATGTAACCGTATACAAGCATTGATCAAAGTAGTTAGTTTGACCAATGCCTTCCTTTGGATTCTTTTCAAAATTTCACCCGTTACTAGATCAAACCCCGGTGCTTTTTTCCCATTAAGATTATTTTTAATCTCCTCAGCAACTTCTTTAGGAGTAACCAGCGAGATCCTATCAAGGCCATCCCAGTCACTGGGGTTGAGGCTCGGCAAAACATCAGCTCCCTCGTTAGGATGGAATCTTGTTTCGAGATGATCTGCAAAAGTATTTGCTTTTTCCAGATTGTTACGAGCCCAAGAACGATCGACTTTTCTAATAAGAGGCACTTGTGTTACTGGCCTTTTAAGGTATTTGGTGGCTTTCCAAAGTGAATGGTCACTATCTGCAGAAAGTTCTGTAAGGAATTTGCTGATTGATGCCTGCTTGATATTTTTTATTTCAAGGGTTAACTGATGGGTGGCTGTATTGAGTAGAGCTTTATCCTGGGGGCTTCTTGATTGGTGCCATCTTCTTCTAAGTTTACGCTTTTCAGCTATTAGCTCTCTAATTTCTTTTGGGAAATTTAGGCCTTTCAGTCGCTGTTTAGTAGCAGGTGTACTATTCCATGCTGCGTTTTGGATGGCACTGGTAAAAGTATTTAGTTCTTCTTCCAATTGCTCCGTTGTTTTAAGAGGTACTAAGAGGTTGATCTCATTTTCCAATAGGTAATTGAAATAACCCCAATCTGTGTGTTTGTTAATCAGCGTTGGGTTTTGATTTTTCATAATGATTTTATCGCTAATTGTCAGATATATTGGTGAATGATCGGAGTTCATGTCAAGGCCATCCGCAATTTTAATGTAGTTTGATGATATGTTCTTAACAACAAAGAAGTCTATCAGGTCGGGAGTCTTATTAGGATCACTAGGCCAGTACGTCGGCAGGCCAGTAGACACGAATTCGCACCCATATCTCGCAGCAGCTTTGTATAGTTCACGTCCTTTAGAGGTAATGAGTCTAGAACCCCAATGGGTATGCTTAGCATTAAACTCTCCTCCTACAATAAAATGGTTGTTTAATTTATTAAAGAATGTAATGTACTCATCTTCATAGATGTTGTATCTAGGTGGGCAATAAATTGCACATACTTTGAGCTTGTGTGTGGCTGCCTCTATTGTTACAATTGTAGCTTGGATGTGAAAAGTCACATATTTTTCTTCTTCAAAATGTTTAACATTATTTTTAATAATCACTGCACTACCTCCGCGTGCTGTATTAGCAGGGTGAACTGAATGGTAAGTTGAGTAGTTTTTGAATTTGACAAAAGATTCTTTAGTGAGACGAGTTTCGGATATAAGACATATATCAACATTTTCCATAGACAGAACTGCTTGCAGTTCATGTTGGTGCTGCAGCAGTCCGTTTGCGTTCCACTGCATTATACGTAGAGACGCCATCAGTACTTGCCAGGATATTTAATTCTGCTCTCAATTTCGTTGAGTCGCAGGTCTTGATCTTTAAGCATTTGCATTATTTGTACTAGCATGTTATCAGTACTCATAGTTTGTTTAGTTTCAGATAAATGATTGGCTGCAATTTGTCTGTTTGTTTTCCAGTCAGGGTTTTGAGGGTTGTTAATTCCATTCTGAGTAACAGGTCTTGCTGTTTTATTTATTTTAACTTGCTTAGGTTTATTTTTGTCTCTCATTTTTTGGAGTTCCTTAATCACTTCACATCCCCGGTAACTTGCAGGATGATTTTTTCCACAGTGGCAGCACTTTGGCTGAGCATTTTCTGGCTTAGTACAGGCAGCCGTTAGATGAGGTCTATGTCTATTTTGTAAAAAATCTCCACACGCGCTCTTTCAATGTATCGATTTCTTAAACCTAACGCCCAATGATAGATTAATCGAAGTTAATAAATTAAAACTATGCCACAATTGCTTTAGAAATAATCATGCTTCTGAAAGTTGCTTATCCAAATATCGTTGCAAAACTTGCAAACTCATGCATAATAGTTTAATTCATACTAATCAAGCAAACTTCGAACCTTTAGCATCTGTGAGTAATCACACAATTTTAAAATCTCCAGTTGTTTTATTATCAACTGCTATTGTCTTTATTGAAGACAACCTTAACCGATTGCATAAATGTAGAGCACTTTTAGATCCCGGTTCCATGTCTAATTTCATAACAACCGCCTTGTGCGAGAAATTGGGTTTAAATAAAAGGGCAAGTAATATTAAAATTGGAGGTATCGGACTTTCCGAAAGTACGATAAAGTTTTCAACATCTGTAAAAATGCATTCCTGCCATAATAAATTCGAGACTAGTTTACAATGTCTGGTGATCGACAAGATCACAGAAAACTTGCCGCTCGACACAATAGATCATAAACTCATCCAAGTTCCCAGCAATATAATTTCAAATTTAGCAGATGACAAATTCTTTGAATCTTCGCCGATACATTTGCTAATTGGTGCCCAACACTATTTTTCTCTTCTAAGGGATAATTCCATAACCGTTGATTCACTCACATTTCGTAATAGTGCACTAGGGTACTTAGCAGGGGGTTCAATAATAAACGCAAGCAGTAACAATCATAAAAGTAAAGTGTCCATGCTTGCTACAAATACATTGGAATCGCAGGTAGAGAGATTTTGGGAATTAGAGGGTTGTTCAGATACATCCGCAATAAAATGGTCAGAAGAAGATAAATTCTGCGAACAAAGGTTTATTACAACAACCACTCGCGACCGCGTATCAGGAAAATTCATTGTTCAATTGCCATTTAAAAACAACCTTCCAAATTTAGGAGATTCAAAATCTGCAGCTTTAAAGCAATTTTTTAATTCAGAAAGGAATCTATTAAGGAAACCCGAATTAAGAGCTGATTACATTAATTTCATGCGTGAGTACATTCACTTAAATCATATGCAAGAAGAAAATTTTGATGAAGAAACTTCTTATCGCGGTAATTATTATTTACCTCATCATGCAGTATTAAAGGACTCCACAACAACAAAGTTAAGAGTCGTGTTTAATGCCTCGTCAAAAAGTACGAATGGTTTCAGTTTGAATGATAACCTTATGACAGGTCCTAAAGTGCAGCAAGATCTTTTAAATATTATTACTCGATTTAGAACTTTTCGTTATGTCATTACAGGTGATATCGCTAAAATGTATCGAATGATTCAAATTCATCCAGAACATGCAAATTATCAATTGATTTTGTGGCGTGAAACACCGGAAGATCCAGTTAAAAAAATTAAATTAAACACCTTAACATATGGTACAAAACCAGCCAGTTTTTTAGCTACTCGGTGCATTTTTGAATTAGCGTCACAAAATGAAAATATCTTTCCAGAAGCTAGTCAAGTAATTAAACGTGACATGTATGTAGACGATCTTTTAACGGGCTCAAACTCTTTATCAAAATTGATCGAACTACGAAATATTTTAGCTCAAGGTGGCTTCACACTCAGAAAATGGGCATCCAATAATGAAAATTTAATTCCTGAATCCGAAGACAATAGTCTTAATGTTAGATTTGACAAAAATGAATTTACCAAAACATTAGGCTTATTTTGGAACCCTACTACAGATGAATTAAAATATGATGTGAAGCCAGTAATAGTTCCGGAAAAAATTACAAAACGACACATACTTTCGACAATCGCTAAAGTTTTTGATCCTTTGGGTTTAATTGGACCAGTAATTGTCAAGGCTAAAGTTATTTTACAACAACTTTGGACTCTCAAATTGGGTTGGGACGACACTTTACCCATTAATATACAAATAGCCTGGCGGAATTTAATCACGGAGTTGACTCAAATAAATAAAATGACAATTTCGAGAAACACGGTTAAGTACCACCTAAAACGCATATTAGGTAATTCTCATTTAGTATCTGAGGAAATGACCTCATTGATAAGAATAGAAGCATTCCTAAAATCCCGTCCAATCAATCCCATAAGCACTGACCCGAATGATTTAGATGCACTGACTCCTGCTCATTTTTTATTCGGAGGATTTCCAACATCAACTCGAGAGGTCGACATCACCGCCGTGCCAGAAAATCGACTCACACGCTGGCAACGAGTGGAACAGATTCGCCAACATTTTTGGAGACACTGGGCCAAGGAGTACCTCACTCAACATCTCACTCGGTTCCGCTCGAGGAACTCTTCCACGGAGCTCCAATCGAAAGTACAATGTTTGGTTGTTTTTGTGGGCGACAACACCCCTCCGCTACACGCCGTGCAGTGCGGAAATTGCGTATCTTGCCTGTTGCTGATGAACATTAATTTTTTTAACATGATTGTGAATATGTATATAATATTTGTTTGTATAAGTAATTCTTTTATGTAAAATTTCAAACTTCTTTTTCATTTATTTGTACATTATGTAAATATTTCTTTCTTTTATCAGGTTAGCATTGTATAGAATAGGTTAGTTTAATTTTAAGTTATAATATTGTAAACCTTTTTTGAAGCCTAAGAGCCTTCAAAGGGGGGAATATGTAGAAGATTGTTAATTGGTTGGGGCGACGGTGGGGCTGTTTCCACCCTCTCTACCCCCACCATTTCCATAATTTTATTTCTTGGGCCATGTACCAACAGTTGTCAATTGGGCTCCACAGAGCTCACTTCGAACATCTCATGAGAGGACGCATATAGACTCTCCACCATTTATACAGTCCATTATATATTTTTTAATAAACCGGCAAAAACTAGGTAGCTGTATTACTTACCACCCACCACGGGAAGCAGGGTAAAATACAAACACAAACAACAGTTATATGTCTGATTTAGTCCAAATTTTTGAGTAAGACTTATCATCTGTTTATTACCACATCACTTACCGCTTCGTAGAGCGTATCGCAATGCTTCACCTCGCGTTTATTCGTATTGAAATCAGAGCGCAATCACACACGTGTTTACCTTCTGAGAGTCAAACGTCAACATGTCGCTTAATTGATGTAAAATTTGCCCCAGCATCTGCCAATAAGCTAGCGGACGTCCGACGGAAACAATGGCCAGTATAAAGTTCACTATTCGGCAATTTCAGAAATTCTGCTATATGTTGATGCCTAGTGGTTGTACGGTGCACTTATTTTCTGTGTGTAGAAGATTTTTATATTTTCGAATGTTCCTCAAAGTACGCTAATAAAACACTTTCGTTGTATTTTCCTACAACATTCTTCTGGGCGCACTAATTTTGAAAACACTTAAACTCTAATTCGTACTGTTGGTTGGATTTAGTCGGTAACAAACAAACAAAGCGAGTACAGCTTCTTCTATTTCTATTGGAATTTCTTCACTCATCTTACAAGAATCTAATATTTTTACAGCTAACAATAACGGACAACTTGATTTTAGATTGTTTTGTAAATGTCACAAACTGTCTTTTTCGGTAATCTTTATATTTTAAAACTGGATCGATAGTGGCATTTGTAGAGAAAATGTTGTATAATATACGTGATAAAAGTGATTTTATTTTGCTCGTGGGGTTCTTCCCAACTCGAAAAATAAAATCTTCCTTTTAACACTTATATCATAAAGTACTATTTTAGGTTCTCCGTGCTTTTTTAAGCATTGATTTACTCTGTTGTTAGAAGTCTAAATGAGATACTAATAATACGAATTCTAAAATCTCTGCATACCACTGTCTTTCTTGAAAGAAAACTACGAGGATTTTAGTTAATTTAAAAGCGCAGCCGCTCTTTAAATATGAATACAATTTGGGCGATGAACTTTTTTTTATTTTTGTTTACAACAAAAATAAAGTGAACTACACTACTCACATAAATTAAAGGAGCAAGAAATAAATCCAAATTTTTCGGTGATTTTTGATGAGCTGTATTTAAGTGAAAAATGGTCGTATCGAGGATTTAAAAAAAGCATTTTAAAGCTCCAAGATTCTAGTTTTTCGATCTTTTGACCAAAAATTTTTAGGAGCCTTCTTTCGTTTTACTCCACGGGTTCGGAGAAATTATTTCGGGTTGAACCATTGTATGAACCGAATAGGCTGTTTATTCAGCTTCATCAACCGCCGGCATTCGCGTTATCCAAAGCACACCATGTGGAGGTTGCACGGTCAGATTTATGCTTCTTACGTGCTTACGCACATGTGTGTTGTGTGTGTATGTACAGTTCTTTCAGACAAATGAGACCCTGATGTGGTTGGTCAATTCCATGTGGTTTGTGTGTGTGTGTGTGTGTGTGTGTGGTTTTTTAAAAGAGATGAGATGCCGTGGTTGTCTTTATAAAAATGGAAAAATCAATTTTGATTCCATTTCTTTCACAATTTTGTATCTGCTACTGAGGAAATTTTAAAAAAACATCAAACAAAAAATTTACGATTAGTGCAGTAAATTCTTGTCTTTTTCCGCGAAGATAGCAAGTTTCAAAAAACAGTTTTTAAAATTTCTCATCATGCCCAGACGACATTTATCCGCACCAGAAGTTGCTCACCTAGTGACTTGTGGAAGAGGGGTATAATTATCGCGAAGTCGGGGATAGACTGGGAGTTAGTTCTTCGGTTGTGAGTCGTGCCTACAATCGTTATCGGGAAACTGCTGGCTATGAACGACGAGATGGACGATAGGGCAATCGTTCGGCGTGTTCGTCAGAAACCTTTTGTTCCTGCGGACGTTGTTGCCCGACACTTCCCAAACCGTCGACAGCAACAACAACTACGACAGCAGCCGCGAAACATCGCCTTCTAAACGGTTCGAAATCGTCTCCGTGAGGCTGGACTGCGAACCAGAAGTGCCGCCCGAGTGCCAATGTTGTCAGCCGCACATCGCCGAGCCCGTCTTGCTTACGCTCACCAACATGTGAACTGGACCATGAGGCAATGGAATAATGTTTTGTTTTCCGACGAGTCTCGGTTTTGTCTGTTTGGGAATGACCGAAGACCCCGAGTTTGGCGTCGTCAAGGCGAGCGTTTTTCGCAAAACTTCACTCGCTCGGTAGCAGCCTACAATGGAGGATCAGTGATGGTTTGGGGCGGAGTTTCCCGGTTTTCGCAAACTCCGTTAGTGATTGTCCGCCAAAATCTAAACGCTAGGCGCTACATTGATGAAATTTTGCGACCCGTTGTGTTGCCTCGACGACAAAATAGGAGGGGATTCATCTTCATGCAAGACAATGCTCGCCCTCACACAGTGAATGTAACCCGTCGCTTTTTCGAGAGAAACGACATAACGTTGTTGAGACATCCAGCCATGAGTTCCGATCTCAACCCCTTCGAGCACGTCTGGGATATGATGGGACGTCGATTGCGCCAGAATTATCCCTTTTTACGGAACTTGGGTGCACTAGAGCGCGCGTTAATTGAAATTTGGCGACGAATTCCGCAGGCAATGATTCGAAATTGCATTTCGAATATGCCTGACAGGTTGCACGCAGTGATGAGAAGTAGAGGCGGCAACACAAGATACTAAGACTGTTTTTATTCGCATTATCAATATAATGGTAAACAACACATTAAATTTGTCAATCTTTTTATTTATTACTTTATTCAACGTCATCTTTTTACAATAATAAATAATTTGTACAATTAAAATTGTCACCTTTATAATCTCACTTTTTTAATACTTTTTAATTTTATATTATAGGACTTGTGGGATAAAATTTGAACTTGTAATCTAGACCCCTCCCCAATCTTGACATTTACGTTACGTCAAATTTGCAAGCTAGTCCAAGTGCACTATCAATGTCTCCGGTATGCAGACATGAACTAACACTAAACACTAAACTAAACAATCTAGGGCAACTAGAGCTCGAAAATATCTCGGAGTCATTTTTGACCAAAATCAACAAATACAAATAAAAAACATGGTTTTTAAAAACATTCTAAGTAGTGATGATAATTTTGTGGAGTTTGACTTGAATATATTTAAATTTTAATTTAAATTTACTCTACTTTGATTCATCGACATTCTTCCCAGTTTATAAATACAAATAAAGTAGGCATAAGGCTCGCTTCGAATTGGGAGGTGCAGACAGCTATGTGGAAATAAATTTTTGGGATTGAGCCCAAAAATGTTAACCTATGGATCAGTGGTGTTGTGGAAAAAGACATTGCAAGCAGGGGAGATAAGGCTATTAAATAAGGTTCAAAGACTTGTATGCCTGAAATAAAGACTAGACTAAAGCAGGGACAAAAATCCATCACACCCAGCACGGTGGGGCACACCTAAAACTCTGAGAGGAGCAAGAGACGAATACCGTTTTCGGGATGCCTAGTGATTAAATAACTCCATGTTTCAACTTCTAAGGAAATTATAAAGTCATAATACCAGAAAGAACAGCCCGGAATAAAGGTTCCCCTGTAAGGGCTGAACTGGTTCGAACAGTCCCCCTTTGGAGCCGGAACTTACGGGGAAAAATCAAAGGAAAAGATCCAGATATCCTTAGGAAAATTCGCAACGATTTTCCAAGCGGTGATAGATGCAATTAACCACAGTGTGAAGGAGTTATCAAGGAATACCGTGCAATGCAAAACTATCGCCATATACTGTGACAGCCAGCGGCTCTAAAGCAATCCGCTTCTACCAGATAAATTCGCGGCATACATGCTCTATAAAAGAAGTGGCAGAATAGATTATTCTTGGCCTGGGATCTGGTCACACAAGGGTAATTGAACGGGGAATGAGCTCGCTAACGCAGGCTTGATTAATCCTCTAATTGGCCCCGAATCCTTTTGTGGCATAAACAGAAGTCGGGTTAGGATGACAAGAAACACAGATGTATCCGTACAAAATCTCGGGAATGGTGGGAGAACACTCGGGAATAATTTATTGGTCAAACGTTCACATTTATGCATCAAGCAAAAGATCTTCGTTCTAAAGTCATGAGGCAGCGCTGGCAACCAACCCCTTTGTAACCCTTGTAAGTTCGATATACTTAAATGTAGCGACCGAACGCCTTATCCGATTTGAGAACTCCTGGTGCCACTTACAATTCTACAAAAAAAAAAAAAATACGAATGTAGCTATTGCGTTATCCTCACATACCGTGCGATCATTTAAATTATAAATTAGTGTAGGCTGTGAAATTTAAATTACGTTGGCACTACTAACTGTTGACAATTTGGTTTAATATTTGAATGTCAAAGGTGTCAAAGTGACTTTAAAAAATGGCAACAGAATGGTGAATGGAAGTATTCTATAGATCGCTGTGTTAAAGGCTTTTCGAAATACCTACCCTTATTTTCCTGCAGATTATCAAAAATTATTACACAAAGTGTGTGGCAAGATTTCGTGATGTTAGTGTTGTAGGGGATCGAGTGTTTGATGGTTTTATAATGATCGTGTCATTCAATTTCCGCCTCGAAATCCGGACCTCACAATTCTAGATTATTTCGTTTTCCCGTATCTCAAAAACACCGAATTTAAACATAACGCGCACAATCTTGAAGAACTGCAAGAGGCAATTTTTAATGCATGCAACGCTATAACCTTTCAGATGTTGGAAAATGTATTTGAAAATATGAAGCGGAGAGTTAAGAGCTGCATTGAAGCTGGGGGAGAACATTTTGAACATTTGCTGTAATTCTCAATTAACCTACATTCTTTGTTAGTGTTTTATTTTCTTTAAATTAAAACAATTTAACATGAGAAACATGTTTAGACCATAACCTCAAATTTTACTGTCAGTCCATTTACATTGCATAAAAAATAACCCGTCTACTCTAATTTATAATTTAAATGATCTCATGGTACTAATACGACAACTACACAATGATACTATCAATATGGATGTAAAAAGCAGCAAGATATATTGCAACAAAAGGCAGAATCAACTACAAAGCGAAGAAAGAAGTCGATAGAAACATCTCCAGAAAATTGCTATTTATTATACAAGTGTCTTATAAGGCAAATAATTCACGAAAGAAATGTTAATGAGTCACTTATTTATTGTCAAGGCACGAGTGTAATACATAGTTTTATCCAACACCTCCTTCTGTAACAGTTCTTAAAACATCATCAAAACCCAGAAATTTTACAGCTTATGAACTGGTTGCCATGTGGTTGCTATGACAAATATAAAAACAGTTTAATTATGGGTTCATAAGTTCACTAGTGTTTTACAGACATGATAATATATTCAAAATCGGCATTATTATGATTTAATAGTAAGCAGTGTAATTTTTTTGATTTTTGAATTTTTCTATTTTCTTAATATCCTATTATAACATTATTCTAGTCGTCAAGGGGCGCATAAAATCGTCTGGCGGCGCATTAAGTATTCTTGAAATTACTTTATGTGCCGCTGGTGGTCAGTCAAGTTTTATCCAATCAGAGAAATTGTCAGATTTTCGGCGTTTAAAGAAAAAATATGTTTTATTTAAAAAAAGTGCCTTTTCGTGGCTCGTTTATATGTATTTGCAACGAGAAGCCTCACTTTTGCTCCTAATAAAACAATCTACTATTATAGTTTTATAGAAATAATATCCTATAAATTTTGCGGCCAATACAGTTTTTATGGTACTTATCAATAAATTAAATTACAAAGGTATTGACGGTGATCAATCAGTACAACCTACATACTAGATGTGTATTCAAAAATTTCAATTTGTCTATTTGCAATCATTCTAAGAATTTAACTCGACATACGAAGGAAAAGTTGTTTTTATTACATTCGAATGGCTATTAAGATGTTTTGTTGAATGTCAGCAAATGACTAGTCTTTATCACTTTATTCGCATCATATAATATACGTTCGTTAATATAAGTAAGACTTTGTTTGGTACCAGAGTAAATTAACTCTTTAACTATGTGCTTATGCAATATTTATGCACTACTATTTACACTCTACCATGACACTACCAAATGTGAACAACACTTTATTTGGCTCACTGCTCTCTTTCTTTAACAATTTTACCGTATAATAAAAAATTATACTAATAATGTCAGTGTCACCTATACAGGGTGTATCTTTTTTATTTATGAAATACAAACTGATTTTTCCATACGTACCTAAGCGTTATTATTTCATAGAGTGGCTTTTACATAATATAAGGTTCAAGGTCAAATGACCAACTTCAATTTTTTTTGATCGGTGTATTATTACATGAGAATGTTTTTGAGAAGAGAAAAGATGAAGATGTGTTAAATCAAGAAACAAAAACAAAATTTTTGTACCTACTTATACAGGGTGGAAAGTTTAACTGGAATAAATTCAGTATCTTCACTGCAATTGATTTTGCGAAAAAATCCTGAAACACGTCGATTTTTGTTTTTAAATTGCCACTTTTAAGCCTGATCAGCTTTCTTTTGTTTTCACTCAGGGAGCTGTAACCAACCTTAAGTTTTTTTTTTTCAAATGGGAAGATATGTCAACCGACACATCATTGGAAAGCTTATAAAAAACGAATACAACGATGTGTTTTGTTTCATGTATTTCTATCTCATCTGAGAATAAGTACCTAAAAACTGTTTTTTGGATGCTGCAGTGTGTTTCTTTTCATTTATATTAATTCATTCATTAAAAGGCGAAGCCAACAGACAAAATTAGCGTTATTGGGTTAACCATAATCCTTGCTGGATGTTGGAAACTCACACTCAACGTCCACAGAAACTAAATGTGTGGGCTGGGATAGTTGGAGATAGGATTATAGGACCATGTGTTCTTTCCTGATAATCTTATTGCAGAAAGATATCTGCAGTTTCTTCAAGAAACGCTTCGCCCAGCTCTGGCGGACCAATTTAGAAATTAATTATATCCAAACATTCCACATGAGAGAATATGGTATCAACAGGATGGAGCTCCACCGCACTATATGCTGCATCCGTTCGGCGTTAGTTGGACGACATTTTTCACAATAGGTAGGTCGGAAGAAGAGATACAATAGAATGGCCAGCAAGACCACCAGATCTCACCCCTCTTGACTTTTTTTGTGGGGGTATCTTAAGAGGGTTCTCCAGTGGCAGGTACATTTCTGCCGGTCGAAGCACATTTTCTCGCAATATCTTTTTTTTTAATTTACAAATTTCAAAAAATCGCTCTGTAGCTGCAAGGATCTATATTTTATCAACACGCGCACAAAATTTAAACGAAAAATCTTCAAAAATAAAAAAGTTACATTCAATTCCGCACATTTCTGTACATTTTTGCGCGCCGTTGAATATAACTTTTTTATTTTTGAAGATTTTTCGTTGAAATTTTGTGGGCGTGTTGATAAAATATAGATCTTTGCAGCTACAGAGCGATTTTTTGAAATTTGTAAATAAAAAAAAGATATTGCGAGAAAATGTGCTTCGACCGGCAGAAATGTACCTGCCACTGGAGAACCCTTTTAAAAGTAAAGTCTACACCACTATTACCTATGAAATTCAGCAAATCACTCCACAAATGTTGCAAAATGTAAGAAATGAGTTTGGTTTATCGTCTTGTATTTTGTCAAGAAAGACTTGGTGAACATATTGAAGATCTGTTACATTAAAAAACATTATACTTACCTAAAACGAGATTTTTTTTATAAAAAGTCCAATTTTCAAACAGTAAACCCACCAAAAAAGAAATAGATTAAAGTTGTTTTTATTTATTTCTTCTTACATTATTAGCTGGAAAAGTAAAAAAAATATATCGTTGTACTCCTTTTTTTATAAGCTTTCCAATGATGTGTCGGATCTTCCCATTTGAAAAAAAAAAAAAACTTAAGGGTGGTTACAGTCCCCTGCTAAAAGTGGCAATTTAAAAACAAAAATCGACGTGTTTCAAGAATTTTTCTCAAAATCAATTGCAGTAAAGATACTGAATTTATTCCAGTTAAACTTTCCACCCTGTATATGTAGGTACGAGTTCCATAATCATTATTTCTCATAAAAACTACAAGCCATATTTTACTATAATGTCGTGCGTTCAACAAAAAATTGATAAAAAAACGTATGCCATAGATGGTGACAAATTTCTCACCTGACAATAGAAGTACAGTTTATAAACCCCGTATAAAAAACATCACTTTTTCAAGTGCCAGGACACGAATTTTACGTTGTGGATAACTTGAGAAGACATTGCAAAAATATTCTTTATGTTTTATTTTCAGTTTAAAAAATATGTAGCGCCACAAACGCTAATCTCCACATTCCCAGACCTAATTCTTTCAAACCCTTAATATTTTATTGTCATAAAGTTTGAACAAACCTCACTACTAGGAGTCCAGTTTTCTAATGTGCAGTAATGTACCTGCCAAATTTTAAATAGGCAACAAATAATACATACGCTGCTTTGCGAATTTGATAATTAATTTACTACTATTACTAATAAATAGTAAAGATCGATACTTAAACATTGTTTTTATTTTAAAAGCAAATAATTTAACTTTCAAAGTTACCGCCGCAAACTATTATGTGTTGCCTATTTAAAATTTGGCAGGCGTTAGCGAATAAAAATTAAAGCCGTGTATACTCTGTAATACCGCAAACATATTTTTAAATTAAAATTTAAATGTATTCAAGTCAAACTCCACAAACTTTAATAAACGTAAATCACAAAAGGAACATGTTTCGGGAGAAAACTTCTCCCATCTTCAGCCTTAATTTTACAAGAGATTAATGACACTTGATTACAGTGGGGTTATTACGTTAAAGAATGTTTAAATTATCACGTTCACCATTATCACGTTCCGATGGCACCATCTTTGTTAAGGTTCAATATAAATATCTGCATCCCAAAATTCATCAATCTCGACGAGATCTATGCACTCCTGAGATGTGTAATACCTGAAGATTGTAAAAATTGTTACAATTTCTTTGTTAAATACATCATATTAAAATGTACCTTCTTGAAGCCATTTAGCTGACCCTGAACACACTAGTCAACCATATGACACAACATTTAGTTTTGACGAAAAATACTGGGGCTGACACAGTTGAGGAAGTCATCAAAATACGAAATGAATTAATTGAAGTACTTGAGAACGGCTGTTTTGAATAAGAAAAGTCAGCCTCAAATGATGGCAATCCTACCAGTTAATTCCGATTTAGCAAGCATAAATCATGATCTAATCAATTTTGATAAAAATGGGGAATCAAAAACTGTAGCTCTCTTCTGGAACTACATTGAGGATGTTTTACGGCATGAAGTTAATGAAGCTTAATAATTATTACAATCAGACGTGGTTACGAAACGTAAAATCTTTTCAACGGTTTCAAGAATCTTTGATCCATTGAATTTAGTGTGTAAAGGCAGAAATGACAATTCAATAGCTGTGGAAAATTAAATTAGGTTTAGGTCAAGTTAGCTTTATGAACAATTAGAAATTCGCAGATTTGCTGACGCTTCCCAAGTTGCATTTGGAGCTTGGATTTATATAGGTATACATGTATAAACGGATAGAGGGTAACATCTCCTGTAATTTACTTTGCAGTAAGTTACGTGTTGCCCCATTGAAAACCGTATCGATACCACGGTTAGAGCTTTGTGCTACAGTTTTATTGGCAAAATTAATAAATTCAGTGACCTAAAATTTACGAGTTTGAAACCTTTGTAGCTAACATAGTTTGTGAGATTCAAAGTATTTCAAATATCGACAAGTGGAGACATTTGAAATCCCAAAGTAACCCAGCTAATTTCAATATCCAGAGAAGCTTATTAATTCAGAATTATGGTTTTATGAGCTTCAGTGGTTGAAAAAAACCTATCTCGGATTAGCCAAATTTGCATCCCAATTTAAACAAGGAATTACCCAAAAAAAAAGAGTTGTCACGTTAGAGACTACGGCAACAAACGATTTTCCAGTTTTAATCAATTGGTGATACATTTCCACATTAAAAAGAATAATTTGCTTAAGATTCCAGACAATCCAGTCCGTGTTCAATAAGAGAGGGACATCTTAGCCAATTACACGCTGGGCCATCAGAGCCATGTTTGGCGCAATAAGATAACACTTCCGGCCTACAGCAGGTAGACACCAAGTCTGTCAAGTAATTCACAATTTCGTCAAATTTAGGGCTGAAGAGGCGAATCCGATAATGAATGACTTACCATCGGTTCGAACCACTTTCTCGGGACCATTTTTGAATTCTAAGTTGTATTTCGTTGGGTCATTAATTATCAAGGATGTTAAACTTCGCAATAAGTGAACAGTTAAAGCTCACGTTGCGCTCTTTGTTTGTCTGGCCACTAAGGCAATTCATGTAGAATTAGTGACGGATTAGCAGCAGCTAAGCATTGAGTCCTTTGTGGAGAATGAAAGGTGCCGAATCTACTGGAACTATTAATTCTCCACCGTCAGACAGATATCAGCAAGCAAGCCTGACGTAGTTCTGCTAGACCACTTCTCCAAGCAGATGTTTGTAATTGAGTTCTCGGCTCCTGCTAGTATAGTAAAATTTGCATCAAGGAGGAGGAAAAATGGACGAAATATCAAGACCAACCTGCTGTTCAAACTCCGCACGCTGTACACAACTTATACGGTGATGATCGTTCTGATAATTCGGTGCATAGGAGGCATCAAGGGTCATCTCCAATCTCAAGATCATACGCGCCTGCCGAAAATCGGCAGAAGCTCTTGCGGCCGGAATGCAGAGGGCAGTTATCTTGGGGTCGTGATTCCCGGTATTCGTAGTTACTCACCCCATCAAATCTTGAATTTGTATTGATGTTCTCTTAAAATTGTAAAATAATTAATACAAAAAAAAAGAAACCGACTTCAAAAAACCCAAAGTAACATATGTTAACTAAAAA
Organism: Diaperis boleti; assembly: GCA_963583935.1. Lineage (NCBI taxonomy): Eukaryota > Metazoa > Arthropoda > Insecta > Coleoptera > Tenebrionidae > Diaperis > Diaperis boleti. Next base: position 53,933,544 of record OY757244.1, read on the forward strand.
ATAAACTAGTTATTTGTTATTCCGTTTAATGTAATTATTTATTGTTTCGTTTAAGAAATTATTGTTTATTATCTAATTATTATTATTAATTATTTTATAATTTTGAAGTTGGTGCCAATACATTTGAGGAATACATCTTGCAGCCTTCTTCTGGCAGCCGCAAACCACAAACATTAGTTTTGTCGCAGGAACAGGGTTTCCACCAGGTGACGGATGGGGTCCGCGACTCCTCGGTGGCGAAAACGTTGCCGGAGACATCGACCGACGTCGAAGGAGGTTGTCAGTTAGAGCGGATGCTCAACCTGGTGCTCTGCGCCTCGACGTAGTGGTCCACCGGACCAGCAGGGTTTGGGGTCGACGAGTTGTTAATGAGAAGACATCAGTTTGGATTTTGTGCACTTTATTCAGCCTTTTTCGAGGTCCGAATAGAACTATTCTTACTTAAAACTAACATTAAACGAACTTAAATCTACTTAAAACTAACATATTCTAATAGCGCGAGCGCTAATCTATACTATGATATTACTTACAACTAACCACTCGCGACCATACGCGTAAAAAACCGCGGTCGCGAGAGCGCGCGATAGTGGGGGAGCCAAGCGGCCAGACAGTATAAAGGTAAACTGTCTGTGCCTGGCGCCATTCGCTACCCGACCCCCGACACGGTCGTACGCTCGCTCCCTGTTGCAACCTCATGCTATGCCGCGTGGTGTCTTATTCTAATCATGCTAAAACCTAAAATTAATCACTATCACTAATCGAGAATCCGGCCGCGAATTCACTCCATCCAACAGTTTGTTGTACAATTAAACTATCGATTTTTGAAGAAAAAAAAGTGAACATTGAGCAGATCAGATGCTCATTGCACCAGTCAGCTGACATCTCAACCACTCACAAAATTATTTGCTACATTCATTTGCTAATTGATCTAGGAAGGTGCCAAATTTTATTACTTTGCTTTGTACTTGCGAACGCTGCTCCGGGTGATATCCGGTATTTGGTCATTTCGTTGTTGTGTTTTGTCGTAATACATAATGAGCAAGTTTCCATGCTGATTTCTTTATTTAGAGACAGCGAGTGCTTATACGTCCCAAAACATATACAGTGTGGAAATTAAGTAAGGAATAAATTCAGTAACTCTGTTAGTATTTGCGCTAGAAATAAAACTTAAAAAGCATGTGGTAGGGCTAATTATAGCTCATCCGACGAACGTATACTAATTTTAGCTTCCCTAATAACCTTCTAGCGTGTTATGCCACCAAATCATTGAAGAGTATGTTACCGTGGGAATTATGACTTTGATGTAGAGCCAATGAATCATTTCTGGTTTTAATCTCCAGGTTTTTCCCACCATGCCTCTACAGGCCCATAGGGCCCGAGTAGCTTTAGTGGTGATGTATTCTAGGTGGGGTTTGAAGCCAAGTTTGGTATCTAGCATTAGTCCCAAGTACTTGACTTCTTTCCCTATCCGCAGTTTTTTTCCCCACAGTCGGGGCCTCTCTAAATCATTAAGATTCCTCCTTCTTGTGAAGACCATAACTTTAGTCTTATCGGGGTTAACTCGACGACTGTCAGAGCCCGCTGCATCATTTCTGATATAGCCCTTCCGAACTTGCCGCTTACGAGTATGGTGATATCGTCCGCATATCTTAGTGCGTAAACTCCTGTCTGCTCCAGGTTCCGCAGGAGGTCGTCCACCACGAGTGATCACAGTAAAGGCGACAGAACGCCTCCCTGTGGGCACCCACTAGCCGCCACCACCCCCTAGTCACCGGGCCGACGATGCAAGAAATCTCTCTGATTTTTTTAAGGCAGAGTCGATCCATTCCACTACCGCAGGGGCTATACCCCGCCTCTTAGTTGCTTTCGCAATAGAGTTGAATTAGGTGTTGTCGAGCACCCTCTATGTCCAGAAAGGCCCCCATCGTGGATGCTCATCTCGCAAGATTTTCCAGACTGATAGACAAACTGGTATCGATGTAAAGGCGTGTTTACCAGAACATCGTCACTGATATACCTCTCAATCGGTTTTTCCAAGGTCTTCAGGAGAAATGATGATTAGGCTTATTGGTCGAAAGGATTTTGCCCGGGCGTATCATTCTCGCCCTGGTTTTGGTATAAATACCACTTTCACTTTCTTCCAGCCCGTTCCAGTCACAGGGGGGAGGTCAATACCTCGAATCACTGTTGAAGCATCAGCGGAAGAATTCCGTCGACTCGGAGACTTGAATGGTTTGAAAGATTTCACTGCCCATAAAAGTCTTGTCTTGTTAACCAACCTGTCGGCTAGTTTCCACTCCTCCCTGGACGCCAGATGAATCGGTATGTTTGTAGGTTGGAGTGTTTGTTTGGTAGGTTTGCAGTGTTTGTTGTGTTTGCTGAGGATACACTCCCCAGAAAGTGTGTCTCTAGGAGTTCCAGAGACTCCTCACTCGATTCAGTGTATCCTCCATGAGGTCTTTGTGGAGTACCAATCTTACCCCGATTGTCCCTCAGCAAAGCTTTCTGGAGCCTCCTTCATGGCGTAAGCATATTCTAGACGGGAAGTCTTGTATTCTTCTCATCTCCCAGTCCTTTTGGCACTGTTAAACAATCTCCGTACCTTCCTTCTCATCTCGGAAAGTTCACGGTTCCACCACTTGGATTCCCCGATTGGCCTTTCTCTCTCTGAGTGGGTAGTTGTTCTCATAAGCTCTCCTTTTCGCTGCTGATATGCATACGTTCATTATTTGAACTCCCGCCGGAGTTTGAGATCTCGAGGGACATTTTTCCAGCTCCTGGACTGTTTCGGCGCATGCAATACCTTAACATTTTTTTATAGTAGTACCTCATCCTCGCGGCCAGACACTGAAGCCAAGCCCCCGTGCCCCCTGTCTGCACTACCCCCACCATGTGTGGAGGGTCGGCGCACAGGTCAGGCGGTTTACGGTGTGTGTCGCGAGCTGGTCCGCGGCGTTCGTTCGGCGCAGCAAGGGTTTTAGACCTTGGTCCGCCCTACTAACTAACTAACCAGAATCCGTGAAGGCTCCAGCCATTCTCCTATCCGCCACCTGGAGACGCGCCTGGTAGGTAGCGCAATCCAACAGAATCTAGGGGTAACTCTGAATAGTAAGCTGAGCTGGAAACCATATGTCAACAGGACAGGATATACCTTGAAGTAATCTTGTAATTTTTGAAATGATTATTTCAAGGTGGCCGGGATATTGAGAACCCCTAGAGGCATTATCCTCAGTCACCCTTCTTGGGTGGGCAACTGGATCTTGATACAGCGTCTTTTGTAAGAAATGAACCAAGCATTCAGGTTTCTCTTAAAGCAAGAAAAGGTTCTCGGTCTTTTTTATTTTTCTGAACTCCGTTGGGTCAAGTAAGTTTCTAGAGCCCCACTGTGTTCAAAGTGATTAAGTTTTATTTTTTAACATTTTTATTTTTTCAGAATATTTTGAAAAAATAGACGGTAAAGTGTTAAGAGCCTGCTGAACCCGATATTATGTTACTTTGTATATAATTATTTTAGCATCTTTTTACATTTTAACTATGGTGATAAGATCAACTTTCAACAAATGAGTTGCTTTGTCGATGTGGTTATTCGATGTTCTTAAGCAGTCGTCTAAAAAATATTTATCTTTTCTCTTCTCTTTATACCTATTAGGGCAACAGCAGGTATGTCATTATTTCTTCTTGGGCTACCTAATGGGTTCTGTTTCAAAATATAATATAAAATATTAGCTTTACAATTATTACATAATAAGATCTCTCGAAGAAGGTGAAATTTTTCGAACAAATTGTGTCGTTTTAAATCAATCCGAAAACAGACAGTACATAATTGTTTAATTAAAATTATTACTAAAAATTCAAAAAAAAGTATTCATAAATGTTCATAAATAATTATGCATCCAATTTTGTCATATTTTTATAATACAAATTTCACCTTCAGACAAATACGTCCGTAAAGCGTTTTTGCACAACTAAGAAGATTTATTTTCCAAGCAATATTTGCACAAAAGTAATTTAACATCTGTCGAGGATTCACGATAAAAACATTTATAAACCGTAACAAAAACGGTTGAAAATAACCATTGTAGCAACAACAATGTACGTCACTAAACTCTTCTTATACAAAAATGGAACTTAGTAATTTGTTACTTGCCGTCTTGCCCTTGATGTGTAATAAATTGTAACAACTGTTATGGGCAATCAGATGATCACTAAGCATGATGTACCTACATAACAATAACAGACGTAGACACTGACTTATGACTCCAGGAACTGAAGGTTTAGAGCTGTGTGAAAGCCTGCAGTACTACATTTTAAGAGTGATTAAACATGATGTAATTGAACTGTTTCAATAGATAACAAAATGACATTTCGAGAAACTGAAGTGATTGTTTTATATCATTTGAAGGATTTTTAAAAGATGCAATTACAAAGTGAAACTTATAGAATCTCTTTCTTAATCAAGACAACTACATAATTATGGAAAGTCAATTAAAAAGATATACCAAATGTGTTAAAAATTTTAGATTATTAGTTAAGAGAATTCATATTAATATTCATACATAATAATTGTGTATCGTGGAAGTAATATGTAAGATAATATAAAAATTACTAGTTTGAAATAAATTTTCTTAACGTAATACTGTAAATTATGTAATTATCATAAGTGATGGTGGTGTCAGTAAAATTCTTCACCCGGGGTAAGCTTTCGTTGTATAATAGGAGTTTAGGTGGAAATTCTACATTGGGATCTACCAGACATGCTTTCGTATCGCAAAAATTCAATCAATTTCAATTTAAACAAAATCAATTTTTGCAAGCATTACGCATTAATAAACATCATATACGTTTATAATGTCATGCTCTCATTGTGATGCCGTAATTTCTTATCCAAACGTACCTATAATTTTCGAATTAATAAAAGATATCTAGAATCGTGAGTTATTTTACCGTAACTACCATCAGCATCCATGAAATATTGCTGTAATTGAAGAGATCGTGCACTTTAAAGGATTTAAATTATACAAAATGGGCCGAAATTGCACAGAAATAAAAGATCTTTGTTCCATTATTGTAGGCGCTACCGTTTACTCCAAATACTTAAGCACGGAACTGCTATTACTCATAAATTAATGTCAAACTAGATTGTTTACTTGCTGGAAGAACACTTACACTATAATGTATGAACTAACTGCCACTTATCCATCAAGATTGTTCTGGTATATAGATTTTCTTCTATACTCTTTACTGCAAGGCTTTATTCTCCTGCTTAATTTTTTTTTACATTATTAATTCATTTCGTTAATAGTTTAATGTACTATATTCATTATGAAGTCCGCTTTTTTGAGTGCATTATCACACCGATCAGCTCGAGTCCACCTGTAGGAAGTTTTCACTAATTTCAGTATACTGTGATGAGCCTAGGCTCTTCCCGCTAACAATTTGAATTTAAACGTCAAATGAAATGTCAATGACGTCACCAAACGTCAAATTTGAAAATTTGAAACAAACCGCGAACTTTAAAAAGGTTGGCCAGTGATCGTCTAGAGACAAAGACAGAAGAGCGGACCTACGTTGTGTTCTTTTTTTGACAAGACCTCAGTGGCGGGAAATTTAAATCAAAACTTACCAGACACAGAACCAGGTTCTTTTAATGCAGGGGCGTAGCATATGGGGGGCGGAGCGTACAATAATAACACAAAATTATATTTATCAATGTATTTGCTTTAGAGGTCTTATGGTCGAACTTTTGATTAATAATTGAATTTTAAAACATTTCATCTAGTAACAATTTTTGGATAATTTAACTCGTTTAACAATGGTGGCTGATTTCATGACTTTTAACAATAATTTGGTTAATTCATACAATAACAATTAATTTTAGTAAATACAATATTTGAATAATTCATGACAAATATTAATTTGAACGACAGTATCTGGCGAGAGAGTTCCCAAGATTACAAGTATAGAAAAAGTGAAGTTATTATTATAACATCCCAAACCCATTAATAACCCAATCAATACAAGTTACAATTTAATCAAAGCAGTGAGTGTTTCCTTTTCTGTCAACAAATTAAATTTCATTTACAATCCCGAAATCTACAAGAAATAAACCCATTTTTTTAACTTTTGTATGAATTCAAACAGGTACACAGCTAAGTTATACAGTTTGAACCCCTTTCCAGATTATCAATAATTTTTGTATTAGAGTTAAAAAATACTGGTATTGGGATGCGTAATTAAGTCAAGAACTTTCCCAGCTCGCTTCACATTCTGTCACCGCCCGCACGGGGCACGCGCCCGCTCCACGAGGGGGGTTAGTGTGGAACTCGTCATGCACATCAAATTTTGAAAACACAATCCAAAATAAACAGACACATTTTTAAAGCACACCACTGCACCTTTCTCGCTCTCACCCTTTGGCTACCGCCCTAACAAGGGGCATGCAACCCACTTAGCGTGGGGCACAGTACGGTGCTGTGTAACAAACTGTTACACACATTGATTAATACACAGATACTAAAGATACACAACTACACAAAATTTCATGTCACATTCAGCCGTTTCGGTTTACCAAAACTTTAGACTGATAAAATACATTACATTGGATATAACAATTAAGCAAAGTTAGCTTTTGGAGTGACTTGAATACCAGACTATGAATCTTTTATTATTATTAAGCAAACTACAAACAAATAAAACAACCCAAGCGCCGCCATCTTTTCCTTTTCCAAACAAAACAAAATGACCGTTACCCAAGCGGCGTCCCCTCTTAACTTCTTCTCTCTTTAATTTGAATTTAAATCGGTAGTCCGTTATCAAATCAATTAGTTTGAACTACCTGACACAGGTAGTTTCCCTAGACGATGACGTCCTTCCTCGACTTATTAAATTTTTAAAAGTTTACCTTTGTTCCGAAAAGACCTGGTCGGTCGACAATAATTTCTACACGTGCGAGAACAACTAACTAACGAAAATAATTAAAATTTGTAACAATTACACTAAACACTCACAACACTAAAACAATTTAACAATTAGATAAAAGGAAACTGAATGTACACTTTGTTAAAAACAATAATCGAGGGAACTTTTCGAAACTCTCGAACGCTTGTGCTTGGCACCGACTTCAGACAGATCATTGGGTAGTACATGTAATAATACATGTATTCAATTATTTTTCACTTTTTGAAGTCGGTTCTCTTTTTTTTAAAGCAAATTTTGTCATATCTTGAAGAAGCTGTTCGGAAAAGTGTTGAGCCACTGTTGCCAACTGTCATTGGGCCATCATTATTAGGCGCACTTCCTTGACGTGGAATAGAGGCACCTTTTAGTTTGTCCATGTGGTAATCTACTCGTGGCAAAGAAAAACGATCCTTGATGGTTTTGGTATTCAACTGTCGGTAGTCAACTCACATTCGGTGAATGCCTTTCTTTTTGACAAATACGATTGGGCTCGTATACGGCGAGTCACAGCTTAACTACCTCGTACGACATTACGCTTCGAGTAAGATAACCGTTAAGACCTATACACCACCGGCCTTTTATCTGCCGAGTTATTTGTATTTCGGACAGATTTGTTGAGTCCAGCTCTCGTTAGTTCTGCGCAAAGCAGTCGCGAAATTTATTGAGAAGAGACAGCAGGTGTTTTGATTCCGAAGCAGTAGATTCTGCAAATGGCTCTAACTCAGAAGTAGAGTAGAGGTGGTAAACTCATGCCCAGTATGGTGTTCAAGTCCCCCACGTGCTGTTATTTGCCCCTTCTTATATAAAACATCACATCGAGATAAATTCAGGACAGGCACAACCCCAGAAGGAGAACTCACCGCCATTTTGAGTTAGAAAGCTACGCCAAACAATCACTGAGGGCCATCTTCCACGACTAGAACCCTGACATCTCCTTCAACCATGTCAACAGCTAAGTCACCTGGTGGCGCACTTCCTTGCCGTTATAAAATAATCGTGTACATAAGTAATAATAAAAAGCTTATAGGTATGTCCACCTCGCATCAGTAACCTTTCCCTTTCCCTAAATATTATATTTTCAAATTAAAAACGAAGATGCAAGATTGTTGTAATATGACTAGATAAAACAAAATTTCGTAGAGCTTTCCTAAGTCTTGTATTAAAGCTCGACCGTTTGTTGAGTTTCTTGGTTCGAAAAAAATGTAGCACGGCAATGTAGTAATTCAAACTCAGTCTAACGTGCATTTTTATACACTTCCACAGCAAACAAACGCAAGTATGATTTTGTAGTAGGTACGTAATTCAAAAACTGTTTGACTATAACCAGGTGAGTAAAGTTTTAGTGTCACAGCCAAAATGAAGAATTCTATTCGGAATTTGATTTCGATCTAGTTCATTATGTGTGATGTCTGTTGCATTTAGGAACTTTATTAAATATTACCCAACAACGGAATGGGACGTGAGAAACTGCGTTGGTCTAATGACCCCTTATAAATTTCAATTGATTGACGCACCAAATGGTGGGAAGCAAATATCGTTGTAAAATTATGACTGTAAAAGCCAATAACTCATAAATCAAGAAGACACTTTAATAACAAAATAAATATTAAAATATCTCAATATTTTAAATTCCAAATGGAAAATTGACTGCAAAAGTGGTTTAGGTTATTAGAGTGAAGCGAATGTTATACATTCCGCCCGGGCTAATTTTAATTATTCATTTTGTATTTTTTTTTAAATACTTCGCTCTGTAGAAAATAAGATCGTCGACCATAAAAATCTCTTACAAGAACACGTTTGTTTATACAGGGTTATTCACGACAGAGGTTTTTCAGATTTTTTTTCTGCCGCAACCAACAATACTAAGGGCGCGTATTCATATTAAGCGGTGGGGGAAATCAAACGGACCGATTAAAAAAATGTTCACTATTCCGGCCCACACATTAATACGAAACTGTTTTTGAAAATTACTCTCACGATATTCACCATAAATCGTAACCATATGAAAGCACTGGGATGCCGTAAACGTATACTGAACTGTTATTATTAATTGTTTAACAATAAGTAATTAATAATTACAACGAACCGGGACTCATCAATGCAAAGTGGCATTTTCGGCTCGGTCAAGTTTTCTTATCAGCTTTTTTGCAGTTTTTAATGCTGTGAAATGTTCGGATCCTTGAGAAATGCCTGATATGGTTTGCAGAAAGCGATGATTTTCTCGGAATGTTCCGTAAAGGATGTAAGGACGTAATCTTGTGGGTGTACTCTCCAAGATCCAGGAATGACTTGTCCATTGACTTCCTTGTTAAAAGTCTCCTCAGGCGTGTAAATATTTTTTATGTACCATGAGATCATTTAAATTATAAATTAGAGTAGGCGGGTTATTTTTTATGCAATGGTCCAGCCTGCAAATTGACTGACAGTAAAATTTGAGGTTATGGTCTAAACCTTGTGACGTTTATGTTTCTCATGTTAAATTATTTTAATTTAAAGAAAATAAAACACTAACAAAGATTGTAGGTTTATTGAGAATTACAGTAAATGTTCAAAGTGTTTTCCCCAGCTTCAATGCAGCTCTTAACTCTCCGTTTCATACTTTCAAATGCATTTTCCAACATCAGAAAGGTTATAGCGTTGAATGCGTTAAAAATTGCTTCTTGCAGTTCTTCAAGACTGTGCGGGTTATTCTTAAATACGGTGTTTTTGAGATACGGGAAAATGAAATAATCTAGAACTGTCAGGTCCGGACTTCGAGGCGGAAATTGAATGACACGATCATCATAAAACCATAAAACACCCGCTCCGCTACAACACACTAACATCACGGCATCTTACCACACATTTATAAATTTGTTGGACTAATTTTTAATAATTTGCAAGCAAATTAAGGTTGGTATTTCGAAAAACCTTTAACACTGCGTTCTATAGAATACTTCCGTTCCCTATTCTATTGCCTATTCTATTAAACCAGGTGACAGAGTGGGTAGAATTCTGGATTTTATACAGCCAGACATAATTGAAAAGCCTCTGGATGTAAGACCAAAAACGCTTGACTTCAACTTACGATATGAAGTGATCATTAAAGACCGCCACATGCCAAGAAGTCAAATAGCAGCGATAGGTCAAAGCTTCTCTATCTGGTAGACAGATGGATCAAATACTGGTACAAGGTACCGGCATAGGCGTCTACGGCCTAAAATATAGGGCATCAATAGTCTTGGGGACTGGACCAACGATTACGCAAGCTGAGATATTTGCGATAGATATTATGTGCCCAAGAATGCTTAGGCAGGAAAATGAAAGGGCAGACAAATCTATATACTGTCTGGCAGTCAAGCTGCGATTAAGGGACTTAAAGGACACAGCACCAAATCCTTAGTCGCCTGGGAGTGCAGACAGTCCCTCAAAGAACTGGGTAGAAACAACAATGTAATTCTAAGTAGGGTAACTGGACATGAGGGAATAGCAGGAAATGCCGAAGCCGACAAACTTGCAAGGCAAGGGGCAGAAGCCTCTCCCATAGGATCTGAACCGTTCTGTGGCCTAACCAAAACACACATTAAGACGGCAGTCCAAAAATGGGACAAAGAGGCCACAAGGTCTCACTGGAACAATGTTCCAAAGCAAAGACCAGCGAAGAAAATTATCAAGTACTCGCCACAGAATGGTGTTAGCTTCTTTTCTTATCCAAGAAAGAAATTAGGCTCACTACAGGCCTATTCACAGGTTACTGCCCTGTAAGATACTATTTTAAAAATATGGGACTAGTAGACAGTGAAGTATGCAGATTATGCAATTTTGGAAATAGAAACAGTCGAACACATACTCTTGGTGACATCCTTAACTTTGCAAAGAAACGATGGTCGACGTTCTGAGAGGCTGAATAGACCTACGACCCCAGAGTACAATACAATACCATTCTATTGCCGTTTTTGACACCTTTGACATTCAAATATTAAACCAAATTGTCATCAGTTAGTAGTGCCAACCTAATTTAAATTTCACAGCCTATTCTAATTTATAATTTAAATGATCGCACGGTATGGCTGTCTCAAAAAATTATGTAAGCAAATTATGGTCATTGTGAAGAACTCCGCTGTTTCTGATTGCAATAACATGGTCTGTTTCAATACTCGAAAGACAGATGAAGTAATTCCAAAAGCCTTTTCGGCGATTCGACAGGCTTAGTCGGTAGGTAAAGATTCGTTATTTAGACCCCTTCGGGTGTAATCCAGCATACGATTTGATGAATGATGCTTCATCTGCAACAAAAAGAAATTGTACATTTTCGTTACGGACGGGTAAAGTTGAAGACTCGGGAAAAGTCACTTGTTTTAAAGTCTTTATATAGCTGACAGTTTTTAAATACTGCACCGTCGGAGACTTCTCCTTGACAACCAATGTCAACATAAATAAAATTAAAGTCAGCATCAAAAAGATCCATTAAGGCAATCCTAAAACTTGACTTTTAGTTGAAGAATGTACTTCCACTATGAATTGGCGATTACAATAAAATATGCTTCCCGTCTAGCGCTCCCACACAGTGCGGAAAATTCCAAGTTTCTTCAAATTTCTGTGATATTTGTCCCCATTCTTCAACCCTTGAACGTCCTAAAACTTTTTTTTTAGAATCTATCAGAGGAAGAAGCGAATGAACTAGACCCAATCGAAAACTCAGAGCCAAAAGAAACTGTGGTGGAATTAGACCAGCGATCCGATCTGTCAATAAACTTGAAGAAACCAATAATCCAATAAAGCTTACAAAAATTCGCATACAGCTGAATATTGGTAGGAATGTTGGGAACACAATTATAAACGAAATGTGAAAAGTCCCCAACGATCCTGTGTGTGCAAAACTTTTTATTCAAGGTCAAAGTTTGCAAATATGTTTTTTTTTGCATTTTTCAGCCAAACGGTAAGTTTTATCATAAAAATAGTTCTGACAAAAATTGTAAATTATACAATTCTTTACAAAAATTGTCGTTTCACCTTTTTCCTAAGTTTTTGAGATAAAGCGATTCTAACATTTAAAAAAGTCGTATTCTCCATAATAGACATCAAAGTGGTCCTTACTGCCTGGCCTTTAGATAAGACGTAAAACCCGTCGCAACTCAACTTGCGCGCTTCGGTATACGAGTGGTGACGTCAAGCCAAGAGCCAAAAGCCAAAAGCCACGAGGATGGCGTTTCGTGCATTCAAATAAAAGCAGGCATTTCTTCTCGACAATTTTTGTTAATAAATACATACATATCCATATAACCAGGATGTCCCAACTAAAATTTGTACTCACCAACAATTCCAATTTCGACAGACTCAGAAGAAAACGCTCGAACAGGTCAATTTTGTTATCAAGGGGAGCCAAATTGTACCAACCTTTCAAGTCTTGGCATGAGGGGTCGTGTGATACATCATTTTAAAACTTATTCAATTCTCTAATCAGGTTTACTTTTATCTATCTATTTCTAACAAAAAGGATGTTTTTTTAGTTTCCAAATCTACATAAAATACACTAAAGAATTTTCAGCGAATGTATTGAACAAAAAATGATACATCTTACATACTCCCTACTATATTAAATACATTATTTTATTCAATCTTTAATGTCATAACGTTTTTTTGATATTTTGTTTGACAGTTGAAGATTAAATAAAATTTTATATTATATACGACTAGAAAATTGCTGATTATTATTATCTAACATCCATCTTGAAAATTAACGATTTAAACCAACCAATCGTGTTCCTGATGCTAAGTTAACTGTAATAGTATATTACATAACGAGCACGGAAAGTGATAAATAACGCACAAGCGGGAAAGTTGCCCACGAGGCGTTAGCCGAGTGCAGGCAATCCCGCGAGTACGTTAGAGACTTTCCTGCGAGTTTTGTACACTATTTTTCCCACGACCATAAACATTTCATTACTAACTCAAACAATAAGTGAGCTCCGTAGCATAAAATAATGCACCTATAAAGAATTAGGCCTAACCTCCTCAAAGAGTTCTCTGAATTTTTCTCCGAGTAAGTTTGGTGGCGTGCACTCCAGGTGAATCTCTTTTACTATTTCTATTCTTATTTGTCACACATTGTCAATATTTTAGACTGTCAAAAATCAAACAAACCTACTAAACAGTAAAGTGAAAATTTTAAATTTATAACAAACACGTTTGTTATAATAACGAACAGGTGAATGATATTATCAACTTTCGTGGATATTTGATTGTACGGAAACTGTCACTTTCTTATATGGTCGGGGGAAAATTAGTTTTTCCTGCTTTATTTGTAATTATAGATACATTTTAAATATGATTGCATTGTTATTAGACTGACGTAATTTTTTAGGTTACGTATTTGTCATATTTTTTTTTTTAATTTATTTAGGACCAACAAAATAAAATACGCAATCAATCCTAAAATGAAGAGAATCTGAAAAACAAATTAGTAAATAAATACAGAAAATAATAACAAAATGAACAAGGATAAATAAATTAGCGGGATAAATTTGAATAAAGTAAGTGTTCAAAATTTTCTCCTCCCACTTGAATGCACAGGAGCAGTCTTCTCAATAGACTTGCCTTAGCATTGCTGACCATTTCAGCTCTTATTGTAGCAAATGTTTCTTGTAAACGGTTCCTTAACACGTTAATATTTTCAGGCATATTTTGGTACACCTAGTGACGTGTCCCCAGAGGAAAAGATCTGTGGACGTGGGAGACCAACGTCTTGGGTCCCCGCGGCCTATCCATGCATTAGCAAATCTAACATCCAAATGGTTTCTTGTTACATTGACAAAATATTTCTAACAAAAAAATTTGTATAAATTTGGTCATTGAGTCTGGCGGGAAATTCATATTGGCCAGCCATCCTGAAAGAATGTGATGTATTATAATTGTTGAAGAAGAGGTGGACATATCAAGATTTCTAGCCACAACACTAACACTCATTTCAGGTTCCTCTTCAAAAATCTCAATAACCGCTTCTTTGTTGTTAACGTTCTCTGCATACTTTTAAATTACTACATTCTCTTCTCCTGTGTACCAATCTTAAAATAACATTTTTGCTAGGCTGTTCCCCATTTGGAAAACAAACTGAGTGCTCCTAAACAGTATCTGTTGCACTGTGATTACACTCTCCATATAACTAGACCATATCAAAATATTCTTCCGGATTAATATACATAATTGATTACACCGGTCAACACTGGTTTTGCCACACGAACTTTGACAGCAAATTCTGTTTTATCAATCTACCCTCATTATTAAATCGCAGTTGTCATGTGTCAATTAGCCTCAGATTTCTTGTGATAAGGTAATACTCATAACTAGTAGTACGGCAATAAAAACAAAGTAACGTAAACTAAATAAAATAAAAGAGGGTATTTTTTTAGAACCTCAAATTAGGAAGTTAATAAAAGATCCAAGATTTAAAGAAAAATTGAGCGATTTAGAAAAATCTGCATGGAATGCTTTTAAGAATGTTGTTGCAAATTTTTTGGGTAACCATAAGAGTGACAGCTACAGAAAGTTGGTTAGCAAGCTATTGCTGGCTTATTAATCATTGAGTTGCAACATGTCACTCAAGATTTATTTTTTAGACTCACACCTGGATTTTTTCCCTGAAAATTTAAGGGCTGTGAGCAACGAGCATGGTGAGAGGTTCCATCTGGACATTTCTAAGATGGAAAAGCGATGGCAGGACAAATGGAGGCCAAATATGTTAGCAGATTACTGTTGGACAATTAAAAGGGAACAACCAGGAGCTACATTTTCAGAAAATCTTAAATCATCACTTCATAATAAAAAAATACACTTTTTATTTACGAGATCAGCATTTTTTCTTCATATTTTAACTAACAATTTTTTTTAACTGTTTGTTTTTACTTACAACCACCAATTAAAGTAAAAAATATGAAAAAAGTCTGTGCGGCACGACAAAGTTAAAATTTTATTGACCAGTGTTATTATTAAATAAAATGAAAGCACAAATCACCGTTTTAAATGACGTTTATAACAGTCAGAAATACTTTATTATGACATAATAATAGTCGTTTATGTTTTTCAACAATTAAATTTGTTTCTTTAGTTAAAAATATATTCAAGAAGGACTGTTTGAGTTAGTAATGCTGATTTTTTTTTAAATGGTAGAATTGTAACAACCGGAAGTTGTCTTCACACTGAAAGCCGTCATTCACAACTTACTGACAATTTAAATTTGAAATTAAAATGTTGTGAAATTAGACTCAATGGACAGCAGTTTGTGGAAGCATTTTGAGCATTACCTTAAGTGTGATTATCGTTCTGTATTTCAAGTTTAATTTCCTTAAATTAATAGAATTTCTATTCACCTAACCTACAATTTTCTCTGAGTTGACGTTACGTCAAATGTGTATCCGGCTGCAGTGTAACAAATAGCCGAACAAAAAAAGTATCTTGCAAGTAATACCAACTCAAACAGTCCTTCTTGATCACTCTGTAATTTTATATCTACAACGCGATTAGAAAATGTTTTTATTTTAAAATCTAAAGATTTTTTTAAACATTTTTCTCGTCATTTCCAGAATATCGTTTATCCATGGCATCATTTTGGTCCGCCAGTTCTGTATAATAAATAACTATCATTTAAATCACAAATCAAAGCAATTCGGATAGATTTGTCAGAAATGTCAGATTGAAAAATAACCTCGTAATTTGATCTCCAATTTCCGAAAAGTCTTTGGAACGGGATGTATTTTTTAAGGAAATCTTTCCGCGTTCTGCCACAGCGGCCGCAGCATTCTTCCGACACTCCCCATAAATGAGGATCACGTCAGTCTTTTCTTCGTTACTTAGAAACACATTTTTGGAAATGAGAAAGATTTCTAACTTTAATGTGAGAGAGACAAACCCAAAGAGCCATCGTGGATACAGTTACAATTATTTTCAAAATATGAAATCAATTATTTAATAATGTATAATGGGTTGTTTAAAAAAAAAACAGAAATATCTCTCTCGTAAATGTATTACGTCTCTACGACCGGAGAAGCACTGAACCGCATCGAATGCTTTGGAATCTTAAGGGGTTTTGTACAAGAAATATTATTAAGATTGAACCTTGAAGTCATGTTAATTAATATTTAATAGTTCTACCGACCTTACTAATGTCAATCCAAACGGACAACTGGGCAGCACCCCAGTTGAGGATTAGATTTTTGCACGCGCCCGGTAGCACTTGGGAGCTTGATCTCCGGGATGAACTTCTAGAGTTCATCCAATTTGAGTACTGAGTGATGCTGGTAGTACTAATCCTGTCAGACCTGAACCAGTTAGTTATGACTGAGGTAGGTGATTGTTGTTATTATACATCATCACCTCTACCATCTTAGAAAAACAACGTGCTACTCGAATAAAGCACAAATCATCAAATGGAATTGACACCAGTTTATATACCAAAAAGGCATCTACGATGATTTGGAGCAAAAGAAACAAATATTTGGAAACTTCATATGCTAATTCGCATTATGACAAATCGTACGACAAATTAAAAAAAGCTTTACGAAAACAGTGTTAAAAGTACGTAATATTTGAACGGGGCTTAATTTAGAGGACAACGAAAAATGGAACAGTAAAAATTGTACACATAAAATTTTATAGCACGTGTGGAAAAGTTTTTAGGATACAGAAATAGGATACAGAAATAAGAGTAGGTGGTAAGATGTAACACGTTTCCCCTAGTTTCCCGTGGAAACAAAATCCGTTTGATAAATAAATAAAAGATTAATTTTTAATAAGTTCATGTCTTATATAGGTATTCAACCCTATATTTATTTATTCCATAGTTTAAAAAGAAATTCCTCATCAAACAAGTTTATGTATGTATATGGAAACCTATTCCCATTGAGAATACTATTAAAAAATAAAACAATAATTTCTTGATGATTCCGTTACTCAAGTTGTTCCACGAAAAACCAAAGGTCAAAAGAACATGCCCCGTCCTTTGCTCAAAAATTACATTTGTCAGCGACCTTTCTTGCCTAGTTCTATCAAATTAAATTATGCGCCAAGTTCATAATACCGCATGAAGGTGGGTTCCACATTATACAATGTTATTACCGATTCATTGAACCAACCGACGAACTAATTGTTTCCTGAAAATTACTACTGTCATTATCAACAGATAGCGCCAAATGACGCCGACAAACCTTGCAGTTCGACATATACATAAGCTGCAGTGTATTTCATTATTTACCTTTTGTTATCTGCTTGAACACAATGCCAACCTTCAAAGCTAGACAAGGTTATCAACGTTGCCATTGAATTTTAATGAAAGCTACCCTTGAAGTGCACCACCTTAGGTGGGGATTAATCCCTACTTGATGACACATGTATGCACCTAACATATATAAAAACTTTTAGCTGCCACTAATCATAATTCAATTAACGTTTCAACTTATTATTACAATATATGAAATCAGCACAGTCTGTGGAATTTTAATCTGATCAATTAGTGTCAGTGCTACGCAACTTCGGAATATCTTCTTAAACTGACTGCATAATTCAAAATGCAAATCGAGTATTTGTTAATAGCATTATTAACATGTGGAATAAACGCATTCAATAATTGTAAGTTGAACACTTAACGTTCGTCCTGGTTTGCTAGTTAAAACTGTGTGAAGGTCCGTTCAAATAATCGGCCGTTATAGTACTCTCCACAGTTATTATTTGTGATTTTCAAAGAACTGCATCGTGAAATAGTTGTCAGTTTCATTTCTTAATTATTTGCAGTTGCTGATGTAAGGTGTGGACAGAAAGCTCATCGGAGAGAAGGGAAAATTGTTGGAGGCAGCACTGCCGATAAAGGAGAGTTTCCTTGGTTGGTGTCCATTACAAGGAGAGGTGGACATTTCTGCGGAGGTACGCTCATCAGCAACAGGTTTATCTTAACTGCAGGACATTGTCTATGCACGTGAGTATTTGGCTTGAAGCGTAAGTATTAACCTAAAATTCGATAATCAAGTCACTCATTCCTAAAAGAATTCTGAAATGAGAAACACCGATAGCTTTTTGGATTTATAGTTACACTTTTTATCAAAATTAGTCTTCTGATCAGCATGCTTAACATTTGAAACGTTTTTTAGTGGAATCGGGAAAGACACTGTGAAACCTCAACACATTAAAGTCAGTATAGCCCAGCATGACTTAACTAATAAATCGAGCGACACCTATGAAGTAACATTGAGGGAGATCACCATTCATCCAGAATATACTTGCGGACATGTCAAGAACGACATAGCAATTTTGGAATTGGATCAAAAACTCGTGTGGTCAGATTTTGTGTCTCCCGCTTGTCTTGCAGCTTCGTCGGAAGAAAATGACTATACTCCAATAGACAACCTCCAAGCTGTTGTCGCCGGATGGGGATGGACGAATGAAGATAGTTCAAAAGGTGGACGTGCCAAGATTTTGCAAAAAGCTAGTGTTAACGTTATTGGCGTTGAAAAATGCAGACAGTGGTATCAGTCTCAAGGAAAAAAGACAAAAATTCAAAATACACAGATTTGTGCTGGACATGAGCAAGGTGGAGTGGATGCTTGTTGGGTAAGTTGCTGATTTACGGATTAATAAAATAACAATTGTCTCGACTTGGCAGGCTGATAGTGGTGGTCCTCTTATGATTGCAACTGGAAAAGTCGATCAGATGATGGTAGTGGGAGTCGTCTCAACGGGTATCGGGTGTGCTAGGCCATTCTTGCCGGGACTGTATACAAGAATATCGGAATATATTCCCTGGGTTAGAAAAATTGTGAACAAGTAACAACTACACAGGCTTACAAATTTCAGTCATAAAGTTTCTTCTTTTATTTTGTTTTCGAAAACCAATTTAACAGCTACGGTTCCTCAAAGTTTTTTTTTAGTAGAAACAAATTCAATTGCCAAAAATCTTACCAAAAATATCTATAATTTAAAACTTATATTAAGTAGATGTCTTAACTCATTAATTATTTATTTATTTGATTTTATATTAATAAATTGTATACTGTATTACGAACAAGTAGCACGAATGCCATAGAATATTACCAGAAGTATTTCTAGTTTAAACTTTATATTAGGTACATAATTATCTTAATGTATTTATTTCATTTATTTATGTCTATAGTGTATTGCGAACAAATCACACAAATGCCATAAAATCTTGCCAAAAATATTTCCAATTTAAATTGTTTTAAGTAGGAATCCTTATTATGTACTTGTGTTATTAGATTTATGTATTTATTATTATTGTATGCTGTGTATACGAGTAAAACGAATAAAACTGTTAACTTTAACACATTTGCTTATCTTAATAAATATTTAAATTAGAATATAAATCAGTTTGACTAATCGTGAAACGTCTTCTCTGAGTGAAAGATTTAACGACTTAACGAACTCACAAATCACAAATAACTGACAGTTTACCTACAGTTAAGCAATAAAGATGACGATATTACTCATCAAGTATATGCAGATATATCATCCCACGTAACGACATCAAAAAACAATGAAAAGCTATGAAACAAAGTAGACCTTGTTCTAATAAATATACGCACACATGTACACCAGAGAGTGTCGCTGCACAAAATTGAATATTGTACATTTTATGTGTACTAACTCGAATAAATCTTTCCTTACGTATTTTATAACATTGCGTAAAAACAGAAAAATATGCTGTTTATGATTCAAAATTTTTATTTTTACCGTGACGTGATGAATATATTCCGTAATTTATTATTTTCAATTTTCATAATTATTCATCACTGAAGAAGGCGTCAATAATACATGTTGCACTTCCATCATCTATATACAGGCTGTCCCATTTAAAACTCCCCAGTGTGTGGTTTCTGTGGGACATAGCATGAGAAAATGTGCATTATCTTGAAAATTAGAAATTATTGTTTTTACGGTCAAAACTGCAAGATATTGAAAAGTAAGTGGTTAGTTGTAGAGAGGCCTTCAATACCTTTCAAATGAGGCATCACTCGACCCATAGTGCCATTTAAGATTTTGGGGCTAACAGCCCCCTCGCGAAGAGGGCGATATGCCGGTCGTTGAAAGGAATCTGAAAAGATGTGCCCCTGGCAAACAAAATCGACCTGTCCGAGGATTTTTCAATCACAATAATCAATTCGGAGAAATCTGGACTGGGGAGTTTTAAATGGGACAGCCTGTATGTAAAAATGAATCGCCGTTCGTATGTCACGCTAAAACTAGAAAACGGCTTTATCGATTTGAATAATTTTTGTTTTGTTTTGTTCGACATAATCCAGGGATGGTTTAAAACTATTTTTCACATGGACATGAGGGCCCCTTGGGCTGAACTGATTTTTTGGCTGTACCGATTCTTTTGATTTTTTTTTTTGTATATTTGGTAGGTATGAGAATAAGTGGTAAGCTATTTTACACATGAACATGGGAGCCCCTTGGGCTGGACCGATTTTTCGGGTCGACCGATTGTTATGATTTTTTTTTGTATATTTGACAGATATGAAAATAGCTGGTAAGCTACTTTTCACATCGACATGGGGGCCCAGGGGGCCCCCTTGTCCTGGAGCGATTTTTCGGGTCAATTGATTTTTATGTTTTTGTTTTTGTATATTTGGTAGGTATGAGAATAGGTGGTAAACTATTTTTCACATAGACATGGGGCCCGGAGGGTCCTCTTGGACTGGACCGATTTTTCGGCCCGACCGTTTTTAAGTTTTTTTTTTTTGTATATTTGTTAGGTATGAGAATAGGTCGTAAAGTATTTTTCACATGGACATGGGGGCCCAGGGGGGGCCCTTGGGCTGGACCGATTTTTCGGCTCGATCGATTTTTATGAAATATTTTTTTGTATATTTGGCAGGTATGAAAATAGGTGGTAAGCCATTTTTCACATCGACATGGGGGCCCAGAGGGCCCCTTGGGCTCGACCGATTTTTCGGGTAGACCGATTCTTATGAATTTTTTGTTTGTTTATTTGATAGGTATGGGAATAGGTCGTAAAGTACTTTTTACATGGACATAGAGGCCCAGGGGCCCCAATTGGGTTTATACCTAAAGAAGGGCTTTTATGATATTTGATTTGTTGGATTTGTCTCCGCCTCGAATAGCAGAATAACTATTGGACCATGGTCAAGGGGCTCAGGGGGAACCCTTGGGTTTATAACTCAAGAGCGGCTCGACCGATTTTTATGATATTTAATTTGTTGGATTTGCCTACTAATAGCAGAATTACTAATTTACAAAATTACAGGGGGCGGGGAGCTAAGTACAGGGCAACGACAATAACAAAGCCCTCCTTCCATCGACTTGATTCTGAGGCGGTACAAAGTTCGCCGGGTCAGCTAGTCCTTAATAAAATATTATAAAGTTCAATAACTGTCGTATCATTTAATAACGTGTATTTTTTTTAAATTGGGCGTCGAAGTTGGCCATGAATGTTTAACTGTGAACGTACCATCGAAGTGACAATTATTAATTTGACATCTGAACCTAGATCTAACCTCACTTTTAATTTAATTTTGCGACAGCTTAACGCGTTAATGCGATTAAAAGCAATTGTAGTGTTATAACAAACGAAAAAATAAACTTTTTCGTTGACCGATTATTAAGAGGCAATTTAACGTTTTATGTTGACTTGACTAACAAATCTATCGTTAATGTACCTCATTAATAAACGATTTTACCTTAATGCATGATTTTTCATTAATGCACGATTTTGCAATAATTAATTCATAGAAGTTTTTTTGCTTTAACGGGATTTAAACCCCCGTCCTCTAGGTTGTGAATTCGCGCTTCTCTCCATACACACATTTGCGTGTGTCAGTTTTGTATGCAATTGTGCTACTTATCTTAGTCGCTACACATGATTGCCGACTTTTCGCTGACAACAAACTGAAACATGCATTATCCAATACTGCATCCAATAATTCAGGATTTTCTAGATCCATTTGTAAACTTACACAAATTAACAGCACTTTCACAATGGCGAACTGTTCTTTATATGGCGACTTCATTTGTTTTCAGAGACAACTATGTTTATGGCATAAGTGACAATTACTTCATGAATTGAAATTTCAGAAACGGATTTTTATCCCCAGATTAAAAGGCTTTCGGTCAACGAAAAAATATTGTAATCAACTCGTTTGTTAATGTGCGATTAATAATCTCGACAATTAAAGGGACTCGCTCCCTACGGTCGCTCGTGCTTTAAACAGCCTCGATTATTAATCGCCTTCATTAACACACTTCTTTATTAAATAATTATTAATGAGGAAATAAGGTTTATAAAAAATAATCAAACTGTGCTCCATCGACTTCAAGGCATTTGCGGACTCTTTGAACAACTGCCGTACCTTTCTTCCAACACGATATACGCTGGCGTTTCACTATCCAATTCTAGTATTCATCTCCAGTAATTAACTTCGATTGCTTCCAGCTTTTCCTGCTCCTACCATCCCCGTATTTCTGCTCCGTACATCAGTCCTATCTTTATAGTCCTCCGTAATCATGACACGTACTAGCCTTTCGTACATCAGCCCTCTCCTTCTTATGTCGCGACCGAATTTTCTCTCGCGTATTCCTCCTACCGCCCGTCCTGATCACTTTTCTTTTCAGCACCTTTATATGTCTTATCTTGTTATTGGTATCTTTAAAGGTGTAGCCCAGGTATTTAAATTCTTTTGTGTACAACTTTGCTCCCGCCGTTTTTTTTTTTTTCAAAATTCAAAACTTTATTATAAAAAACTAAGCAAAATTACTTTATCGTGTCTTTCCAGGTATTGCGGCCGTTTTTTTTTTTATGTAAAACATCTATACGCGCGTTAGACTGGGGTAAAACCAAGACGTCTCAAAATTCAGGAAACGCTTGGTTTTGGCCTAGGCCGTCTGTGCCTACCGCTGTGCGCACGTTGAGGGGATAACGCGTTGTCATGAGGCTTGGGCATTCAGGAGACGCATTCAGAAGACGGATTCAGGAGACGCATTCGTTAGACGCATGAGTGAGTGAGTCAGTGAGTGAGTGAGTAAGTCAGTGAGTGAGTGGGTGAGTGAGCGAGTAAGTGAGTGAGTGAGCGAGTGATTGAGTGAGGGACCGAGTGAGTGAGTGAGCGAGTCAGTGAGCGACTGAGCGAGTCAGAGAGCGAGTGAGCGAGTCAGGGAGCGAGTGAGCGAGTCAGGAAGCGAGTAAATTCAGGAGACGCTTGGTTTTGGCCTACGCCGTCTGCGCCTACCGCTGTGCGCACGAACCCTCAATTTCGATGTTTCACATCTGCTGGGTGTCCCGTGACGGCTTAATCTTTTTTTTTTCAGACGGTTTCAACACCTCATAATAAATACAAAGCATGACCTTGGACCCATGAATATACCCGGTTTGGCCATCAACGTGGAAGCATGGCCAGGATATCATTCCCAGGTCTTTGAGGCGTTTGGAAATTGCTTGTTGTACCACTCCCAATAATCTGGCCAACTCTTTTTGACTTTTACACGAGTCTTCTTTAAGAATTGCCTCTAATTCTTCATTTTCATAAATTTTCGATCTTCCACCGTTATGCCGGTCTTCGACATGAAAATCACCACTTTTGAAGCGTTGAAACCACTCACGACACGTTCTTTCACTCATATCGGCCTCACCAGAAGTGTGAGTGAGTCTCAGCTGAATATTTCTTCATATTAAAGAAATAAATTAACACCTCCCGCAAATGACGAGCATTTGGCTCATAAAGTGAATTTTAATCACGAATAACTTACTACACACTCTACTGACTTGGGAATCCCTTTCTTTGTCAGACGTCGTTTACTATTTCTCTCATTATCTCTATTATTTATTTTTATTATCTCTATTTATTTATTTTTTCCTTCCTTCATTCTTCCTATTACCCCCTTAATAATCTCCTTCGTCGTTTCTCCCCCTTTCTCTCGTTTTCTTGTTTTTTCCCTCTTCCTTTCCTTCTATAGTAATCCTTTGAAGTATTCCCTCCATCGCTAATTTCAGATTCCTCTCTGTTAATCCAGTGCCCTGTAGTTCTTGTTTCGTCATTATTTCTTCTTCAATTTCTTTCCTTACTCCTCTTTCCTCCTTTCGCTCATCCTTCCTTATTTTTCCTTTCTGCTGCTTGATATCTCCATACGTAGTTTCTCGGCATTCTCTCTGCTATCTTCTTCCATTCGTTTTCATCTACCCACGTTTCTACCATTCTAATTATGTCGAATTCACTTATATTCTTCTTTGTTTCTTATCCCTGCTACATTCCAATGTAACAATCTTATTCTTCCTTTTGCTTTCTTTTGTTGCTTTTTCATTAAATCGTATATTATCCTATTTCGTTTTGTGTTCTGTTTTTACCTTTTTCTTCAAAAAATCTTCCATTCGCCCCGTGTCGTCATCCCCGCCAGTTTCCTTCTACTTGAAGTTTCCTATAGCTTATTCTAACCGTCTTTCTTTCTTCCCTTTCACTGTTCGCTATCGCTCTTTTTTTCTGAATCTCTCAATTGGGAATTGATTTTGCAAATTTATATTTATGCCAAAATTCTATTCTGCTGGTACGATAACCCATACTGTAGACTTCTTGGTCCCTTGAAAAGACTTGCTTAGCAGTGCATTTGATATTGTATTTAGGGGCATCATCTTCACTTTCATTTCCCGCATCATTCTTGAGAATTTCTTGTAATGACTTCTTCTTTAGCAGTGTCTTGATTGGCGATTGCAGCGTAGACCTATTGATGCTATACTGCCTAGCTGTTTTTTTACTTTTAATCGTTAAGCGAGACATTCGTCCCTAGCCAATTTCATCAATCTTTTGTCAACCCGATCGGGTTTTTAACCTAAATTCTAAATTCATGCTTCATTAAACTCAGAGCTATACACCTTTCTCGTTTAACCGATGCGCACAACTGTATGCCCTTTGATGCGCATAAGTGCTCCCACTCTTTGGAAATTTAGGGTGAAAATTTGCAACCCTGACGTCTTGTCAATGGTGCTTTTCGCCATCGCCTTGTTCTAATCTTCTACTGACCTCTGCGTTTATTTTTGTTATCGTTGGTTCATTGCCAAACATGGCTGGCTTGCAGCTCAAACTTCGAGAGGTTATGATAATTATTATATTTTTACAGATTATAATTTTTTTGCTGAAGGCTATATCCACGATGCGTGGTGTAGTGACACAGACATTGCCATTAAGGCTAAATGTTACAAAAGCCAGAGACGCAACGAAAAGCCCCACAGTTTATTGCTTACGTTTGTAAGAAATAATTTCCTCATAACTATTGTTGATGGCCACTGCACTTGTCCCGTTGGGTAATGTTGTCTTTATGTGATGTGAGTTTTAATATCTAATCAACCAAATTTTTTTTACAGAACTTCAAAATCATGTCATCATTTAGTGGAGCTGGCATATTATTTGTAAGACATAGTCCTACAGGGATTAAATGTGATTCCTGAAGATAAATCTTGCACATCAAAACCAATGACATAGAACCAACCAAGGGGTCCCAATTAATGCCGAAAAAGTTGCGGACATGGTTTTCACTAAACCCACAAAGCCAACTGAAGCAAAAAAAAACATACTTAGCACCCATGATGAATCATTTATTTCAGTGACTGAAGAGGTGTCAAGGAAAAGAATTAAAAACATCCCAAAAAAATGTACAGGAAAATTCCTTTTGCTTATCTGCTTAATTATAATAATGGTAAGAAAATCTTTGAAATCCCAATCTGATAACAACAATTGTTATTATTGCAGATGAACAGTTGAGCACAAAAACGCTACAAATGGGCAGCAATACTGATTTAAATATTGTTACCTAAGAAGGAAGAGCAAGAATCGAAAAATATTTATACCAAAATATTTTGATAAGCCACCCAAAGGTTGAGGTGGAGAAATGGGAGATGTTACATTAGAAGACTGCTTTTTGATTGAGAAAGAAACAAGGTCACAACAGGAAAGTAATCGTTGGAGGGAAGAAAGGAAGAACCGGTTTACAGCATCTAAATTTAAGGAAATTACAAGAACTCATCGACAACCAGTATGAGCTGAATACTTTAGGAAACTAAAAACAACAAAAAATATCAGTCATTTGCCTCATGTGAGTTTTGGAATAGAAAAGGAGATAACTGCTCGAGAAGCATATATTGAGCATAGTGGCAACAAGGTTTTGCCGTGTGCCTGTCCACCCTTATGCTCCACATCTTGGAGCTAGTCCAGATGGCTTAGTCTATAATGAGAATACTGATGATCATGGACTTTAAGTGTCCTTCATGACAGAAAACAGCAACATTAAATTAGGCTTTGAAAATAAAATCATTTTTTCTACTTTGGTGTCATAATTGCGTTTTTGTGAAACTAAAAGTAGTGTCACAAAGGAACTTTTTCTGAAACTGCTTTTGGTTTTTTTATTTGATACGTAATACGTTGGTATTGAGCATTTCTAACCAACTCCATTCTAAGTCAAGCCAAGTGTCAACTTTTCAGATAAAAAACATCACCAGAAACACAACCGTTCCTAATCCAACTACCTAATCCTAAAAATCCCTAGATTATTTAAAAAACAGAATTTTTAACATTTTCATAAAACGAAGAGCTCCAAAGTAGAAAAAATAGTATATTACACTCGTTTAACGAGGCATTGTGACATTCGTTCTATTGGGGCACTTCTCGCTGCGCTCGTCGTGCCCCAAAACCACTCATGTCACAATGAAGCCTCTTGTTAAACTCGTATAATAATGTACTATTGTTTGATCAGGGACGAAAATAACCAACCCACATTAAGAGTCACATGAGTACTACAGTTAAGTATAAGGGCAAATGCTCATCACATGTCTTCCCTGGTGCGACTTTTGTATTTATTTTGACAAATGAAAGGAATTGTTGTTGAAAATGTTACTGTATACATAAATAACCGCAAAACTAAAACAAATAATTATGTAGAACAATTTATTTAATCAATACATCCTAAAGTACCAGTACTAAATAATATTGACAATTTAACTTGTGTTTTTGTCAACCAATGAGATGTTTCAATTTCAAAATAAACAACCAATAGGACAATTATTTCAGTGGCAATTTTTCGACAAGCTTTATTTCAGCGACAATTTTTTTGTAACTATTTGCCATTGCAATTTACAAGTTAAATTGTCAAGCCAACTCGAGGTCTAACTATTGCCGCCAATTTTTGCTCTTCAGATTCAATCGTTTCTGTAGCTTGAAAAAAATAAGGACTCGTGCAAGAATTCGTCATTATTTTCGTCGCAACAGAAACTCGTATCTGAATCGCAAAAATTATTTTGAATTGACAATAAAAAGCAAGTAATCAAATGTTTAGAAATTCAGACATTTACCTTCGCAATGGATATCTAAAATTACATAAAAAACAACAAACTTGTTATTGAAACGGACGTGGACCCGAGATGACTCATCACTGTAGCGGCGTCGTCAATTACTAGAATGTGCTGGCTTTATACTACAACGTACTCGAGTATGACATCATCTTTTGGACTATTCGGCACACATCGAAAGCGTATGGAACTATCTGGAGGCGCATAGAAGCATTTACCCGCCGGTATATTTATTAGAGGACGTTCCAGCGAAAACCAGTCAGTCGTATCATCGAAGATCAGTGGGTCGAGTCGGACAAGTAGTAAATTGTAAATAGTGTAAATAATGTAAAATAGTGTAATATTAGAAGTATAAATAATTTGTACATAGTGTTCAGATTTTAATCTCCTAATTGCTCTTTCAACATGAATTATTATTATTTTATTATTATTTTATTATTCTGCACTGCACTGAAGCTTCAGCTTATTGTGCCCCACTTAGCAAGCTTACTCCATAACGCCTGTGCTGTTAATGAACTTCAGCTCAGATTCTATGGGCATATGTTTTATGTCATTCAACATGAATTCTTTCATGGGCAATTTTGCGAATATATGCAACATCATCTGGTTCAAACTGAAAATCAGTCATTCTGAATGTTTGAATATTTAATGATATTCTGACCTCTTCTAACATATTTTTGATATTGAAACCTTAATCAGCTAATATATATAATATCGCCATAAGACAAAAGGCCCCATATCAATCCTTGTTCTTAGTGTGTTCAAAAATTTGTTTCATATTTTTTTTATCTGATATAGAACCTAAAACAGGATAAATTCATCAAAGTATTGTACACGGCAAGACATTTACCAGCAAATAGTGATGACACAAAAATAAATCCTCCATTGGGATATCCACCATTAGGCTTTCAGTTTTGTAGCTCCTTTATAATGTGAAAAACACTGTGACCTTCTTAATAATGGTAACAGAATAGACAGATAAAGCAGTGTCAACAATTTTTCTTATTAAAATTTAATCAATGTTATTATTGATGACGACTGAAAATTGTGGGGTCTAACAGCATATTTTCGTCTGCCCAAACGTGCGTATTTGGCTGCTGGTTTATTAAATTATTATTATTAAATCCTCAGGTAAATCCTCAGTCTACTACTGGATTTTCTGTACGTGGTAGGAATACAATTGTTGTTCTTTCAAAATTCTCCAAATGGTATAATGCAATATTCCAAACTGACTTGTTAATCTTCGATGGGCGGTTTTTACCATTTTGCAAAATACAAACACATGGCACAAATTAAGCACACGGCGATTTGGGAAGCGTTGCACATCAAGTCTTTATGATGAATAACTTTAAAAACCACAGTGAAATACAATAACAAATTACCGGCGACCACCCTCGGGACTTTACAAAAAGTTTGGAATGTTGATAAGCAGGCAAAAACAACAAATTCTCAGTAGATGAAGTTAAAATAAATATCCATATGCGGCTCGTGAATTTGTAGAGGGGAAAATGCTAAAAAAATGTGTTTTCGGAAAAGTCGTATATAGAAAAGTTGTTGAGGATTTCCATTTTACCTTTCCAGTCTTATGTTTCCACAGTAATTCACTTTTATTCTTTTGACTTTCCATTTTTAAGTTTTTTAGGTGTCTTTAGGACATTTCTATTCATTTTTATCTTTCTTATTTCTTCTGCTGTTGACGTATCTCGTTGATGTTTCACTTCCTCCATCATTTCAATATTTCGGTAGGTAGTTTAACATAAAATTCAATCCGTCTCGGTCTCCTTAATCTAACAATGTCTTAGTCTATAGGCTTTCTTCTATACACTAGTACGTAGTTTGGGTTGCCTGTATGGACGTTTGTACGTGGTACGTGGTTTGAACACTGCATATTATACTTCTTCGTTTATTGAAATATCTATCTACCTACTCTATTTTAACTAGTTTTTAACCTGTTTGGTAGTACTTTTGCATAAAAATAATTGTAGTTTGATCGTAAAGACCCAGCTTTTGAGTTTTATTTACGCAGCAATTCACACACCACCTAGATCAGATGGACCATACTGGAATAGCAAAATTATGTTTTTTTAACCCTTGGATTTGTGAAATAAGGCTTATTAAATTCAGATTTTTACTATATCTTTCTCGACATGCAGTAATGAAGAAAAACTACAATCACATGAATTCCTAAACAAGGGGACTCATTATTGTCAATGCCACTAACATTGTTCTGTGTTTGTAAGGCAGATATACCAAAAACTCCATTTGTCGCTGAAACGGTGGGAGAAATAATATAAAAACCCATTATTATGGTTATTTAATATTCATAAATTTTAACAATATACAATATGAGATGAACAGACATACAAGTTTATATTGACTGGACAATTCAACAGTATATTTTACAATGAGCTTTCATTCATATTAACAACAATAAGGAAAATATTAAGTACAGCTGTAAAACCAATTCTCCAAATTACAAGCACACTGAGAAAAATATTATTCATAAAATTGAGTAATTAGAGAATTGACTTAAATTATTTACAGTTGTCTAGTCTTAAATAAAAACAAACGCGACAATTGAAGTTGGCGGAACCAACAGAGGACACTGCACTAATATTATACACAGCGGATTGTATTAATAATAAAGGCACTTTTAAACATTTATTATTATTTTTATTACAATGGCAAAATGGAAGGTATTAGTTTCGTATTTTATATTACATTGTTACATATTTACAACTTTGATTAAGTGGTTCAAAATAAACTGGGTTACATTATTCCACCTATAAAAAGATTTTTAAGTCTATAAAAATGATTGTTTTTCGACTATAACAATGTATTTAAAACTATAGTCAGCAAATGATAACTTGTGTTAAATTCACTTTTATCTGAAAGTTTTATACCCTATTTGTCCGTTTGTTCTTTCAAAATAACTTTCTCATTATACAACATCGCGCTGCAAAAAGCAATCAATTTCTTGAAAACTACTTCTAATATTTGAATTGGAACTCCTTTTTGAAATACTACCTGGCAATAGTTGTTTTTGTTTTGCTCTCGTTTGATTTGTAGAAACAAAAAGGTTTTAACATAAGAGGGCAATAATAAATAAAAAAACCTGGTTTCCTAATATAGGTACAAAATTTATTAACATAACAAAGATGTGTACATAAAGAAAAATAAAATAAATAGACGCAAGACAGAAAAAAATCAATACTTACAAAAGTTGAAAAATCATAAGAAGCAAATCAAGAAACTCGCACATGTAAAACATGCGAGAATCCATATACAAAAGAAAGTGACACTTTGGTTGTTTGATTGGACTAGTAAATAACATTTTTAAAATATAAAAAATTAATTGAAAAAGATATATACAAAAAGAACTTAAATTTTCTAACTTAATATCGTAAGTAGGTATAAGAGGCGTCATTACAAAAATAACAATGGGTTTTTACATACAACGATCACATTAAATTTTAAATAAACTGATTATCAGTTGGCATATTCGTTCATTTGTGTATTCCTTGACGAAATATCTATTACGTTAAATTATTGCTAAGCATAAGAAGATAATATTTTGTTTGTAACTGAGTTTTGTTTCACTCGGTGTTACGATTACTATGATAAATAAATAATATTCTTGTTATAAACTAAATTCGATCCTAGATAACGGTGATCTTGGATGATTATCTTCTTACGCGTTTTATTCAGTACTGACAATAATTCAACATTTAACAAATTTCAAACAACACTAGTTATTATTTATAGTTCTTGTTAATTATAATTAGCAAAATACACTGTTAATTGATTATTCTTGTCTTTATATTGCAGTGATATTAGCTTTCATTTAAAATTCGTTTGACGTGAGTCCATTAAAAAATTCACAGTCCATTTAAGCACTCAATACGTCAAAATTGAGCATCAGTCGCACTTTCAACATTTTACAGAACATATAAAATGTCCTCCTTGTCTCAGACAAGATGTCCTTCTTGTTCATTAACACCATAACCATTACCAAAACTAGTCAGTTCTCTCTTCTGTGCAAGAGTTTGAGCTTGGAGTATCTGGGGATTCTGGCTAGTGTTGTGAAGTACGTCTGGAGGGGGAACGGGGCCTCTCTGATGACGCAAAAGAGAGCCATTTGCTGGAAGAGGCGGTGTCACTGGATTATGCATGAGACCCACGTGAGGATGTGCCGGTATTGGGGGTGGATTTTGAAAGTCCAACGGGGGTGGATATGACAAATAGCGGTCGGACATGTTGTAGTAAGAGCCGTCGGCTGGGGGTGCAGGCGATGGGGCGCTCACGTACGACGATTTGGCTGTAATTGAATTGACATTGATATGAAAATTTGTTAAACATATCATATTCAATATTAATAAGTATGTATTTTGTTATTATATTATAACTATGCCCACAAACAAAAGCCACAAAATTTTTCACTACTCGGCTATTGTTAGTAAATAGGAATCAAGCGAGTTAGTTACCTGACATCGCGCCATGATACCCGAGACTTTGGTCGTCTCTAGCTCGGTTCCTATCATGCATATGATGCTGGTGGTGATGGTGAGGATGAGGAAGAGTGTGAGTTTTGTGAGCCATGTTAGGTTGCATCTGAAGCTCATAACTGGGACACACTGGGTACGCACCTGGGTAGTCCTGCTGATCCATCAGATAAGTGCTCGTTGCCTGTTTACGCCCTTCCTCCTAGTAAAGAAATTCAAACATTATTGAAATGCGTCTCATTTTTATGATTGATCTCGCCTATATTTATCTCTTTACTCCATACAATGCCAACAAGTTGTCAATGTTAAGAACATATTCCTTACGCAAAGGCATAAGCAAATGGAAAAATTGAACGTAACACATCTGTGTTATTTTATCCATCAAAATATTATCTCACTGCGGGGGAATCAAAGAGTGCAATAACACATAATTGCTGAAAGATCTTGAATGAGAAAATAAATACTGTAAGCCATATTTACGTATTATTAAAACAATTCATCGATGATAAATATAAAACGTTTGTTCGGCGGTATTGACTGTGAATTGGAAGACCTTTTCCTAACTAAAAGTATTAGAAGGGTCGTGAAAGTCTGCCCAGAAGTACATGACTTTCTAAAATCTGCTCATAAATATTTGACAGTTTGGCTAGTGATTTACTAAAAGTTGGAATGTAATTGTTGTAATTCGGCCATAAACAATCTTAACCGGATATTCTGAATAACCCGAAATGACTAAATTTAATGATGGGGTTATCGATGGGTTTGACAAATTCAACTTTAGCATCTCATCGACTATTAGTACAAATTAGACGAAAAAAGGATGAACTCTCAACAGGGGCCCAAATAAAGATCCGAAGAGTTCCCACCCCCCTTTGCCAAACAAAGCGACCCCGTGTGTGACCTCATGAAACTTTTCTCAATTTTTCTACTAAACGGTAACTCCGATGAGAAAATGTTAGGTATAGGACTTTCCATTAAATTCTGTTTGCAAATTGCAAATGTTTTATTCAATATGAACCTTGTACAGGAAAAACTACTCTACAATTTTGTCTATACATTTTTTGCTCCCACTAATGGTTTTCGAGATAATCACCGCAAAAAACGGGGGTTGTCTTCACGCTGAAAACTATACTCAGTTATGAGTGTTGGGTGGGAGATATGCAAAAT
The DNA here is from genome assembly GCA_963583935.1 of Diaperis boleti. Classification (NCBI taxonomy): domain Eukaryota; kingdom Metazoa; phylum Arthropoda; class Insecta; order Coleoptera; family Tenebrionidae; genus Diaperis; species Diaperis boleti. The sequence continues at coordinate 53,966,496 of OY757244.1, forward strand.
CTTCATGAGACCAATTTTAATTAATTTTAATTCTCGTCGGAGTTACCGTTTAGGAGAAAAATGGGGAAAAGCTTCAAGAGGTCAGCCGCGGGGGTGGTTTTCGGGTAAAAGGGGATGAAGGTTCCTGGGAGGGTGGGATCGTTATTTGGGTCCCTACTGGGAGTTTATAACCAAAATTTATAAACTTTATAAATTATTTCTTCTAAAAACTCTAATTTGCTTGGACTAAATAGGTGTCCCAGAAATAACTAAATTTTAACCAGTAGTAGAACTCATCAGTGTCAATAATTTTTCTTAATAAAATTTTGCCCTAAACCCCGTAGTTATCGAGTTAAAATTAGCGGATTTTCGTCTGCCCCTACGTATTATTTAAGTTGAAAATACCTTCTCCGATGATTATGTATGATTGAATCCACCGGCTGTAAAAATTAGACTTTCTGGACGTGATAGGAATTTAATTGTTGCTCTTTCAATATCCTCCAAATTCGATTTACTAACCTTCGGGTACTGGCGGTTTTTTGCAAAACACAATGCACAATGTTAATGGAAATTAGGCACACGAGAAAAAGCAGACATCTTTTACGATAATAACTTTAAAAGCGAAAGTAAAATAAAATACTCGCTCGATACTGATTCTCAACAGCAGGTAACTGATGCACCCGAGAGTGCAAAAAAATTATAAACGTTGGCTTTTCCGGACAAAAAATTGATTGATTGTCTGTAGGTCAAGTTAAAATAAATATCCATAGGCGGTTCGTGAATTTGAAGGGTTCAAAAAATGATAAAAAAAATGAGATTTCGAAAAAGTAGTAGATAAAAATGTTGTTGCTCTCGGCGAGTTCTACTCCTGGTTAAAATTAAGTAGTTATTTCGGGGACATCCTGTATATAACATGAACAAGATGTTTTGTGAGATAACAGAGCGCATGGAAGATCGCAATTTCGGCAAGCATTTTCAAACCCTCTTGTAAAGTTACCGCCTCTCGTAAAGTCTTTCTGTTGACGTCACAGAAAGCCGCGCGTTTCAAATAAGACAAATTAATGCTTCGGATTATTTTTACCTAGTGAACGTGTGATTTCGGATAAACAGAAAAACAGGGGTATAATATTTTTTCGGCTAGATTCTAGAAGTGTTTTTGAAAATTTATTGTGGGACGACCTCATTAACTCGTAGTCGTAATTTTAGAAGTGTGTTTGGAACAGTTGAAGCACTATTTACACTTTCACGTATATCGAAATAGTGATCTTAAAACTGTTTGAAAGGTGCCACTTTTTTATATTTCTTTCAATATCATTGAAATAAATATCCACACTTTCCTGCAGTGCATTTGTCAAGGTGAAAATATAAACACAATTTCGCGACAATACAACGACACAAACTTTCTATAAAACTGTTCCCTATTTCCTTCCCCTTGCCGCAAGAGACGTAATGCGTAATAAACGATCCAATTGTATATAACTCAATGGAAGTAGTTAATTTAAAGGGGAGGTAGAAAAGTTAGTGAGGATTTGTGTCCATCGTCACTTCTCTTGGAAAAATTAAACGAGCGGCGTTAGAAGTTTCACTCCAACTTTTAAGCTCATGATATTTTAAAAATAAAAAACTCACCACATAATCGTTATTACTGCCCTCGTTGCTGTACGTCTCGCTCTTCTCGCTCACAGAAGACAGAGTTTCGCCTGTCACGGTGTCGTTGTAGCTACTAGGGGCGTACATTTCAATGGTGGCAGATTTGCTGGTTTGATTACTTTGTTCTAATGAAAAAAGGACAAAGTCAGTTTTAATTTAAATTTTCCCCGCAGGGTCGAGATAACAAAATTAAAAATCAGAAAAACAAACCTCTTTTAGCTCTTCGTTTTAGCATGCAACCGGCAACTAATCCGATGTTGATAATCAAAAGGAAAACACCAATAACAGAAATACTAATAATAACAATTCTGGGCAGATCTTGCTTTTCCAACAAGTCTTCGGGGATAACCTTCTCGACATGGTCGCTGAACACTGGATAAAAGAAAATAACAAAGTTAATTACCTGACACACGTTTCTTGGATCTTCTGTGTAAGCAACAGCCAATTAGCAAGACGTTCATTAGGATTAGTAAGGTGCCCACAATAGTGCCCACTATTACAAGAAAACCGGGGAAGTTTTTCAGGTTTTTCTCATCTAAGCTGGGTGACGAATAGGATGGAGGTACTTTGTCTATTGTTAGTTCGTTAATAAAGAATTGCATGAAAAAACAAAGACGTGTTAGTGCAAAAGACATGTAAATGGACGCATGTTATTAAGCAAGACAATGAAATAACACTCACTTGAAGTTCTCGCTGATAGCAAATCCGGAATATACTGGCTGTTCCCCAACTTATTCATCGCCATTATAGAGAACACGTATTGTGTGTTAACTTCTAAATCACGTATTGTAAAAGTAGTCGCATTATGAGGGACTACGTCCACATATTTATAACCTTCATCATTTACTTGTCTATATCGAATGCGATAAGAGGCTTTCATTCCACCATCGAATCCAGGTGTCCATCCCAGAACAACGGAATCGTGAGTCACATTTCTTACTGTTAGAAGCGTGGGTGTATCTGGAACCGAAGTTACTTCAAGTCTTGGCGAAATTGTGGAAAATCCCAGTTCATTCCGAGCAACGCATTCGTAGTTGCCGTAATCAGATGAAGTTACATGATTTATGTACAGGACGGATTCCGACGTTAAAGCATCAATCTGAAAAATCAAACAGATGGGGTTATGAAAAATCGACACAAATCTGGGAAAAATCTGTCTCATTCATACATAAGCGCACGATCTCCGTACAATTTTTACACGATTGCTCGAAAAAATCTCTTTATTACATAACAACATTTAATCGGACGACAATGTGGCACTTAGTCTACTATTAAGTGGTAAAAACTACTTAAAACCTGTCGTCGTTAGAATTCTGGCACGCCTTAAAATCCCAGATCAATAGTGGCGTTACAAAGTTTACATCTTTCGACAGAATCTCAATTCAACTGTGCTTTAAAGGCCAAAATTAATTGTAAATCATTCGTACTGACATGACCTACAAGCACTAATCACTTGACACAGTACTATTTGCGCGAAATTGTTTGGGGAATATGGCTCAAATTGATGATTAAGTCCTACAAAATTTTACCCTGGCCCCCAGCGTACTGTAAAACTGTTTATTTCCTAGACAATTTGTCACGACAAAGACGCAACTATCTAGAGTGTTGTTGGTGTCGGTACTTTTATAACATTCTAGAGTAAGTATAGATCATTTGAATACTGCATCCATACGATGTACATATGCATAAGAATTCTGCTCACTTTCGCAACATTTTGCTGTGTGCTAAGAAACAGTGCTATCAGAAACATTTTCCTTAAAACATAAAAATGCCATTATCATTAACATATCTTTATTTAAGAAAATATATTTTTCTTTTTTTTCTTATAATGTTTTCATATTTTGAAAAAAGTTGTCTACTTGGTGCAGCACACAATAGAAGTGAAACTTCTTATGCGATATACATAATATAAAATTTAAGTTCTCATAAATAACATTTTAGATTTATTTTGATTATATTTATAAAGTTATTAGTAAAATATCAACAGAAGTGGTACATATAAAAAAAACAATATTTACGATTCTATGTTGTATTTTTCTCTTTTCTCTCTCGATATAGTTATATTATTTTGTTCGTGATGGACCAGGTCTTTGATTATCTTCTGATCAAGTGTCGTCTAATGAATTTAGTCTCTGTTGTTGATCGCTTCGCTGTTTGAGCAGAGGAATTCTCGACCACATTCTACAGAAGATATCCACAACTTATTCAACCTATTTATATCAATTATTCAATAAACCCCATAAATACATATACAGGGCAATTCACGAAGGGTAGTAATATTTAAACCTGTAAATATGTGGCCCTAACCGTAGTTCTGACGGTATTAAAAAACGCTTAATGTAAAGTTGAAAAATAAATGGCAACCAGCGATGCACTCAATATTTTTTTAGTCGCTGAATTTATTTTGGACAAAAAACTTACTACTTACGATACAAACTATTGTAAACATCTCGATTTTTATTGATTAACCTTTTCCGACCGACAAAAACCACTCTTGCTTTCAACTGAAAAAGATGAAGACTCACCTAGGACAACGTACCATTAAAAAAATTGTTCAACATGACGACCGCCCTGGACTGGACACTTCGGGCATTTTGCGGATGCATACTCCACTATCTTTCACGTAACTGGGACTCGCAAAACAATTTGTTTCATGTGGTCCCGCACGAAAAAATTACTTATTCGAATCCAGCTTTTGTGTAAATTATTATCTCACCAGTCTGACACTATGCGTGCACTACACACGAGAGTTCCCACTGGTGTCACCGTAGGTCATATCACATTATTAAATGGCAATCGTTCACCGCACTCATTCCAGAAAAAAAAATACGAGTGTGCTTTAGACCACACGACTGAAGTAAAACTGAAGTTCGCCATTGTAAAAGTGCTCTTAACTTATGCAAGTTTATAAACGGAGCTAGAGAATCCTGAATTAATACGGTCTGCAGTATTGGATAATACATGTTTCAGATTGTCGTCAACGAAAAGTCGGCAATCATGTGCAGCGATTAAGATAAGTAGCGCATATGCATACAAAACTGACACACGCAAATGGCTGAATGGAGTGAAGCGCGAATTTACTACCTTTGAATTAATTACTTCCGTTCGCTTCGCCCGATCACACTTTTCGTAACGCTCTCGTCAGGCATTCACCAGCTTACTCCCCAAGTCAAGTGTCCGTAAAGAAGTTTTACTTCAAAAGTTTTTGTTTAGGTGAAGAGATAAGGGTTTATTTACTAATGATTCTTCAATCATGCCAACGGTTCTCAATCGATTGAGACAGGCCCAGGGTGGTGGTGCAATATGAATTAATTTTCCTCACTCCAATAACAATAATTTGTCGCGATTGAAGTGAAGGTTTACTACACTCATACTCATATTCCCTGTCAAAATAACACTCACTACTCATGGTAAAATTCATAAGATGTGCATAAGCGCAGTGTGAAACGAGCGGGGCGTCGGCAGTGTAGTCGCCATGGTTACGCCGACAAATATCGCAACGCATTCGCCGGTTTACGGTCCAAGTCTGAGTCCACGTATAGAAGTTTCACTTCAAAAAGTAACTGCTAATTTTGTACAAGTAAATAAAACTAAAATCAATTTCAATTTAAAAATGAAGAAGATATACGAGTGTAGTAAAGGGTTATCTTTTACCTACTAATGCTTCCAATTAATATAACTCATCTGAAAGCCACATAGTAATGGTCAGATATATTTGTGAAATCCTTTAAAAGAGTTCAAAATTAATATAATCAAGAGGATTCTCCATAATTCAAATGTGAACATGACTGAATAAAGAGAATGAAAGATAAATCTTTACGGCTTATAAAAAATAAACGTCTTTTGCTTCAAAGAGAATATTAATTATATGTTCATTCAAACAAACTGCCAGCGCCACCTCAAGAACCACAGCAGAGCATACCGACGCTGGAATCGTAAACCCTATAGTGCAAATTATGTTGTAACACTTTCGCAAACGTCTTTATTGTGGCCTGAATTTTTTTTGTAATTTGCTGATTTGTTACGGGTTGAATTGAACGACATAAGCAAAACAATAGAAATGTACTAAAAGAAAACAGTTGAAAGAGCGTATACAAGTCAGAATCGAGAACAATTTGGCGAGAACTGTGTGCCCGATATAGTAATAAAATAATGATTTTACATTTTTCAAATGTTTTCTTTGCAGAGTAGAAACAGATTAGTTCCTTCCAGTCCCCAACAATTTTTAAATTAATACTCCGCCACGAAATTTCCTAACTTTGCATTATTGGTACCACCATAAGTTGACTTTGATAACGAGTTATTCTATGTAAAGCGAGTATTTGCCTTGAATTCGCATTCAAAAACTTAGTTAAACTCGTTAAACAGGTCTCAGCTTTTTTATTTTATTGTAGCAAATACTACCATGTTTTCCATTTTAGATAACCGCGCCGAGAAATGTTTCGCTTTAAAGAGTTCAAATCGCTTATTTGTTATAATTTATATTCGATTCTTACCTGTCTAAAAGTAGTGTAGTATTTTCCTGTAGTATTGGCAGTAATTGTTGATCCCGATCGAGACCACGAGTATCTAGCCAAAGGAGACGCCTGACTTCGACAAATAACCTTTCCCGTATCGCCCGCATCACTTGCAAATTTGAGAAGAGCAGGTTGCTCGTCAATTTCGGGTTTATCTGTGTTAACAGTTTATTGTTAGTATCGAAAAGGGTTTTTCACGCATCAACTTACGTTTGACGATGAGCATAACGTCCTTCGTCGTGACATTGCCCACGCCGTTGTCGACGATGCAGCGAAAACTTCCCAAATCATCTCTTGTGACATCGGTTATAAGTAAATATGACGTTCCATTTTTGTCGTACATTACGGAGGTGCGCGCATCGAAATCCGGAAAATCATCTCTTTTCCACGTAATCGTATCATCAGACAACGGATTGCCATCTGCAGTACACGAGAGTGTTGCATCTTCGTTCGGATTTACTATTACGTTCTCGCTTGTGGCAACGATTGTCGCTGTATCTGAAATTGGATTTACTGTAAAATGGGGGACAATGCTGGATAATTGAACATACATTGGACAGTAATATTAATCTGCGTGACTGAGCTGCCTTGCGAGTTTAACGCTTCACATGTGTACATCCCAGCATCATGTCTACTTAATCTTGTTATATTTAACATCGGACCATCGGAAATAATCCTTTCAATGCCAGAACTCGAAGATGATTGTATAATAGGCAAGCCATCTTTCGTCCACGTGTACGCTATATTCTGCGGATTGCCGTCTGCTTTTAGCGTGATTATTAATGGTTCGCCCTCTATTCCTGTGACCGCTTCTTCGTTGTCTTTGTCAAAAACGGGTTTATCTAAAAATGTCGGATTAATTTAGACGTCGTATTAACGCCAAGGATTTATACTCACATAAAACTTGAAGAGTGATGGCATCGTGAACTGAACGCTGTAAAGCTTCATTAGTGGCTTGACATGTGTAAACAATTCCGTTAAGTTGTTCGGAGATATTAAGTTTAAGTTCAATGCTGGATACAGTGCCTCCATGAAGTCCGGGTTTAGAAGTATTGTACAGGCCTTGCACGGGAATGCCCTCCCTCCACCACGACAGTTTTGCGGGAGGATTACTTGAACTCGAATCGCACGTTAGAGTCGACTGCTCGTTGGGTTTTAACTCGAGAGGTTCTTTACGGATTTTGACGTGATCAGGAGGAACTACAAATCAATCGATTACAGTCGGGATTTAGATGACAAGAATGCATAAGTTATTACTAATTAGCCAGGTACAAATATTTTAACATATATTTATCTGGGCTAACTAAATTCATATGCACGTTAAACAACGTCACAATTATGAATAGTTAAACAAATGTGTAAACGAATATAAAGACGGTACTCACAATAAACGTTCATTGTGATGGTTTCAAACAATGGAATTTCGGTGGCCGAGTTCGCCGCTTCGCATCTGTACCTGGCTTCATTGTCAGTAACATTTGTGAGAATAGTTATTTCCGCCGTTACAGATTTATCCGTGGTCTTTAAGACGGAATTAATCTTTTTGTCGTTTTTGTACCACGTTAGCGTTGCTAAAGGATTTCCTCCCGACGATGTGCATGAGATCTTCTGCACGGTTCCGGCTGCAATGTGAGACCCCTCCGTGTAACCATGAATAAAAGGCGAACTCGGTGGATCTGTAAAAAAATGTTGTAGCAACTGCAGAAACCTCGTATGTAGTAAACGCACACAACACGTTGATGGTATGAGTGGAAACCACGTTTTCTGTTAACTGCATGTTGAGGCCGTGACATATAACCACCAAACTTCTCCGGTTAGGTTCGACAACGGCAGTGATGTTAGAGGTTGTAATCCAGCCTCCTTCTGGAGAGACAACAGTTCTGGAGGTGGCATTTCTAACCTGTCTGCCGGCCACCATCCATTTAATTTCCGCAGGCGGATTCGAGTTTGCGGTTGTACAAGTCAAGGGAACTGGATCGCCAACTCTGGCTTCAGTTGGACCTGATATGGTGACATGTGCTGGTGAAACTATAAAAAGAGAGCTGGTATTGCGGCACAATTCGAACAATTAGATTTATTTACATAGAACGGTCATGTCAACCTCCGCTTTTAAAGGAGACTTCGACATGATGTTGCTGGCTTCGCACTTGTATCTCGCTTTGTTGTCGCTGGCGTCTGCGGTAAACGTGTATACATTTTCGGAGACTCTGCCAGCCGTTCTATAGGCCATTCGAATTTGTTCCCCGTTCTTGTACCAGATTAATTGAGCTGGGGGATTGCCTCCTCTGCTTCGGCAAACTAGTTCTACGGTTTGACCTCTCCGAATCGTTTCTCCTTCCGTGTAGCCTTCTATATATGGTAAGCCGGGAGGATCTGGGATAAATTTTCACTCCATTAGAACCAATAATTAAATCTCATTACTTTTTAATTGGGAAAACATTTTTATAGTAAGTCTTATCGTGACAGTAACAAGCAATGTTGTTTTCCAAACCACACACGAAAGTGATGATTATCTCACAACTAAATGCGAATGGAATTTTTTAATTTTTTAAATACTTTGCTGAACTTAACCAGCATTTACTCGGGAATGAACATCAAATTTCAATCTTGAAGTCAGTAGAATTAAAAGGGATGATTATGTAAAATCACAAATTTTACAATGAATCATGACTGAAAAAGTTTCTGGAATTATACTGCAAAAACAATATATTACATTGGATTTCTTGTCACTATTTCTCACAACAACTTCTTGACAGGCCTCAAGAGCCGAAGTGAGGAGGCTGAATAAATCAAGTAAAATAAAAGATGTATGAGATATAAAAACAGTTATGTGGCCAGCAAAGTCTAAAACGTCAGTGTAGTCCACATTTATATCCGCAATATAAAAATAATTACAAATCAATGGAAAAAAAGTGGCCGTTGGAGGAGCAGTACAGACAAATCCCTCGAAAGTTTTTTCGTACACTCCTGGGATTTCCCAACAATCTCCCTCGCGTAGGACATACGCCGCTTTCATTATGTGATATAACTCCCTAGTTCACAAAAGTGTTTCAACTTTATGTATAAAAAGTACATAAAGGACCATAAACATATTAATAACTTACAAAATACACTAAGTTGTACAGTAGCCTTCATAGGTACGTCTGTAGATAAGGCTTCGTGCCTCGCTTCGCACGTGTATTCAGCATAATCATCTTCAGCTGTTGGTTTTAAAGATATACGGGAATGCGTGTCGTATCTGGTAACCCTTTTGTCGCCGGTTTCCCCCGGAACCTCAATTATTTGATCCTCGCGATTGGCTGCAGTGGAAAAGTTTGTTATGTTAGGGTGAGCAAATATGTAAAGTGCTTACGTATGTTTAATTCTACGTTCCCTCTGTACCAAACGATTTTGGCCGCAGGTTTTGCTTTTAGCACTCTGCATTCCAGACGAATCTCTTCATTCTCCTTTATTTCTATCTTGGAATTCTTCCGGTGTTTCACAATTTCAATGGACTGTGGAGGCGCTGAAAAGAAAAAAATGTTTTTTATGTAAAAAAGACTGATCAAATAAATTGTTTACATCGATAAATTCAAGCTTTTCGCTTTGAAGATCCAACATCAATTTCATTCGGACTACTCCATATGATATAAAAGATCTCCGCCTCTTTTTTATCTGCGGTTCATCGGCACGAATATAAAAGTAATTCGCCAGTGTATCGTTCGAGCGTATTTGGGTCTTTGTGTGAAAAACAACCCTGTTCAAATTCAAACCTAAATCTCTTTATAACTACAGACCATGACCTCACGTCACTACCAACCAACAAGTCTAAGATCGTTACGGATCTCCGAGTCCATCACCGTAATTCTTGTTGCCATGTCCTCCAGAATTGTACTGAGAAGATAAATGTTAGTCACTTTTTAAATTTTTTGTCGTGCAGTTTCGTTACAGTCTCGTGTACATCCTACATGTATTACCCTATATACAAAGTTAACATTGGACTTATTTCAGTGGCCCTTCGATATAGTACGTCGGATTTCAACGAATATTCAATAGAAATGCATCCCTCTGAATTAAAATGTAAATTGCACACCGAAAACATCGAAACTTGACGTTCACCGATTCCAAATAAACGTGACGTCGAACGAGCTGAAGTTGACGTAATGGGTCATATTATCGACGAAACTTCCGAGATTAAAATTAGTTCTTTGTGCATTTAATAAACCAGGTAACGAATACACACACTGATTTGTCTCCGCCTCTATAGTGTCCACGTAAATATTAGCGTCACTTCACCGTGGTGCAACTTCTCGACTGTTTAAAATCGGAAAACGTCAAACTCCGAACTATTTCCACTTGTATCAAATGTGGAACCTTTTTAATCCTAGCGTTTTCCACCAATCTCACACATCTGACACCTGATCAACATACGATATAAAAATCAATTTTTTTGAGAAAAAATCTGCCCCCCTTTACCTCACACGACACTGTTATTAACCTAAGCAATTTAAAAAAAAAATGTAGAAAAAGTTTTCCAACTCTGTTTTATCATTCTAATCGCGTCGGTAGCAAGGAACACATAGCACTTACTTAGTCGTCGAAAATACAGAAATGGTATTTTTGGAAATACCGCAAATGTGATTCAATAACTTAATCAACATTTTTGAAAAAGTTGAATAGATAAAATGTGGTGTGAACGGTGTGGAAATAGCATCATATGAAAATAGAAATTTCTCAGTCTGGAAATACAATAGTTTTCTTCCGTGCTTTCTATAGTTTATTTACGCGCTTCGCCCGCCGAGTCAAAGTCGAAAATCTTTTTTATAATTTGGTGTTCTTGCTGATGTTGGGGTTAAAATTATTGCAGGTATTTCCATGACACTATGGAAATTTCAATATTGGCTAGTACGAACTGCTACTAAATAGTTGGCAGGGCCAACAGGTCTGTTCCTTGCCCTAACATTACCACAATAGACCGGGTCTCTTAAATGATTTGAAATTCATGACTGTCTATTTAATCCAAGTCTTGTTGACGTGGAATCCCTTGAAATATTAGGTAAGTTCGTGAAAGACTTGAGGTAATAAGTACATCATACTACAAATTATACCGCTACTGTTCCAATTCAAATTCAATAATCTCTTTATCATAACGGACCATGACCTCGCGCCGCCGCCACCACCGGCCTTAGATCGCTCCGGATCTCCGAGTCCATCACCGCAACTAATAGCCGACTCTCTTTGCGTAGTATCGGCACGTCCTCTAGAGTCATCTCTCTTAACCCGGGATGCGCAAGTAAGAGACAAAGCAACCTTATGTGAAGACAATGCGAGATGTGTAAACTAATAAAGTAGACGATTTGAGATTTGGCGCACGTAACGCCTGGCCTTTCGGTTATGCTATATCGACAAAGGGGGCCAACACAAATATTGGTTCTAAACAGAGCTTGAGAATCTCCGGTCTGAAATTAACGCACACACCAACTCCGGACACACTCCGGATGCTGCCACAAGCAATGTTACAGAAAGCCGCAAGTCAATGTAATTATAAGTGACATCGATCGAGTCATTACTGCGTCATGGTTTTGCAAAACCAGGATCATAACGTTTGCTGTTTTCTTTCTTATGAATGGAAAGGAATCTATTCGATCGGAAGGCTATTTCGCAAAGGTAGATCCGTTCAACGCCGGCGTAAAGTAAACTATTTCTTTAGTTCCAGGGCCGTTTGGAAGATTAGTTGTTAACATTTTCCAATATATTGGCACAAGTCTGTATGTTAGAAATACATATCTACAACAAAATATGAATGTTTCTTGTCTTTTAAATCTTATAAATTGTTACTAAATAATAACGCAAAACAAAGGAATGTCCACATTTGTTGTAGAAGCTTAAAAAATGTTTCACCTAATTCAGTTTTATCGGGTTTTCATAAAAGTTTCATTCATCAGGTGACATGTTAGATGGCGAATTCTGACTTTCAAAACCTACTGGATCTATCAATCATTTGTGAAAACCCTGTAGTTATTATTTTCTTCAGTCTTTAAACCTATTCCAACTAAGTATTACTACATGTGAACTACTGGAAATTAAAACAAAATTAATAATGTGGATCGATTAAGTAATGTTACTGCAGAGCGAAGTGGAGTAGTTCAAGCAAAAAGTCACAATTTCACATCCGCGAATTAAGTGACTGTCCGTTTTACCTTGAATTCTTAATAGACCACTTTTGTTTCTTTTTTAAAACAGGTATAAAGTAAGATTTTTTAAGTTTGGATTCTTGTCCATTAAATAACAAAACAAGATTAAATCTGATATCCTTTTGCTTGCAACAGTTATACACAATAATCCTAAAAATCCTTCATTGATATTAATTAATTACAATTACATAGCTAGTTAGATAGATAGATCTTTGTTGTCCCTTACTTACCAAGGTAAAATTATTATTATTAAAGACCGCATTGATTGGATAACAGGAAACTAGGACTTTTGTGAGAACTCACTTAAGTCACTTCGCTACTTTAATTTTTCTTTTCCTGCATGCATCTAAGCAAGTGCAGGAAGCTGTTCTTTTTAATAACCGGTACTGAAAAAATACCATTATATGGGCGATGATTACAACGACTTTATTGCGGCTGACATTCCAAGAAATCATCTCTGCGAAATTGTACAAGCATTTATGTTTTATTTTCCACCGTGTTCTCGTTATAACAGTAATCAATTACATGTGATTGGGAATAAAATTGAAATTACACGTCTCCATTAATTAATGTGAAAGAGGTCTGAAATCGTTATTTCTATTAAATTGCCAATTAAAACTGCCTCACTTTATTGCCTTGCGTGAAAAGATTTAACAGAAAACTGTCGCGCATTTAACACCCAAAAATTTAAACTTTATCCTCAAGAGTGCTTACAGAAATTTTATTTGCAGCATTAATAGTAGCTCCAGCGTTGCTAGAATTTTTATTTGTTTTTATCCAGAACTTTACTTTTGATCCTTTGAAAGTGTGACACTCTTAACGTCCCAATTTGCTTCCAGTGGAGTTGAACTCCTTTAGAATTCGAGAACCGTACAAAACAAAATTATGAAGTGCAGACACTAGTATAAAGTCTTCCTTTATTTATTTTCGACGTAGTCTGGGGTTAGATCTAATACGGCAGCAAGTCTGTTACTAATTACAACAAATTAGTATATTTTTTATTTTCTCAGTAAATTTGCGAAACAGAAATAACAAATAGGTATCTCTGGTGGTTCTCCGGTTCACGCTATTGCAGTGGTACAATATGTCAAATATTTTTAGCGATTTAAACAACAGACTCGGGGCAGCCACAATTTGTCTTGATTTCTTTAAAAGTCTTATGCGCTTCATTATGTAAATTATTAATTAATTTGAACGCTTTGATGTGTACAAAGAGTGGAAAAAACACTACTTATTATGTTCTGAGTAGTGGTATCTATATTTAAAAGTCTTCTGATTTTTTTTAGTGCTGCATAGAGTTATTAGTTAATTTACTCACTTAAAATACAGCATTGCGCCTTCTGATGTCAACACAAAAAAATTAAAACGAGATTAATCACGTCTCTCGAGCTTTTGAATTCTCAGAAAATAGGTCGACAATCATAAATGGAAAATACTGCCAAGCTGGGTTTAAAGACAGTGCTAGTCGCTGCTATTGATTCCTTCTTGCAATCTTTTTCAATTCTGCATTATTCTAGCTAATAAACACGTCGATCAAAAGCAACAATACCCCTTATTGTGTACATGTAGATGGTTAGTTTACCGATTTCTATGGTTAGGGTAACTTGGCAAATAGGTACAGCTCCTCAAACTTTCATCTGACATCAAAGAGACCGACTCATGTGGCGAAACATAATAATCGAACTTTCCACGTGTATCAATTTGAAGTTGATCTTATGCAGCACCTGCCACTTCATTTGAATATTTGCACTCTCTTCCCTCAATTTATTACATTAACATTTCTAGATGTTAGTTTCAAGAAGATTAAATTTGTATTATTGATAACGATATGCTGAACTGCCACTTGAATTGGATCTCAGGTAACGGAAAGTTAGATAGGGTAAGGATAGGGTATGCCACTCAGAGTTTACATATTACATCTTTATTGATGCCACTGCTGTCGTATAAACAATTTAATTGAGCATAAATGTGCATCGGGCAATGTTAGAAAGTATTTTTATCGGAAACGATAATAATACCTTGGAATACAACGGTTTTATTCATAATTGTAAGTTAAATAGGAATATGAGGAGATGAATATGCAAATATTATCCAAAAATTTAGCAATTCAACAACCAAATATAGTACGTAATTTGAAAACCAATAGAGCGGACTTCAGTTTTGCTTTGCTAATAATGAGAACGAACGATGGGCATAAATGAAAGCAGATAATAGCAAGGGGCAGATAATGCTTCCAAATCTGTTGTGCGGTTCAATTAATAAATCCTCTCATATTCCTATTAAATCAAATAGCAAAAGGCAAATCTAGAATAAAAACCCTAAATAACTAGAAACGAGTGCAGTTTACTCAGCCATCATTAAACCTCTTAAAAATAATAAGACAAAATTCTATATCTACAAGAAAATGACGCAAACCGATTGTGCAGAAAACCACCCCGCCAGTTGGCACAGACAACTCCAAGAAAAATTTTATTCCCCATTCAGGTTAAATAATAAAAAGCGTACTGGGACTAACACGTGTGCACTGCATCAACCAATCACAGAGACAAAATAACAACTAAAGCTTTAACTGCTGGAAAACAAAAATAAAGACAATTAAATCAAATTACATTTTATTGAAAACAAAAATAAGACCATATTGTTCATCTGCAAGATTTAATTGTCAACAATTAAGTAGATTGGATCAAATATTTAGAAATGCGCCTGGATTCTCATGAAGACAAAACAACATTGGCACCACCAAATTATATTGACTAGCAGAGAGGAATTTGAGCTGGCAATAATCATCAGTAACAAACTGCTACATAATTCGATTCTGAAACCATTTTGGACGAATGGCATTCAGATTTGGAGAATAGCAAGTATTTCCAACATTGAGATTATACAGCCGTATCAAATAAACTGTTCCGCTCTTTAGTGGCATGTCATCCAGAGTGATTTACAAGTCAGTGAAAGAATACCTGAATGGTATCACTACAGAATGAAAGTTCATCCAAACTATAGTCGATGTCAAGAATTAACCAAAACGTCTAAAATGATTCAAACTATCAAAACTAGAATTTTCTTCTAAATTTTAGTGTTTAGGAAGTTCTTGTAACTGAATATGTACAATCTAAGTATGTACGTTTTTCATGCTAAAGTAATTAATTAATAAAAAAATTCTTTTTGTCTCACTGTTTCTCTATCACACTGTCCAAAAATTTTGTGGGCAGCTATATGGGTAACATTCCTCTTGTAATGAAAATCGTTTCAATAGATTCGGGGTTTATTCTCTCTATGAAATATTAGTTTGAATGCGGTTTCGCACCTAATTCAGTATCCATACTTGACCCCATAAATTCCCCATTTACTAGCGTAGCGCAACGGTAGGAAACAAAGCATGGTTCGTGACGCATTTTTTCAATGTGATATCGTGGAAGGATCGGTTTTCAGGGAAACCAATACAGCAGGAGCACGTTTTGCTCTGAAAATAAACAAACCTAATTGGAACAAGCATCAGTAATTCGCAAATGGGGCTGCAATGATTTAACGTTGTCTGTCGGATATGGGAGCGCGGCCCCAGCGCGTTTATAAATTCCGTCGATTTCCTCCTTGTGTCGATATGAAATAGAAAATGGGCCGGAACGGCGCGCATCTGGAATGCATTTAGTCCAGAAATGGCTTGTTATGGCTAATAAAGAGGACGGCGTGACATTACAGATGACCGAGAACGTGACTGGAGCTCTGGCCCGGAGCCAAGCACTGGACTTTACGGATCTCCCCGGACTCATCAAATGGAATTACTAATATGCGTTGCGTTGCCCTAGCTCTCGGTGAGTGAAGCAGTGAAGACACACCGACAGGAATTGCCACTTTCTACAAGTCTATCGTTCGTTCGCTGCTGCTCAGGCCACGATCTTATTCAATCAATTATATTGCCTCCGTCGCCGACAAGTCTCGTTTTATCTTCTTTTATTAGATCCAAATATTATTTTCGGCGTTGAGTAACCCATCCACCCTTTTGATACACGTTTTGAACTGTGGAATGTGCTAATATATTCGATTTCGTCAAGTAGTTCCAAACTTTCTCGGTATTCTTAAGACGTCTTTCTCCGAGTAAATCCTTTGACACTTTTACAAGTATTTCGTTCGGTTTAAAAATCGTGCATGTTGAGAAACTGGAAAATCACCCTTCTTCGAAAAGTTGAACACAGATTAGTAATAAAACCGAAAAATATATACATAATTACATGAAGTCAGTAGATATTACAAGTAGTCTTTTTAGCCAACATCCAAATTAACAGATACTGGCGGTGTGTTATTTGTTCAACAGCAATAAAGGGTCCGGAATTGACACAGAATACGTAGTACATTAAAAACTAAATATACATTAAAAGCTTCGAAGACAATTCCATCTAAAAATAAAAATAAAATTATGAGAAGCATGCAGAACGACCTGCTTTTACAATTATTTTAGAAATAATACTTTAGGCTGTATTATATCGTAAGTCCTCTTAGAAACAAAGAGGCAAATATTTCAGAAAATGTCTCACAATAGCTACACGTCTATCCTATTAATACCAAAAACAGTTTTCCAATAATACGCCAAACATGAAAACGTAAAAGTCAAAGCCTTTAGGAAACTTTGTTTTTCGAACGACTGGCTTGATACTATAACTTCTACATCACTGGCTGCATTCATATAGATCGTATTTGATCCAATCGAGTCCACTTAATTGCAAACCCTCATGTGAGCGAACTAAAATTCAAATTTGCACTTTCTCTTTGATATAATCCGTTCAGGGATTTAATTTTATTGGTTCAAGTGCAAATTCATATAGAAACTACGTGTATCAAAACAAGCAAAAATATTTAAACCACGTGAAATTTAATTTTAATGAGATTATTTCATCAGATGCTTTTCAGAAAATCATAAACTCGTTTATTTATTAAAACAATTATTCGTCTACACTGCTTTAAAATCTGCGGCAAATTTTGATTGAAAAAACAAATACATATGTATAATAAACGAAAGAAAAAGTATAAACACTGGCAAAACGTGGCAGATAAAGAAGTTGAAAAAAAAACAAAGAATAACAACAAAGTGAACATAAAATACCATATTACATATTATTAATTACCAAGTTATTAAAGAGTATAATTAAAGAAAATTTCAGTACACATTTCTTAATGAGAAGATATAATTTTTGGGTAAAATAATCAAGATAAAAATATAATAGAGATCAACCTAATAAGAATGTGTTCTTTAACACAGTTCATATTTTGAGAACAATAGAAAACCCTAAGCACCAAAAAATATAAGAGCGGATACCAGATATTACTGAAGCTCTGAAGCTGGAACAGTGGAGAAAATATTGTAATGATATTTATATTATTTAAGATAGAATTGCAAGAAAAACAATAAAGACAAGAATCGATGAAAAATTACTATTGCGAAAAGAGAACAAAAATGATATACAAGGAACAAAAAGTGAAACAGACTGAGAAAAACGTAGTAAAGGGAAATAGCAAAGAGAGATGAAAAATAAAAATGATTGCAGATCACAAGAGACAAAAAATCCTAGAAGTCAGTCACATTATGAGGCGCCGTTTGTGCCATAATTATATGAACACTTTTTAAAAATAATATTGCTGTTTAAAAAAATCCAAAAATAATATATAAAAAAATATTTTTTGTTAAAAAATGTATGTATATTACTTAAATTTTATTTAATTTTTAAATAAATTATTTTCATATTATATTTTTTTCATTTGGAATTTTTTTCTTTTATAAATTTCATGTTGTGCCATATTATATTGTTGGTTGCATATGCAGCGGGCGCTTACTATTCGCATGATATTGTACAAGATATTACAAAATGATTTTTCTAGTCGCCTATGCATTCGATGTAAAATAAAAAATGCCGCTTTATGAAAATACTTTTCACGAGGAACAATCTGACGAAGAATCTTCTGCAGCCGTGTTTTCCGGGCCTGATCATCAGGTTTTCCATGACAATGAAGCCTCGGATGAGTCCCCTATCTTCCTTGAATTAATTTAATTAAATGACGTTTATCATTTGAGAACTTATGCGTTATTGACAGAATTACCAAATGCAAAAAGAATAGAGCGGCATAGAGAAATTTCCATGTAGAAAAATTCCAAATTTAACTAGATGAAAATCATTTTGTAACACCCCGTAGTGGCTACACTGTAATTCGACAATTATGTCTTCAGAC
Source organism: Diaperis boleti (assembly GCA_963583935.1). Lineage (NCBI taxonomy): Eukaryota > Metazoa > Arthropoda > Insecta > Coleoptera > Tenebrionidae > Diaperis > Diaperis boleti. Next base: position 53,985,034 of record OY757244.1, read on the forward strand.
GTAATTAGTATTATCGTATTATTAACCCGCGACCCACTAGAAATATGACGATTATGACGGCTGTCACTTGTCAGATCACCGTTTTTCCAGTGCAGCTGATTGTAGCCACTCGTTAAAAGACGCTTCATTAGTAAGCGCCGGCTGCATATGCAACCAACAATATATAATGGCAGAACAGAACTTATAAAAAAATCCAAATAAAAGAATATATGAAAATATATATTTTTTAAATTAAATATTTTTTTTATAAATAATATTAAAATTTAAATATATCCAAGTCGAACCGCGACTGATGATGGCAGTAGTGTTCTCCCGAAACATGTTCCCATTGGAATTTTGCGCTTATTAAAGTTTGTGGAGTTCCACTTGGATATATTTAAATTTTAATTTGAATTTGCTCCACTTGAATTTATCGACATTCTTCTAGTTTATAAATAATAATATATTAACTTTTTTTAATAAAAAATAGTTTTTATATATTATTTTTGGATTTTTATTATGGCACAAACGGAGCGCCTCATATCACATTATTAACATATTTTAAAATTAAATCTTATATTAAAAAAATATTACAAAAAATGTATCAACCCGAACAATGAACTACTGTATTCTAAATCATTCAAATCAAAGCGATTTAACTTATAATTAAATACGATGAAATAATGCAGAAATTCGTAAACTTTAACGTTAGGAAATATGTAAGTAGTTATTCTCGATACAACTGCACTTTTCTGGGGCGAGGAAGCATTTTTGAAGCACCAGGCTAAGCTGAGTGTTGCTAATGAGCCCGAACCCCTGAACAGCGACAGCACACGAGTACTGAAGAACATTTTTGTATTCGTTCTCGCAAAATGCGAAAAAAACACGAATTAACATCAAAATTTGAGATTAGGTCTGACAGTTCCTCTGTTATGTATTTCACAAAACGAATACAAAAAAGAAAAATATTTTTATTGCAAAAAATGTTCCGCATAATAGATGTCCCGGCGTTCACATGTACATCATAAAATATGTCTTTCAAAATAATAACTATACAGGGTGTTGTGGAAGTCCTAGTAAAAAAATTAGCCACAAGTAGAACTGGTAAAAACATTTTTTTTCCGATTTACCACCTTGCTGAAATCCGCAATCTTTTTCTGACGCCCTATTTCACCCCCCGCCTACGAATTCATGAATTTGAACAAATGAGGAAGTTTTTGTGCGATAGATGTAAATACCTTTTGGCACAAAAATTGTTCGCGCTTTAACAGTTGAGACAGTTTTCCCGGTATTTTCCGCGTTCAAATGTAGTGAGCCGGGGGTGATTAATATGAAGGTGGAGTTAGATTAGCTTAAATAATGCTAATGTATCATTAGTCCACATTAGACCTTTCCATAATTGTGGTAAAAGAAGTGAAATGTGTGTATTTATTGATCGCTTTCTAGCAGCTAAACTGTTGCACCATAAACTCATATTTCACGAAAAATAATGAGCCCAGCTGAATCGAAAACGCAAAATACATTTTTAAATGTATCGTAGTATACATTGGGTTTTCATTCAGATGGACTCATTATTTCTAGTGAAATACCCGGTATACATTTCCCAAAATTTTTAATTGTATACGCCCTAATTATTACAATAAGCGGGCAATTAGCTCACCCCCGTTTAATTCGCAAGAAACTAGATTACCGATATCAAGAATAGTCTCTTGAAAAAGTTTCAAGATGGCCTTATTTTAAATTTCATGCCAAAAAAAATTATCTACAAAGTTAATTGAATTTACGACAACGGCAGCTTAAAAACTCAAGTATACGTTTCAAAACCGCACAAGTGGGTTGCACCCAGTTGTAATTATCGATTGTCTGAATATAAGTTGTGAATTTTAGAGATTTTTATCCGTTTGCCCCACATTTACACATACAAGGAAATATCAAAATAGAAAAAGGCTCCAAATGACGGTGTCGTTCCAGCTCCACGAATGATATACCAAATAGCTGATTACATGATATGAGAAGCAAAAACGCTGCTATTCTGCTAAAGTGTATATGCACAATAACAATATATAACACACCCAAGTATGCATTACCAGCGTCTACCCACAATATGTCTGACTATTTCTAGAATTTTAGTGGTAAAACTGATAAGAATTGATCATAACTGATATGGATATAAGCGGAGACAGTTTAGTATTAGTCATGGAATGGCCGGGGACATTTTAATTCCAATCAAACTTGGGCAAAATGTCGTCGTTACGAAAGTTATCTTAAAACTTAATGTGCTAGGTCGTCGGTCTCGGAGGTATCGGGTTAAATTCCTACTGGAATAGGGTAGGAAAGTATGAGCAATAACGGTGTCATAGTCGGTGTAATAAGCAGTTTGCGACAACATAACCTCAAATAATCATCGTTGTGCTCCAAATAATCGCCAAAAGGCACTGGTGGTATGCTGTCACGCTTATAAAAGATGAACCGTTTCCTCTTCGTCAAGGCAACAAGAGGCATTTATGTTAATTCTTCCACATCATCGCAAGCCGACAGGTGTGCTCAATGGATCGTTAGACAAAATTAGGTAAAAATCCGAAGAATTCTACTCGTGGCGGTGCGCGATTTTATTTTTAACTTTTTTCTAAAGTATTAATTTAATTATGAAACCCACGACCAGGATTAAGAGGAAAAACTGTACTACGTGAAATCGATTATCCTTAGACGATTCATTACGTTATTCAATGGTGTGCTGTAAGTTTCCACACGTGACGAGAAGTAGTAAGTGATGGCCAATCAGTTGCCTCGGAATTGTTTTATTTCTTTCGGTCCGTTATACGAATTTTAGTTCATTTCACAGATTTCACAGCTGTGGGCTGCAACAATAATGTCAGGGAAAACGCTTCAACAAAAATACGAGTATTAAATTCATAAATTTAAATACATAATGCATTGGTGACAGTGCGATTTGTTTGGGCTTTACAAGAAAGAAGATTTCAATTTTCTCCTGTTTGCCATAATGATCCTTCACCCAATTTTTGACTCAAAGCCTTCACTCCTCCGAACAATTTATGCACATGTTTACAAGACATAAATTGTCACAAAATGTTGCTTGCTCGCAGTAGAGAAGAAAATAAGAAAAATATTGCCTAATCTCCGGCACGTTCTCAACTACGTTACTATTTTTATATCCACCTCTCCGGAGGTGGATTCGGTTTATAAAGGGACATAAAGTGCGGTTTTGTTGAGGTAACAGTTGCGAATTTATGGGGTGTTTATTTAGGCTTTATGTCGAGGATAATCTGGACTACATTAAATGGCCTTAAAATCTTAGGTATTCGATTTAAACCTACAATTTGTACGTTCTCGTTTAGGTCATTTATGGGTAAAGTAAAACGCAAATCCGGACATTTGAGTTCGAGGATTTAATTGGTGCGGCCCATTATTTTGAAATAAAGACGACGCGCCGTCTAATGAATCACTGAAATTTTCCCTCGAATTTACCAATGCATCTTGAATGCAATGTCTACTTTAATTCCTCAATTAGTCAACAGATTTGGCATACAATGTCGTCGGACATTGTTCCATTGGTAGCGTCCTATAATACGGACATAATAGTCTGGATAGTGAGGCTGATAATACCTGTACAAAGCCTGCAACTCCATTGTATTATCATACGATCTGCGAGCTTTGTTTACTATATGTGCTTACGCTATCAATGGTGTAAATGTCCACCAAATCGGTTGTAGTTATCTCCCTGTATGAAATTACATACGTTGTTCACACACAAAAAATGCCGATCAAAAATAAAACTTCATCACGAAGGACAGAAGTGGAAGTTATAATTCTAGAATTTGAAACAATATAGAAACAAAAAATATTTTGGGTTAAGTGACCCTCCTACATTTAAGTAGTCTTTTGTAAACATGTCGTTATTTATTCTTTATCCCTACAAACAAATTGGGTAGAGAGAACATGTGAAGATCATTAAAAATTGTGGACAACCAAATTAACAAAAATTATTGTATTTCTTGTAAAATACAGTGATCATAAAGTTCCGCACAAAATTCCTAATTTAGTTATGTACCTGATGTTTTTACGAAAAACGCTCGAACAGGTCTATTTTTGTTTTCAAATTGCCATATTTTGATATAAAAAGCTTGATGATGACGTCATCTGTTTCTTAACTATGACATCGTCATCAATTTTTTTAAATGGCAACCACAACTTTTTTTGGCTTTTAGATACACTTTTCAATTCTCTATCCAACAAGAGTAAAACAGTTATAACGCATAACATTTTGTTTAAATTACAAGTTTTAAAAATAAAATTTTTATTCCTTGAAAAAATACTATTTCACTACGAATCCGTGGTGAAATAGCGCAGATTAGTCCTGAAGTAATTGAACGAAGTGTTCAAAGCGTCTAGGAATGTGTAAAATAGTTGGCGGGTGGCAATTTGAATTTATTAAATGCTTTCCAAATTTAATGTCATTTTAAATATTTTTTTTCAAGGAATAAAATTTTTATTTTTGAAGTAAAATGTAATTTTTTCAAAAAAAAGTAATGCAAGGTATCACTTTTTAACTCTTGTTAAATAAACAATACATTACTAAATTATGAATTTGTGCGGAACTTTATGATCACTCTGTATAATATAAATAATAAATGCACCACAACATATACGTGCCGGCGTTTTCCAAATATCAAATTTTTACAATTTAAAAAAAGGTTCTCTAAATAATAATTCACGCGCTATTTTTTGCTTTTCGGGAAACAATTAATCATGCGTCCAGAGATTGAGCATTTTGTGATTAAAAACGTTCAACAGTATGAAAATTGATACTTCATCCCAATAATTACACGAACCGTGTTCCGACCACGTAAATTTAATAATGCCCCTACATTCAATGTAATTAACTGCCTTGTTGAAAATAGGCACGGAAATGTCTGCTGCAAATTTCCAATAGTTCCAGCATACGCTAAAAACTAAATTAAGTCATTAACAGCAGGCACCCATCATCATATTATAATATGTAATACAAATAATACAAACAGACTTCAAATAAAACTGAACAGAAAGTTTGATAAGACATTCTGATTTATATCAATGCGTGCTAATCTCCCCTCGAAGCAGATAACAGTTCATCATACTCAACCCGCCCATATATAAATTTTGTCAATGATTTACTATTTTTTTTTTACATTATTAGGTTAAACGGAGTAAATTGCTATTGGCGACATGAAAGCCTTATTGCAACAGACGTCTTTCATTTCGTAAAAGCTCGTTTTATAGCCGAGCTAAACTAAACACCGGTTGGTGAACTTATGTCGCGACTGCAAATACTCAACTTGAAAAGCCGCGGACAAAAGTTGGCACGGAAAATATTGCTTCGAGAAACGAATTTCACTGCGGCAAAATTGTAGGAAGTATTATTCGATTTCCATCTTGAAAGACAATTTTACAAACCTCGAGTCATTATCCAAGCGATACCTAAAAATACAATGTTGTATTTGATCCGAGTTTTTGTACTCCTGCACGTTATTACCGCCTGCTTTCATGTTGAGGTGTTATTTGCCCAAAGAACGGCTGACCCTATAATTAGGGAAGGTATGCAGAAGTCAAACAATAGTTTCGAAGGAGAAACGGAAGAATGTTGTTTTGGGTTTTTTGATTATCCTGTCGTAGTACCTTTTGCATTGTGTTAAATATTAGGGATGTAACAAGCTCGGTTGGGCTTTTTAATATAGTATATAAATAATGTTAAGTACACACAGTAAAACATTATTTAAGTATTTCTTTTACAAGGGTTTATGTACATTTAGTAACACCTGTCGTGTTTTCATTTCCACCAAAAACAAGTGTTTTCGACGAAACATTTATGGTCCTTCGAGTAGGACTATTTAATTATTTAACCGCGGTAACAGTCCACACGAATTCATTCATAACTATGCAACTTCACCGTCGCAACAGCGTCGGGGTTCACATAACATTCACAACTTCACACATACATTGGTCATCTCAACTTCATTTCAATTCGACAAAACAGTTCTTCGTAAATTTCAGTAGAATAAAATATTACGGCTGGTTTTTCATGTGTTTCATTAATATTACTCATTCTGACGGACAAGGAGAACAATGAAAAATACTTTCTTCACCGCCTAGACAGCGTGAGTTATAACAACAAATTTGCATTGGGCTGTTTGTTTGTTATAAGGTTGTCTTTGTTGAGCTTACGAGTAATGAATTAAACTTTTGAAGCTGGCAGTGGGTTCCCTTAAACTAATTTAGAGTTTGCTTGTTGGATTATTCAATTTGCTACGTTAAATTTACATGAGAACCAACAATTCTAGATGAAGATGCTCGCTGAATTATTGTTCATACCTGTGTTGGTAATTGCTTGCAATACAAACTTACTTCCTGGGATTTTATTAGAGCACATTTCTGTTGATATTAGATAACACGTATGTTAAAGCACCGTGGCGATAAATATCACATTTCCTGAAACTAAAGTTGGTAATACATACATAGTAGTTAGCGGTAAGAACAGAATTGGGTCAAGAGTAGGAAGATCCAAAACCCAAGATTTTCAGGAATGGCTTAGACGACATTAAATTTGTTGGTTTAGAGTTACACGTTCCAACGAATTTCATTAAGCTGGCAATAACGAAACATTACACCTCATGGAGGTACCTCCATATCTCCAAACACGTGCACTGTTTATTAAAGCTTTAACATGTAATTTATTATGTGCGCATTTTATCACCCTTTTTGGTCTAGAATAATAATTACGCACCATAACATCGTTTGTAAAAAATAAATCTTTTCCTTTACACCTACAAATCCTCTTACCTCTACTTGGGGTTTATTAATTTCTAATGACAAAATTACTTAACCACTTTACAATTTAGTTAATGAAGAGACGCAGCTAGACGGTTAGGACAAAATAGCTTACGTATTTATCTCCCAACTATCTCCCAGGTAAGAGTAATTAGTTTCAATTTGCAATTACTGGCAGAGATAGAGAAGATTACCATCTAAAATTTATGAAGCGCGATTATCAACTGACAATGAGTATGTTAATTATATTTATAGTAGTTCATTTACACACTTTCGCTCAACAATACAAGAACCTTTAATCAAACATTCGTATACTTACAGATGACATGGAGTCGAGCATTCGCACGAATCGCCTTATGAAGCTTTTTCGGACCCACTTGACACTGGTATTCGGCATCATCCTCAAGGGACGCATTGCTCACCCGCAAGTTATATTCACCGTGACGACGGTCACCAATCAGAGAGTACCGAGGGAAACCCTGAATAATCGACGAAAACCCTGTGGACAATCAAAACATTATTTAATTAATGGCCTAGAAGTTAAATCTAATCATCAACAGATAGTTCAAAAGAATGCACCGAATTGATATAAGAATTTGTAAATACCCATGTTTATAAAAGCTCTGACAAGCTATTATGTTAAGAATGTGAACGGTTTGCCTATAAGGATTATTAGTATCCACTCATTCTTATATTGGGCTATTACAATAATTAATGTAAATTGTATTATAACTGCGTGAATTTTGAATGTATATCATGTTAACAAATTTACTGGAACGTAGACAATAACAATTAAACTTGTGCAGTTTTGTAATAATTTAAAAAAAAGTCGTGTGCCAAAACAGCAACTTAATATTTTTTCAAAGTATAATTTAGACCGAAAAAATCTATACATGTCATTAGAACTAAACCAAAACAAGAAGCATGCTAACCTTCAAAAAAACTCAAAAAATTATAATAGAAATCCCAGAAGTCTATATGAGGAGGCGAGAATGTTCCAAATTTTAAAACAAACTGATTTGCTAGGTTTCAATAATATTTTATTCCGATGGCTTGAGAGGTGTAAGGCGAGCACGATTTGTTCTAAATATAACTTCAATCAAATATGGACAAGGTAGCTTTTTTCCTTGGGGTTGCTGTTTCATGGTATGTAGTTGGTTCGTGTGCATGCAATTGTCGGCATCATTTTATGTACCGGTCTGTAATAATAAAATGATAAAAGGGCTACTTTACGCGCAGCGGCAAGCAATTAACACAGATTGTCTCAAGAATTTGTGCTAGGTATACAATAAATGAAAGATAAATCATTACTTAACACAATTTTTTCAGTTTGTCATAAATTTTATTCATCCTGTAAACCATCATGGCTTTCTGCAGGAGGATATGATCTTGAGATTAGAGACGAACCAAGCCTTATTCATGCCTCCGTGCACCCAATTACCAGAACGACTAGCTTCACCACATAGGTTGAGTACAGCGTGCGAAATTCAAACAGGTCTCGATATTTTATCCATTTGTCTTCCTCCTTAATGCAGATAATATTTTCGGCAGAAGCCGAGAACTCAATTACAAACATCTGCTTGGAGGAGTCGCTCAGCAGAACCACGTCAGGCCTATTATATATTATTGTTTGCTAATACCTGCCTGACGGAGAACAGTTCAGTAGATTCGTTCTCCACAACGAACTCGATATCGGAGTTCGTCATCGCCATTTGGCCTGGCTGTTCAGCCAGTTCCATAGGCTCTTGACGGTCTCCAGTGATTAAGAGGCTTTCTTCAACCTTTCTATCTCCCCATTTTCTTTCTCGTTGTCCATAAAAATGTCCAACGAGAAGCAAGGGATAGAAATATCACATGCAGCAGAGTCCCGCATGCCACAGGAAGGCTTATTAAACCGGAGGTCGCATATTTAAGGACCAAGATCACCCTCTTGGCCAGGCAGTCCTCGGCATATGCTGTTCCACCTCACAACAGGCAGTGAAGCCAGTTCCCCCGGGGTGTTTGACCACAGCCTTTTGGTGGTTCCTGTTGCAGTCAACCACCTTAGGGTTTTGATCAGATGAGCGGCGTAGACTCATCTGTGGCTCAGGCACCTCGGGTTTGCCCCACCCGTACTCCCTGAGGAAATCGCATAATGGTACCTCAACTGAAAGCATACATCAATTTGCGTGTGTCTCGGTCCTGTCGAGATGTTATTCAGAACGGAGTCTTCCAGAGTACCGTAAGGCATTGGAGCAAGTAAATTATCAGCTCATGAGATTTTGTGTCAGATGCCTTACGATAATCGATCTCAGCCATAGCTAAGTTGCGTTTATTTGACGGCATCCTGCGTGACGCACATATCAATCAGCACGTTTTCCTTGCAGCCGTGTACGCCCCTTTTACAGCCTCGCTGTTCGAAAATTTTCGAATACACGATACATGTTATTGGCCGGTAGTTTTGAGGCCGCGACAAATCGCCAATGTTGGGTATCAAAACAATTCGCCCTCGTAATAGGCCGCTCACCATTCAACCAGGAATTAAGTACCTTATAGCCAGAAGCTTATGCGTGCTTCGGAATTCTTCCACCAAAAGGTATTAATTCCGTCCGGGCCTCGTGCGGCAAAATTTTTAATCTTCTAAGTAATGTTATTTTTATACTGATTCTGGACAATACAGTGCGTTTTTTTATCACTGGCCATAGGAATTATCATGTTAAATTTTTTACCCCATGTTAACTTTTGTTAGGATGAAGATTTGGAATTAAAATTTTTACACAATATAATTTACAACTTCTTCTTTCAATCACACTAATAGATATGCATTTAAAATAAGGAAAAGTACTTCACACAAATTAAATTGTTCACCGCTTTTTTTTCAGTATTATTTAGGTGGCTGTTGAGAAATTGGCATTAGCATCACAGATGCAGAGATGTACAGATTATTTATTATTCCCATTTCTCTGATACTATATTTTGGAAAGACATTGGGAAACATTTTCATTAAAATTCAAAACTACAATTATCTAATAGCAACAATGTAACACAACACAAATTAGAAATAATAACAGAAATAGTAACAATTATTACAAAAACAACAGAAAACAGAACGCACTTCACACTATTGCAGGCCACAATAATTCGTTCCTGCAATTCTTCGGCGTTCACGGGATTCGGTCTGTTAAGATCGAAAACTTTCTGACTGATGTATCCCCACAAGGAAAAGTCCATAGGGAAAGTCCGGAAATGCATTATTTAGGAATTCAACAACTGCTCTTGCTGTATGTGGAGAAGCCCCATCGTGTTGAAAGATGATCTGACCATTAGATCTTTGCTCTGCTAATGCCGGACCAATCACCATAATCAGCATGTCTAAATATTTTTCAGCGTTGAGAACACCGTCAATAAAAAATGGTCCTATTATTTGATTACCCAACATTCCTAACCAAACATTTACTTTACTAGGCCACTGACTATGCACTTGTCGAATAATATAAGGCTTTTCTCCAGTTTTGCTTATTTGCAGACCCATTGATGTTATGTACACTCGTCAGAAAACGAAATAATATTTCAAATATTATTACGTTCGTTAATTACTTATGCACATTCTTCACAGGACTTGTATCTTTCTCTTTTTGATGTCTTAAAACAATCAAGTGTTTCTGGACACACCGAGTCTGTTTGAAAGTTCTTTTAAAGTAGAAGATTTTTTTTCTTCGCCTGCCAAACAAATACTCAACTTTATCTCAGGTGTCACAAATGAGAAGTTCGTAACGCTTTTGGTGTCGGTGGTTGATGCATCCTGTAGTTAAGAATGTTGTACACAGTGTCTGCACCGTGGTCTTGCTAGGGATCGGCCTGTTGGGATATTTTCCCTGGTCGACATACCTTTAATATAGGCCATTTCCATTTCAATTTTCTCTTGAACGGTGTAAAATGCGTCAAAATATGTCAAATTTCCCATAACCACCTAAATAATACTGACAAAAATCCATAAACAATTTGATTTTTTTAAGCACTGTTTTTCATTTTAAAGGCATAGTGTAGTTGATAGAAGAAGTTGCAAATTATGTTGTGTAAAAATTTTTATCCTAACAAAAGTTAACGTGGGGTAGAAAATTTAACATGAGAATCCCTATGGCCAGTGTTAAAAAAATGCACTGTATATTATATGTTTTTGCTACAAGTAAAAACTAATTATAGGAAATTGATTGAACAGCTTAATACTGTAAGGTTAACACTGAATTATTCAGCAGAACCCCGCATACATATCCTTTATTAACTTGGGCATCTGCATATTTATTCACACAAATGTTGATGTCTCTTCATAAAAGCTCAATACTTAATTTTGAGTAATAATAAAAGTTAACGACAAACTGGAAACCTTTCCACACTCACATCAAATTTCATGTTGAACATACATAATCATAATATTCATAAAAAGTTTTGTACACGAAAGTAAGTATTTATATAAAGTTAAAAACAAGATTTATTAGATCATTTCTACCATTTAAAATTCCAAAATTGTGTGGTAGACTATCTTGTGGAGATATTTCCTGCAGATGATGTCAAATATTTAAAAGATAATGCGAGGCAACCAATCCTACAAGTAAAATTTTCTCTGAGTATTCCACTCACATTTTCATGGTGAGCATTTTCAGAATATTAATAAAGTACGTTTGCAGTGATGCGGATAGAAATCATATTTCTTTCAGATCTGTACGATATGTGTTCGTAGAAGGCTAGGTATTTAGAAGAATCTTTGATTGTTATTCAAATTCAATAATTTAAACATTTTGGAGAACCAGGTAATTATTATTAACGAAATGGCGTTTTCAAAATGGATCCAACAGATTTGATTACAACTTTGCAAAAACAGCTCAGATAATTTTTATGTTTTCAACTAGACGTCGTATTCTATAGAGGTGAGGCATTAATAATAATGTTTTAATGATATACAATTAAAATCCAGGTAGGTAATTTTCTGATCTACCTCCTAGGAGTTCTCAATCAAGTTTCAACAGAATATTAAAATTTCAGATAAAATATTTAATAAAACACTAACTTATTACAGATATTGTCTAGGATGATCTAAAGTTAAATAATAAATATCTTGTAAAGCTGCAAAGATGCAGGAACAAAATTTATCTCTCTAAATTATTATAGATGTAGACATATTTGCGAGCGCATCTTCATAAAACTCGTCCTTTTTCAAGCAGCTACATATTTGATTTCGAACTTGTTTTGTAACGTTGAAAGTCGTCGTTGATAAAGGCAGTAGCAAGAATAATATAATAAAGAACATCAGTGCTGTCGTCGTTCAACAATGCACCACACAAACTACAAATTTTGAAAGTGCAGTGGCAGTAAGTAAATTCCAGAGATAAACCCGCCTTGATCTAACATAAACGCACCTTGGGATGAAAGAGGTCATATCATAAGTCTGACAAATCTAATTTAGGTTCATATTACCCGACAAATTCATAAAGTACTTTGGCCTTAGTTTATGAAAGAAAGTTTATTCTGGCTTTTGCCTCAGGCACTTCATCTGTTTATGAGTTCAAGTCAAAGTAGCGCTGGATTCACTTTTCGTGGAAACACATCGTGGAAGTGATTTTTCTGTGATGGGTTTTGTTTCTAAAATCCCTGACACTGACATCTGTTTGTGGTAAGTCGGAATGTAAACACATAATACAGAAAATTATAAAAATAAATATCATACCTAACGCAAAACCATCCTTGGTCCACTGTACCATGCCCGCCAAATTGGCCACTTCGCATTCCAACATTGCCTCGCCACCCTCCTGCACTTTGACGTCTCGAGGCTGAACTCGGAAGTATTGCTGATTTTGTCCATATACCAAACTTAAAGTAACGGTCATCAGATACACTGAAAAAAAAAAGTACGAATAAGAAAAGGCGTCAAAAAGTAGACTGATGTCAACTTTGCTTGTGGTGTTCTAAACCTGGACTCACCACGAAGTGTGTACGAATAATTTAAAATTCTTTATCCGTAACTTTACAATGCAAATTCTAAAAACATTTTACGGGTGTTGCGTTTACATTGAGATGAGGGTCCCTACTGTAGGAATTTTGTGGTGTTTTAATAAAAGTTTATAGAATCTGCCCTAAATAGTTCTAGAATATGTAAGTCAAGAAAAAGCGAGAACATTATTTAATCGTAAAATACTTTAACTGTCTCATGTAAATTATTAAATACAAGATAATCAATATCGATTCGTGTCCACACACCCTCATTTTAAATTCTACGTGTACGAAAGAGTTCATAAATGGGACACGAAACGAAAAATATCAGATTAAAAAATAATGTAACATACTGATAAAAATACGTCAATACATGGAAAAGCTACACAACAAAAATGTACAGAAACCGAAATTGCATAAAATATTCATGCTCCACTCGCCAGGCTTGGTATTAAAGTTGCACTAAAATACTGCAGTGGTAATAAATCTCCTTCAGATATCAGATACCAGTCATATGGACTTATTGCAGTCTCGTTAGTGATTTAGAGGTCCATGAATTAACGAATTAAGGGAGCCATCATGCACAGGTTGTCGGAAAACGACTAACAGTTTTTGGCACTGGTCCAGGGCAATTACGAGATCTATTTACAGATAAATAATCATACAATTGGAAAATCTACTGCTATCGCGGAACAGTTCATATATTTACTAGCTATTAACATTAAACGACTCTGGAGGCCATTGTGGTTAATATTGTATCGGTGTTCTCTGTTCAGCTGTCCGGAGAATGGTGTAGATTTATGTCCCTCAGGTGCGTTATCCCCCAAGTACATTCCGTTGGTCTATTTATTTCTTAGTTAAGACAATTCCATATGGAAAACTGACACAACTTTGTTTACTTGACTCGGAATTATTGCCCGATTTGTTTGAGTTATTAATTTTCCGTTGATCTGGTGCAAAGTTGGCCACTTGGGCCCTGTTGTGTGTTATAGTTGGACTTATCTAGAACGAAGTTTTTATCCAACAATTTTCTGCTATAGTGATTTCATTCATCTTAACAATATTAAGGTTTAGCAATATTGAAATAAATACAAGCTTTGTTATACATAATTTAATAATTTAATTTAAGATACTCAATAAAAGGAGTTAAACAGACGCCAAGTTTGACCATCATGATAAATAAACACAATCTGAAAACATGACAAATGTGACAAAGAAACAACTGAATGAATATCGGTTGCATTCTTGGCTAGTTCCATCGTTCGTCGTGCGGCCTCATTTATTATTCTCGGTTCTTGGTTTCAAAAAAGACTATTTCCGCTTTGTACATAATTTTACACTCGCAGATCCGCAGGTGTTAAAAACTATTCAATAATATTTATCATTTCTTCTATGTTCTTCACTTACCTTCTTTGTTAATCAATAACAAACAAAACTTTCAAGTTTGATAACGTTATAAGCATGTAATTCGGGCTAATTTTGTGCTGTCTGCATAGGTGTCCGTAATTACACGAAGAGAACACCGATGTGATAGAACGAACACAACCAGTTTCACGTACTTGGGCTCCCGTCTGCGTCATTATACAAAACATTTTCAATTCTGTGCGAAGAAAAGAGACGTTTGTAACAGCATTATTTGAATTTGTGTCGATCGCCAACAGGTGTACTGCATTGCAGCATTAACGTGATACATTTACTCATTTTTTTTCCATTACATTACATACATTTTCTTCCTCAAGTATGCACCCATTAAGTGTTACACGAACCATCCGTGGTTGTAATTGCTGCAAGTGCAATTAAAAAATGTCGGCGACCTGCATTATTTACAAAAAGGATTGAAAGTTTTAGTATGCTAATGTAGATTCATGTTAATGTTGAACTTTGGAGCAACTTCGAGGCGACGCCAACGGGAGTATAAGAAATTATAACAGCTCAAATAATGCATGTCGTCCTGCTTCGCGAAGTTGCTCTGTTGATCAAAGTGCATATTTATTAACAGACCAAGTAACTGTAATCTGTTTAGTCGAGTGCGAAAGATTTAGACGCGGAGTTAATCAACAATGTAACCATTGCGAATGAGTTTTGTCAACTCCAACACGGAAGTCATCTTCATAACGTATTTCCAGAAGCAGTTAATCATTCGGATCGTCGAGAGGTTTATGCACGATTTGTACAATGATATAGTGTAAACAGAGGTCAATTTAAAATGTGTTTATGAAAATTAACATACACATTTTTCGGCTTCCACTCCATACTTTTGAAAAGCAAATAAAAAAGTAAAAGAGTTTAAAAGGAATGCCCGCTACCTGTTGTCATGTGCATCTGCATTCTATATTAAGACACACATACAGGCACGTATTATGTTTCGCAGCTGAACTTAAACCTGCGAAAGAACCACCTGTACGGATAATATAGTAATATATGGCTGTGCCGAGCGTAAATTAGCAGGGTAACCACCTTTGACTTCAAACATTTATGTACATGGCTATAAAAATGTACTTAGGAGAAGTGAAGAAGTATTTTTATTCGATTTTCCTTGGGTGAAGGGGCGGTATGAACAGATGGAAATCATTCTAATTAATAAAATAAACAAAAGTTTCGTGTAAATGATGCGAAAAAAGCGTAGAACTGGTGAAGTTGTTACAATGTCGATTATGCTAATCCCGTTCGGAATACAAAAGCTTACGAATGGAAGGTGAAACTTTGTTCCATTCAGAACAGTATCCAGCGGATTAATAATTTCCAACAACACGAGTAAAAGAAGAGTTAGAAAAACAACACAAGTCCGAAGCATAATCATGATCAGTTTTATGCACTGGCGTTCAGCAGCGATTAATCATATTAGACAAACACATTTTCGCAGAGGATATTGTTCTTAAGATTCTGTGAGCGAGTATTTCTTGGTTTTAAAATTAACCGCCATTTGTCTACGTAACCATAATTTATTGCACACAAGTTTCAGTACAGTGTAATATCTCTGACCTGGGAAACTTTAGAAGAAAAGCTGTTTAAAGCTCATTCTGCAGCGGTTTCAATTTGTTGTTAAAACTTTTTACTTAGTATGTACTACTCGAAAACATAACGTCACGTTAAAACAGACAATGGATGCTCCAATTTTAAATAAGCTCAAGAACTTATCCAAAAGCTACATTATACCAACACACCATTTAGATTGTTTTTTAAATGACGACAAGTTTCTCATTAATAGAAAAAGTATCGGAAAAACATTAGGAGAGCAAATAGCGGGTCTATTAATGTAATGGCTTGAATAGCTCTTATCTGGGTAAATAAACATTAGTGGTGCAATTCTCAGGCTTAACCCTCTTGTGAGGAGAACTTAGACATTGGATGTGCGTTAATAAACAGCTTTAGGTGGGAAATTAGAACTTGAAAGCCAATGGAACTCAAAAAGTTACCACCAAAAGATACATTTCCGATTAAAAGTCTTCTTTATTATCCAAGCAATTAAATTTCAATTACAATGAGTGACACTACGAGGGGAGATTTTTATATTATCTACCTAGCCAGGAAAAAAACAAGGGACGATCGCAACTTTTTGCTAACAAGTAGCTGTGACATTTTAATGCATACCGACCAAGTTTGGTGCAGTTAATATAAATAATAAATGACTACATATTGAACAACACTTTTAATAAAAGGTTAACAAATTGGGATGCTTCCTTATGAAACGCAGCATTCTGTACGCCTTTGGTTTCATTTGATGCATTAAACAACAAGGCAGCCGCCGTTATGATAGGATCTGAACGATAAATTAATAACAATGGGTAAAATGATAGAAAATGGGCTTAATTTAAGATAATAGTTCTTTTGAGTGTCGATATAATACGCGTTGTTTAGCCGAAAGTGCTGTCGTTATTTTTACCAAGAGATGACCTCCTTTTATCAACCTTTGTCAACTTATAAAATTGTTGATTCTATTCTTCACATTTGCTTAATAAGGAAAGAGCACAGATTCTGTGTTTGGAATTTTCCATAACTCGATTTCAAATAGTAGGTTGATATATTTTTAATTCTCCTTGTGCATACATCGGCGGTCGGTAAACAGAAAATAAAACTTACCGGCGAGAGTAGATCGCAACTTCCACCCCAAGTTACAAAGTTAAATAATAAATACACGAATACAAGAAAAACGGAATGAATAAATTTATAAATCTGCGTTGCAAAAATTCAGAACATGGAGATTTATACAAAAAAAGTAGAAAGTCAACGATCATACGCAAGTGTTCCGGGAGGATATTAAAGCGACGTTCTGAACCCAGATTAGTTAAAATTTATCATCGGCCGCACGGTTATATAATAAAAAGGCTTAACATTAGAGATTAGTTGTTGTACTCTCATAATTATGACACAAATCTACTATTATAAAACAGAAGTTATCTGTTGGCGCAGGTCGAGCCAAGCTTACGAGCTACTCCCCGACAAACAGCCCAATCTTCTGGGATTTATTATCCCCTTGTAAGTTTTACATGGATGGGAGTCTACATTCACTGTAGTTCTGTGTCTCCACCGCCCTCTACACTTTTCCTTAATTGAATTGTTCTCAGTGTAGTTCGAGTGAAAATTTATTAAATTCTGAAGATTTGGATGAGGGGGAGAGTCTTAATCTCTTTATCACCCAGTATAATATTCAATGACCATTCTACATGGAAGTTATAAACAAAATTTAGAATGGCTTGGCCCTTACGAAAAAGTGTAAAATAATTTAGGAGTTGTAACCAAAATTTAGGGAGGTAGTATATACAAAAATTTACTTAGAAAACTTAGTTCGAAGAGCTACTCGGACAAAACAACCCTCCCTGGACCGCTACGTTTTCAACCAACTGTCCAGATATGGTAGATGATAAAAATTAATTATTATGTTATAAATTCTGGGTCTGAGACATGAGCGCGACTCTATTCGGTAGAGAAAAAGTGCCGCAAATTTATAAAAAACTTTTCAAATTACTGTGGATAAATCCATCAATATTGAACATTTGCACATGATTTGCGGTGGTACTAAACAGAGCGTGAAAATAAATAACAATAAAACTAAAATGATTGTCGTGGGAAACGAAACCAAACCAATAATAATTCAAACACCGTTTTGGAAGTTTAGCTGGGAACACGAAATTGAATTAAATCAAAGCAGAAATAACGCATTAACAGTATCTTTGAACATTTAGAAACATAAAAAGCAAGCGGTTTTAATAGGTAAGATAAAGACCATCTCATAAGTTTTATACAGGGTGATTTAGCTACATTAATCAAGAGTGCTGTGCAAAATTGCAACGTAGGGCCTAGAAGACTTCCATGCAATTCGAAGTACAGAGGCAGGAATTAGACATCATATAACTTAGTGCCTGTAATTTTTTTTATTTTTGCTTTGTAAGTAATCAAAGAACTGAATAAATACAAATTTTAATACATTTGATCTTACTGGTCTCCATAAACGAGGGGCCAATATTTTTCATCATCTGCGGTAATATGACACCTGTCATCTGTCAAATTTAATAAATCATATTAACCGTTTTTCTTAAGTTTTCATTAGAATCTGTTTGAATCTGAGAGGCGCACAGATTAAGGGTGGCTATGAGTTTTTTTTTAAGCTTGACCCAAGCGGACGCATGTGGCGTTAGCAAGGGCATGTTTCTCATCAATTAAAATTGTATTCAATTACAAAGGTGTTTTATATACAGAATCCTATTTTCGAAATAAAGAAGAATACAGTTAGGTGGAAACGATATTTCGGACTCATTATAAAATCAGCCATACCATAAGTATCACCTACACTAACCAGTCCCAAATATTGTCAGCATCATGTTCCGTAGTCGTTATGTGTTACATAATATGAAAATTTTATTTATGATTCTAGTAGGTATTTGTGTTTTGGGATAAAGTTGATGAGCATCATTACATTACAAACAAAATTATAAGACCCAAATATTACTGTTTTTCAAGAAGGTGTTCCTTTGTTTTTACCTTTCTTAATCCTTCGCTATTGGCTGAGACCTGTCTCTCAGTTGGGAAAACCCAAAGGGTCATAAAACGTACCTGGCTAACGAAACTTATGCTCGCATACACAAAGGGCCTATCCATTATTTTATTAACGAAAACTTTCCCTTTGAGGTGTAGGAAAAAATATTTTTGGGTACGGTCCATTCCTAAACCCCTGAAGCAACGCCACCACTTTGAAGAATTTATGACGGGTCGATCGCTATTCAGCCTTCATAAAGATATTAACGTCTATAAAGCCAGCATAGTCAAATGGGCAAATTTTTACTCAAAATGTAGTGCTCACTTAGTGCCAAAATAAAAAATTTGGTGCTCTAAAAGATTTGCAAAAAATGATTTGATGAAGCTAGAGTATACTCCTTCAAATATGCTATTCAAATAAATACAGCACGGAGGTCCAATGTATACTATTTAGTGCTCGATTAGTGCTGTCGAATTTTTTTTTTTTTTTATATACACAACACAACTATACTCGAGCCGCTCAAGAGAGAGAGTTGTAAAGACGCGTGATCGGCACGTGATCGCTTGCTATTGGTTTACAAAATGAATGAGTTATTAGAACAGTGGGGTGGGAATGACCGGTTGCACCCAAGAGTGCAACGGTGACAACCTAATTCCACCTAACACTTATTCATAATAAACAGAATGCGTTCTCGCGTCCTCACGCACCGCAAGTATCGTTGCGTGTAAACGTGGTTTCGGTTTCAATCCGCCTACAGCACGCCGCTTTCACATAAGAGCTCTGGCTTTTCAGCGGCTGGAGTATAGCATGACATCCATAGCAAGTTAAGGGGTGAAATAACGACATCGGTGGTAGTAATCGCGTACCTATTGGGCACAGAATTTTAGTGCTGTCGATATAATGGAAAAAAAATAATCAAAAAAAAAGTCTTCAATATGTAATAATATTGACAGCAGTAATTGAACAATAAATTTTTATTTTAACGGGTACGCGATTACTACCGCCGATGTCATTATTCCACCCTTTAATTTGTTATGGCTGTCAGTGTTGTGTATATAAAAAAATATATATTTATTTTTTCATATAGTATATCGACAGCACTAATCGAGCCCTAAATAGTATACAGTTGACCTCCGTGCTGTATTTATTTGAATAGCATATTTGAAGGAGTATACTGCTAGCTTAATCAAAAGGTAGCAGTTTTCTCATTTTTGGAAAAATGTTTAGAGCAAAAAATTTTTGATTTTGGCACTAAATTAGCACCAAATGACCACTAAATTTTGAGCAAAAATTTAAGTGATTCTGCCCATTTGACTATGCCAGCGTTATAGACGTATTGTGAACTCAAGAGATATATCGTACGGAGGTGGAGTTTCGAGGAATATAAAAAACTTGTTAAAGGCGAACCGCACCGGTTTATACGCGTGCCGAGTGGACAGTATTCAGAAAATTTAAGGTTTCAGTAAAAGACGTGCCCGATTCTGCTAATAACAGTTTCGATTTATGCAGTGCTATTGAATGTTGTTTTAGTAGTCTCAATTTGGGCGACATTTAACTTAAAGTATGATGTAAATTGCAAATCCGATCAAAATTATAACAAAACAATTATTCAAGAAGACGGGCCTGCATACATCTGACACCTGCATACTCGCCTGCACACGTTCGACAGGTTTTTTATGTCCCTCGAAACTCCACCTCCGTACGATATATCTCTTGAGTTCACAATAAGATATTAGACCCTTGCATACGTCAATCTCAAATATCGGTTCCACCAACTATACACGACTAAATACCCGAATCGAATGGATGCTCATTATCAAAAGATGTATCACTGCCTTCAAATTAATTATTCTGACTAATTTAAATTAATTATTCAAACCCTTTCAATTCAAAGAAATGGAAGAACACTCATCCACTTCTTTAAGATGTCTGAGTCGACGATATTAGTTATTTCAGTTACCAGAAAATTTGAGAAAAAAATTGGAAATGTATCCTTATAAAGTTCAAGTATTGCAGGAATTAAAACCACGAGACTGCAGCAAACGCATGAATTACTGTCAATGGTTTGAGCAACATAATATGATGATATTTTAAATTTTACTTTTTATAGTGTTGATGTATGGATTAATTTGGATGGCTTTGTAAATTCCCAAGATATAGAGGCTATGCTCAGTTGAAAATCCTCATCGGTTTGCAGGAATTGGTTTACATCCTCAAAAAATAAATAGTTGGGCGGGTGTGTCCCGTCGACCACTAATAGGACCCATATTTTTTGAAACAACTCTAAATTCGGAGCGATATCAGCATACCGTTTTAGAGGAATTTATAAACCAACTGCTTGATGAAGAATTACAATACATATGGATATTTCCAGCAGGATGGTGCGACCTGCCATACTTCGAACGCAAAATTGAATTACCTTCAACAGTATTTTGATGAACGCTTGATCTCAGTTGATTTGTGTCCCCTAGATCGCCGGACCTCTCCCCTTTGGATTATTTTCTGTTTGGTCATATTAAAAATACTGTTTTTAAGAATCATCTGAATGACATGATTGATTTGTAAATGTAAATGTTTTTGAAAAGGCGAGTTAGACTTTGTTTAGAACATAACGGAAAACATTTAGAATTTTTTTATAAACAAAAGAATAAATAGGGAACAGTAAAGATATGAATACATAGTTCTTTTGTCAACTGAAACACAAAGTTTAATTTGAAGGATTCTAAAATATAAGCAACCAATAATACAAGATGGATTTTTATTTCCAAAGGGTTCTTTGATCAATGTTCTTCAGTCACTCTGTATTTTACAGCATGCTATTAGTAGATTTTGCCTATTTGGCCAACAATTTAAAATTCACAAGCACATAATAGCTTGAAAACAAGATTAAAAAAAGATTAACCAAAAATTTGGTACTAGTTGCATGGGTTTAAAATGCATATACTATACAAGTTTGTTACTAATCTTTTCGACATACGAGGTATGTATACAAAACAACTCGGAACCGCAATAACACAAAACGAAAAAACTAACAAAATTTTTAGGAAAACATATTTCGTCATAAAATAAACGAGACCTACCGATTTCTTACTATGTAACGCTAAATCTAGCCGTTCTACTTTCATAATTATTAAACAAATCCACCGTTATAAAACAGAAGCAGCAGGTCGAGCCGAGCTTACACACCGCAACTCCTCGGCAAACAACCCGATCTTCTGGGATTTATTATCCTCTTGTAAGTTATACATGGATGGGAGTCTACATTCCCTGTAGTTCTGTGCCTGTAAACCCGCCCTCTACGCTTTTCCTTAATTTTGCCGCTCTTACTTCCGCCGCACTTCCCGGGTAACATACGGGATTATGTTTCTTGAGTAAGGTGTCTTCCTTTGTTGTTTGGAAGCTGATGTCGCGACGTATTAAGCAATTAAACCCGCATCTCTAATTATAAGCTGCAAGTTCTTATTTTGTTTACATACGGAGTTTGCTGAGACCCTTTAAGCATGGTAATTTGCCGAATTCCTAAATACGGAGGAAGCCTTCTTCGGTTAAATATTTATTTTAGCCAATGAATCCAAAGCGGACGTCGGGAGACGTTATTATATTTCAGAACAAAGCATTTACACTGCAGAAAAAGGAATTTCCTTCATTGATAAAACTACCAAACTCTCGCGAAAAATCATTTATGTTACATCAACAATATAATAGTTATGCGGGACGGGACTCCCCATCGATCGAATGATCCCGAGAAAGTATTATATTTATAAGAAACTATAAAAGTAAAAAAATGATAGTCTTTATGAGAATGGTGGAGACGGGAGTAGAATGAAAAGGCTTGTATTTAGGGGTGAGAGTATATCATATTTATGCAGTTGTAAAATAATAACTCAGAAAGGAAAGTGCTGTATTAATCACAAAATCTTCAAAACGACAAATACTCTCTTAGGCTGACTTATTTATTTTCTTGTCAGTCTAATTGCATACCTACTTGTCCCGGTTCATATTCCATTAACTCGCATTGAAGGCAGTGCTAGTATTGATGCATGTAAGTACATTTTTATCCCTTTTGTAATTTACTTGTCAAGAGCAGACAAATCATTTCCCACAGTATGATTTCTCCTTTTCTATAATAACATGACGACTTACTCCAGAACTACGCATTTTGCAGAACAGAACTTATGGAAAAAAACAAATATGTACATTTGTACGTCACAACTTTAGAATTCTTTTCTGATGTAAAGTTGAGCGGTTCAATATTTGCAGTTGAAACACGTCTACGAATAATATACCGATATTCAAGATTGAATGTATGGAATAAACTGAAATTATACAGTGCAGCTCAAATAAAAATGCCGGACCCAAAATTCATACATATATGTAACAGTAGAACGTAATAGTAGGTGCTGCCTTAACAAAATTTCTGAAAGGACAATTTCCTATTTTTTTAAGTTTGTAGAAAAAGTAATGAGAGCACTGTTAAAAAAACTTCTCACAGTTCAATAAATTGCTAACCTGCAGGCAACTTTCGAATTCGGAATTCTTCCAACAGGACCAATTATTTTATTTCCAGAATATGGGAGAGCGACAATCTCAAACACGAAACCATCTACTAATGGAGACCAAATGCAATAATTAGGTTGAAAAATGAAAAAAGATATGACTATGACATAAATAACAATCATCCATAGCAGGTCATTACAACTGGTCAGGCGAGTTCGTATCAAGATATCGGCTGAAAAAAAGCCACAACGGAAATGGGTTTTCAAAACCTGATTCGTATCCGGCGACTGTAAAAACGAGTAGAGCCAGTTCAACAGAGAACGCCTAGAGGGAGTTGTGTGGTGGTCTTGAAAGGCAGGACAGCTACTTTGAAATATGCACTGCGCTCGACCATGAAACAAACTCTCATTTACGTTAAATGAGAATTTTAATGATTTTTAAATATAACATGATTTCAAAACGAAAAACCCGAGCTGAATCCTGAAGAGGGTGCTGAGCTTTGTATATGAAAATACAACGTACCGACAGCATGTTTTTTATAAAAGTAAGACGCCTCATTATCCTTTTCAGAGCTTTTGAAAAATAATTTTAGATTTCCATAAAATAAATTAAATACGCAAAAAGGTTACTTGTCTTTCCTTTTTTCTTGAAGGTAATTAATTTAAAGACGAGATTCAAAACAAAAATACTGTCGTCAATTAAGTCACAAAGTTATCGAGCTATCGACAACAGAGTTAATCAACAGCACTTAAATTTTGTTTGTATAAACACAAATAATATTCTTTGCAGGATCACATTCGCCGGCTAGCATTGACGATTTACGTTTATTACCTCTTAAGAACTGCAAGTGTGTATATCGGATTGTTTGACAAAAATAAATGATTCAACAAGTGGTGCTGTTTAACAATTCCCAAAACCAAAACAGCCCAGTCCCCCAAGCCTGTCCGCTGCATTTTTAAAAATACAACCTTTTCAGTCTGTAAATGAAACTCGATTTTAAAATATTCAGGCAGGAGCTCTTTCCCAACCGACGAGGTTGAGTATCGGTTACTCTGCATGTATTATGTATTTACAACAATAATTTAAGTTATTGATTTCTATAGTGGAAGCATTTTTTTATTACGAGCTCCAAATAAATGAATAAAATATTTCCAGGTGATAGACAAATTTTATTTTACTAAAAATAAAGGATTTTTCATAATACCTACCTGTCATTGCATTATATCAAAACTGTCAGCTTAACAGCTTTATAACAGTCACGGCTGTTATAAAAATTAACAATACAGGAGGAAGTTTTTGAAAATTGTTTATAGAGCAACACAAACAAAATTGATTTATTAATTGTCTAAAAATTATGTTAAATTTTTATTTTTTTTGCCGGTATTGCCGACGGTATTATGAAAAGTCCTGTACGATATTCGGCTGATACGCAAATAACAGACGCCTCGAATTATAAAATCTCGGCCTCGATTTTACAATCGATCTTGTCTGTTATTTGCCACTTATGGGCCTCATGACCTTAATAACTGTACGATAATTTAACAAATATGAAGGCCCTTACTAATAGGGACGCGATTTCTATTCTTTCATTCCAAATTCTGTTTGGCGGAAAGTTTTTTTAATAATGTTTTCATCGCATAGTATCAGCTTTACGCTGACATAGTAATTAACATCCAGTTTAGCTATATAATTGAATTCCTTGTAATGAAAGTTGGCTAGTTAAAAGAATCAATCTTATACTCAAACTTTGGGAGGCAAATTAAATACATTCTCAACGGAGCTGTGTTATATACAAAAGTCTGTAGAGTGGAAATGAAATATGTATGTAGTTTAAACATGAGAAATGTTTGTAGATCATGTCTATATACATCTATTCTGTACGTATTGACGTGAAAATTAAATACTGCAAATCGGTGTTCGTTCTGTATGACTAGACTGAATTCCATTGACAGTAAGTTCTTCAAACGTAATTCGTTTTGGGCAACTTTGCATACATTGCATGTTAGTAATAATTTAGCTAAAGAACAATATTTAACAAAGTCATACATCCAATCAATATTTGTTTGCCATCTTTAAAAATACATAGCAATACTGATGCAGTGCATTTTCCTACAAGCGCTACCAAACTTGAGATGTTGATTTGTTGCAAATGTGACTTGAAAATCTTTTAATTAAAAGTTTGAGACTTAATCGTGACAATTTGTGGTGATTGGGTGATTACATCAGCTATTTCAAAATACGGCCGATACGTTGTAACCAGAAAAGTTGTCAGAGTGAAAATAATATAAAAGCACTGATGCTGCTATCCAAGACTGCTTTTTACGTAGAATAAAATAACCACGCTATGACAAGCTGTGGTCATCTGGACCAAAGTCACTTCAAGTCATTTACCTCGTCCACGGGAGGCAGATCAAGTATGAATTTATTAACGGCGGAATTAATTTAAGGCTTATATATTTTTTATGCTAATTTTATTTATCTTCCTTTCCAGATTGTAGGATGTTGGAACAACAAAGTATTTCAACGATTATTATTATATTATTTTTTAATATATATGTACCTCGTAAGTAGAGGATGAAAATAATCCATTGTATGCATTTAAGTAGCAGCAGTATAGTAGACAAATTAAGTTTTATTTTTATTTTTAAATACTCATTACAAAAATCTGCAAAAACTATTCGCATTTTTTTTAATTCGAACAAGGTGCACTATAGTTGTGGGCGAAAGTTTAGGAAAGACCACAATCAAAATTACAAGCATTTTTATTTATTCACGATCAGTAGTAGCTAATTTTGGATGTTTTTGAAAATAGAATCATGTTTTATTAATTTAGTTATAAATACTGCAAAGATGCATTTAAAGTTGGTTGCTGGTAATATCCGTAACTGAGGTGGCCTTTTTTTGTTCAAATCATTGAACCAACAACGGAAATAAAATTTGTCCTTAAGGTAGAGGAATGTTCTGGCTTAGATATAATTTATGTAATTATTAAGTTTGAAATCGATATCTAGACCACGACTGAAATAACGAGCTTAATGATTTATTAGACAATCAGTTAGATCAATTATTGGTCTTCACACAATGATCCCGATGTGTATTTGGTGTATGTGTGGCGTAATAACTTACGTATGTAGCAAATATAATCCATTTTAGTTAAGTCGAAGTAATCCTATCAACGCAACAACACTATCACAAATTCTTACACAGAAATTATCACAGAACAAAAGCTTTTTTTTGAAGTAGTGTTTCACGCTCACGCATTGTTGCAGTCACTTCACTTTAATGTGAACAAGAGTGTTACGAGCTAAACAGGCAGTAGCAGTAATGAACCGCATAGTTAAAGGTGTTACTCCAACTAATCTTGGGTTCACATTTCGAAGATCCGCCAAAGTGTAATCACAACACAATTCATGAATGGGATAGTACTTTCACAACACAGACAGCACGAGTAGGTACCTCACGATCGCGGAAACGATGAATGAAATTCGGCGCGAATGCGAAAGAAACCTGAGGTGCTTCAAACGGTGTGATTGAAACACGAAAACTGTTCGTCGCGATTCGCAGCAGGCCTGCAGAGGTTTCTGCACGGATTTGTTTAATTTAAACCGGATTTATGTCCAGAGACCCGGAGACTCTGCAGCTGCCCTAGCTCCGAGAAGCACACTGAAACTGAACTTGCGTTTCACGTGGAGCGGTTGGAGCGGTTAATCTCGAAGTCGGCCGAAGAAACATCGTTTCGTTTCTTTGCCATCACCTGTTAACCAACGCGTACCAGCTAACTGGTAGTTACTTATAAAAAAGGGAGAAATAATGGACAGACTGTACCGCTTTGGCCTCTTGTCTCTGAATTATTTCAGTGAATCGAAAGCAGTGTTGAATTTAATTGTTGGGATCCAGTTCACCTGCTCGTCCGTCCGTCTCGGATCGGACGATAACAGGTGCTCCAAAGGAAAAGAAGTTTGGCCCTTTCGCAGCTGCGGCCGAAATTTAAAAACATTCATGCTCCCGGGCTTATTCGATTTTTTATTTTCTTGTAGGGACGTCTGTCGACACGGGTTCATTTTACGGTTGCTTCGATAATGTGTCCATATTATGTAGGTATCCCGATAAATACACATTTTTGTTTGCTTTGTTACTGAATTATTTTAATTTCGTAATTAATATTTTATTTCCGTTACATTTTCCTATACTGTTTCTGAGCGATTGTGATGTATGTACTCGATATTTACGTTTAATTATGTAATTTGTGTTTACTGGAATGATGTTGTAAAGCCCTAAAATTACAATTATTTTACAATTTTTTTGATGTGTAACATCTATAGCTGCGATATGGGAGTTAAACCGAATCAAATCTGACGTAAGCCCGTGTCTAAGTAATTTCCGAAACGTTTACTTACCAGATTTAAAAAATTCTTTCACAAGTATTTAAAATGGACCTTCAGGGTGCACATAGGCTGTATGTTATCTCGTTAAAATAAAAGGGCTTTTCGTGGAGATCACTTTTGCAAAGTAAGTCGACGAAAAAACGCTTGAGCGACGAACGCTGCTTTAACGATAAGAGATATACAAATGCTTTCTATAGAAAAGTTGTAGAGCTTAAAAGGGCCTATAAAGAAGTCCGCGACGACATTATATATCTATATATTTAACAAATTGATAAAATATGACTATTCTGACCAAGTAGGTGGCTAAAAGGAACTTTTTAAGAATTGAATCGTAATTTGTTTTCTTAATTTGTCATCGCATTTATGAAGTTTGTTCTAAAATTTTATGAAAACAGGCTAAAGTTAGTAATCTATTTAAAATGTATTTTTTATTCACTTTCACACCTAGGGGAATAATAAGGAATAATAAAAAATAGTAAATTGTTTTATTGGGACTTTGTTTGTCATGGCAGAGAAACGGCCATTTGTCATAACCCACTGACGTATACAATTTCACGTTTTTCTGACATTTGAAGAAAAAAATATATTTATTTTTTAAGGAAACTGTGTTTATATTTATTTTACTCCATATTTATTTATTGGTTTACATTAATTATAAATTCTTTCAATAGCCTTCACTTTCAATGTTCCACATCTCCCGGGCGTCCCGTGACGGCTTAATTTTTTCTTGTTTATTGATCACAAACCCAAGCTGCACAAGTCTATTGGAAAGACCTTCTGGCCAACATTCCGAATTCTTGATTTGAAAATAAATCTTTGCGACTATAGTAAAAATTTATAGTGCATAACTATGAAAGTATTTTCCTAGCTTCAAATTGTAGCAGGAAATGACAGCATTGTAAAGCATCCGAAATATGTCGACAGTTATAAATAAAGCAGAGATTAAAGAATTTGTTCAAGTTGTACAAAAACTGTTTTAGACACGAATGATCGAAAGTATGTATTATCAGATAACGATGCGGAGGTAGGTGATACAACATAAGATAATACCCGTGTTTTAAAAAGCTACTAAAATAAAATGTTTGAAACTCTCAGGATTAGATAGGGGAAGTCCGGGAGAATTGAACCCCCTTTAACTTTAATCCATATAACATTGTAACTATAACCTGTATCTTAAGAGCTTTTGTAATGTAGAACTATCGCTACAGTTAGTTTCAGATAGTTTCGACAATTTTGTAATTATTATAATACGATTGATTATACCATGAATTACCACATTGATGACAATATTGTTGCCGAAACATGTTGGTATAAACAAACCCAATTGTTTAGAATTTTTAAATTTTTCTTTTGTAATCAAGATACGCATAGATAAAGAAAACGCCATGGATATAGTGATATAACGCAAAGAAACAACTTGTTATAAAAAAAACGCTTATCGAGAATAAGGTGTCGGCATTCTTTGATTCAGAGTCGGCGAATCTTTATATAGCACATGTCCATGTCGGAAAGCAGGTTTTTTTTTTATGAGAACTCGTATCTTTGCTTTAAGTTACTATAGAACTGACATTTACTATACAGTAACTGTTTCAAATTTAAGTCTTCTATTTCATTTTATTCATCGGTGAAATCTGCGAGTGCCGAGTCAATTACTTTTCACGTTCATTTTAGGGCCCCAAAAGTCCAAGATGTCAAAAAGCTCATACAGTTGTGAGTCGTTAATCCGAATCAATTAAAACTTACTCGATCCGAATTATCCAATAAACCAAATTACCGTTATTTGCAGAAAAATTTTAATATTAACAAAACATTGTATTATTTAATTTAAATTACGTTTAATTTAAATTGATATTTTGTAGTATTATTTACATTTATAACTTTAAAATAATTTTCATTATATTATATTATAATGGCCTTGATTTTCGAAAGCTATTTCTTTAAGGTTTTAGAACGTCACTATATTAGATAATTAAAGGTTTTTTTCAAATGATTGTACATTGTAAGATAGCATTGAAACTTCTTACTCTCTTCATTTTTGATCTCAAAAATTCTTTCCAAGTTTTTTTTTTATAATTATTATTGTTTTCTTTTTTTTTCCTTTTTCATTTTGTTTTAGTGAATCCAGTCTACAACTTCATCAAACTTTGTCAGTATCTGCTATATTATGTACATATGTACCAATATTCTAATATTGTAAATTTTTAAATCTTCTGGATCATCATGCTTTTCTTCCTCTTGAATATTGTTGTTACAGACTAAAGATAGCGTAACGGACGTGGACCCGAAATGACTCATAGCTGCAGCAGCTTGAGATTATGATGTCATCAATTACTAGAACGTGCTGGATTTATACTACAACGTACTCGAGGTAGTATGATATCAACTTTTGGAATATCCGGTACAGATCGAGAACGCGATGATGTCATCAATGGTACATCTGGAGGCGCCTAGAAAGATTTAGCCGGTATATTTATTGGACGACGTTCCAGCAGAAGTGAGCCTAGTCGCATCGCAGATCGTCACAGTGGGTCGAGTCGGACAGCCTTTGTCTATCCGGAGTGCCGCGCGATTTATAAATACATAATACGAGACTATGAAGTAGTAATTTTTACATAGTGTAAATAATGTAATTATTGTATATAAGAAGTGTAAATAAATTGTACATAGTGTTTAAGTAAATAGTGACACCCCAGAAACGCAACAATACTAACGAAATTACAGAAAGTGAAAAGACTCAAGGGACTCAAGACACTCAAAAGAATGGATAGACTAAGCCGATTAAAGGAGAATCTAAGGAGGCTAAAGTGAGTAAAGAGACAAGATTACAAAAGAAAGACGAAACAAACAATAAATCCAAAAGAGACAAAAAGACCAAAGAGGTTAAAACGACTATAAAGACTGAAAGACAAAACAAACCAAAAAGCAAAAGACATCTTAAGAGACTAATGGCTAATGGCTATTGGGGAAAGAAGTACCAAAAAATTCAAAGAGATGAAACAGGAAAAAGCGACAAAGGAGAGAACAGAAACAGAGAGAAAAGACACCAAAAGAAAAAAGTGACGAAAGAGACAATAAAGAAACCAATGGTATAAAACAGAATAAAAAGAGGCCAAAAAAACTAAAAAGACTAAAAACAACTTAAATGACTAGATCAACCATAGACATTAAGAAGATAAAAATCTAAAAAAAAATAAAGCAAAATAGATAAAATATGTACATCCAGAAAGTGAAAGAGACCAAAGCGATCAGGACTACATATTAAAAAAATCAGACATACTGTAAACACTAATCCCACTACATTAACCATAGAAACATAGCAAATACATGTACATATTATGTACTACGTTTATGCTCTCTGAAATTCGCATTTATCTCCAAGGAATATTCGTCCCGGCACCCACTATCCTCGACTGAAACTAATCTTACGCCCAATGTGTAAGAAAAAAGACCATAGACGACTAAGTCGGCTAAAAACACAAAATACACCAAAGAGACGAATGGATAAAAAAAATAGCAGATACAAGAGAGCAAACAGGTAACACAAAGTCAAGAAAATAAATAGACCAAAGATACCAAAGAGCCTAAAGAGGCAAAAAGACGAAAGAAGCAAAAGAACCAAAAGGGACCATAAAGACCAAAAGATGAAAAAGGCTAAAAACCAGACTAGAGAGACAAAACGGAGAAAGGAGACTAAAAGACATCAAAAAAACGAAAGCGACTATACACAAAAATATATTTATGTTTCATTTTGATTTCGTTTTGATTGTGTGCTTCGTTTTATGTGTTATGCATATTTCATCATTTTAATTTCATGTTGTATATTTCACTATTTATGTTCCATTTCGTATTTTACATTTCATATTTCACCTCACATTTTATATTTCGTAATTCCCATCTTAAATTTCACATTTCATATAAAAAAATACATTTTATATTTCTTTTACATTCCATGTTTCATAAGTAATTTTGTATTTAATGATTTGTATGTAAAAAGTCATATTTCATTATTTGAAATCTGAATTGAATCTTGTGTTTTGTAAGCTTACATTTTATATTCCATGTTACCCATTCTGCCCTTTCTTTCTGCACATCTTACGTATTTAACTTTTCATATTTTATATTGGCTCTCGTGATGTATATCTTATATTTCTTTTTAGGGTTTTAGGATACTTCAGAATGCCTCAAGACATTTCAGGACCAGCACAGGATTTTTAGACATTTTCAAGATTTTTCAGGACATTTTAGTGCATCGTTTTATTAAATTCGAATTATCAAATTATTAAATATCCGGACTATAAAACACATAATAAGAACAACCTTCAATCCGGATTATTCATACAGATTATCCCAAACTATGATTATCGCGACAACACTGTATATACTTAACCAATGACCACTAACCATTTAACCATACGAGTGGGTATGAATCAACCCTAAAAATATCCTGTTTAATGGAAGATTCCTTTTGAAGATGTTATGAAGAAAGATTGGGTATAGTTAAAGGGTTATGGCTATAGAGAATGAAAAGTGCTTATATTTCTCAGCTGCTCTCATAAAGTGATAATAAATAATCTAAAATGAAGTAACAACTTTTTGTAAAATGAAATGGTTATTTTTTTTTAAATTTTATAAAATTTGTAAAATAGATTTACGAGAGAGATCCCTGTTTTGTTGGCAACCTTGTAATCGAAACTTCCGCGATATGATATGAAAGTTT
Organism: Diaperis boleti; assembly: GCA_963583935.1. Taxonomy (NCBI): domain Eukaryota; kingdom Metazoa; phylum Arthropoda; class Insecta; order Coleoptera; family Tenebrionidae; genus Diaperis; species Diaperis boleti. Next base: position 54,017,372 of record OY757244.1, read on the forward strand.
TTGTCTGCTTCTAGGGTTCGACCCCTCAAGCGGTTGCTGTCGTATATCCTGTGTAAATAAAAAAAAAACATATACTATGCCAGACACTAGCCCTTACAAACATTTGATGATACGTTGTTATCTTGAAAGTGTAGCAGTCGGCGTAATTTTTTGAACCTTTTCAGTATTCAGTGCCCAACGATCTTCAAACGATAGCATCCGTACAATTCCCATTACAATCTTGATACAGAGAAATACTTTAATTTCAGATGACGATGTGTTCATTAAAGAGCCAGTTGTCAAAATAGAATTTAAATTCGTTTGCTCTACTATGCATTCAATGGCAGAATCATCCCGTAATTTTCGAAAATATTAAAAAGCTGGTAAGCCCAGCAGATGGGGTTTCAGATTTGCTGTCGGGAGGGGTTTGGCAGTGTTGAAAGTCTTCCTTTGCCCATTTGTTGTTTTGTACTTATTTTTCTGAGATAGCGGCACTTATTCGTCACTCCAGTCATCGTCAGAATCAGGTTCTAAGATCGGTCAAACATTATCCTGACGTTCAACCTCAGCTTCTTCCTTATCAAATGAGGAAGAAAACCCAACATCAGACAGACATCAGGTAACACCGATACTGTACAGCTACATTTTTCCGACCATAGAAGGTATTGGTGCTAATTTCGCGAAACTGAAACTCACTATTTTTGGGTGTTCTATTAATATACCGTCTTTTGTGGATGAAGTGTACTGGAGGATACACATAAGTTGAACCCAGTTTTACTTGGTATAGAAGAGCACAGTCAGAAAAATAAATGGCTTTCTATATTACTGGAACAGTTTTACAGCCTGATTTCATGTTGAGTTGCGACGGGTGTTAAACACCGGTTGCTATGGAAACGTCTTAACTAAAGACCAGGCAGTAAGGTTCAATTTTATGTGAAATTAAACATGGATTGATCCTTATAGCAACCGGCACTTGCGACCAGTCGCAAATCAACATGAAATCAGGCTGTTAGTCTCTTTGCCAACGGTGAAGCAATCCAAATAATGAATAATTTTTATCTTCTACCATGCTTACCTCGTCAGAACTTGTTGATGTCGCCATTGCAATCGCACAGAAAATTAATTTCTTACAGACAACGTGGGATCTAGGAAAATCCCCACTCCGCATATGCTTCTCTGCTTGTGTATCTTACGGGACTCATGTAACATGTAACTCTAACTTGCACACAATTTGATTTTGATTTGATCGCAATTTCGACTAGCAGTTTCAAACGCTGTAGATTTACCGCCTTTTGTGACTTCATTTCGGGGAGCATTCTTATTGGTTCGTGCGCTTCTCATTAGTTCGCACGTCTAGTAACCTTGAATTTTTTCGTCTAGTTTCTTGAAAATGTGTTTTTGAAAATTGAGGGACGACCCCATTGTCCCATTTGTGTATTAAATAAACGTTCAGTAAAACAATAAGCTGCTGTTTTTCAATCTTTCTCATTTTTGCCTGATTAATTCGATTAAAAAAATTCGAACACCGTGATGTCTCACTATTACAATACAATTAGTTACTCAGTATAAGATGTACTGACAAACTAACAAAATAATGTTTCCGTTACTCAATTTGATACTTTCTACACTGTTTAACAGTTTCTGTTTTATGTTTACTACCAGTAAAATATAAAAAATTACATAATTTTCCATTGCCCTGTATTATAAAACAATAAATGAAATGTGGAATACAGCAATTTTAACATGAGAGTAGCAAAAACATTACACTTTATAGACGGAAAATACCTGTAAAAATAACAAAAAACAATTACACTGCCAATATACAAATAAATCATTTGAATAGCTACACACGTCGAAAAAACACAATGGCCAACTGTACCTAATATGCCATGTAAAGCAAAATCTGTAACGAAAACTCCATGCCAGTTGCAGTTTTATTGATTATAATCATTATTTGATATCTCTGAACTGGTATTATGGGTCGTTATAAATAATGAGGTTAGTTAACCTAACAAGTTCGACTGAATCGCTCTATATTAACTAAACATGACCATAACGTTATTATAATTAAGAAGACATCTGTGAAAAACTCAAGAGATGCTTTGATATAATCAAACAATGATTTTTATACTTTTTAATACACATTGGGTATTTAGAGTAACTGAGATTATAATATAAATGTTTTGGTGGCACTAATTTTTTATTTTTTTTTGTATAATTTTAAGTCAACCTACACATTACAATTTTACAGCTGCATTTTAGAGGCTCGACTTTCTGTTCTACTTCAATTAATTGGATGTTTCCAAAATAAGGTGGTACAACAATATTAATTAGACCATAAAAAATATTATCTCATTGCTTTGCTAAAAACATAATATGTGTCCTACTAGACCACTAGAGAAAGCGCCAGAGATATAGTGATATAAGGAAAATAAACAAGTGCAAAATAAAAAAACCTGCTCTCCGATTTGTACACGTTCTGATTGTTCGGCCGACAACAATCAAAGAATTCCGACGCATGATTTTCGATAAGCATTTGTCATTTTAAAATTTCCATTTTGAAAATAGCAGTTTTCATACTACAAGTTTCATTAATTATTATTTAACAGTAACTTTTAAACAAGACTCAAATGCAAAAATTTTAGAACATTTTACATGCTCCTAAGACCCCTAAAATCTAATCACTTAACTCCTTATTTGTTGAAAATCACAAATCCTAATCTAATAGGTTTTATGTAACGTTGTATGTGCGTGTTAGCGTGTCGGCAAAAGTTCTGGGGTTGGAATTGCGGCTGGTGTTGTGGGACAGTCTCACTTGAGAAAAGTAATGTCCTTTGCCATAAATTTTTAATATCTAACAAATTTTCGACACCCTACAATTTCTGCTCCATGAATATTTGATAGGATTCTGTTAAACTTCAAGTGCAGAATCTAATTTCGAAGTTCACAGGAGATAGAGTAAGACCAGTAATAAACAACTGTTATTTTTTGTCGGAATTTGTAGCGATGTTCCCACAGTTGCGTTCTATATTTACGTCAACATTGATTATTGGGACTGCAGGAATGTAGGTTATTTGCTTTAATAATGAGGAGTATTTTAATCAATAAAAGTATTGTGTCGCATAAATTCTTTATTGTTCACGAACTGTCAACACAATTATTTTCTCGTTTCAAATTTCATGCTGACACGGCCATTTTTCATTTTTAACGGGTTTACCTTTAATGTTTCGTACTAGATTTTTTGTGATTTGAGGCTGCCAACAAAAGTTCAATTACTTCGAAAGCAGTTGCCCTTTTTACATAACTTAAAAACAACAGTTTAAATTTATCATTATACAAAAGCACATTGTCATAAAGCTGACAAATGATCGAGAAAAAAGTAAATGTAGGGCGTTCACTTTAAGAACACAAAAGATGTAGTTCATTACACTATATCCAAGCCATTATTTTCTACAGCATATTTGGCATTTTACTGCACTGATAAATGCTCGTTCGGATGTACGCGATTGAATGACAAATATATCACTGCATCGTAAAATTTTCTGACAGTTTATTTATTGAACTTTCTGTAACAAAGCGTGCTTTTAGAATGTGCGGATACAGGTAGAACTTAAAAGCCAATCCATATTTTGGTACGTACATTTGCCAACGTACATTTACAATGTAATATGTCAAAAAGCTCGCCACGTTCAAGCCTCGATTATATTTATGCTCTCGGCTTCGAATTTGGCTCATTTTGGACCCGAATAATGGAAAATAGTTTTTGTGGAAAATTTTAACTGAATTGAAAACTTTTCCTATTTCATGTAGAATGAATAATCTACGAAAAAAACTTTTAGGTAGGTATTTACATTTACCATTTCCAACATTGAATGTAAATACCTACAATAAACTAGATTCATACGATTTTTCATTCCAATTAATATAGTGAAGTATTTTTATATCTATAACATGGCTTTTAGTTGATATCAGAGATTTTGTGTGTGAAAAATAATTATTGACCATCATAATTTAATTGTATTTCTTTCCAACGAACTGTGTTTTCATAACTTTTACCTAGTTTAAAAATACCCCAAAATTGTCTAACAATAAAAATTGAAACAACACACTTATAAAGTCAATAATAGTGTAACAATTACACTGGTCAACAAAAATTCGCTTTTTGTGTGTAACATGGAAACTTTTACCTGAAAACGTTATAAAGAAGACCTGCTATGATAGAATTGATATAGTAACTTAGGCACGAATAGTTTTTCGAAAAGACCAAATAAATCAAATTTTCAAAATTTTTGAAAAATACTTCCCTAGCACCCTAGAGGAACCCTTGATGTATTTATATGGTAAATTTCAGCTTCTTGGGATTTAAGATAAAGTCACAATTTTACAAATTCTACGGCATAATATACGCGACTTTTAAGACTGCATCAGAACCCCCTTAATATGGAGAATGGTTTGTAGTTTCCAACCAAATCATTGAAATTCTGAAAGACATCGATCGAGTTCTTTTTGCCCAACCAGTAAGAAATCGCTGGTATGTAACGCAACAGATATGAAACCCACATTTTGTCTTGTTGCCCGATAGGAAAATCAAAATAACGTTCAAATAAATTTTTCACTAATGGTGACAAATTTCTCCGTTCAGTTTTAAAAGTACATAATTTCACCAAAAATATATACAAAAACTTGTCAGGGTCATTTTTACAATTTCTTGTCATTATTTACAAATAATAATTATTAAACTCGGCAAACACGAAACACAATCACTGATGAAAATAAAACACCTTGAATCAAAAAATAGTATGTCAAAACAATAAACTGTAACACAAAAACTAGAAATGATTGAATCAAAATAAATATGGTTTTATAATGAGGGTAGATAGGTATTTCAAAATTAGTAAGTACCTTACTTGTTACAAAATCCTGTTGACCAGTGTTATTATTGCACTCTGAACCGTGCTGTTTTTTCGCTTTTCGTAAGTGTACAATTGAGAAAATAGTTACTGCGATGATAAGTAGCAATTAGGAATAATTTCTCTATATAACTTCTACTTGTCCTAGGTCCACACAAAGTTTTTTATTTAGGTGTCGTCTAGCCACAAGAATAATTTTCACCAAGTATCAACTTCAATTTAAAAAGATAGTGATGGCAAAATTGTTATTGGGGATTGAACCCAATCGAAACTACCCACTACCTCCAGTAGGGCAGACACAATCGATCTCTTCGACTGCTCCGTGCACCCTAAGTAAAAACTTAATCCACAAAGGTTTATTAGCGACTGTGCTAGTAATGTCAGACTGTTTTTGTTCTTATTTTAGTTCAGTTTAATAAATAAAAAGGAGACAAGAGCAATCGAGCGTTGTGCTGCTACTCGAACAAGTGGACCTAAGGAAGCCTTTGTTCTCACTTCCCACCGTATCCATTATCCAAAACCACCATTTTGAACGATGCAGGGGCAATAAATTAATGTAGCGTTTCATTACGAAAACAGAGCCACGTTTTGTTTTGATAAAACAAGAGAACTGCTGCATATTTCCAAATTAAAAATAAACCATCAACACCAAAGCTGGGGGCAGAGCGGTGTGGTTTACAACTAAGCGGGAGATAATCAAAATATAACATTACATTTGTTGCGATACTTACATATGTTGGTGACATGTTGTGAACCTCAGATAAAAAATAACAGATCTGTATTCTGTACTGTTCGACTAGCAAATTTGAAAAGTCATTCTTGTGTTGTTCGTTTTTGTCACAGATTTATGTTCAATATCAACTAACGTTTTGTTTTTTCTTTTTTAAACAGAACGCAGTTTCCCTACAAAGGGTATGAAAAAAGTTTTCATTAATCAAAATTTTTCATAAAGCTTCCTGCCGAGATGGAAAAAACCGTTAATAATCATCGGATTTGCTGGTATTTTATTAATATGGGGTACGAATGCACTTTGAGTCAGCGAGACTAATTTTAGCAATTCATCTTGCCTGACAATTTACATAGAGAGGGGCACATGTGAACCGGCATGTAGAGAATTGTGTCTAAAACTGTTTCCCTCCACGAGGTTGATTGTTTTTAAAAGTTGACGTATGCTCGTCTCTGTCGCTACTATGGACTTACCGGCCCCTCTTCCTCCAGCTGAGGACATAATTTTGCAGCAGTTGTCCGGTTTTGCAAATTGCTCGTTTATTGCTGCTTTATTGACAGGTGTTTTAATTTTACTATCATGAAATTTTAGTTTATAGACAACATAGTGGTCACCACATCCCAGCTGTATTTTCACCTGTTTCATCTTATCACGGATGTAGTATACATATATCTAATAGTTGCATTAAATTAAACAACCAAGAAAAAATAATATTCATTTGATTAGCATTAACAGTTAAATATTTAATTTTTATGGCCATGTTCGGAAAAATGTAATCTTTCATGATTTATGTATAACATAGCTTCATTTTCTTAAATTCATTACTTGTGATTCAAAATATCTGCGTTATTTATTTTTGGTATATGTATTTTGTAACGTTTACGGGTTCACAAATTATTTATTTAAGCAAAGTATCTATTTTCAATTCATTTAACAACACTTCACCATGTACAGATTGTTTATTACAAAATTAAATCATTAAAATTCTGATTTTAAAAAAACAATATAAAACATTTGAAAAATAATTAATAATACAATAATAGACCAAAACATAATTTGAATGTGAAAAAGATACCAAGTAAATTATATATAAACCATGTTTTTATGCATTTACGAACTATTTTCAGAGTTCTAAGTTCCAAAGTTCTAAATTTAAGATTTTATGAACGAAGGTGTAGCATCGGGAGCACTGAATGGTTAACATCTTTATTTCTCTAATTTAAATTTATCGGTATCATATTTGAATGTACGGCTCTGTTATTGTCATGTTGACATCTGAAGTAGATTCATAATAAATAAAATTTCAAAAAACCAGCTTCTAGATGAGAAGTTTCCCGATAGGCGGTGTGCACATTTTACCTCAGCGCCACCACGCGGCATTTCTGTCATTTTTAGTGGTACGGAACCGACAGATAGTGATTTCTTCAATTCGACAAATGTCTGAAGTGTGAGAAAATGCTTTATCGAGAATCGGTTGTTGTGTTGTTGGATGTCCTAATAAATAATCTGACCATACGTCACGCTTTGGGCGGCACAGTCCCCCTTTCAGGCTGTCTGTCCCACTGTCCGCAAGGAGGGCAAAAATGTCCCGCTGTCCCCAGCGAGGGCAAAAATGTCCCGCTTTGGGAGAAACAATTTATTTGTAGTTTTTTTAACACTCCCAAACTCTTCGACTTATCGCGACGTAGCCTCTAACTTTAGCAAATATGGAATTTTCCTTTCGATTGGCGCCCTCAGAAACGTCCTATCTCGGTCTACCGGTCCTAACATTGTCAAATCATACACTTCAGCAAGCTGGTACCACCAAATCAGGTCAGTGACCTATAGTTTACAAGATATGATCGAAAATGTTTTTGGGTGTCCATGAATTTTTCCCAAGTGCCAAAATTTTAAAACGCCATATCTCCAAAACTATTAGAGATATCGGGGTGAAGGTTGAGCCATTGGATTCAGGAGGTCAATTACTACCAAATAATGGCCATTTGGATGGAATTTTCGAGATTTAGGGGAAAGCTGAGAGTACAGACGCATTTGTCGCGTCAATATGATAAGGATGATGAATTTTCAAATTCACCGTCTGTGACTGACGTTTATTTGTTTTACCACTAAAAATGCCAGAAAGGCCGTTGGAGGCGCTGTAAAACGCGCGAAATTTAAAATGCGCATTATGGAATACATTTTGGCAAAGCTACTTGACTACCATACAGAGTGCAATAACTGAAACAGTAGAACTCATCAAAAGCAACAACTTCTCTATATACATACAACTTTTTCGAAAACTCACTAAACTCACTGATTTCTTTTAGCATTTTTCCCCCCTACAAATTCACGAGCCGCATGTGGATCTTACAGACAATCAATTGTTTTTAACCAATTTCAAAAAAGGAGGAGGTTCTCTATTCGATTGTATATATTTATACAGGGTGTCCCAGAATATCGGTCCTATAGAACAATGTCTTATTTGTGGAGTTGAAATAAGTTGATTTAACACAACTTACCTATATACTAAGTTGCACTGTTTAGCCGTCAGATGGCTTCGAAATTTGAAAATAAATTTCAATTTTTTTAAATGTTCTTGAAACCACTGCAACAATTAGATTGAAACTTGGTGGAAGTGTATCTTTACTAAAGCAGCACTTGTACGTGTATTTCTTACTTTTGCATTAATATCTTAAGGTTTCAGAATACAACCCCCCCGCATACAATTTTATCCCTAATTTTTTGGGAAGTCGCACGACTGATTTCATGTTTTTTTTTTATTAGAAAAGTACATTTGTTTCTAACATTTTTTATCTCTTGAAAAATTTTGATACTTGCGTTCGTTTTCGCAGAAAAAAATAATTTAATTGAAGGTGTCATTAAATATTCAGTAATTTAATTTTAAGTGAAAAATCAAGTCACCATGCTTTTCATTTTTATTTTTAATGATTAGATACAAATTACATCACGTGTTCAAAATGCTCACCGTTTTCTTGTATGCATAAATTAATTCTACGCAAAAAATTGAATCGGTGTTTCTTCATTTGCCACATTATTAACCGTTTCTTGAATTCGGGGCCAGAGTTGTTGTCTCGTATTAATCCTTACCGAGTAAACTTTTGCTGCCAAAGTTCCCCATAAGAAGAAATCACAGGGAGTCAGATCTGGTGATCTTGGCGGCCAGCGAATTGGTGCATTTCCTCCTCTGCCTATCCATTTTTCTGGATACTGTGCATGTAGGTGGTCTCTCACAGCACGTGCAAAGTGAGGGGGTGCGCCATCCTGCATGAAATACATATCGCGACGTAAAGCGTAAGGTACATCTTCAAGCAGTGGTTGAAAATGGTCTCGAACAAAGCTTAGGTATTCATTGCCGTTAAGTCGATTCGGAAGCTGGAAAGGTCCAATTAAATGATTACTGATAACACCCATCCAGACATCAATTCCAAATTCATACTGAAAATGTTTCACTTTAATAGCATGGGGATTTTCGTCTGCATAAACATGCTCATTATGAACGTTTGTTATGCCTAAAAAAGACCTCGTCAGTGAAGAGATTTTTTTTGGTAAAATTCAAACCTTCGTGGCTTCTTTGTCGAATGATTTGGCAAAATGCAACTCGAGCTTCATAATCGGGAGGCAGAAGATCTTGAACACGGTGGACGTGGTACGGGTAAAGTACCTCCTCTATGGTTACTCTATTCACCGTACTTTTGCTTATAGCTCCAAGGTAGACCCACTTTAATTTCATTCATATTGGACAGGAAACTCCTTAAAGTCAAATGGAAATGTAATTGACTGAAGGTACACCAGGCGGAGGCTGCATTGTTGGTTTTATGACAACCCCAGAATAAAGTAGGTACCAAACTGTTGTCGAGAACGTGATTAGCTGGCGATAACATCATAAATTCGGTGAATAATTGATTTATTGTGTGTGAACTGAAACCGACTTCAAATATAATTTCTTTGTTTATGAACCGATTTCAATTATTCTTTTTGCGTTGTGTTCAGTATAGCACCAGGATCGTCCCATTTTAATTTCATTGATATTGGACATAATACTCTGTAGAATCGGAAACGGAAAATCTGGAATTTGTGAATATAATCTCGAATCTAGAATCCTCGAATATCGAATCTTAAATATCAAATATCCAATCTTGAATTAACACTTATGCTCTTATACCCGACAATCTATTTTCGCGCTCCTGTGAACTTTCATTCATTGTTTAATATTTCTGGTTTAATTTTTTTAGCGTTTTTGTCTTTCATCTTCCTTTTAAACCAGCTGTCGTTTCCTCATTCGTGAAACGTTCTTGGGTAGACCTAGTCCTAGACTTGAAATTGTAAAATAATTAATTTGGCACCGACTTCAAAATTATAAAACAAAATTAATAATTAGATAATAAACAATAATTTCTTAACTTCAGTAAACGGAACAATAAACAGGCAATTACATTAAGGCGCTTCTCTCACCCCATGTTTGCAGTGTACATTTATAAAATTCCTTGTATTAATTACTGATTAATAATCTTATCTTCAAATTTTGAATAGTTGTAGAAAAAGGATTGCTATAGAACCTACGCATATTTTTTTTTCAAAACTGTTTTGCTAAATATGCAAAACTGTCGAACTGAACATACGTGTAACTTTTGTCACCATTTTATTGACACTTAAATTTTGAATAGTTGTAGAAAAAGGATTGCTTTAGAACCTACGCATATTTTTTTTTCAAAACTGTTTTGCTAAATATGCAAAACTGTCGAACTGAACATACGTGTAACTTTTGTCACCATTTTATTGACACTTACGAATTTAAAACCTACCAAGAAACATGCGTATCGCCTTGCCTATAGTTTTTTCTTATTGTTATTATTGAAGATGGAAGTGCAAATACAACTATGTAATAATGTTTTAAATAAAACCCTGTTTTGTTGATTTCTACGTCAAGAAAGTATCTCCACCTATACAGTCATGCTACAAATTCGCCGTGTAAAATCCGAGTAAAATCTTAGACCTATACTAAACAAAATTATGCGGGATGGAGAGCCCCTGTTACCCCTGTTATTTTATTTTCTTTGAGTATTCCATTCATTTGGAATACAGATTCCTCAATGAATGAAACCAAAGTTACGAAATGATTTCAATTTTGCACATACAACTAATAATTGAAAACGTCAGTTTTCTGTAAACTATCTTCACAGTGCGCAACCTGTTTTTTTTTTTTTTTGTACGAATGAAACTTTCCTATCAGGTCGTCGATTTACAGGAGATTTAAAATAGTAATTTGTGTACCTAGGCCGTAAAAGTAAGCTTTTTTGGACGCATCTGCTGTTTGTGGCCGAGGCGTGAGTCGAGTCGAGAAAAAAGTACTTTTGGCCGAGGTGCACACGACGTTTTTTAGACGATGATCACAAAATACACTCAATATAGGAATTTGGACAGTGTCCGAATAAAATGCTCAAAACTAGAAATGAGCATTGAAAATGTCCCAAACCCGAAATATTCATTCCTACCTAGTATAACGCTGTCAATTACATCTATTTTTTTTAACAGATCGGTTGGTATCTTACTTGATTCGTTGATTGATATTTTATAAAATTTTGCAATGTGAGTAATAACAGAGCAACAAAACTTCGCTGGCAAAAGAAGCAGCAGTGTGTTAAAAAAAACTTGCATTGCGAAGCCCTACGACCATAAATTCCCTATAATAAAGATAGAGTGCGTAAACCATTTACTACGTAACTACTGTAGTAAATTGAGAGGCTATTTTTGTCAAGAAAGCAAGGAAGGCGAAATCAACACAGTTCCAGACATGATCGAGTCTGGCCTTTTTGACGACATTGAGTCGTGTGGAAAAAGACTTGTTCAAAATGTGTATAGTCTAATTTTGAATATGAAAAATAATGCAGCAGAAACTTATAATTCTATCGTCTGAATTTAGAATGTTGTATTTGTATTGTGCTAGCATTTGGGTCGTTAGACAGGTAGAGGTTTATGACCCTTTGGGTTTCCTAACTGGCAGCTGCAAATATTTCTGAACAGAAAGCATTGTTTCACAGAATGTACTTTTTCTGTGTCTCGCGTGGATTTTTGTTTACGACCTACTACTATGTCACACTTCGAACTTTTTTATCACTCTCACCCAGCAGTTGCTCGTCCTTACGAAATGCCCCTTAAGCGGAATAACAAGTATGAAATAATTTTTTTTTATTTTTTACTTGTTAGTTAACTTATTGTATGAAAAAGTCAGCGTGCTTATCAACTTTATAGTTTTTTTGCACACCCACGTGCAGCCTGATGAACTCACAATAATTATTATTGAAATCAGTTTCTCGAGACAACTCAATCGGGCGGCGGTAAGTTATTAATAATAAAAGATACCGGCTTTTTCTAACAGCGAATACACGGACATTATATTAATTGACGGATAAGCTTAACGAAATTCCGCCGAAGCACAAAGACTTTATGTGCAACGCTTCCCAAATTGTCGTCAAATTTTCATTAATGTTGTACATTGTGTTAGTGTTTTGCAAAATGTTGAAAACTCCCCAGTTGGAGAATTTTGAAAGAGCAACAATTTTATCCCCATCACGTACAGAAAGTCCAATTTTTACAGCCTGGGGATTTGACGAAAATAAACCAGCAGCCAACCAAAGTTTTGCATTTTGCGAATGAAAAATGAAGTTTTAACAATTCCTAATAACAGAATGACGCTGGCACGAATACAAAGAATAAAAAGCCTATTCTTTATTGTAAATTTTCCATTTTCCAGTGTAAAGAAGTTGCTTTGAGTTTATTACGGGGTTAATTTTTGCAAAAGTGTAAAAAAAAGTTGTTTTAAATTTGTTAGGCGGTTTATTTTTGTTGTTTCACTTTTGCTTTTTGGGAATGGTATTTTATTAATAGAAATTACGCAAAGTGAGGGATAAAGAAGTTTCCAGGATTTTAAATAATAATGACGTTTTGTAGGTGAGTTTTTGTTGTTAGTTTATTTACGGTGAGCGATTTAGATTATTTCCCAATGGTTTGCAAAAATTTTTTGTTGTGCGTTATCATCAATCCAGCCGTTCAGTGGGGGTAACTAAGTTAACGTCAAAACTTCCACTAATTTTAACTCGATAACTACGGGGTTTAGGACAAAAAAATGTTAACAATGATGAGTTCTATTACCAATTAATTAGGTAATTTGGTAAACATAATATGGACCTATAGTACAAACTTTCTTCAATATCCAAGTCTCTGTTTTTTACATTGAACGTGTCGCCCACTCAGGCGTCCTTCGACTCGGTTCTGCTAACTTTTTCGAAAGAAAAAGACTCGATTAATACAAAAAGAAGCAGGTATAAATTCAGTGTAATGGTAGCGTCCACGTACTGTATAAATTTAATGACGACTTGATAATTAAAAGTGGCCTCAAAAGTTCATTCACAAGTTCGTTCCCACACTATCGTATTATGTTAATCTGAGCTCCTTCTCTTCTAGGACAGGTTTTTAATGTTTTCTCTGCTAAAGTCGTCTTACAGCATCCAGCTGAACCGCTTCCAGCCACTGTATGTTGCTCTCTTAAAGGTGAGTTGGTTGACCAATTACCGGTTTCAGCGACCGGAAATGCAACGATTATAGTAACCAACGTTATTAAGTTTGTTAATTTGTAGAATCCTACATCTTCTCATTCATAAAACTGATGGACTAAAATAATTGCGCAATTCTGCTAACAGGAAAGAGTTTGGAAGGTTTTGTTTCTTATCAGAATTATGTTGATGAAATCGGTAAAAGAAACCTGAATATATGCCGGGTGTAGAATGGATTTTGAGAAAGAAATTTTTACATGTGAACATATTGGCGCACCCAATTATTTTTGAGCAAAACATTTTAGATAAAAAATGTACAGAATAAAAACGAAATGTGAAGGTTAAAATTCGAGCAAGTTAGATTTAATTAAAATCAATGATTTGAACTAGGTACAATTTGTACGGCTGATTATTCACAATAACGTTTGGTCACTGTCTGTTCAACCCCTTTTTTATAGCCCCCCAAGTGTTCTAGACGTTTCCTGTCTGTAGAACGTTCCGGAATGATGACCTCATCCGTTGCTAACATTCGGGCAGTTAGTTCACCCCGACCCAATACGACTTCCGGAGCGACCGTCGTCACAATAGGTATATAAATATTCCTCGTATAAATTTTCCACAAATTTTGAAAGATCTATTAGTCAGTGTAGTGCGAGATGATTCACTATTAAACATACATCATCTTGAGACGCTCAAAAAAAAAACGCCACTGGACTTTGAGAACACGAAGAGTTGTAGTGGTGACGTGGAACATAAATTCTAGCTTTGTCTTTATAGTTTCTTAGATCAAGAGTCGAAGACGCCGTAGGCAACGGATGTGTTTAATATGATTATTCGAATCCATAAAAACGCTGTTCGCTATAAATAACACATTACCGTCCGGCGATCAAAAATTATCCATCCAAAAAGGTAAATAAACTATAGCCATCATATTGATTACATAATTTATAATCCGGTTGAAACAGGAAACTGGGTGAATTGATTTTGCCACACTAAGAGGAAACGAATTGTGCAGAAAATTTTCTCGGGACAAAATCCGTTTAATGTTACTAAAAGAAAAAAGTGATGAGTACCTAGCAAATACTCTAGTGTTTCCTGGAAAGTGAACATTAGTTTTCGGCGCAAAACCGATTAGACGTAATTATTATTGATTTTATTATCTTTAGGGGTAACTTTAACATTAAACGACTTGGCAGTTTCTGATCCAGATGTTGGTTTATTACTCTAGTTGGATCTAATCCTATTAATTTTCATAGACTCCAAGAAACGACCACAAGAAATTCGCATTTATGGGAAAAGCGAAACATGGCATTATGTGCAGAATTTTAAAATGTGGTAAAAATAAAAGTAAAACAACAAGAGAAATAAAGTCATTTGACTTGAATCCTCACTTTTATTTAACATGAACTTTTAGTTGTAAGTCTGTTATGTCAAGAGCAATAAAACTAGATGTCTATTACTACGTTTATGTTTTCCTTAAATGCACATTGCCTCACGGTAAGGTTAGTTTCAGTAGGGTGACTTTTATCTGGGATGCCAGTCGGCAAAGGTGAAATGGACAATTCGGTAGAGCTCATGGATTCGACGTATACACATAGTATGTGAAAATTAGTATGAATATCTTTCCATCTCTAAAACGTGTAGTCAGATAGATTAATATGATACTGTTCAATTCCCAGTTTCAACTCATTCTAAGACAAAATAATTGCGAAAGTTGTCTAGAATACAAATGTTCATATTTCATTTCTATTTCTTCTCATTTTTTTTAAATATTAAATTATACTTTTCCATTAAATATGATATTCTGCAGTTGAAAGGAACGCAATTATTTTTACCCAACTAGGTACTATTTATAAATTTAAAATTAAAAATTAATTATATTTAAATATCAGAGTTAAAAACAGATTCTTGCTTTTAGATTTTACATTGCCTTTTTACAATGATTTCAGTATATGGTAGAAATAAAGTCAATATACACTAATACGGGGTCATTCTAATCTACTAATAATACATACAAAGTTGATTATGTAGTAAATGTGTTTTGATTTCACAAAGGGTTGTTGTCACCTGTTTACCTTATAGTACGAGAGCTAGCAACGTTGGTTTTTGATATTTCTTTTCTTATCAAAGTTAGTCAGGGATGCGGTACGTCTGGCACCTGGGAGCGCTTGCGTTTACATGTTCGCATCTCCTTTGTCACAGCTATCTCTCTCACGAAACCAACGAATTAGTTGCCGTACTCCTCTAACTTACCTATTCTCCCCGATACTTAAATTGATCTGGCTCCTGATTAAACAACCGAATTTCGATCTGGCAAATTTATATTATATTCTTTGATTATTATCGTAGTGTATCGTGCACAAATAAATTCATACGCTACCAGGTGCCAGACGTACCGCATCCCTACCTAACTTCCATAAAATAGAACATATCAAAAAATCAGCCGACCTAAAATAAATTTTCGCTTTACTCCAATCAACAATAAAGAATAAAATTTTTCATATCTGTGTGTTGTCCAAATTATAATAGATTTAACACAAAGAAAATACAAACAAAATATTTGTGCACATTACAATGGGGTCGTCCAACAATTTTCAAATACAGTTTTTCTATAAACTAGACGAAAAAAAATTATACTAAACTAGACGTGCGGACTAATGAGAAGCACACGAACCAAAGAGGATGCTCCTCCGAAATGACGTGTCAAGAGGCGGTAAATGTACAGCGTTTGACACTGCTAGCCGAAATTGCGATTTTTGATACCATCTGTCATCTCACAAAACAACTTTATAAAACAACAGAACACATTTTAGGGCTTACTGTTACACAGTTTACAAGATACTATAGTTGAATTCGTCAAATTCAATTGAGGGGGACGATCCCATTAACGTGAAATTATATTAAGCTTAACTATTATGTGTAAGTATTATGAAGAAAAAACAGCATATCGAAAATTCTAAAAATGTTTATTCGGCATTAACATTAAAATTTGTTTCTTTTTCAATCCAAAAGTTTAGTTTTTATTTGTAATTTCAATTATTTTATAGGATGAGATAGGAATTCTGTTAATAACTCAATTTCGCTACAAATTTGAGATAGGAGGTATTGCCAGGTCACCCGCGATATAATCATCGTTTTTGAAAGAAGGTAATTTCGAACTAGTATTACAATTGTACTTTATTACTTTTTATTAATAATTCAATACACAACATCTTAAGCAACGTTTTCCTCCACGGTCGCCTACGACCGGCGACCGCGACTGAGTCGCTACGATCATTTCGCGACGACTTTTCCACTGCTGAGGTGTTTTCCTCCAGTAAATATTACGCTCGAGACGACTGGTCAAAATGAACGTCAAAAGAAAAGCTATTTTACTATTACTGCTAATAAACCAAGATGAGGAACAACTTTGTGTAGCTCAAGAAGGTGCAGAAAACAATTTTTTTTTTTATAGTATTTCGGAAATGTTTTTCCAAATAGCTTCTTTTTTATTTTGTAATTTATAAGCCTTGTGTTTGGGATGATAAATTTCTGGGAATGCACTAATTGTTCATCATCGGCATATGAAAATGTATCCATGTTGAACTCCACATTGGAAAACACGTGCTGCGTTAAATTCGTAGCAAAACAGTCGCTTGTCTGCTCTCAAAACTGTCCAGCGAACTCTCGTCTGTCGAAAAGCGACCGACATCCGGTGGTAACGACTAATTCGCCGCGAGGACAACAAACAAATGAAAAACCATTGGAGAAGTCGTCGCGAATCGGTCGTAGCAGCGACTCAGTCGCGTTCGTCGGTCGTAAGCGACCGTGGAGGAAAACGCTGCCTTACGGTCTATAAATAACCTGTCATATATATTTGCAAATTGCTAAACCATACGTTCCTTAAATATTTAAATGGATTTCAGAGGACCTCCTCTGAGACTTTCTTATCATCAGCCAGATACCAATATGTAAAGTTGTAACCTGTAGTCATGATAGTGATTTGGTACAATGGGATGAAATGGTATATTATTAAAACATTATTACAGTAACGGCCAATATACAAGAACATACACTATGGACATATAATCGTCAAGTAAACATTGTCATGTTCGACCCAATCTGGTTAATGTTACCTCCCGTAGTCATTTTTCAAAACCGCTTAACCGGTAGACTAAAAAAATTCAATAAAAAAATAAATGAAAGAATAAATTGTTATTTATTTTATTACGGGTATCGGTTTTATGAATCACGTAAGCTCCAATAATGGATATTTTCAAACTGTAAAACTGATAAATGAAAGAATAAAACAACGCTATTTTCCAAATAAAATCAAACCTATCATATCCAACGAACCAGGAAATAAACTTGAAGTTGTCAACGGACGTTTTCCATAATACATTATATTAATTACCCACACCATTACTGTCTGTACTTATTTAGAATTACGGCTGTTAGGTATCAGAAAAAGACATATCAGGTGTTCCGTATGTTTCGGAACATATGGGTATATAAAACAGAATTCAATTTATTAGTGGCTATGACATTTTATTTACAATGTATTAAAACCAGGAATCGCCCCAAAGGAGAAGAAAACATTGCAATATGTTATTGTTTTTCATGGCGTCTTTTTTCAGACTAGCAATGCTAAGGACGTTTCTCTTTGTTACTTCACTCAAAATGGTATTGATACTAGTATAGCGGTGTACTTTCTAATATGTATGTGCAGAATATTCAAAACAGATCAAACAAAAGATTCCCAGCGTTCATGGTAAACAATTTTTTAAATTATGAAATTTTGCGGCTTACAAAAATAATGGGTACTACTGTTATGACCTCAACATTAAATTGTCAAACTACCATAAAAATGGATGGATGGGAAATAAAGAAACAACCTTAGTCGCGAATTAAATAATTATGTCAATTTTTTATGGATTGAGCCAGCCGTAGCTGCTAAAAAAACTAGGAAAAGTAGGTATTATAATTATACTTATTACATAATTATAATGAATTATAAAAAAATTGTTGTGTAGAAATACCTAGCGACAACTTAGTCTGGGACAGGCGTACGACTTAAAAAGAGTGTCGTTTGCACTAAAAACATAATAATTGTCGAAGTTGTTTTCCATTTTTATTCTTGGTAAATACCCAGTCACACCTTCTGAAGCACATGCCCGGTGTCCCAGAGGTGTGTGGACCATCATTTACGCCCTTATTTTGAAAGATATCAATTTCGGACGACGATATCCACACGATACCTTCACAATTTAAAATTATTATAAATCATATACAGGGTGTCCTAATATTAGTAATATACCAAAGTTGCTTTGCTTTGGCCAAATGCTGAGCAAAATGATATACGGTACTAGAGGTTTGTTATGGATGGTTCTTGAGTTATGAAGAATTTTAGGTCAAAATTAGCACTTTTTTAAAAAATTGCAGAGAGCGTTCCAACAGAGTTAACTGAATATTTTTCTGTAAATAATTTTTTATAGACCCAAACTTTAATACACACTGATTGAAAGTCATCTATATTGATATTTCTATACAGGGTGTACGGTCTCGCAAAATGTATAATAACTTAGTAAGCTTTTGTTCAATGTATGGTTTGCCGCGGCAAATGTTAGTACTTTTGGTAATTTTTACAAAAAACCTAGAAAGTTTCCCGAAATTGCTAAAATCGCGTATTAAGATCAGATCACCTTGCACTTGTTGCCATGGAGATAATCGTTTATTGTATAATTTATTAAATTACTTCAGAAATGACACCGAGAGGTAGGCAGGCTTAGGTTTATATAAGAATTCAATAGACTATATCCTTTACATAACCTCAAACGAATAAAATCTAGAGGCGTTAAATCGGGTGATCTTGCTTGCTGGCCATTTAACAATCCATGTCTCGGCAACCAGTCATTTAAATATCTTCTTACATTCCTATAGAAATGTACAAGAGCTCCATTCTCTTGCAACCACATCAAGGACCACTGATTCTGATAATAATAATCAATCGTCCGCATCCAGTGGGGCTTTTCAACGGCATAATAGTGTATGTTATGCCTCTTGACATGCCCATTACTCTTAAAGGTCGCCTCATCACTGAACAAAATTTTGCTTAAAATATTTCTATTCCTTTCTAGAAGATTGTTCATTATTTGGCAGAATTCCACTCTTTTTGCAAAATAAGCTTCTTGCAATTCTTGATGCAATTCAATATGGTATGGATGAAACCGATGTTTTTTGATCACACGGTTTACTGAAGATTTCGAAATACATATCAGATAGGGGAGCAAGTTCTTTTATAGTTCGACACTGTCAGAATTTTCAAGTTTTCGCTTGTGTAAACACCTTCTGTCATGCAATAATAAAATGTCAGATAAACGTCACACTATTTTTATGAATTTTAAGCAATTTAAAAACTTGCCACGGTGGTGTCGAACTATAAAACTATATTACACTCGTTCCTGTGTAAATTAGGGGATTTCCGGCACTCGGGGCTTAAAACAGCACTCGTTTCACTCGTGCTTTTTTAAAACCCTAGTGCCGGAAAGCACCCAATTTACACAGGAACTCGTATAATAATATGCTATTGTACTGGAGTGAATATTTTCTTCTAACATTAGTAAAACTTCTAGCTCTGTATTTTCACCTACTCTTCTACCAATTAATTGGTATATGTTCTAGTCCACGTTTCCAGTGTTTTTAAAACGTTGTAAATTCTTGTGGCCAAAAAGGAATTTATTTCGGCTTCTCCTAACGCATTATACCATAATATTTATCATTTCTTCTTTCGTAAAAAAATCACAAAAGTGAAACTATTTGTTACAGGATAACTGTCAACAAGAACAAACGTCTCCAGTTTTTTATAAAAATTATCTAAAGTACTAACATTTGCCGAGGCAAACCATATATTGGCAGAAAGCTTATTAAAAATGCTATTTGTTGGTATAATGGAATATAGGATGTTCCATTTGAAAAAAAAGGTGTTATACATTTTGCGAAACCGTACACCCTAGATATCCATTTAGATGACTTTCAATCAGTGTGTATTGAAGTTTGGGTCTATAAAAAAATATTTACAGAAAAATATTCAGTTTTATTTTGACCTAAAATTCTTCATAACTCAAGAACCATCCATAATAAACCTGTAGTACCTTATATCATTTTGCTTAGGATTAACTGCTCTTTCAATTCACCTACTAACATACAGAGCAGTCCATTAAAAAAAACATAACTTTGGTATATTACTAATACATATTAGAACACTGTCTATGATTTCTAATAATCTTAAGTTGTGAAGGTATCATGTGGCTATCGTCCCCCAAAAACCCCGTTTTGATTTGTTTCAAAGTAAGGGCGTAAATGATGGTCCACACACCTCTGGG
Source organism: Diaperis boleti (assembly GCA_963583935.1). Taxonomy (NCBI): domain Eukaryota; kingdom Metazoa; phylum Arthropoda; class Insecta; order Coleoptera; family Tenebrionidae; genus Diaperis; species Diaperis boleti. Next base: position 54,037,899 of record OY757244.1, read on the forward strand.
ACAGCCGGTATATGTACATCTATGTAAAACATCGCTATATAAAAAAGGAACCAAAAAGGATCCCAGAAATAATAGAAGTCTCACAATCAGTGTACCTAAATACCTTCGCAGACATTTTGGAAAAATAATAAAAGCATCGTGGAAGAAAGTGCTATAGTCACATACCGTGCGATCATTTAAATTATAAATTAGAGTAGGCAGTTTTTTTATGATGCAATGGCCCAGCCTGCAAATTGAGTGACAGCTTAGACTGACAGTAAAATTTGAGGTTATCGTAAACATTGTGACGTTTATGTTTCTCATGTTAAATTGTTTTCATTTAAAGAAAATAAAGGACTAACAAATAATGTAGAATAATGATTGAGAATTACAGAAAATGTTCTCCCGCAACTTCAATTCAGCTGTTAACTCCATTCACCATTCTCTTGCCGTTTTTTTGCCTACCTTAAGTTAGGCGTATTATAAAACGCCTACTTGTTGTTTAGACATATATTCTAAAATTCACCGGGGAGAATAAATTACCTACTACATGGAATTATTAGTTTTGAGGTTACGAAAGTCAAAATAAAACGTAGTGCGCAGTGTCTAGAGCCTCGGAAGATGAATAGTAACATTATTTTACAATCTCTTCAAATAAAATCAGAGTAGTTAAAACAGAGGTTAATTATACCTACACCTATAGCAACAAGACAAAATGTTATAATGTAATAATGTTAAAATGTTAATAATTGAGGTGCCAAAAGTCTACAGGGGACATCTGGATTCAAAAGATGTTTTGGGCTCTATTTTGGATGACGCACATGAAGTGCACTAGCAAATGTCATACCACCGGAAATGGTCATTTTAGGTATTTTTTCATTCAGAGCCTTGTCTACGTTTTTCTTTTATATTATACTCTTATATTTATTTTATTTGATTAATTTTACATTTTTCTTTGTAAACAGGCTGGTTTCCGTTCTTTTATTTCGTTATTCCCGTAATTAGTAATTAAGTACTCCTATAATACCATGAACTTGCATATTTCATATATGATAACTAATATTATAACTATATATTGCATATAGTTATTTTTTTATAAAACAAAAAAACAAGTCTAATAATTTAACATTATATTATTGTCGATACTAAACTAAGTAAGCTTAAATCACGGGGTGACTTTGAACAAATGTCATTCCTTGAAACCTCAAATAGTTCATTTTGTTCCTACAAATACCTACAAATTACAGCTCACACAAAATGTGGGACTTAACCTATTATGTATTAATGAATGAGGAAGTAATATTCAGACTGATCAACAATTAATGTTTCAGTTGGTACTAGATTGACATAAAAGTATAGCTTATATAAGTTGGCGGTATGGCATTTGTAAATGTAAGGTTATGTTTGGTTGATTAACTATATATTATAACTAATATTATAACTATATATTGCATTTAGTTATTTTTTTATAAAACAAGAAAACAAGTCTAATAATTTAACATTATACAGGGTGGAAAGTTTAACTGGAATAAATTCAGTATCTTCAGTGCAAGTGATTTTGAAAAAAAATCTTGAAACACGTCGATTTTTGTTTTTAAATCGCCACTTTTTAGCCTAATCAGCTTTCTTTTGTAACGACCCTTAAGGGGGCTGTAACGACCCTTAAGTTTTTTTTTCAAATGGGAAGATATGTCAACCGACACATCATTGGAAAGCTTATATCACTAGTGCTTTTGAAAATGCCTAGTCGCCACGAACGCACTTCCACACTCTCTCACTTAACTGCTTTCGGGCATTTTGCAAAATTACTGAAAATCAGCGGTCAATTACAATAATTTCTTCCGGTTGTTCAAAGTGACGCTGTTTTGCAAAACGCCTGGTCTTTATGCAAAAAGCCTGATTATTCCAAATGCCTGCGACATATACATTATATTATTGTCAATACTAAACTAAGTAAACTTAAATCACGGGGTGACTTTGAACAGGTGTCATTCCTTGAAACCTCAAATAGTTCACGCAAATAATAGAGACAAATTGCAAACAAACAAATTTCCTTAGTTGTCGAGATATAAATTGCCGAACCTTATATGAAAAAATCCCACGCCAATGAACCCGACATTGAGGTTGAACGTTTTTGCTACGCTAAAACATGCTGCAGAAAAACTTTATCAGCTTGAAAACAATTAGAAACAAACGTTTTCTTTAAATTTTAAACCAGAAGAATGTCGATGACGAATCTAAGTGGAGTAAATTTAAATTAAAATTTAAATATATTTAAGTCGAACTCCACAAACTTTATTAATAAATTACAATGGGAACATGTTTCGGCAGAACACTATTGCCATCATCAGCCCTTAAAGAATTTTTTTTTTAAATTTTCTCGTCGACGACTTCGTCTTCCCGTATATTAAACAATTTTAATTATAATATGATGTGTTCTACTTGGTCAAGATTTTTGTATGGAGGGTCCGGAAATAGTGTTCAGTGCATGGAGAATTTCAATGAATTAAAAATTGAATCAATGAATTAAAAAATGGTTTTTTGTACTAATTGTGTATAAAGTGTATACGATGCGCGCAAAAAAAAATTTCCCACAGTGTGGTGTTTTTTTACTTTCCAAGTCTAGGAGGGACATTTATAAGGTTGGTGTTGCTGAGTGCAAATAATACAGGAATGTGAAATAGTTTTGGGACAATCCGAAATTAAAAATGCATTCTGTTATTTGCTTCTATTGGCAGCGTGCATTGTAATGGTGGGGAGATTGAAATCGATCACAGTGTACAAAGTCACAAAGTCCGGCTGTGGAAAACAACCGTTTTTGTTGAAAAAATTGCAAAAAAATTGCTAGGTTACCCTCTCATTGTGATGCACCCAGAAAATAGCAGGGAGGAATTACATGTATGGAAATTGATACGAAGATACGAAAAAGTGTACAGATTCCATCATTATTTGCACGTGTTGACTTCTCAGCTTCTCGCTGATCATAATAATGGAAATGTTATCAATACAACTTTTTAACAATAATTTTAAGGAGACGTTTTGCTTGTAGCTCCTCGAAGTCGCATAATAAATCTGTGGGTATCGGGTCTTCATAAATGATATCCCTGGAAAACTAAATTTACAAGCTAAAAACATGTAATTGTTTTCCAGAGGCAAAATGATGTATGAATCATTTATGAAGACCCTGCGCATGTTTCTAAAATTAAAATTTAACTCGCCTAATGTTATTTTCTACATTTGTAATTTTTTAAGTCTGTTCTATGTGCTTATTATGAGAATTCAATATAAAAGCTGTAATATAATCGCTTTCAAGTGACTATGTATTTTTATTAATTAAACTAAAACAAAACTAAAAAAACTGTAAACTAAATAAGAGCGTAACTCAACTATAAAGGTTCAGACGTGACATATATAATTAATTTATTCCGCATTGTTAACATTTGAATGCTGCAATATTTATTTAAATTAAAAAAACGGAACATTTAATATGGAGGCAGTTACGACTTCCTGATAAACAATGCCTCTGTGTACAAATCCAGTTATCTCTGTTTAATGAAGCCTCCCGTTGACACGAGCCGGAGTATGACAATCTCATGGGAACAACAAAATTAAAATGGGCGGACATATTTTATTTCTTTCCCAGCAGCACGATTGCAAAACTAAAAAACAATCTCCTCACAAGTTGAGGAGAGATATTTATGGCACTTTTGTATTTGGGGCCATAAATATAATTTCATTTTATTCGTTTGTTCTACTATCTTATTGTTTCCATTAAGCACCAATTTCAGATACGTCGTTGATTAGAAGAGTTTAATAATTTGCTTGGGTTTGTTTATAAAAGCAAGAAATTAAAAGTCCAAAAATGTAGACATACTTACTTTTTATAATAGATTTTTATCTAATACATGTAATTTCAGTTCTGCGGTGTATAAGAGATGTACAACAGACATTTTATTAGAGTAGTAATAAAACTACAAGTCGCTGGCCACCGGCAACATCACCAGCATTTTAGGACAGTAATTTTAGTAATAATTTTGTTCCTACAAATACCTACAGCTCACACAAAATGTGTCACTTAACCATGTATGTATTAATGAATGAGAAAGTAATAATGCAGACTGATCAACATTTAATGTTTCAGTTGGTAATAGATTCACATAAAAGTATAGATTTATTTTTTTCTTCATTTGTATGGCATTTGTAAATGTAGGGTTATGTTTGCTTGATGAAAATTTATCTAGATGTCAATCATCTGTCATCGGCTGACAACCGAATCACAGGCTTACCAATTTTGATGTAAACTGAACCAACTCAAATTTTTAATCTTGATCACTAACATTTATTAATTTAATTTCACCAATTTACACAAATTAATAGCAGTAGTGTGCTTTTCTTTGTTTGTACATTACTACGTAGATGTGATTATATAAAATTTAATAAAGTAATAATGAGAAGAGTGTTTTACATTTTATAATGCAGTCATAGCTCTGTGTTGAGACAGAAATAATTTAGCATGTATAAAACATAGTGAACATTGTGGAAGAACGCATCAAAACTGGAGTTTAGGGAAAATGAGATTAGTGACCCGTCACAATTTGCAAATTGCATCTTACCGGTTGGCTCATCTTGCGTTGCTGATAGCCCATTTTAAAAGATAATGGAGAACTTTCTTTTAAACGGGAAGGAAAACGAAAAGTTTAAAGCAGGTATAATTAATTCACATGTTTAGAAATTTGAACTAACAAACTCTTCTTTGAGTTAAGTAATTAGATTTGTAATTATCAGCATGTAATTTAACATAAATTTTGCATGGAATGAAATTATGCTAATGCAACTATGGTGTATAAATAGCTATTTATGTAACCAGTTATGAAATGCATTGTTTTGTGGTGGAATGGAATTTCTGACAGGAGTTACACAAAACAGCATTTCATAACGTGTCACATACAAGATTTTTTCTAATTTTGAGGAAAAATCAAAAAATGAATATATTAATTATCTTTTATACAAACCTGCTTTATCTCACAAGTACTTCTTTTTCCGCTGTTCCACCTGTTAATAATTAAACTACTACCACTACTACTACTACCAGTTGTGAAAAACGACCAAAATTAGAAAAATTATTTCCATGCTTGAATGAAGAGGGTGAATTTTATGATAACCGCGAGTATGTTTTTAATGTATGCATGTCGCAGGAATTCATGCAAATAAAATTCGAATGTCAATTAAATCGTGAATTAACCACGCATGCAATTATGAATAAATACGCTCCAAAAAATTTCCCTAATTACTCGAATGAACAGAATTTTAATTAATTAAAGCACTTCCATATTCCATAAGCTTTTATTGACAAGGACATGTAGAGTGTTAGATGGAGAACCGATATTAACTTAACCATGGCATGTGTGGTGTGATGCCTCTGTATTATTGATTCCAAAATCATTCACATCAAACGCAGATTGAAAATTATTTAAAATAAAATGCAAATGCTTACAATATGTAAAATTAATTCCAGATGTTAGTGTAGGCGCTTTTTTCAAACAAATTTCACAAGACTAGTTTATTAATTCATTTTGCCTTTCATAAACAACTGTTTAATAAGCGCTCTGCTTTCATTACGTCGTTTTCTTTGTTTGCGAAGTTGACACAAGCAGAATGTTTAGACAAATGAAATCCGATGCACACGTTCTCTTTAGATTTGTAAAAAGGGAGTCATTTTTAACACACGCAGCCCCAGTTAATTAGTACGTTCTTTATGTTTATTAATTTTCATCCGTTGCAGAGGGATGAAAACAACTTGCCGGTCTAAAATAAATTCAAATACTAGCCATAATATGCTTTGCTTTTCTCCACTAACAATGAAAACCACATGAAAGCAGTTATGCCGTACACAGGTTGAGTGTACTTGCAGGTACACAGGCCACATTACTTCACCGTGTAATGTTGTTTTACATTGGAGTTTTCAAAGTTGCAATGCACCTCTCGGAAACTGTAAAAGCTTCATAAATTTCAAAAATCAGGGAACACAGGATTCATTAGCAAAATAACACGGCTCTACAAAATCAAATTTTAGGCCTTTTTGAATAATTCTTTTACATTTGCCTGAAGTATTTGCCTCCTATACCGTTGAGTGCTGAGAGGGTGGGCACACCGAGCTATAGTGAGGAGTTTAATTTTTCTTTGTGTGTTCTAGGTAGTGTTGCAATATTAGCATTACCACTGACAATTTTTTCATATGCAGCCAGGAGTAGAAACCGCGTTCCAACAAAATACATGCGAATTTCTACTTGTCATCATAATAAAATCTAAGTACTTTATTCTATATCTACATCCAAGGAGAGCAACCAACTAATAAAGGGATAAGAATAAGGTTTCTTCAACACGGAACCGGCGTTCATATCTCTAAAGATCTTCAGAAAACATTGCTGGAAGAGTGCACAACAGAAAGAAGAATAGGGGACACAACTGCGCCAGTAGACAGACTGCTTTCATTAGGTTCATTTCATAATGGGACAGCTATTATGTGATGTTCTCTAATAAGAATAGGACAGCCATCGGCGTAATAACAGATGGCCAGGGGAACGAAGAAACGCCTGAGAATGTAATTTCACAGTTTTGGTAAGGTCAGGGAAAACTAGTGGAGTTCAAGCTTTGATATACACATTTACAGATAACCAGACCAAGTTTCTTAAAAAATCCTGAGCGACTACCTCCTTGTCTTATATTGTCTTATATCTACCAAAGTCCCAATAATGTCAATAATGTTATCAATGACCTACAGGTCGGGGGACCCCGCCAGGAACGAAGTTTCTTACGCTTTTTCTGCATCTCCGAATGTAATTCAATATAGAGATTTAGATTGTTTATATTTGTATATTTTGGCATTGAGCATTTTTTCTCAATTCTCTTTCGATACTCTTTTTTTACGCTGAGCATATGATTTCACTATTGTCTCTTTGTAATGTTTGCAAATAGTAAATAGTAAACACTCGAATCACATGTAGGTACATTACACGTATGTAAACAGTAAATACTTGTCTCAAGTTATACAATTTTATTAACTTACTTTTCCAAATTTGTATGTATTAGATATACTTGCTGCAGTTCCCATTTCTTCAAAAATGAGACAGTAAAATTCACGTATGATTTCCTCGTTTAAAGAGGTTGTCTGCTGGAATCTCGGTACTCGCACGCACAACGTGCGTGGGGCTATGTACCGCCGGTTTATACTTATAGATTACGAAATTCTACATCATTCTGGTTCTATTAATTTTTTTGTTTGTGGCCAATAGTTGCAATCTTCAACAAAATCACATTTTCATAGAGGATTACTATGAGGATCGATGACAAACAATTCTCCAGTATTTTTCCACGGAAAAACAGTGTTTGGTGGGTCTGACGATTCCTGATGAAAAATGTGATTTTGTTGAAAATTGGCAAAATTAAACCTCAACTTTGGCGCGCGCTCTCTCGGAAACTATTGATCACAAACAAAAATTTTCGATATCTCCAAATACATATTCTTATATGATAGCGAAATCAACGTGGGACCACATGCATAAGAAATATAATAGAATAATGCGTTTCTCATAAGTTCAAGAAAAACAACAGTTATTAATTATTGAACAAATAGAGGTGTCTAATACAACTAACATTTTAATTCAAAATTTCCACTTGTAAATTCGCCAACGGGAATAATTGTAGACCGGCGGGACGTAGCCGCTATTGCACGCAAACAGACACTCGTCGGCTCCCTTGCTGAGAGTCGAATGAAGGGGGCAAAACGCACTTTCGTTATGTGACGATTTCTAGCAACTAACACCCACCCGCAAGCCACATTAAGAAACTTCGTTCCAAAAATCAAAGCATCGCACTCTATTTATCTGAACTCAAGGGAAGGTGTAATTGAACATGTAATTATTGTATCAGTCATTTTCTTATCAAAACAAATTAATCATTGAAACAGTACCCTTAATTGTGCTTAATTATTCTATTGTGTGTAGTTCTGCCTAATTATCCATATTCATTATTCACATATCCCATTATTGACAGTCTCTGCAAACAATCGTAGCATCTTAATATCATTATTAACACGTAAAGCTGCCAATTAGTGTGAGAATTTTTTTATTTCTCACAGGCACAGATAAATCGAAATACCAATTTCTGCAAACCGATGAGGATTTTCAACCGACTGACCACCTCATATTTTAGGAATTTACAAAGCCATCCAAATAAAACCATGCTTCATTACTATAAAAACAAAAATTTAGAATATCATCACTTATAATGTTACTCAAACCATTGACAGTAATTCATGTGTTTGCGGTAGTCTGGAGGTTTAAATTCCTGTAATATTTGAACTTTATAAGAATACATTTTCAAATCTTTCCTCAAAATTGTCTGCCAAATGGAATAACTATAACGACTCCCTGACTCAGACGTGAAGTAGGCGGGTGTTCTTCCATTACTGCTCTAACGTTTTAAACTAATTCTTGGGTAGAATAATTTGAGGGTACGGTCGGATAGAGGACCTAAAAAACTACAAGATTTTATATAAAAATGATCATACCAAAATATTCTGCACATTTTTACTGAAAAATTGAGGTACGGATGAACACGGTCCGATTTTTCTAAATATTTTAAAACTCAAGACAATTTGTTGTCTAGCGAGAAATAAGTTGCATTACATGTAATTTTTAAATGATTCATGAGGTAACTCCGATCTCCTAAACGGTCACTCCTGCCACATTTTTGAGTTTCATGTACACTGAAATATGACCTTTTTGGACTATGTTTCTTCAAGGGGTCGAGCGCGAAGCGCGAGCTACCAATTTCAATCATCCACGGAAGAACAAATTTTCACAGACGGCAACTTCACAACCTCAACTCAATCAAAACGTCAAACTTTTGTGTTAAGATTTAAAATATCTAGATCAACGGATCGTGTTCATCCGTACCTCAATCTCTTCCTAAAAATGTGTACAATATTTTGGTAAGATCATTTTTGTGAAAATCTTGTAGTTTTTTTTTTCCTATATAATCAGCATCCATTGGATTCGTGTATTTAGTTGTGTATTCTTCAACACAAAGTTGTCCAGAATACTCCCACTCTCCATTTTCTTGTTTGACCCCATTTCGAAAATAGGATTCTAAGAAGAACGTCTTTAATTTTTTTAAGATTCATGTATAAAATTTGACAGATGACCGATGTCACATTGCTGCAGATGAATAAAAACTTTCGTTTATGGGGATATTAAAAAGATCAAATGTAGTCAAATCTGTATCTATTTGGTGCTTTGATCAGAAAGCAAAAATGTGATGCGTCTGATTCATGCGATACCAGCAGTCATTAAAAATATTGACACCACAGTAATACCTACACCTCTGTACTTCGAGTTTTATTAAATAAGCATGAAAGTCATGTAGGTCCTACGTTGCAGTCTGGATTAGTGTTCCTCTGAATCACTCGGTATAAAAACTGGAGGGCGACGACAAAGTTTTAACACCACCAGAAGTGGCTGAAGCCGCAAAAGCCTTCACAAAAGATTTGTTACCGAACAAATCGAAAGGCAAGTACGAGTTTGTCCACCAAGGGTTTATGCAATGGCGGCGACTACGGAAAATGCAGCCATAAACATAGCGACTTATCCAAGCTGCGAGCCCTTCTTTAACTTAAAAATGATGGATGTCATGGCACAAAAAGGCTAAAATATTTTCTGCAGAACAAATTAACCAGTTTGTTAATTAAGCCCCAGATATTTATTTTAGTGTTTAGTGTTAATTGTTAATATAATGAATATCGAAGATGTTTATTAAGATCTTGGCTCAACAGCGTCATCAGTTACCGTCCCTAACACTAAACCGAAAAAAAATTTACGATTGGCAGTAATTTTTATCAGATAATAAATAAATATAGCACTCTTCGTCCGTCTGCTAATGCTAAGTGCAACAATTAATTTTTTCTAATTAGCGGCATTGAAAGTGTACTATCCAGAAGATTTGCACGATGGGAAAACAAATGCATTTTTAAAACTACCGACTCCAGAACCGTATTCAGTTTTCGCAAATCCTCAGCCACCCTACTTGTTATTGAGGCAGGAGGTGATATAACAACCCTAAAATGACATGGCAGGTGGAAATGGACCACAATAGCTGAATGATGAAACAGTCAAGACCAAAATGGATACGACAAATAAAATTCTTCAATCGGTTGCATGGACAATATACCTTCCACATACGTAAGTTAATTCGTTTCTAATTGAAATTTATTGTCTAATTTATAAAAATTCAAACGCCAAAACAATTGGTAGTCGTAGAAAAGTATAGTATTTTACTCATGTTACTCAAATGTTTTCTCGCCTATAACGGCTCGTGGGATAAAACTTTACATTGCCGGGCTAAGGGCGGCCGCACATTTCATACTTTCAGATACGATTGTCTGAAACGATTGTCGGATCCGAGCATCTGATGCTCATATAACTGTGAGTTTATATGGTAGTGTCGCACACCTACGATCCGATATCGGATCGGACGTCCGAGTCGGATACAAGCGCAGTGCGTCCGACTGGTCGGAACGACAAAAGTCTGATCCGACTACCGAAAGGCGCGCTGTGCAATGGTTTTGTATATCTGTACCGCAAACATACGATTCTTTGTGTCAGTTTTCTATGGAGATGTGCAACGTAGAACGCCGCTGAGTCAAATGAAATTCATACAATCGGAAGTAGTAGTAAATCTTTATTTGCCCTACGGGCTTTCTGATTCCTATACATATCAAGTAAACTTAACAATTATAATAATAACAAAAAACTAAATAAAATTCTCTATTTCTTCTCCCCACCCCTTTCTTCTTCTCCCTCCTCTTCCATACCTCTTTCATCCATTTAATTTCCCTTCCATCTACATTCAGTATTTCCTCTCTTTCTTTCCTCTCTCTTTGTTTCATCTCACTGCACTCGTTCCACATATGCTCAATCGTCTCTCTTTCCTCATAGCACATTCTACACATTCTTCCTCCATCTTCTGCCCAATACCTATTTTCCCTCTCTTCATTTCCGCACCTAAACCTCGCCATCATCTTTCTTTCTTTCTCGCTCTCCCTCCCCAAATACTTCGGTACTTCCTCGATCATGCATCTTCCGTACTTCCCGTTTTATCTGGATTCTCTAATTCTTTCTCTTCTCTTTTGTCTATGCGTATCCTTATCTCTTTCACTTAGTTCTACATTCATCCACACGCCTCTTTTTCTCAGTCTCTCTATTTCTTTGCTTGCATACCCATTCCTTCTGTAGTAATTCTCTCTATTATTCTCCTCTGAATTCTTCTTTTTTTCTCTCCAGCACTCTTTTAGTATCTTACATTTTTTACTCCCTCCCATCCTGTCTTCGAACTTGACCGCTCTTTTTCCCGCTTTCACTCTCAACCTATTCCTCTTGCATTCTTCTCTCACTATGTACCCTGGCGTTTCTCTCTCCACCCCTAGCACCCACCTCAGATATTTCTCTTGCACCCTGTCTATCTCCTCTTGTTCTTTCCATCCCCAGACCTCTGCTCCGTACAACAACACGCTTTCAATAAGACTTTCAAATGTGCCTTATCTGTGGCTCTTTCATTGAACACATACCCCAAGTATTTGAATTCTTTTACTTGTTCCACTTCTAGTCTTTTCTTCTTCACATATTTTCCTAAACTCTTTATCATTTCCTTCATTTCTCTTTCACTCTTTGCCACCATTACCACATCATCCGCAAACGCCAGTCTCCACACTTTTTTTCTCTAACATTCCGTCCATATCTGCCACATACATCGTGAACAACAAGGGGCTGAGCGGGCAACCTTGTCTCACTCCCTTTGTTGTCACAAACCATTCACTTTCCCTCTCCCCTACCTTCACTTTACTTTTTGTCTTCTCATATATCTCCTCCACCTTTCTTACCAGCCATTTATTTACCCCTTTCTCCCTCAGGCACTCAAACATCACTCTCTGTCCACCTTGTCAAAAGCCGCCTTGAAGTCTACGAATAATGCATACACCCTCCCCCCTTTCTTCTTTAACTCACTCTTCGTCAAATGGTCCAGGATGTATACATTATCCATAGTTCCCCTCCCCTCTCTAAATCCTGCTTGGCTGTCTGGTAATGCTCCCTTTTCCTCTATCTCTCTGCTCATCCTTTCATTCAGAATTGATGCATACAACTTGTACCCTGTGTTTAGGAGAGTTATCCCTCGGTAATTTTCTACTTTATTTTTCTCCCCTTTTTTGTAAATGAGGTAAATTACTCCCTCTCTCCACCCTACCGGGAATCCTTCTCCTCTTCACACCCCATTCATTACCTCCACCAGCCTCTCTAGCACACTTCTCGTCCCATACATCCACGACTCATTCTGTATTCTATCCCTCCCTGGTGCCTTCCCTTTCCTCAGTTTCTGCACATGCCTCTCCACCTCTTCCATTGTAATTTCTTCTCCTTCAAGTTCTACTCGGTTTCTCTCCGTCTCTATTTCCGTTTTCTTTTTTTCCTTTTCTCCCTCCAGCAGCCTCATGAAGTACTCCTCCCACTTATTCATCGTTATCTCCTCGCTCCCATTTTCTTTTTTCTTTCTCTCTCTATTAATATAGTTCCATACCTCCTTCTCTGTTCTTATTGCATTTATCTCTTCCTCCTCTCTCTCCTTCTTCTGCCTCTTCTTCCCCCTGCATGTTTCTCTGTATCTTCTTTTCGCTTCTAAAAAGCCACTTCTGTTCCCTTTAGTCTTTCTCCACTTTCTTAATTCTTTTATTGCTTCCTTTTTACGTTGCCCACATTCTTTGTCCCACCATTTATTCTTTCTTTTTGTTCCTCCACCTCTTACTGTTATATCTCTTTTTGTCGCTGCTTTTTTCAATATTTCTACCAATTCTTTCTCCATTTTCCCTACTTCTTGTTTTTTAAATCTTGCTTTTTCCAGTCTTCTCTTATATTCTTCCATCCCTTGCTCGTCCCATACTTTAATTATCACCTTTCGGATTTCCTCTATTTTTTCTTCTCCTCCTCTCTTCCCTCTCCCCCTTCCTATACTTATCTCTATAGGCAGATGGTCTGACTCTACTCTTTCCCCTATTCTGAATTCTTCGACTTCTTCCCATGCTTCTTCGTTTACTATCCCGTAGTCTATCACCGTCTCTCCTCTACCGCCAATGTAGGTCCATTCTCCTTCTTCGTCCCCTTGTTTATTTCCATTCAGCACTTCCCATCTTTTTTCTTCTATCCATTCCATCAACTTCTTTCCTTCCGCGTTTTCTTTCTTGTCTTTGGATTTTCTTTTTCCCTCTCCTCTCTCTTCTTCCCAATCCCTGGCTCCTCTTTCCCCAATTCTCCCGTTAAAATCCCCTCCCAGAAGCAGACATTCTTCCCTGTTGTCTTTTAATGTTTCTTCTATCTTGCTAATTGTTTCTTTCATCTCTTTGCTGTACACTGTCACTATTTTCCACCATTTACTGTCTATTTTAACGTTTCTCACCATGTGACCTTCCTCTTCTCCCTTCTTTTTAGTATTCTCTTTTATTCCTTTTTTTACCCCTGTTATTATTCCCCCTGCTGCTCTTCCTTTTTTCTTTCCCCTTCTCGCCCCTTGCCATTCCCACTCCTTTGGTAACAGTTTTTCTATTTTTTCCCAGCTTTCCCAAAAATCTTCTTCTTTTTTCCCTAGTCCCGCTACATTCCAAAATAGTGCCCTCACCCCTGTTTTTCTCGTTACCTTCTTTGATTTCCCCCTTCCTTTCTTAGTTTCCTTCCTACTTCCTTCTTTGTTTCTTTTTTCCCGTTTCATTGTCCATTTTACTTTGCCGTTGTCCCCCTTTTTCCCTCCTCCCCTTCTTCTTCTTATTGGAAAACCTCTAGCCTCTCTCTCTTTTCATTCCATCTCCATTGCTCCCCGTCCACTATTAATTTCCTGTATCCCACTCGTACTTCTTTCCCTTCTTCCCTTTTTTCCTTCGCCATACTTCTTAGTTTCTTCTGTAAATCTCTTTCTTTCTTTGTGAGGTCGTCGTCTATGTATATCCCCATTGTTTCCCTCTTCTCCCTCAATTTTCCTTTGTGCTTCATTATTCTTTCCTTCTCCCAATCGGAAGTATTTTGTCGGTAGTGTGCGGTAGTCCTCCGATTCTAAATCGTTTCAGACAATCGGATCTGAAAGTAGGAAATCTGCGGCCGCCCTAATAGAGCATACATTCAAAATTCGATATTAAAAGTAATTTTTTTGTACTGTGCACAAGGTGTTACTTGATATATAGACGGTATAAAAAAACGGATAGCGCTCTTTTTATTTATTACTTGCGTTTAAAAACATTAACCTAAAATTCTTATTCACCCATACTGATACATTAAAAAACATACATCATTAAACTTAAGAAATGAAAGTGTACTGTCATCTGGACTTTATTTCTTTAAATCAAATACAGTATTGTCTTTTTTTAAACAGTCTCAGTCTGTATGTGTAGTACAACAGAATCTAGTCCTACATAATATGTAATTGTTTTCGAGGTGTATGTACTCTCTAACTTCGCTAATTCACATGTCACAGAGAAATTGATCACAAATTGGAATCAGTAAAATCCATCTGTCCTTCGTGTTAATGATTTTTCATTGTACACTACTGTAATGGAACTGTGTTTAAAAGCTTGGGTAAGTAAGTTTGTTAAATGGGTTGGTTTTTGCTCTTCCGGCAAGGAAAAAGCGCAGTACGCGCTTCTCCGACCAAAAATTATTGTCTTCGATTTCACAGCTTTAAATACCAAACCAACGCAAACAATAACGCAATTTTGTTGTCGCTTCGCCTCGTCGGAAAACTTGTTTCGTTGTTAGTTTCATGCTTCTTTTTTTGAACACCGTAAGCCGTAATAAGTGCTGAGGTTATTAAAATTTTTTCTTATTTTTTCTTCCGATCTTTGCGCTACCTGCAATTAGTTGGCACTTCCTTACTAGAGGTAAGTATTATCCGTGAACGCCTGGAAGAATGCTCCTTATTATTACTTGGAAATTAGGATGTTCTACATGTAGCGCCGTTTTATTTCTTGCCACGTCCTTTGTCAGTTTCCTTATATGAGTTTTACCTACCATTAATATTGTTAAAACATAATTTGAAATTGAATTTATATAAAATAATATGTCGTTTATCAATTGAATCCTACATATTGTTGGGAAATCGCAAAACTGTGCCGTCCTCTTACAAAATATTTTGGCACTTATATAATATTAACCCGATTAGTCGAAAACCACCACTTTTTGTTAAAATAGTTATGTACAATATGAGTGTCGTACATAGTATTTTGTAAGGTAAGAAAAAAAAATGTCGTACAGCGAAGCGAAAGAAACTTTGTCTTTAACTTTCAAGAACTGCGGTAACAAACAAAAATCCAGAACGCGATATGTTGAAATACTGCTTTATGATCCACAAGAATATAGACATCTCCAAATATCCTAAGCTGATAACGTATCTAAAAAGGAAGACTGCAAATTATTATAAACCAAAAAAAGTAAAATTTTAGAGGATGAACAATTTTTAGAAATCAGGCCCCTGACCAGTAATTTTATATTTACACTTAAAATTGCATTTCTGAAGAACATCTCATTTCAGGTTGCGTTAATCATTGGTCTTTCTCTGGGGATCTGTACAGAACGGTTCTTAGTGATGTAATTTGCAAAGATGATATTATAATCATTAACATATCTTAGACAAAAACCAACACAAGTAGGAAATTTGTGGTAAGTACCAAACTGGACGCGGTGTTAATTCACCTGTGGGTATTATTACTGTTGGAAGCATACCTTAAAAAATTGCATGTTTCCTTAATCTAGAAAATCCAACAGAATACATTGTTCCCGTCGCAGCTCAGCCACCTTATTAGCAAAACTGACACTAAAAAGACATGAAGGTTGGAAAAGTGGCTCCGTTGCTGAGGGTTACGTGAAAAATTATTTAAGAAATATGTTATCAGAAGCAGGACCTTCAAAAACAGCGTGATAAAAACTGACACATTTTCATCTGTAGTAGATAATCTGATAGTGAAAAAAGCGAAATTCAGATCAGTGAAACAATTAATTATTTCAGGGCTTTTTCAAATGTTTAGAACTGTAGAATAGTTGGGGAGCCCACGATGCTAAATGGGGATTTCCTCGAGGGTCTTGGGGCCTATCGGATTTTGAGGATTAAAGACTGACGATTAAAAATGCAAAAAAAGCGCCATTTTGAAATACTGGAGGGCGTCAGATTTTCATACGGGTTAGCTTAATGTCCTGGTCTTGTTGATTCATAATCTGACGATTATTTCGAGGAATTTTCCTAATCTGACGGTTTGGATTTTTTTTATGTTTTCTTTTTTAAATCACTGAATGTGACAAATAAAATGCACGGAAAAACCGTCTCGCATTTTTTTATTGTTTCCGACGTAAATTTAACAATGCTTTGAGATGCATTTTGCACACAAAACACACACTTCATAATATTGTCACTCATCGTCGTAGCAGATATTAAATTCACAGAACTTAAAACACAAATAAACAAGCCAGAGCGTTGTACATACGTGACCTTTTTTTTTGTCAGAGCTTTTGTCTTCTATTATGGAATTATGAAAAAACTTCTACGAACAAACCGTGCTAGGACGTTTCTGAAGGCACCAATGGAAAGAAAAACTCCATAAGTATACTAATGTCTCAGGCTACGTCGCCATAAATTGAATGGTTTAGGAGTAGGAGAGGATCAAGGAAAAGTTTAAAAATGTTTAGCCTCAAAGAGGTCAATTTTGGAAATAAAAAGAAGACTTTTTGTCTCAAAACGCTTCCAATCCGTCATTTTCATATGCAAATTGATGTGAGTCGTTTTCGAGTTACATACAGGCTAGCGCAAAAGTATGGAAACACCTGAATATCTCAAAAACTATTAGTCCCATATAAACCAAATTTTGCAGGTATATAGGGCTCTATAATATCTACTTGGTGTAATTTTTTCATAGTTGCACTGTCATTTGTTTTCGAGATACAAAACCAACTTATATTTTTTTAAATAGCAACATAGGGTGAAAACAACCTTTTTGGCAAAAGCATTTTTTTCTGAATTTAACGATATGCTATAATAATTCTACTTTTGGCATTTGTCTGCAAAAAAAAAAATATTTTTTTTATAAATTATTATTATTAAACTCACGGCTGCAAATATTATCATTTGTGCTGTAAGAAAATAATATGCCATCAAACCTAACAGTATTACTAAAAAATCTGTCTTTTACAATAAATGTTCAAAATGTTGACCATTAATTTCTTGACAAAAATGAATTCTATTAACAAAACTTTGTAACACATTGCGTAACATGTTGGAAGTGATGCTAGCAATCTCTTCTCTTATTCGTTGCTTTAAATATTCAAAATCAAGTGGTCTTCTGGCATAATCACTACTTTTTACATGACCCCACATAAGAAACCGCGAGGTGACAAATCAGGAGGCAGATCTGTGACATCGGACTTGTTAACTAAAATGGGGTGCAGCTCCATCTTGCTGGAACCAGGTTGCTACGGCAGGTACATTTCGTCTGTCATAATTTGGAAAAAGCTGTGTAAGACCAGCAACAATCTTAGATGAGGAGTTTTGTTAATAGAATTCATTTTTGTCAAGAAATTAATGGTCAACATTTTAAATATTCATTAAAAAAAAACAGATTTTTTTAGTAATACTGTTAGGTTTGATGGCATATTATTTTCTTACAACACAAATAATAATATTTGCAGCCGTGAGTTTAATAATAATAATACTTTATAAAAAAAATATTTTTTTTTCTGCGGACAAAGACCAAAAAGTAGAATTATTATAGCACATTGTTAAATTAAGAAAAAAATGCTCTTTTCAAAAAGGTTATTTTCACCCCATGTTGCTATTTAAAATAAAAAAAGTTGGTTTTGTATCTCGGAAACAAATGACAGTGCAGCTATGAAAAAATTACACCAAGTAGATACTATAGACCCCTATATATCTGCCAAATTTGGTTTAGATCGGACTACCAGTTTTTGAGATATCCAGGTGTTTCCATACTTTTGCGCTACCCTGTATATGGACGATTTTCGACAAATCTCTAAAATTGACGAATTTTATTACTTCGGATTGTAAAAATCGGCAGGTTATATTTTTCGCCCTGTTCTTGAATTATTTCCTTCAAAATAAAACAAAAAATTGACCGCCCTCGAGAATGTCGAGGTCCTACTCTCTTGCACACACAGCATGTAATTAACCCATCATACTTTAATCTGACGCGCTCGATTTTTTTACTCCTCTACTACAATTAACATTTACGATAACTGTAACAAGTAAGCATTCTATTTAAACATGGAATATTTTTTATAAAAATTATAAGCGGTGTCAAAAACATAAGAAGGTTAAACATTTTAGGAATGGACGTTTTCCTCGGTAGATTTTTATTTATCCGAACAGGTAAGTTTGTTCATGCTGGAAGGAAAAGAGATTAACGTAACACACAGGTTAGGTGATATTAATTACATGAGGCGATTTTGGCGATTTTTCGTTAAGACTACTAAAGAATACGCCACCTATTTAGTTATTTAGTTATTAAGTTCTTAAAAAAATCTCATAAAAAATCTGCTTTCGGATATGAACACCTGCTATCCAACGCGAGGAAGTCCGCATTAAAAATTATTTGTTTAGTTCCAATATTTTATTGTAGCTTCTAATTTCTACACTAGTGCTTCGTCTAGCATCATTTTCCAAGGGTCGAAACATCATTAAACCAATACACTAAACACAACACAGAAATATTATTTTAGAATTTCAAAACACAACACAGCACTTAACGGACACAATTCACGTAAATGAATGAAGTGCATAATTAAATTAAAAAAAAACAGTCCGATCCTGTTTCATCAAAGTCGCGTGCCGATACATGATTCTCGAAAAGCAGGTTTTTTTATGAGAACTGATTTATTTCCTTTATTTTCCGTAAGTCACTAATAGTATGCTATATTTAAGACTAACAACTTACAGCCTGATTTCATGTTGAGTTGCGACGGGTCTTTGGTCTTATCTAAAGATCAGGTAGTAAAGACCAATTTCATGTTTCATTTCACAATTGAGGGGTCTAGAAGTAAAAGGGTTTAAGTGCATTTTTAGTAGTTCTGAGATACATGACTTTAAAGTTAACTTGAACTTCAAAATTCCAGGAATAAGTTTAGAAAAATGATATATTATGTTTTATAAAATAATAAAATTTACCTAAAATTTACTTGAATGTATGATATTCTACACTTAGATCATTTATTTAAAAATTGCACTTGAACCCCTTTACGTCCAGGCCCCTCAATTGAAATGAAGCTGGAATCACAGTGAGAAAACTGAACAATAAAATACTTAAGTAGGAACTACTAAAATTCTTACTTGGTGGCGTTCGCATAATCGCGATAATAGATTGTTTTATTAGGAGTAAAAGTGGGACTTTTCATCCCTAAGTCTCTAGGACGCTCGACCGGCAACTACAGGCGAGCCACGAAGTCACTTTTCTCCTAATAGAACATGGTATTTTTTCTTCAAAAGCCAAAAATCGACCACCAAATACAAATCTGACAGTTTAATAAAATGAATCTCACAAATTATTATTTTTAAGACGTCATACAGAAATTGTATGAAATTTCATTTTCTTCAAAATAATGTAAACTTCAGCGTTAAATCCCTAAAAGAATGAAATAATTTAAATTTAAAAAATTACAAATTATATACGTTGCCGATTTGCCAGGCCTCTCGAATTGTTCAAAGCAGACGATTGGTAAATTGAGCGGCAGACAAAAAAGTTTCCCTGCCTAGGCAGCAAATAATGGTCAATTGAGTGGAAGACAAAAGACTTTGTGTGCCTAGACAGATAAATGGAAATTTGTCATTGTCTATTGACGTACCCAATGTCACGTTTTTCTGACGTTTGAAGAATTTTACACTGTTTCTTGCGGAAAAAATAAATTTACGTAATATTTGGCGAGACCCCCTCTCCCCCCACGTGAGATTGGGTGAGATTCGGCTGGACCCCCTTACCCCCCTAAAGGCCTCACGTAATGGACGCCCCCTTATGCTTCATACATACCTTACTGATTACATTAATTTAACTGAATTTCATACATTAAAACTGTAAATTATCTTCAATACCGAAAGAGCTACTTATTTTTGCAATCTGCATAGTAATGATGACAAAAGATTTTCCTTATTTACGTAATAATTGTGCAAGATATCGGTTTACCTGTTAATGAAATAATGAACAGAAGACCGCCAGTGTGACCAACTGATAACTAGCTCATTGCACACAGGATGGCGTTGGCGCTTAATTAATACCAAGGCTAACTAAATCCATATCGTTGAGGCGCTACCAGGGCTGTCCACACCGCTGAAAATTTGGTTCTAAGATAGCAATCTGGAAAGTACCGAATGTGGCGCCATTCATTCGAAGGCCACCATACTGTATGAAAACAAAAAATATAAACAAAAAACAATTAATAAAAGTCACTGCTAATCACTGGCACTGTTACAATTAATCTTTTTGAACTAATTCTTTGCCTTTCCGTGTGTTTTGAGTTTCTTGGTCGTTTGTTCTGTATTATTATTGTTACGTTTTTAGTTTTTTTTTTCAGTTTTTTGATAGTTGTTAATATCTATTAACCGTTGAAAGAATATGGAATTAACGTTGCGCTCTTTATAGAAATAATAAATCGCCGTTCTTTGAAGTTCCACAAGATAAAATTACAAGAATTAAATGGACAGATTTTTTTAAAACGCATTATGGTCATTATTATCGCAGTCAGAATTTGTAGAGCCAATCGAAATTAGAGATTACACAGTATATTATGTAAAAATAAATTAAAACAAACTGCATAAAAAAATTCCTTCGAGGATGTCGCTTAAAGAAGGAGTTTATTCCCACTCTCTTTGTGAGTATGAGTAATAACATTTTTTTTTCTTTAGGCCTATTAATTCATTTCACATTTGAATATAGCCCTACTCCCCCAGTTGTTTTTTTTTCTATCAGTCTATGCAACTGTTTGTACAATGCAATAACTTTAATAAAAAAAAATGTTCAAGTATAATGGTCCTAACTTCCGCGCTCAAAATCCTGTATACTTGAGTCCCGTGATTTGAATCTTCAAGTAGACAAGCGTGAGCAACAGCATACTGTTGTAACCGAATCTGCTGTGTCAGCTTTAATTGCAGCTTTATTGGAAAAATGTAAAACTTTAGGTTTGGAATTAAGGCGAGGAAAACGAGCACATGCTTGTTGTGTTGAAAAACGTGCTAAAATATAGTATAAAATAAAATTCAAAAAGTCTTGAGGTACTAGAACAAATCGAAAGTGACGGATGAAAAGGCAATGCAAACACCGTAAATGTCTTTTTTGGTTAACATCTCAATGCACAACTGACGCTGTGTGTGTGTACGCTGAGAGGGTACAGTTTTATCTTAAGGGAAGCGTGTACAGGTTTAACTGTGCAATCTTCCCTCTGTGTGAGTGGGCCCCTTTATGCCGACCGATGCTTATTATACTAAACTTAAGAAGGGGTAAACCACCCCCAACTACACGCAACCTCATCCTCCTCTTCGGAGTGCTATTATTGCATGGATTTGTGGGGTTGTTCGCTATATAGTTTTTACCAAACGATGAAGGAAAAAAACGAATCCTCTGATGTAGCTATCTAATTTTTCTTCAAAAGTGGTCGGATTTGAAACTAGAGGAATCAATTTGCAGTTCATAAAGAAGATGAAGTTTTAACTGGAAATGTATATGTATGTAGTGGGATTATAATAATAGCGAATCTTTACTTTAAATTATATAATTAACAACTAATGAAATGTACAAAAATAACGAGTCGATGGTCATCGGGACCACTCTCGGCACGTCTCCTCTAACGGCTCGATTTTTACGACTAAAACTAACTAAAAAGGTTTCTTAAAAACTACCTGCCTGCCCTTTATCCATTCACACTACTATCGCTCTCGCACTCACATTCATGTCTTAAGGTCTATTTACAATCTATTAAGTACTAAATAATATCCGACACTACACTCGGCCATCCTAGTTAATATCTGACCTCGGATATTGTACGGTTTTACTCGTCTTCGGTATCAACATTTTCTTCAATTTCCTCTGATGAATCTTGATCGTCAATCCACGGTTTTAAATTATCAGCAGACGCAGTCGTTTGTCGCGGATCTCCATGCTCTCCGACTTTTCTCACCACGTAGCGATCATTGCGCAACACTTTGACGATGCAATAAGGACCAAAATACTTAGGGTGCACCTTTATTCCTGGCCCAAACTGAGTGCGTTTGATTGCAACGAGATCATCTTCGACATACTTAGTGGCTTCTTGACGTCTCTTGTTGTATCCTCGTCGATTTTCCTCTTGAACCTTTGCAATATTTTCTTTCGCTTCCAGTCGTAAGTCGTCACGTTGTTCCTCAAACATCTTTATCCATTCTTTCTCGATCAGTTCGCGAACTTGTGGATCCTCTGCTATTCGCATATTTGTACCAATTAATAAATTGAACGGCGTTTTTCGTGTACTTCGGTGGGGTGTGGCATTTAAATATTTCTGTACGGTATGAAGGTGCTTGTACCACTCTTCAGGCTTAGGCGAAGAAAGTTTTGTCAACAAAGGGATTATTGTCCTATTGACCCTCTCAACCTGACCATTCCCTCTCGGTACGCCCGTAGTAACCTTGACGTGTTGAATGTTTTCCCTTTCACAGTATTCTTCGAACGCCTTTGAAGTAAAAGCGGTACCACGATCTGTAATCACTCTACGCTGATTTCCAAATATTACGGATTGTTTATCTAAACGATCTAACACTTCAGCAGTATCGGTAGAACGAGTCGCATACAACCATACAAACTTTGAAAACGCATCAATCACAACAAATAAATGACAATATGATTTCTTAGTTGACGGTATTGGGCCCAAATGATCTAAATGATAAGTATCTAACGGAACATCTCCCTTATCAATACAGTTCAGGAAACCTTCCCCCTTACCGTGTTTCTTTTCAGCCAATACACAATCTATACAATTACAAACTACCTGCTCTACCCTCTTACGCATACAATTAAACCAATAATCTCGGCGTACTAACGCTTCAGTTTTATGGACACCAAAGTGACCACGTTCATGAGCACGTTTTATTATTTGTGTCTGCAAACACTTAGGTACTACAACTAACAATTCGTCATTTACAATCTTATACAATAAATCATTTTTAATCTCATACTCACTCATTTCATTACTATCTATTGCACAAAATATCTTTTTTAATTGTTCATCCTCACGCTGCGCTCTTTTCAGTTTTACAATTATTGTGTCCTCACATTCACTCAACAACATAATAGAAGGTAGTGGATACCTACTTAATGCATCTACATGGGCCATTTGCCTACCTGGACGGTGTACAATGGAATAATTAAATTCTTCTAATAACAAGGCCCATCTAGCTACTCTAACACAAAGATCTTTCTTATTCATAGTCATTACGAACGCTTGGCAATCTGTCACTATTGTAAATTCGATTCCTAACAAATATACCCGAAATTTGATTAACGCATATATTATTGCAAGTACTTCAAGTTCGTAACTTAAATATTTCTCCTCAACAGGAGTCGTCTTACCACTCGCAAAATATACGGGATGAAGTTTATTATCTTCCGAATCTAATTGCATCAAAATCGTTCCATATCCAAATCGCGAAGCATCAGTATGCAATTCGGTAATTGCACCTGGACGGTATAATTTTAAAACATGGCCAGAACATAGTACTGATTTTAAAATATCAAATGCTTCCGTCTCTAGCGATTCAAAACGAAAGTTAACACCTGCTTTAATATTTAAATTTACTCTATTAAGAAAATCAGTACCTATGACTACCCCGTATTTCAAAATTGCACTCGATACTACATGAAATTTAATCGAATAATCGGCATTATCCATTTTTACATCAGCTACAAAACTGCCAAACGTTTCATTCCCTGACGACCCAACACCGTCAAATTTAATTTTATTATCTGCTAACAAAGGTGTACCTATTCTTAAATACTCATCTGTTGTCATCAGAGTAAGATCACTTCCCGTATCAATCAACGCAGTAAACACAACTCCATTCACTTCCACTTCTTTCAGATGTTTTTTCTTGCTGTTCTCGGAAACACTGTGGGTCTCGGTACTTCTGGCTGTCTTCGTTGATGAAAAACAATTCTTGGCGACATGTCCATATTCACTACACTTATAACATTTCGGTCCTTTACCTTTCGCGGGACAGTCTGTACTTATGTGACTTGTGTCACCACAACTGTAACAACGCTTCGGCTTGCCATTGTTACCTGAGTTTTTCTTTTGTTTATCGTCTTTACGCTTCGTTATATCGGTGTCCTCTTGCCCATGTGTCTTGGATTTCTCACGCTGCATGGATTCATACTGTCGAAACGCATCTTTTAATTGTTTCACATTTTTTGAACCGTAGAGCATCACTTTATTTGACGGATCATCAGGAATTCCTTCGATAATATATTGTATAATCGTACACACATCTACTTCTGCTTTATTTCCGATATCGAGCATGGCGTATAGATATTGGTGATAGCTTTCATCTTGTTTCTTTTTCCTTTGTGACAATTCCCGGTGAACCTGGTAACTATCAATACTTTCTGTAAATTCTCTCTCCAACGCACGTTTAAACTTTGACCACGTTTGTAGGCGTTTCTCATGTTTGATAAACGATTTGGCCGAACCACCCAACAAACGTTTCGCATATATAATTTTTTGTACGTCCGACCAATCACAGATTTCTGCCATCTCCTCAAACTCCTCAATCCAGTGTTTGAGGTTGACATTATTATCACCTGTGAAACTTTCCAATGACTCTTCAACGTCCTTAAATGTAATAACCACACGTTCTCGCGCACTGTTGCGATGTCTTCTCAATGATGTCCGCGCGTTTTCAGTTTCTCTATCATTGCTGCGGTCATCATCTTCTTCGGCGGCGTCTTCGTTATCTTCTTCTAGATTTTCCTTATCCGTCATTAACGCTGCCCGAAGCCGCTCTTTCAATACTGGCTTGGTTCCCGTTACTGGTAACGATAATTCTTCCAACCGTCGTTTCAACTCATCTAACTTCATAGAATCAACATCGACTTGATCTGCCATCGTGCTATAAGTTCCTTGTTTGGATTTACAACTCCTTGTCAAATTCGCAAACGTCTCTTCAACTTATCACTACACACTTGCGCCGATCAACAATCAGATTCCACGAAAACAACCGGTCTCAACACCGAAGAACTATCACTTCCAATTATATAATCGCAATAAAATAATTCGCTAAATCCCGGACAAGGCCCCCAAAATGTAGTGGGATTATAATAATAGCGAATCTTTACTTTAAATTATATAATTAACAACTAATGAAATGTACAAAAATAACGAGTCGATGGTCATCGGGACCACTCTCGGCACGTCTCCTCTAACGGCTCGATTTTTACGACTAAAACTAACTAAAAAGGTTTCTTAAAAACTACCTGCCTGCCCTTTATCCATTCACACTACTATCGCTCTCGCACTCACATTCATGTCTTAAGGTCTATTTACAATCTATTAAGTACTAAATAATATCCGACACTACATGTATCAGTATACATAAAAAGATTCATGGATGGGCAAAACTATTGTACAAATGATTATTTGGTAAATTTTTATATTAAATAAATTAATAATCAAAATATGTAATTAAATTTATAATGAATAGTAATTCCAGAATTTCATCATTCGATGACTAAATGTAAAATAATTTGATACCCAAATTTATAATGGTATGATATTGATCAGAACAATCTACGTAACCTAATGAGTTGTGACAGTTCCATTAGCTTTTCAATTAATCTTTTAAAGCAAGCAACAATTCATTAACTTGTTATTTAGGGTTCTCCTGTGATACATCGCAACATGAACATCATTTTCCAGCTTCTGAGTTGTCGACAAACACAAATTGCCGTAAAACGTAGTAATCATCGATAATTGGTTTATAGAAGCGCGTCGAAAATATGGTGTTTCTTAAAAAATGTTCAAAGTTAACCTTAATAATATCTAGTTCAATCACGTTTTCTTTAACGAAGGTATTGGAAACTTTTCAATTTCTCCGCATTGCTGTTCTGCTGAAGTTATGGGACATTGAAATCCCGTCTCTCAGTTACTTTGGACAGTTTTATTGCACTGGAGTGAGATGAATACAGGCTATATCTGCACTCCCCGAAAATAGAGCTCTTTTAGTGAATTAGTTAACTTGAATTGCTTTTATTCGAACTATTGCTATTTCATTCAAAGACCTTTTGACTCTTATGCGCTAGCAAATATGCCGTCTTCTTATTGCCTGCAAAACAAATATAAATTCATAAAATGTCATATACAGTGTTTCATTAGCATTCAACTTGTTTTGCATCGCAGCACTTTGAGCAGACGTTCAGCTTTGAAACATTTATTGCAAATATCTATAGACCCTACAGTTGCAGTGTTTGGAAGATTGGATCACTAAAGTATAGCAGTTTAGACAGACGTGTTATGAATTTCTTTGAGCTTTATGTTATTGCTTACACGATATAATCTTTCAAGACGTTTAATTTATTCACTTTTAACGCATAATCCTCCCACGAGTACAGTCGCAGTCACTTTGTTGTCATTTCAAAAAAAGGGATGTATTCTATGCCTTATCTAAGTGCATGTCAAAATGCCAGCAGTATAACATCTATTTTTATGATAGTAGAGTCACAACGCACTAAAAAGTTGCTCAGAACTGATGTTCGTCCGTCATTGAGAGGTAAAAAGCAAACAATTGCATTATTCGATGTAGTTTGGTTTATTTATCAACCCCTAGAATTCGTCTGGCGATATCTGTGTCCAAGCAGCCCCCAGGGGGGTAAAACTGCATTTTCCCAAAATAAAAACAGACACCTTCATACACCTTCTCACACTTCCACTTTTCAATTAACTCTCCCGAACGCAAAGTTCTTCTTCTTTTAAACTAAATAATCGAATAAAATATCCAAAACAATTCACCGTTACCCAGTTTTTTCGTTGTCATTTTTGACAAACGTTTGTTACTATGGGAATGCTAGTTCCGGCATAATTAATTAGTACGAATAATTTGTGCAAGATAAACACTCAACATTTTTTTTATTTGAATCGAGTTCATTAAACTTGCAGTATGAAATAAAACGGTGTATTTACCTTAAACGAAGAAGTGTTTTTAAAGGTACTGTTACAATTTGAATTCTTGCCGCGCATTCACCACCCGGACTCAGGAACGAATCAGCGTTTTAGAGATAACCGGCATGTACAAAAAAAGGCACGAACTTTTTTGCAATGCCGCGCGACGAACCTACAGCCTTCTTTTTCGATCGACGTCTGACCGAGGTAACATCTCATCCTAATTCTTCTCCTGGACAAGAGTAGGTCTAGAGAATCGCGTAAGATACGGATAATACGACTGGGGTGTTCAGTTATTTCTATAACGAAATCGCGTTAGCGGATAAAATCGATTAGGTGTCGATTAGGGGAAAAAGAGGTAAGAAAAACTACTTTATTGCTCGCAGACCTTGACTGTTCTCTTTCAATCAAATAGACAGATTCACCAGCATTCACTAGAAGATTTGTTTCTTGTATCATTTGCTTATGGAATAGCTGCTAAGTATTTCCACTCGAGATTCTTTCCTGGACTGACGTAATCCACACGGGAAATCCATAGGGTTAATCTCCCATGAATCGCAGAACCGCAGGATCGCAGGATCGCAGGATCGCAGGAAAGTAATTATTGTAAGGACAGCTCCAAAACCAGCAGGAAACCGTAGTATCGCTCAGAGGATAAGTAGTAGATCATTTTTTAAATTATTTTTGAGTTATCATTTCGTCTAGTTTTTTTTTATTAGCGTGTCATTTAAAAATTGTAAACTTCAATCATCATTTTATTGTAATGTAACTTTTAAGAGTAGTGCAATAGTCTTAATTTAACTTGTCATATTTATATTTCAGCATTCATATAGTTTTTGTTTAACCAACTTGTTACCAGTCAATTTAATTTCAATCTTCACAACGTTGTTTTAATATTGTTTAATTGTAGAAAGTTCTTGTATTTATTTTATTTGTTCATTATATGACTTTTGGGGACATAACTGTACATTTTGTGTGACCATCCACACTTCAGAATTTTGTCACGGCAATTTAGGTTGTAATAGTACTCACAAGTAATTCAATTCAATTCAACAACTTGCTCGTACTTTAACCTTCACTTTTCGTTCTAGATAAATAATATACTATTATAGTTATAGATCATTTTTAAAGAATTATATTAAAAGTAAACCTTAAAATTGAAATTGAGATTGAAATTTATTTGTGTAAAGTATACACAAAAGTAAATACACACGTCAAAAATACAATAAATGCAATAAAAGGTACAACACTAACCTAAAATCAATTACAAATTTGCAAAGAAAAGATATGCTTTTGTTGGCGAATAATTTTTGAATTTGTTTTTTTTTTCAGAAAACAAAAAGAAAATAGGAAATGCCCTTACAAAAAGAGAAATGAATAATATAGTATATTATTCAATGAGCGTGTAATGATGGCTATTACCCACGAAGATGAAACTTGCACCACGAGCGCTAGCGAGTGGTGTAATCATCTGAGTGGGTAATAGCCATTACACGCGAGTCGAATACTATACTTTATCTACAACTTTCAGGAAAATAACAATATGAATTTAATAATGTTTTATTAATTTTTATTATCATGGTAATTATAATTAATAGTAATATTAGTACAGTTACTAAAAGTTATAGGTGGATTTTCGTTACCCGTCAAATTATAGGTATTACTTCCTGTGGTAGTTGTACTAGTAATGTTATTTACACTTTGCACGGTGCAATTATTCTTGTTAATTACTTCCACAATTTTTCTTCCTCGTTCTAACTTGTTATTTATGTTGTCGTCGATGTAACCTTCGGCAACTACGGTTGATTTCCATCCCCCTAGTTTTTCACGGTTGTGATGTCACCACCTCCGGTCACACAAATTGTTGCCGAAGATCGACGAAATGAAGTATAAAGTTCAGGATTTTTAAGTTTCAAAAACATAGCAATTTGTTTGCCCATAGCAGCTAACTTATTTATGCCAACTTTTTGAATGGTGCATTTACCATTCTGGTAATTTAAAAATAAACAGTCCGATGTGGCATGAGGTGGTCGCAGTGCAAGATATTTTCTACAAATTTCCTAAAATTCACCTGACACGGTAAACGATCTAGACGTCTTTGTTTTGGTGATAGGTATAGTGACTATAAGAGCTCCATTGTAATCTTTTATATCTTCAATTTTCATAGAATGCAATTCGTTAGTGCGACAGGCTCCCATTAAACCTATGATCAATGCTACCTGTACATACAAAACATTACAGTATGAGAAATTTTACAATTTCGTTTTCGATCACTTACTTTGGTCAGAAGAAATGGATGATCTGGTGCCTCTTTAAGAAATTTGTTGAGTTCCTCCGGTGTAAAAGTCTTGGCTTTTTTTGGTCGATGGCCTTCGGACTGGCGTTTTAGGAACGCTTGCAACTTCAAGTAATGTTCGATATGGATGTTATGGTGAATATTCAGGGTACTTTTAAGCATTGAGTAGAAAGACCATAGTGACGACGACTTGTACTTCTTGGCTAATTCAGCAAAATACACAAGTAACACATTTTCAGAGAAAGAAGTCGTTTTTTGTCTCGACTGCCAATTCATAAAATTCTTATATGGGACATCATACTTCCTTTTTGATTTTGTGGGTAACAGATTGTCTGTTGAGCTTGCGGCTAATTTTAATATTTCGGTAGGTGTACTGCTACGTATTTCGTCTTCATCAGAAGTATTCGTATCACTCATCTTGTACGCGAAATAAACGGAAATAAAGATAGAATTCGCAAAATTCACTAAATTATTAATGTTTGTAAAAACTAATGTCATCGTTATAGCAACACCGCACCACCTACTTGTGCCAAAATAAGGCATATGATTTAATTTTGACGTAACGATTGAGTAATATTATTCCATCGAATTGTCAATATTATTCAATTGACAATAGTAATAACTGTCATTACTTGCCAAAATCGGTTTAGTAATCCATAGATTATGCGATAGTTGTAGATAAAATAATTTATTCAATGCCTACTAAATTGCATTCAAGGAATTCGTCAAAAGAATAAAAAGTTTTTTTGATTAAAAAGCTGTTGACAGTTTTTAAAAACCCTGATGTTTCTTTAGTGCGTTGAAGAACTTTATGGAGAAATAGTTGGCTGCAGTTCTCGATTTAGTTAGTCTAAAATTCTTAAGACATATTTCTTGAGTTCTGGTATTGTAAGAATGATCCAGATCTGATCTGATCCAGATTCTTTAAAACGCATTATTCAATTATTATTATTTATTATTCAATTAAAGAGTAAAAATGTAAAGAGATCAAAATTTTTAGATCGATAAAGCTTTTTCTGCAATCCTAATGGTCCTTCTTTGCAATTTAAACAAACGTTGCAGGGAGGACGAATGACCCCATGTAAGAATAGCGCACCTACTCAAAATGACAATTTAACATTGCAAAACAAATAGTGCGCAAATATTTCAAAGAGAGGTTATTAGCCAAATTCTTGAGTAAAAGGATATTTTTTGAGACTTTAGTTGCTATATAATCGCCATGCTTTTTCCAATTTAGTTCAGAGCCGATATAAACTCCAAGATGCTGAGATTTGCCACATGAGTACTCCCTACTTTTTAAAGTAAACAACATAGTGGTAGTTTTATCTTTGTTTAGACATAATATGTTCGAAAGAAACCATGATTCTGTTCGCTGACATAATTTGGGTCAGATTATTTTTCGCTATGTTAGGGGTTGAATCAGCAGCACCTACAGTTGTGTCATCTGCGTAAAGAGTTGTGTTCACGTTGCTTAGATAAGATGACAGATCATTTATATAAATTAAGAAAAGCACTGGCCCGAGTATAGATCCCCGAGGCACTCCAAAATTGATGTCAGAGACATTTGATTTGATGCTATTAAAAGTTACTTGTTGAGTCCGGTTATTTAAATAGCTCATTACGAGATTAATGCTTGTGGGGTAAAAATTATAAAAATAAAGTTTCGTAACAAGATGTTATGCGACACGCAGTCCAAAGCTTTGGTGAGGTCTAAAAAAGCTGCTGAGTAAACTTTGTGATGTTCGAAAGATTGTATGATGTTCTCAATTAATATCAGTAGGTATTGTAGATGTTGTGGAATTTTTTTTACGGAAACCGCATTGACTGGACGATAATATATCGTTGCTCTTTTTTAGTGGTATCACATTAACCATTTTAAGACAATCTGGAAAGATATGTGCTTGAATACATAAATTTATAAGTTTAGTGAATGGATAAATTAACATATCTTTTACGTATTTAATTAGCGGAGAAATGAAACCATATATGTCTTGGGAGGTACTGCTATTATTCAAACTGTCACGAACTTCAATGAAATAAACTTGATTCAAATAAAAAAAAACTTATTGGATATGACGTAGAGAATTGAAAAGTGTATCTAAAAACCAAACAAAAAAAGTTGGAGGTTGTGTGATAGTTCAAAAACAGATGACGCCATCAACAAAATTTTTATGTCAAAAGATGGCAATTTAAAAACAAAAATCTACCTGTTCGAGCGTTTTTCGCAAAAACTACAAAACTAAATTATGAATTGTTTGCGGAACTTTATGATCACCTGTAAAGCAATTTTACCACTCATCAACGGTTTCATCTCCTACATTCATTTATATTATTGATTTTAAGTTTAATGTTTGGATTTCACAATGTAAAGGTATATATTGTTTAGAGAGGTTCTCAGACAGGCCAATTATGTAAATAATTTAAGACATGTGCGTGCATGTGTTAATCAATGTTGATTTTGATAAATGTGCTCGGTGAGGTATTCCATACTTAGACATACATATTTTGGTTTTGTTTCTGTAGTGGTTTACTTTTCGGTGCTACTTATTATGATTGAATTGAAATTATTATTAGATACATAATATACTTAAGGGCTATTGATTGTTTCCGTTTATTTAAACACCTGTCAATCTCACCACTTTGTACACATCAATATTTTTTGATTTCCAACAATAATATTATTGTCTTCTATAATTTCTTCAGTACAAAATTATTAAAGAAATCCGACAAATTATGGAACAAATGACGTGTTAATGAGATCGTTCCACTTCGAAAGTCAATTTCAATGCAAATAAAACTAATTAAAAAGTTTAATCAAGTTACGCCGAAATGTCAATCAAAGAATATCGCTTTAAATATTCTCATGATTTAATGTTCATAGACTTCTTGGAAAATTTCTGTAGGGTTTAGTTTGATCTCATTGTATTTTTTATAATTGAATTAAAAGTTTCGAGGCTGGTTCTTTTCGGCGAGAATAGATTTAAAAACTACGCGCCTATTTATTTTACTTGAAAACATGTTACATCTGTATCGATCTGATTTGATGTTCACGTTAAATGTATAAAAGAGCTCCCAGCTGTCTAACAGGAACCAACTGAAAATTCTGGACAACTTGCTCTGATCCGATCTTCTTCAAATTTTCCGATATAAATACTGATGTTCGGAAATACGTCGCAACACAGAGAAACCAAACTTTTGAATTTAAGCTGCCAGTCTTTTTCGTTTAATATTGTAAAAGTAAACCAAATATTTGTCTAAGAAAATTACTCTGTGTGTGTATCTAATCTGTACCTCTATTTGATGAAATGCTAAAATAAATGTGCGTTAACATTTGTTCCATTCTTCATTTTGTCAACGAATGTGTGAAGAATGAGGGCCATAAATCTAAACTAGGTCATGTGATCCGTCCCAGCCTGAATCATATTTAAAACGAAATAAATAGGCCAGTAACATATGTAACATGGCTGAAAATCATATACAATTTATAATTTCAGACAGGATAAACAAAGCATTTCATTAATTTACAGCTTCAAATGCAGCTGAACCAAAAATAAACACCAACCAAATAGCGACGGTAAACAGGAAAACTAATGTCAACATGAACTCGGAAATCTACTGAATCGGCGGTACTTATTACTCCCAAATATTGCGAAGTTGCAGTTCTAGAAAAACTGGATTTAATCAAATTTGCCCACAACAGAAACTTCCGATCTTTTCGTCGTCTACGAGCTTTTTACCCCTGATTGAATCGGACACGGTTTCGGCGGTTTCCGATTTATTAGTTCCGTCGAAAAACATTTCGAGCTTGAAGCTTAAATTACAAAAATTAATGCTTCGATACGTAAATTTACATCGATTGCTAAGTTTTCATTACTTCATCGCCCAGGGTATTAAATTAAAAAAGCGCACTCGTTTTATGTTATTACCAAGTAGAATTTATACTACGTTTAGAATTCATCAAAGGGTAGCAGCGAAAAAAGTATTTCCTTTTTATTACGTGGCGACAGGTTTAGTGAAGACCATGTTTTAAGTAATGTTAAAAATCTGGAAAAATGTAAAGAAAAAGGACTAAGCTCACAATCAAATACAAACATATCTTTTTAACAAATCATATTTGCAAATTAAAAGAGGTGTGGTTTGATATGGCACTTCCACCATTGAAAATACCTGATTCTTCAAATGGTCATGAACCTCTACGCTACCGTTGCTAAATTTGTTTTTTAAAACAAAGTCAAAATGATATTGTGTTATTTCTGACAAAACTACAATTGACAATTGACGACCAAACAGCTTGCAGAATATAATGTGCCCCCTACTACTGTGGATATCATTTACCCTCTCAGGGTTGGTATCCAGATGATAAACTCGAAACCACTTCAGTGGTATACTATACAATAATAAACAAAAAAAGTGAGTTACACATTTCTCTGGAGCTTTTGGGATTAAAATATTACGTATCTATAAAATCAGCTTATAGAAAAGTGAGCATTGCAATACTTTATTCGTTTAATTAATAATATTTGAGGTATATTTGATTGGATCGAAAGTAACAGTGCCTGAAAATTTAAATATCTTTTTTCACTACTAGCTGCAAAATGTACCATTATTTGTATTTATAGTTTGCCGAGGAAGTGTGAAATTGTTTTTCTTTCCTAATAGTAGTTAATAATCATTTCATTATTGACTAGTGGTTAATAATGAAGAGATAGTAGTTAATAATAATTTCATTATTGACTAGTAGTTAATAATAAAGACTGGAATTCATCCAAAATGCATATCTATAATAAATGTGGTAATACCTAAGGTAGGACTTCATGAAAAAAAAAAACTTGGGTTGCACTCCGGGAGTGCCGGCAGAAGTGAAAACTTGAACATTAACGTTGTGCATTTTTGAATATTTTGGAATGGTTAGGGAATAATTTCGCACGAATTGCTTTATTTATCAGTATAAAAGTACTATCATTTATGTGGTAAAATACAATATTCATTTATTGCGCTATCGTACACAAACACGACAATTTATATTACATTAAAAATTTAACACTTCAGAACTATTACAATTATTATAAATTAAAAAGTTTATCTCTCAGAAAAATCAACTTTCATTCATAATTTCAACGACTCTTTCATCATCATCATTACCAGCATCATCATCGCCAATCTCTAAAACTGATACAATAGATTTATGGTAGCTGAAGTAAGAAACGAACAATTTTGATTCGAATCTATTTAAATGTCTAATAAAGACCGCATCAATAGTAGTTTTGTATTTCGTTGTGCTACGATTGCGATCATTTATACCAAATTCATTATTTAAAAATTCAATTAATATTTGATTTTTATCGTCTGCAAAGTTTATGTTGAAATCTCCACTCAAAATCATTAGCAAATCATAGAAGCTTTTCTCAATTCTTTTTTGAAGCAATGCAGATGCGTCATGAGAGTAAATGAATAAATTTTCATACAAGAAGTCTCGTATAGCACGCAATGACTTATCTGGAGAAATGTAAACGGCAACCATAATAATGAACTGATTATCACCAGAGTGGCAACGACTTATACACATATCGCC
Organism: Diaperis boleti; assembly: GCA_963583935.1. Lineage (NCBI taxonomy): Eukaryota > Metazoa > Arthropoda > Insecta > Coleoptera > Tenebrionidae > Diaperis > Diaperis boleti. The sequence goes on from OY757244.1 coordinate 54,073,000, forward strand.
GATATCAGAGACAGTAGCATTAAACATGCTGGTGTATTTCGCATGCACATCCATATAATTCGGGCAATAATGAACCGTGTTCATATTTTGATAAATAACTACTGTTCCCGCTGGACGATTATTTCTTCTGAAACTCGCAACAAAGAAAGGGGCGGCGGTCTACCCTCTCTTCGTCTTACGAATTTTTGATCAGGCCACGTGTCCAGACGTGAGTTTAACATTTTTTACCCATCCCAAAAAGTGCTCATCGCCGCTAAAGAAGTTTTCACTTCAAAAATCTCTTTCTTAGAATTTGACAGAATATTTGTGAAATTGTTTATGTAATTATAAATATCGAGCGATCTATTGAATTTGTTATCGAGTCATCCATGAATTCGAAAACGTATGTCGTGCACTTCAACTGCACTTATAAATGTCAAATAATGTGTCAATTGAAAGATAAAATGGTGGAAATTCTCAAACAGGATTTTATTGCCAACAATACGAAAAATTTTAAGAAAAATACATTTATTTCATTCAACTGTTACAATAAATGCTGAAAATGTTCTCCATTTTGGTCTAAGCACAAATGAGGCCTTCGTCTAACACCTTGAATAACTTGTTAATTATAAAGAGGCGTTCGGTAAATGGAATTTTTTAAATAAGGCCACAAAAAAGTCCGCAGGTGCCAATTCGTCTTCATGAAGTTCGTTAATAAAAGTTTCCAAAATCACTTGTTGATATGCAAGTGCAGTTAGGTTACCTGAAGGAGGATTAAAAAATTTTTGGTTTAAATAACGAGTAATGAATGATTTACATTCAAAAAATACTGGTCCTATTATACGTCATCGGCTAATTCTTGCCAAAACACCAATTTTTTGTGGATGTACTGGGACCTCTACATAAACATGTGGCTTTTCACTGCTCCAAATTCTCATATTTTGTGCATTAACGTATCCACTTAGATGAAACCATGCTTCATCTGAAAAGAACGCTTTCTCCAACAAATCATCGTCAAAAGTGTTCAAGAACCATTGACAACATGCAGCCCTTAATGGAAAATCATCTTGATGCAGTTCTTGTACACATGTTAATCGATATGGATATAAAACTAACAATAAATCTTTTTTAAGTAATTCTTGACATGTATCATATGATAAGTCCACTTGCTGTGCCAATCGCCGAATGGATATTCTAGGGGCTTCTTCCATTACGTGTTGAACAATCTCAATCTCAATCTCTTTCTAAGGTGGATGTTTCTCGAAACTGGGTAACACAAGGCTTTAATGTATTGGAGAAATGAGCATAATCCACGATATTATCGGGAAACTGCTCACGAAGTTCTTTCCATGCATCTTGTTCTTGCCCATTTCGAAAATACGACTCGACCATAAACGCTTCGTGTTCTAATGAAAATGCCATTTTTAGGCAGTGAACAAATGAAGATCAGAAAAGAAACTCACATACACAGAAGAAATGTCTATTTCTAATTTTCTGATCAGAAGTGCCTCTGAAATAATTATAATAGAGAGTGTACTTTTGGAAACATTGCAAAAATATTTTTGGGAAGAATTAATAGTCCGGGAGGTAGCGTTACATTGGAACAAGTCATTTGATACCGACTGAAAATGATAACAATTATAGTTTTCCCCTAATATTTAAGAACTAATGACATGGTTTTTTCTACTTTTAATATAATAAAAAAATCGTCAGTCGTATTTTTAACGGGGGTAAGAGCGTCAGTCAGCGTCATAAACAATACTGCGCGCTCAGTGCATCTGAGTGTTGCGTGTAGATCAGTCAATCTATGCCAAAAAACGTGTGCGGGAAGGTTCTCTGAATATTGTGTATTTTGTTTGTCAACCAACAGTAGACGGCACAGTGTAGATAGTTACGAATAGGAATGAAGAAAACGAAGAAATTCAAGAAGAAGATAAAGAGGAAAGTCAAAGAAAAAAGTATCCTAAAAAGCTAAGAAAACAGTAAGATCCCCAGATCAAAGAAGAAATTGGTCTAAAAATGGAAGAAATGGAGGAAAAAAAAGAAGATACAAGTGAAACCAGGAACGAAATGAGAGAACTGAAAAACGACAATAGGCAGCTCAGGGAAAATATGAAAGAACTGAAGATATAAATGATGCAACTGAAGAAGGCGATGGAAAAAAAGAGAAAAAATAGAGAGAAGAGAAAATCTTCCTAGGAAAGAGTTGAAAACAGAAATGAAGATAACAGAGTGTTTGAATTTATGTGGGGAATTTAAATATGCGCGCCAAAGGGTGCAATCTTGCCAGGGAGAGGCGCGCGGATTAAGGGTGGCTATGAGTTATTGAAGTTTTGACCCAAGGGACGCATGTGGCGTTAGCAAGGGCATGTTTCTCATCAATTAAAATTGTATTCATTTACAAAGGTGTTTTATATACTGAAGTTTGTGGTCCTTCGGCCCGGATGAAGCATTCGGAAACGTGTAAAAGTGTGTGATGTGAGGCAGCGGATCGACTGGCGTCGTCTTCGAGGAGTCGAGCTCCGCATCAGCAAGCTGCAGTTGTATACAGTGATACAATTGTCCAGCATAATCGAAACGCACGTGGAAAAAAGAGGTGTTTGGGTGAAGATACAACGACAGCAGCAGATTGAAAAGGACGCGATCCGAAGAGGCATTGACACCATAGCGTGGTCGGACACGTTGCTTCAATTTGCAAGGGGTGAGTACACATTTCTCATTATTGTCCGATTCATAAAATTTGTAACATGGAAAATACAGAATTGAGCGGGTTAGTGAAACAGCGGGGTTACATAAAAGGTAGACTAACAAAATTTAAAACTTTCTTAATTGGGCTGGGCGATACAAGCGAGAGTGACCCAATTTCAGAGGAAAATTTAAGTATTTTAATTGAACGGTTGGAGAAAATAAAGGTTGTATCGCAGGAGTTTGAGGAGGTACAAGCTCGCATTGAATTTCTGGAGGATAATGTTGAGGCGCAAATTGAAACGCGGGAATTATATGAGAGCGAATTTTGTACATTGGTGGGCAAAGCCAACGTAATTCTTAAAAAGGCGAACATGGTTGAAACTGGGAGCAGTTCGGGATGTGAGGGCAGAGTAGTAAGCAATCATTCTGGTCAAGAGAGACGCGAAGTTATACGTGGGTCAGCTGATGAGGTGAAACTGCCTCGAATAGGTTTACCCAAATTTAACGGAGATTTTAACAATTGGCTTGAATTTAGACACCTTCCGATCTCTAATACATGAGAGTGCTAATTTAGGTAATATTCAAAAGTTTCATTACTTGAGGGCGGCTTTAGAAGGGAATGCGACGCAGGTAATTCAGTCGTTGGAGTTTTCTGCGGAAAACTACATAGTTGCGTGGGAAAGTTTGTGTGAGCGATTCAACAACACGCGTTTCTTGGTCAATAATCATTTGAAAAAATTGTTTTCTTTGTCAGCAATAAATACGGAGTCTGCTTTTGAACTTCGTAAAATGGGTGATACGATCACAAAGCATTTGAGGGCGTTACAAATACTGGGTCAACCCACCGTGCACTGGGATACTTTGATAATTTTTAATATGGCGTCAAAATTGGATAGAAAATCACTACGTGAGTGGGAAGAATGGAAAAGCTGGTCAACAAAAGACAGTGTTCCAACTTTGAAGGAATTTAAAGAATTTTTAAGAAATCGGGCAGACTTACTAGATACCGTCCAACCTGCAGGGTTGCGGGATAGCAAGCCACAATACAGAGTGAAATCGTTCGTGTCGTCGCAGAGCGATAATTCGTCATCTTGTGTAATATGTAAAGGAATTCATTTGATTTACAATTGCCCATCATTTGTAAAGTTGAGTGTTAATGACCGGGTAGCGAAAATTAGGGAATTGCATCTGTGCTTCAATTGTCTCAGGGCAAATCACTTCAGTAAAGATTGTAAATCTGGGAATTGCCGACAATGCAAAAGTAAGCACCATACATTACTGCATTTTGAAAAAGTGTTAAATGCAAATGCTTGTCAAACCATTCCAAGAGCAAGAAGTGAGGCAAAAACAAACATCAGTGAGATACCTGCAACTAGGCAACATAGTCTTTCAATGTCTAGTGTCCAGCAAAATGGTATTGTATTAATGTCAACCGCAAGGGTTCAAGGAGCGGATGCGTTCGGTAATACCGTAGAGCTACGGGTGTTACTGGATTCGGCGTCTCAATCTAATTTTATATCAACAGAATGTTGCGAAAATTTAGGTCTTCTCAGGTCAAAAGCCAATCTTCAGGTGACAGGTATCGGGCAGGTGAGTATTAATATCACTGAAAGTTGTCAGGTTGAACTATGATCGTGTTCGGGGGCGTTCAAGACGACGGTTACGTGCTTTGTTTTGCCAAAGATTTGCGAGACTGTGCCGTCTAAGCCAGTCGATGTATCGAATTTAAGTATTCCGCTTAATATTCGATTAGCTGATGTAGAGTTTTTTAAGCCGAACAAAATAGATATACTGTTGGGAGCAGAATTATTCTATCAGCTGTTATGTGTCGGGCAGTATAGAATAGGTGATTTAGTGTTGCAAAAGACAAAGTTAGGATGGATAATTTCGGGGTTGATCAATCAACAAATAGCAGCTTCTGTCTCAACGGTGTGTAACTTGTCAATGAACATGGAACTGCATAAGCAGCTAGCCAAATTTTGGGAAATTGAGGAGGTTCCTATTGCGAAACAAAATTCAAACGAGGAGCAGGCGGCAGAAAGGATCTTTTCGGAAACGGTACGGCGGCTTCCCGAGGGGCGGTTTGTTGTAACTATTCCTCTCAAACAACCAGTCGAAGTGCTAGGCGATTCGTACAACAAGGCGTTGAAAAGATTTTCGGGCTTAGAAAGTAAACTGAGTAGAGATGTAGAGAAAAAGCAAAAGTATACGAACTTTATCAACGAGTATCGGGAGTTAGGCCATATGTCGGTAATAAGTGCAGAAGAATATGGTAAAGGTCTTTATTATCTCCCACATCATGGGGTAGTAAATGAGGCAAGCACTACGACAAAATTGAGAGTAGTGTTTGATGCGTCAAGTTGCACCTCTACCGGGGTGTCCTTTAATAATATTCAATTAGAGGGTCCTACCATACAGGATGAGTTGTTTTCTATCATTGTGAGATTTCGAGAGCATAAATTTGTGGTGTGTGGTGATATTTCGAAAATGTACAGGCAGGTGTTGGTAGAACCAGAGCAGCGTGATCTCCAACTAATTTTATGGCGAGAGAGTGTATCTGAGCCGATTCAGGAGTTTAAACTTAATACGGTCACGTATGGTACGGCGTCAGCCCCTTTTCTAGCGATCCGTTGCCTATATCAGTTGGCTGAGGAATGTCAGGAATCGCTCCCATTAATTGCGCAAGCAATAAGACGCGATTTTTATGTGGATGACTTTATAAGTAGGGGCAACACAATTGAAGAAGTAGTTCAGTTAGGAGTTCAGGTGCGTGACGTTTTAAAACAGGGTTGTTTGGAGTTGACAAAGTGGAAATCAAATAGTGACGAAATTATAAGGGGTCTGGATGCAGAGATATTAAGCAGTAAAAACGAAAGTGTAAATTTAAGCGAGAAGGAAAGTACAAAAATGTTGGGTTTATTCTGGAATAGTCGGTCGGATGTGTTAACATATCAGGTTACCCGTTTCAATAATTCAAAACCGGTGACAAAGAGGTCTATATTATCACAAGTGGCTGCTATATTTGACCCGCTGGGCTTACTTAGTCCTTGTATTGTGGCGGCAAAAATAATTATTCAAGAGTTGTGGGCGTTAAAAGTATCCTGGGATGAAGCGGTCCCTCTGGATTTACACACGAGGTGGGTGAGTCTTCGATCCCAATTAACAGAGTTGAACTCGTTCCAAGTATCACGACGAGTTATTATCGATAAAGTGGTCAAGGTACAGGTTCATGCCTTCTGTGATGCGTCCACAAAGGCGTATGGAGCGTGTGTTTATCTGCGTAGTGAGTCTGAGTCGGGTGGGGTACAGGTTTCCTTGTTGTGTTCAAAGTCAAGAGTGGCGCCGCTGAAATCACTCACGATTCCCAGGTTAGAGTTATGTAGTGCGGTGTTACTTATTAGGTTGGTTGAAAAGGTCATCAGCTCCATCAACACCCCAGTAGGCGAAATACATTTTTGGTCGGATTCTACCGTGGCACTTTGTTGGATTCAGGCATCCCCCCACCAATTACAACCGTTTGTCAGTCACCGCGTTGCTCAGATACAGGCGTTTTCTGGTTCCCATACATGGCATCATGTAGGAACTAAGGAGAATCCCGCTGATGTGCTGTCTCGAGGAGCTTCTCCCAGACAGTTAAGCGAAAACAAACTGTGGTGGCAAGGTCCTTATTGGTTGAGTCAGTCTACGGCGTATTGGCCTCAGCAAAAAATTACTTTAGATAGCGAGCTTCCGGAAATGAGAAAGGTGATCGCAGTGCCAGTAGTTCAGAGTGAATGTAAGTTTCCGTTCGAAAAATTTTCGACGTTAGAAAAATTGCGAAAAACGATAGGATATTGCGAAAGGTTTATGTTCAATGCTAGAAATCGTGAAAATAAAAGGACAGGTACCATAACCATTGACGAGATAACCGCGGGCTTTGATCGTCTTCTTAGAATAGCACAAGATGAAAGTTTTCAACAAGAGATAAAGGCGTTAAGCAACGGTCACAAGATCAAATCATCCAGTTCTGTGTTAAAATTAAATCCATTCCTAGATAGAAACGGTATCTTGCGAGTAGGTGGAAGGTTGTATAACGCTCAACTTTCAATTGATCAAAGGCATCCAATTTTGTTGTGTTCTAAACATGTTTTAACAGGACTGATTGTGCGCCATGAGCACCTGAGGTTGTGGCATTCAGGTGCACATGCAGTGTTAGCCTCAGTAAGGCAAAGATTTTGGCCCATTGGAGGGCGGGTGTTAGCTAGAAAAATAAGTCATGAATGTGTGGTTTGCGCGCGGGCGGCGCCTAAGGTTGAATATCCATTGATGGGTAATTTACCAGAACCACGTGTTGTTCCAGATTTTCCATTCGCAGTGTGTGGGACAGATTATGCAGGCCCTCTACAGGTTAAAGATCGGAAGGGTCGCGGGTGTAAAATTTCAAAATGTTACGTGTGTGTATTTATATGTTTCGCGACGAAAGCGATACATCTCGAGTTGGTGTCAGACCTTACAGCAGATGCATTCATTGCTTGTCTCAGACGGTTTATTTCCCGAAGGGGAAAACCTAAACGAATATATTCGGATAATGGTAGGAATTACGTTGGTGCGCGAAACCAATTATTCGAGTTTTTGAAAAATACTGAAAATTTTATCGTGAACAAATGCGCACAGGATGAAATAAAATGGAGTTTTAATCCTCCTCATAGTCCTCATATGGGTGGGTTATGGGAAGCTGGGGTAAAATCGTTTAAAAAACTTTTATATAAAATTATGGGCAATAATATATTTACGTTTGAAGAAATGTGTACTTCGCTTATTCAAATTGAGGCGATTCTCAACTCTCGACCATTAACCGCTATGTCTAATGATCCCAATGATTTACATGTTCTCACACCGGGGCATTTTTTGGTTGGTCGACCACTGACTTTCCTACCAGATCACGAGTTGGAGGACATCAAGGATTCCCGATTGGGTCGGTTCCAGCTGATCCAGAAGACGTTCCAACATTTGTGGCGGAGGTGGTCACAAGAATACATCTCCGAACTCCAACTGCGAACGAAGTGGAAAGTGGGCTGCATGAGCCTACAAGTCGGGCGATTGGTGGTGCTTAAAGAGGACAACATAGCTCCTTTGCGATGGAAGCTGGGACGAATCGTCGAGTTACATCCTGGGACTGATGGAGTAGTAAGGGTAGTGACGGTGAAAACTTCCACTGGGACGACTAAGCGAGCAGTTGCAAAAATCTGCGCGTTGCCTGTGGAGTGAGGTGTTCCGACGGTTTAAGTGAAGAAATAACTTTGAATGCTTCGTTATTTAATTGTTTCATTTTTGTGTGCTCTATTGTTAATCTTGAATTTTGCTTTATTTGTTAATTTGAATTAGTCTGTAATTTTTTTTATCTTAAGATTGTCAGGCTTTGCCTTCCAAGGCGGGGGGTATGTTTGAATTTATGTGGGGAATTTAAATATGCGCGCCAAAGGGTGCAATCTTGCCAGGGAGAGGCGCGCGGATTAAGGGTGGCTATGAGTTATTGAAGTTTTGACCCAAGGGACGCATGTGGCGTTAGCAAGGGCATGTTTCTCATCAATTAAAATTGTATTCATTTACAAAGGTGTTTTATATACACAGAGGTCTATGCTATAAAGGGCGAAGACATTATAGGTATAGGGTAATTGGCGGAGAAAACAAAATTAAGAATAGGATTGTTATATTTGATTATAGTGGGGATAAGAAACAAAGGAGGGGATTTTTGAAAGTATATAATTAATAAATTCGACATAGTTGAAATGGTAGAAACGTGGGTGGATGGAAAGGAATGAAAGAAGTTAGAAGAGGGAATGCCGAGAGACTACGTGTGAGGATGTCAATGAACAGAAAAGCGAAAGGAGGCATAATTACAAGAGTAAGGAAAGAAATTGAAGAAGAAAGAAAGACGAAACAAGAACTGCAGAGAACGGGAATAACAGAGAGGAATGTGAAACTTGGAACAAAAAAAGTAAAAATAGTCGTAGTACGAGCATACAGTAAAGAGATGAGCAAAACAAAACCAGACTTTAATGCGAGAATTGGGACAAGAGCAGGAACACAAAATAATGGGACAGAAAAAGCGAGAAGAGAAGATTATTAAAAATTATCGAATTTGTAGAAGAGAGAGGGTACTAAATGAGGACGGATGCAGGGAAATTTACCTAAGTGAAACCGAGAGGAAGATTAGGGTTTAATTATGCAATAGCGAACCAATAAAAGTGAGAAACAGAGTGGAATCAAAAGAATGAAAAAAAAATGGCACAAGAAAGAAATAATCCTAAAAACAATTTGGGAAAAAGAAAGCATACAAAAGTATACAAATGCGCTTCAATACGTTGAAAGAGAAGAACGAAAACAAAAAGATACCGAAACAAGAATGACAGAACTCGAAAGAAAAGTGAAAATAGAAGTAGAAGTAGGATGAAGAATGGGAAGATGCAGATGATGGGACAAAGAACGTAAAGAAATGAAACGATTAGTTATAAAGGAAATGGAAAAAAAAACTTGTGAGAAGTAGAAGAAATCAAAGAAGAGAGAAAGAAGAAGAGGAAATTAAATCAATTAACACAGAAGAAGAAGTCCAGAAATACATTAACAAAGAACGAAAGATGAAAAAGAAGGGAGATGTGAAGATAACGATAGAAGAATGAAGATAATACTACTTCAAATAATTACTAGACGGAAAGGAAGAAACGGGAAGAAAACATAAGATAGAAGAAACAAGAGAACGAGATAATAATAGGAATAATGAAGAAAGAAAAATCGGCGGGAGAAGACGAACGACAAAACTAGGCGTAGATGTATGCAATAGAAGAAATGTAAACGACGTCTGCCAAGGCGAGGGATTCCCAAGTCAATAGAGGATCGGTCTAGTTTGCCCGATACACAAAAAAGGTGGATAATTACCGAGGAGTATAGTTCCTTCAAGACTCGAAAAAACTCGTTTTACTTGTCCCGCACGTGCAGATGAAACAGGCCCGTCTTCGATTTTTTTTTTGTTAGAATTTTGATCGAATATGCAGTTTTACACCTACACTTTAAGTTAAGTATCGCCTAAATTAAGACTTAATAAAACAACGTTCAATGGCACTGCATAAATCGAAAGTGTTATTAGTAGAATCGAGCATGTCTTTTACCGAAACCTTAAATTCTGGAGTTCGTCTCTGTCGACCAAATGATGACACGCGACGAAACCAGTGTGGCTACCTTTGAGCAACTTTTTTAGGTACCTCGAAACTCCACCTTCGTACGATATATCTTTCGAGTTAACAATAACTTTGGTGAGCACAGCATCCAAGATCAACGCAATGATACTAGAAGAGAAATTGAGGGAAGAACTAGAGGAGAAAGAAGTGTTACCATATGGACAAGCGGGCTTCAGAAAAGGGAGAAGCACCATCGACAACGTGTACATCTAAAAACATCTAATAGACGAAGAACTCTTTAAGAAAGGGAAGAAGAAGATGTACGCTTTGTTTGTAGATCTGAAAGCGGCCTTTAACAGTGTAAATAGAGATAGATTATGGAAGCATCTGAGTGAGAAAGGAATTGCAAAAAACAAAAATTTCAATTTTTCGGAAAAGAGGCAGAAGAAAGATGAATGGAAGTGGAAGGAAAAAGAGATCAAAAAGTAAAATAATTTAAATACTTCGGCCACACCTTTAACGAAAGCAATAACGAGAAAAAAACCTATAAAGGAGATGGAAAGAAAAGCAAGAGTGTTGGGAAGAGATAAAGAATGAGAAGGCGGAAAGGGCAGGAAAAGAGAGAAGAAAATACTATGGGAAAAGCGGGTACAAAGCGGAGGAAATAGAGAGGCGAAGAAATAATGGAACAAATGTATTGACAGAGGTAGGTCAAAAAGGACCAAAATGTAAGATAAAATGGTCAAGGTATAATGAACGTATAGTTCACTAATTACATAAGACCTGCCGGCATACTTGTAAAAGGAAGAGCGAAAAGAAGGATAAGAGAGCAAGGTTTCGAGAAGAAAGGGAAAACAACTACTGGAAAGAGATGGAGATGAGAGAGTGTACAGATTGTGCAGAGAAGGAGCAGAAACGATAGAACACATGATGAAAGAATGTGATGAGATGAGTGTGGAGGAGAAAGACTGAAAAGTGCTGCTAGGAGAAGAAAGGAAGAGACTAAGCTGGATGAAAGGAGTATTAAACAGAAGAAAGAACAGAAGAAACAGAAATAAATTAAAATTAATTTAGCCATTGTAATTGTTTTTTCTTATTTTCCTAATAAACAATACATTAATTTGGCTTTGTTGCTAGTCCAGTAAAAATTTCTGAAATTAATACCGGAAAGGCTTAGAATTTGATTAAGTATGAAATAAAAGTATTGCAACTACCTACCTGCATCACGCTAATTACAAGGCAATGCATGCATCTTATAACTTTCGTAATGTGATATAACATAATTTGCAAGCAAAAGTTTTCTGGATAAATATATTGTTTTTATTTCATTATATTTAATAAGAACAAAGCATACTTCATGAGAGAGCTCCTTGCTAACATTATGTTCACATCAAGGTAATAGAAAATTCGATACATCGCAGGAAACATTTTCGGAATACCAAAGCAGGAAAGGCAGTTTTCTTATCAATTCCATTGTAATGAGAAAAATTCTCATGTCGTTATTTCTATAATTAGGTTAGTTTTTTTGTAAGGTTAAAATTCCAGTTTGTCATTAATTTGAAAGTAAATTCAAAGAATTTTATTTTGTTATTGCCGTTAATTGAGTTACAATAATTAAGAAAACATGTGTATTCTGATTCGAGAAAAATACCTATCGATTCACATAAAAAAATCTTTTCACAGAAAATAAAAATAAGTAATGGAAAAGGTTTAATTTATACAATTTTTTTAACGTTTCGGTATAACTTATTCTTTATAGCATTACTCAACAACAATGCACCCAATATTCGATCTTCATTGTGCACCGCACCGCAGAGGCAACCTTGTCTAGCAAAGAGCAATTTGTATGGTGGTCGACACTAAATCGTGGGATGGATGTTTGTTAAAGTCTTGGGGGAGCATTGTCACTCTTCAGGAAGGTTGGGAGTCCAGATATTCTTGAGGGAACGTTGTAGAAGTTTTGACATAGCATTGAAAAAATATGTACAAAATTCCAGGGAGGTGTTGAGAAAATATTATTGACAACGTTAATGAAATCTTCAAACTCAAATTTGTATGTAAATTTTAAAACCACCTTTCTTTTGGAATTACGTTTTAAATGAATAGTTTTTGAGGACCAAAAGGTACTGAACTTGTATTACTATAAACTTTGAAAATGTCTCCAAAAGAGTTTGTAATTTAGCACGACAATTTTGAAAAAAGTTAATATTCCTGTTAGACAATCTCGCACTGAGTGAATCAGTGTCACAATCTGAAAAGTTTTCTTCCGATTCTGAATCTGATTCTCCTAATAGGAAGTATATCGTCAACGTCGTAAGTACCCATAAGTTTGGTACAATCTTGACTAATAAGTGTCTCACACTGTCTAATGCAGTTGGTTCAAAAGTCAGCTGTACACAACTACAAATCTTCTTTCCAAATTTACCAACCTTATCTTTAGATGATGACTGCGAATTCATGTGTTTATCATAATGAGACTTAAGCCTCGCCCATGCCATTATATAAAGTAACGTTTCCCATAGACAGAAGAATTTGTACAGCGTACTTGAGACAGGGACCTACTATGCTAGTCGTTTCATTCACACGCGTCCCTACTCTCTTTATCCCCACCACCAAAGTGTTTCACTTTGATTTCCGTTTTAAAACCTACAATTGACTTGTCCAAGGATTTTTTAAGATTAACAATTAACAGTTAACGGAAGTAAGAATTTTGAACGGAACTTCATCAACACTATCCATAGAAGTTTTCAAGATGAAAGTTTGAAAATAAGTTCGTATAAAGGATTGTGGAAGATTTTAATTTGGAGGTTCGGAAAATATGCATAAATTATTTTAAAATTCTAGGGAAAAGCTTTTAAAAAGAAACTGGGTTTCTAAAATTCGAAAGCCAAATCCACATATTATTTTCATTCCACATCACAAGTAATTTTTAATAGCTGAAGATGGGAGAAACATGTTCCTATTGTAATTTACGTTTATTAAAGTTTGTGGAGTTTGATTTGAATATATTTAAATTTTAATTTACTCCACTTTGACTCATCAACATTCTTCCCATTTACAAATAATTTATTTAAATCTCTCGGAATTTTGAAATGCAACTTTTCAGAGAAAGCTTGTGCATCGGAAATTGTGGGTGATAGATTTGGATTTAGAAGATCCACATAGATAGAAACCGTTTTTTGAAATTTCTTGAGATTCATATTTTTGAGGCCCTACTATTTCCAAAAAAATCATCCATTCTCTTAGGATTTTGTGATCTGACATTTTACGTGTTTTCAAATTCAAAAAGCCACATAGACAGTATGGGTATAATAGAATAAAATTTAGTAAGTGGGAAGCAGAGAAAATATAGTAAAGCCACGCATTACACATTTATGCGAGAGGAATGCAAAGAACTCAAAAGTCAAAAATGGAATCGAATTACAGACAGATCTGAATCAAAATAAACTATTAATAGAAAAAGAGATAACAGGGTTTTCTTCTAAAAAAGCTTAGAGGAAACGCGAAAGCAGGGAAACAAAACAGTAAAGAAAAATGTTAAATTGAAGTCCAAGAGCTCAAATAGTTTAAACATATTTATTAATTACTCAAGTGAGTAAACATGCATAAAAAAGAAACACGATTTGCCGCTGGCAAGGTAGCGCCTAATGATAAAAATAGATATTTACATTGGTGGATGCGTAAGTGAATTTTTTTTAGGGCGACTCCCTCAGAAAGAAAAAAATTGCGGCCCCCTCTAAGCATCAGTATCTGCTTCTATTTGGATTATGTACTTTTATTGTATTTTTAATAGTTCATTTGGAATCTAATTTAACAAAGATAATAATATAGAACTATAATAATCGACTGTGACCCCCCCTGAACAGGCTATGCGACCCCATAGTGGGTCGCGACCCACAGGTTGAAAAACACTGCTGGAGACACTTCCAAATTCAGATAAACCCACTATTGTGAATCAAACTTCCTTACACACTGTCGCTAGATTATCGAAACTTCATGTTTTTATTTTCGACTCAAAATTTGGCTGTCCCAGCATTTTCTTTTCGCGGTGGTATATTAATTTAGTATAGGTACCAAATTAATACAATTCGATAATAATGTCATCGAACCCTTCTTTGTAGAACTATATTATGTTGTATATTTGTTGTAACCCACTTTTCATTTGCGTCCGTTTTTTTTTAATACACTGTACATTAAATTACAACAACCAGCATTGCTGTTCGTATGCCCCATCCATTGATCTAAATTCTCTCTAATTACTGAACTAATTATCTTAATAAAATTGACTTAAGTAGGTGGGAATCATATTTATCTGTTGCGTGTAGTTTCAAAGAGGATGCAGGCGTCTAAAGTCATGATAACGTCTGAGAAAAATCGATATCCGCTGTTACGTCATTTCCGCTGTTCACCTCTTCAACTGTTGCTCGACAGGTATATCCAGAAGGCCATGGTCGGATTCGGATCAGTGGCGGCACATGCAAAAATCGGAAAATGGATACCGCTGAGAAATGTTTGTTGGCTGGTCGCTATTCATAAATTTATGAGTGCGTTAACACCCGTTACATCGGCTGGGCTTTTTTTCATCTTATACGTATTTCACGGTCGGGTTTCATGGCTGCGCGGCGGTTATTTTGCACATTTTAAAAGTCAGTATCTTTTTCAGAACTACACCCAAATAATAGCCTTTAAATGATGTGTTAGGTAACTAAATGTGTAAAGAAGATCATAAAATCTTCCCACATTAATAATGTTGCGATAAAGTTTTTTTTCTAATTTGCTGTTGTAACAAAGCTGTTAACGCATTTATTTTCAGTGCGTTAATAAGCCATTAACCAAATCCTATTTTTTTTCTGTTGGTAACACACTGAAGCCTACAATGAACGAAATGTGGAAATGTCAGTGTGATTTTGAGGTTACGGTTCCCTGTCAAATCATGTCAAATATACGTCAGGTACAGAAAAATCAAAATTTAACAAAATTCCATAAATTACCAAAATTGATTTAATTTGTAAAAAAGTGTATTTAATACGCAAATTAGAAAGAATAACATGAAAAACTCGTTTTAAAAAACTTAAGAGCACTCGTTCCTATGGCAATCGTGCTGTGTAACTATAGTGTTTCAATATACATACTATTACTGCCGATAAATATGCAACGTTTTAATGTGTTTTTTAAATTTATAACATTGATATACGTTATGTCAAGCAAATGTTTGAATAAATAAAACTGTTGGCAAAACTAAACGAAATGTAGATAAGTCAGAAAGTTAATTTGTTGGTTCATTTTTATAAAAATACACAGTAATATTACACAGGAACACGAAGCTATTTACTTAGAAATTTTACTGTTTGGAAATTCTCTTTACGTGCTAATTGTTACTTTTTAGATATCTATTGTATTGTAATCATGTACTGGCATTGCTATACAGGTACGTCAAGATAATTTGGATGTTTTTAAAGCGGTCATAATTTCGCGGTGAACTTTATTTCTGTGATATTAAAAATTCTAAAAAAAATATTATCATTATCTCTTGTTTATATTGAAATTGTTTCGTTGCGGTTTTTCACTACAACATAAATACCGTATAGATTGAAAATCACATATTACAAAGTAAACAGTACAATTGTGTTTATTTTGATATATCAGTACAATCAGAGCGTAAAAAATACTGGATGGAAATAACTATGTTAATTTTTTGTGTAGGAGTAACTTAGACCGGGGAAGCCCCTAGGAAGGAGTTGTTCATCCTCGGCTATGCTTGAACCGATCGGGCGGACTCGGGACATGCGCGTCCCGGTCCAGGAGAGAATACGCTAGACCTCTGTCCAGGACAGTCGTTGTTTTGTATTGTTAATAAATCACTAATAAATATTGTCTTACTACATTTGTTTCATTAGTAACAAGTTTACATTGTAAAGGAACATTTTCATTTAAATGTCAAAGTATGGCACTCAAAAATAAATAGTTACTTCTAGATGTTGTCGTCAGGTCAAAACTGATATTTCATTTATACAAATTGAACAGTCTCAAGTTATCTACAATGTCGCTTTTGCACCCAAAATACACTCAACTACCTTGCTAAAAAATCAAACAACGGATTGTATACCCCACTGCACGTGGTCTAGTCCAGCTGTCGTTTACAACAACATTGCAAATTTATTCCTATTAAGCGATACAATAACTTCGACGGTAACAACATTAGAGCGGGTTTTGGTCTATTGAGAAAGACAGAAACATAAATCGATGTGCTATTATTGGAAGTGTCGATCACACAATTTCGCCTCTACATTGTTACACACATAGCCACACTACTGGATAGACCCGCATTTGATTTTGTACTTCTTAGTTCTAATAATTGCTCCTGTGTGGGAAGAACTTGCTTAAAATCCGCATGCGAATTGTCACTAAATAACGATATAATAATCCTCCGGACAATTGCGTGGTCGGCTGTTGGTGAACGTCTACATCGTAAAGTGCTTAAGTTGTCAAGACAGTTTTGATGTTCCCCGTCTTAAGTTGCTGCAACTGCAATTCAGTCGGAGTTAAAGACCTGGAACTAAGTACACGAGTACATAAAAGCTGCTCGGGAATTATTTTTGTTTGCATTGGGTTTGTGCAGGAAAATGAAGTTATGTAAATACCGAATTTTAGAGAAAGTGCGAAAATTAACACCCACATCTTTTAGTAACTGTAAAATTTGCCAAGATACTAAAAACCTACACTTATTTTATCGGGATTATTTAGAAGGCTTGGGTAACGTCTTTAAGCATACCTACCATAAATATTATGTACATGTAAGACCATATTTTCCTTGTTATTCAAAAATAAGTATGTAGGTATGTATGTATTTACAAAAAGCAGTCATATAAATTAGTTCAATTAGTTCTTATTTGTAAGTTTAAGTTTTACACAGTTTACTGTCACTTTTAAGTTTTCAAGTCATTCAGTAGGTTTTTGAAAAGTTCATTCTATCTTTTCACAAGTTATTATTGTATAAAGCAGATTTCACTAGTTTCTAGCATCCACGGGCTTTACAACAGATACGTCATTAAAAGTAAATAGAGTAGATACATCTCTTTTCTTTCTATCATTTATAATTTTAAATGCAATCAGAACCGCGTTATTCTTAGGCAAACTGATTTTTTGCTATCATGACAATGTAAGCTGTAATTATTCAAATAAGCTGATCGATATGTCCAACATTAACGTCATACATTCGAAAGAGAAAAGAGCTAATCACAAAAGCGAGGGTTAATTTTTCGCCTGAAAAGTAGGAAAATACGGCATCCATTTGTTCGAGTTGAATACCAGTTGGAGCTTCAAACCCTTCAATTTAGAAACCCATTACGTGATGTTAGCGCCGTCTACCTACGCCTATGGAATGAAAAAGCCATTCACTCTGGAGCAGATCAGACTACACCTGTTCTTGGTCGACTAGTTTTTTTGCTTTTATGATGGGAAAGTTCATTCAATCTCGGCGATCTAACGTTATACTTAAGCGAACGCACCTTTTTATATTTTTCTTCTTTTGGAACACTGTAAGACCGAAATGTCGAAATCAGGCGACTTCCAGTCGTAAATGCGAAGCGTTTGTGTAATCGAACCAGAAGAGAGCAATGATTTTTAGATGAAGATTTATTTTATAAAGCAGCTTTTAACCAGTTTTAGCGATCCGCGGGTTTTAAAATAGATACGTCATCAACCAAAAAATAAGCCGCCGGATGTGGATGCTTTAATTTTTAATTAAACGACTATTAATTTACGTAACTTTTTATAATCTAAATAATAATGGAAAATACGCTTGAAGAACTTCCAGCGTCGAACTGGTTTCGTTTAAAGGGGTTTAACGGGTTTAACTTTCAACAAATTAATTTCATTCATCGTGCTACAAAACTGATATCGTTGGTGTGTAAGAATGAGGATTTAATTTTAGGGTTTAAGATGGCTTCAAAATTTTTATTATATAATGTCAGTGGAATTGAAAGAAATGTTGCAGAACAGAACTGAGTCTACGCACCGATAACAGTGGTTTTTGCGGGGGAAAAATAGTATACGACACGCAACAGAAAGTTATTCGGCTTCGACTCGGCCTTTATATCACATACGCCAGCAAATACAACTTTCTGGCCTTCTCTTATAAAGTTACATCCAATATTACCCACTAAATAAAGACTTTAACTTTACAGTTTTTGTAGAATTTTTGTTTGGTGTCCTAACATACCCTGAAAAGAACCTTTGATTCTAGAGGGTAAACCATAGTTTTTTGCAAATATCTCAGTAATGATTATCAATTTTCCGACCAAAATAGTTCAATAAATTCTACATAAAAAGGTTACTAGACTTTTTCCTAAAATTTCTTGTTTTTGAGTAAACGCTACAGTAAAAGTGAAATATTTGCAATATATTGTTTTAAATACGTAGAAAATATATAATAAAATACGTACAGATTGAGGGCTTCATATCAGAGGGGCGTATGAACCAAATCATAACATTTTACAGGAGACACGAAAAACGTATACCAACAAATAATTTCAATAATTGAACAGGAGATCAAGTGTGCGACGAAAACAACCCTATCGGAAAAGAATTTACGCATTTATATGGAAATTTTTGGACAAATTGTTTAAACCAAAACGTATTTAGAATCCATTGCCAGGTATAATTTGCACTACCATTCCATTTTTCTACATTTTTTTTTTCAAAAGCATTTAAATACTTTTTTTCATTACTAGCTTCAGAGCTCGATTTCATGTTCGGTCATAACTTAAGTTCTCGCCCGGACTTAAGTCCCGGGCTGAAGTCTGCGTTTTGAGTCGGTCCTAAGTCCGGACTTAAGTCGGAATTTCAAGTTACAAAAATAACCGGTCATAGCAAATACCTAGCAACTGGCACGCTATTGGTGCGTTGTGCGTCTGTCAAGTGAGAGCTGTCATTTGAAATTTCAAGTTACGATCTAATTTTGTTTTCGGTGCAAAAATGTCACAACAATCGTAAGTACATACATTAAAATCATTTATTTGTTAATAAAAAAACCTCATTATCAACAACATACTTAAATAAGGTTATGGTGTTCACATTTTAGGGCTACAAAAAGATCAAGGAATTTTAGCGATTCCGAAATCACCGTTCTTGTGCAAGAAGTGGATAAGAGGAGGAATGTTCTATTTGGGCCCTTAAAAGGGCCCAACATGACACAACACCATCGGGACATTGCGTGGTCCCAAACACTGGAGGCGGTCAATGCCGTTGCCCTCACTAGAAGGAGTGTCGCCGAAATAAAAAAGAAATTTAAAAACATGAAAAGCGAACTCAAAAAAAAGGCCAACGATGTTGTGAAAGAAGGGCGAAAAACCGGTGGAGGTGACAATGCCGCTAACATTCCCTTCACGAACACACAAAATAAACTTTTACAGTTTATTGGAAAGGAGAGCGTCGAAGGGATTGTTGGTGGTATTGACACCTTCCGCAAAGGTCAGTACTAATAATTTAAACAAACTCTCGCTCATTTATATCGTCTTTAGTGATTAAACGACCTTCAACATCATCCGTCGCCCCCGTCCATCAATATCCGGACACAGATAATGGTAATAAGATTTTTAAACTTACTTCACACAGGCTCTCTAAAACTTGTTGTTTTTAGAGGTTAACCAACAGGCAACAGCATCGACCGCCGCCACACACCATCATCTGAACCCCAGTGGTAATAAGAATATTAACCTCATTTCAAACAAGCCTCGGCCCTTTAAAAACTTATTGTTTTTAGAAATTAACCAGCAGGCAACAACATCCGCCGCCGTCCATCATCATCTGGACACCATGATGTATAACATCACTAATGGTAAGTTATTTTTGTACCAAACTTCATACAGGCATTTTAACACATTATTTTGTGTATGTTGTAGAACCAAAAGCACTTGCTACAAGTGATGAAGATGGGGTACATGAAGATGGTAAGATCATTTGTTTCATTTTAGGTGATTTTAGGTGTCTCGCTGGAAATCTAGCGGGGAAGGGTCCTGTGCTTTTACATTGGAATAATGTTGCAATCTCCACCTTAAAAATGTTTTTTGAAGAAAAAATTTCCAGAAAATTCTCTTAATTTACATTAATTACATTTTCTGATAAGAAACCTTTTATTTAAAAAATAATAAAAATTTAATTCCAGACATCCTCCAAATTGTCCCATTACCTTCTCCTCCTCTTGTAACTGAGGTTATTACAGAAAGTAAGTAGAAACTCAATGTCGATAAATAAACAATTTGTTACTGCAAATAGTTCTGAAATTTTATGTGAGATACTTTTTTTTATAAGAGTACAGAAATATTGAATAATAAATAAAACATTAATGGGCAGTAGTTGCACCGCACAAAATTGAACTTTAAGTAGAAATTAACATAATAGCAACTATTTTTGCAACAATAGTATCTATGCAGTTATTTATCAGTTAAAGTTAATTGATGTTGGT
Source organism: Diaperis boleti (assembly GCA_963583935.1). Taxonomy (NCBI): domain Eukaryota; kingdom Metazoa; phylum Arthropoda; class Insecta; order Coleoptera; family Tenebrionidae; genus Diaperis; species Diaperis boleti. The sequence continues at coordinate 54,093,286 of OY757244.1, forward strand.
GAAACCGGCCCTTAGACAATTTATTTCCATAATATAATATATTTCATGTGTAGCTACATTTCATAATTTGTGTATATTTGACATTGTTAAAATAATGCTTGTTTATGTTAAAGTTCCAACTCCACTACCCAAAACAAGCTCCCACCCTTCCATCCCCAAAAAGCGGAGGCTAAATACAAAAACCCAAGCCTTAACTGAAATTAAACGCAACATTGATCAAGGCAATGAAACTAATAAATTGCTGCAAAAATTAATTTTAGAAGTGCAAGGGCTCAAAAATGTACATTTAGAGATTCTAAATATAAAAAAAAAGAAAATTAGAGTTATTGGAACAATCCATTGAACTAAAGAAAAAAAAGCTAGGATAATCTTTATTAATACATACATATCAGATAATTATATTTTGTTGTATTTTGTTTCTTTTGTCATGTCATGTTTCTCATGTCAGTTCATAGACGGAGCCACCCCCATAATATGCCGATGAATTATGGGTTGCCTGCTCCATTTATCCCTAATGTGTACGGGACGTGTACCACTGCTGCCATCTACTTCCTTCTTAAAAAAAACGGAGTATAGTAGATAATGAAAACAATATTGACAATGTTGGCATGATTACTGCCATACTTGATGTTTTGACTTTACATTTGCTGTCATTATTAATGATAGGTGACAGCTCAAGAATGTAGAACTGGGGAGTTGGAATTTCTTGCAAAATGTTAAATTTGCCAGCTGAACCACACTAGCAACATCGCAATAAAAATAGAAATGACAGGTATTGATTTAATTTCATATGCTACTTGCTTTTCATGGATATCTTAGTTAAATTCGTTCTAATAATTTGAAGAAAAGTTAAACAAATGTGCTAGTAGTGAAAAAAATAGTATATAAACTACGGTTGATAAGCCTTTTCTTAGCCTCGCATTATTATTGCCCAAGATGCGAAGCTCGGCTAAGAAAAATTGCTTCTTAACTTTGGTGTATAATTACTATTATAGTTCGACACTGTCAGAATTTTCAAATTTTTGCTTGTGTAAACACTCTCCTGTCAGGCAATAAGAAAATGTCAGATAAACGTCACACAATTTTTATGGATTTTAAGCAATTTAAAGACTTGCCGCGGTGGTGTCGAACTATAAAACGTTGTATTACACTCGTTCCTGTGTAAATTTAGGTGATTTCGGGCACTCGGGCTTAAAAAAGCACTCGTTTCACTCGTGCTTTATTAAGCCCTAGTGCCCGAAAGCACCCAATTTACACAGGAACTCGTATAATAAATAATTATTATCCACAATCACTATATTATAAGATCATAATAATTATTGAACTCCTTGGCGCCCTTTAATGTGGTCTATAAAACTTTAGTGTTTTATAGTCATAAAACATGCCATAAAACACTCACAATGATACACAATTTATTTATTTGTTAAGATTTACATCAATTTATTCACGCTATTAGACAATAGTTGATACCCACAGATTGGCTTGTACATTTATTCTATCTGTATATCCTAAAAAAAATCTGCCCTCGGAAACGATAGAAGCTGGGCGTAGTTTGTTGGACATTTTCAATTTTTAAGTACGTAAACTCATTACATCTACAAGCGCCAGCTACACCTATTATAAGTCCCACCTTAGGAAGAAACTCTAAATTTGAATGCAAACAAACACAAATCACAACTATTACCTTCATCATCCAATATTTTTCATCTGGAGCCTCCTTCAAAAATTGCTTGATGTGTATGTTTTCAAGAATTTTGGCCTTCTTACGTCTGTAGATACGAGACTTGTTTTTCAAAAAGGCGATCAACTTGCTGTAATATTTCTGTGCATGTTTAATGTCGCCTTCAACTTTAACAACAATATTTTGTCCATAGTGATGATGCCACAATTTTTTTTTTACATTGTAGAAATAGCTAGGAGTACCTCTTCGTTTATTGCTCCTTTTACACCACTTTTTTCTTTCCAATTATTGAACTCGGCAAATACTTTTTCGTAGGCGTTCTTTGACTTCCACGGCAATAAATGTAGAGTTGCTTTCTGTGCTTCTTCAAGTATTTGTTGAGGAATAAAGTCGTTTTCACAAATCTCTTCCATCTTTTCCACTTTTCAAATAGTAAAAGGAATAGTAAAATGCGTCCATAAACAATCGCAATTAAATAGCAACCATTCAACACGTCCCGAGATTTTTAAAATTCATTTCAATAATTTTTGACGTTACAGCGGCTGTCAGAGCGAAATGCCAAATTATTTTTTGATGAAATCTGAATCTAAATGACTGTGATTGTGGATAAAACGTTGTATTGCATTCGTGTTTTAGACAGCGTTTTACCCACTCAAGAAAATTAAACGCTCGAGCTTCGCTCTCGCGTTCAAACATTCTTGCGTGGATAAAACGCTGTCTAAAACGCTTATACAATAAATAATTATTAGTAAATAAACTTTAATGCAATAATTATTGAAATGATTTCTTGGTATACTTTTTCGTGTCTCCTGAAAATTTTTATGATTTGGTTCATACCCCGCTCATGAAATGAAAATTATTAGGTACATTCTCTTGATCTATTTCGAAGTTTTGGTCTTTTCTGTCTTTATTTACTGGGCTAATAACGATCGAAAAAGACCTGGCTTCTATAGTAACAATTTTGGATGTTGTTAAAACAATACATTTTAGTAAGTTGATATCGGGTGCATAAATAAAAATCTGGTGAAGATTGCCATGAAACAAAAGCGATTCACATTCGGCACGTCGTAGTAATGTCAATGTTAAAGTGTCAAAAATTGACGTTTGAGTTTTTAATTATTGAAAAATGCCTTTTACACTTGAATAAAAAACATTCATTATTGAAAGTTATTTGCGGAACGGGCGAAGAATAAATGGAGAATGTTCTTATTCCACTCATGACTGTTTAGAAGAATTTCAAACCCAGTTCAATGTTTGTAATTTTTACCAAAGCAATCTGGATCAAATTTTGATTTAGACCCCCTATCGAAATAAATACATACCGGGTATTTAAGTATTTAAGTACATGAGGGTCTGAATGTAAAACCCGCCATCTCCAATTTTGTAAAATTTGGAGTTGTCTGCGTTATTACACATTAGATTCTATAACTGTTTTAATTTTATATTGTTGGAAATCTACGTTAGGTACGTTTGGATAAAACTATTATAGAAGCTAATGATGTACCAAAATATTACGAGATATTTAGAAAAACAGATTTTTGACACCTTGAATCCTTGTCTTTGAATAACTTTTTCATCCCAAACTCTTTCGCTTGGGATTTTTCAAGGAAAAATAACTCCCAAAAAATTAGTCCACTGCGTTACTAGTCTTTTCTGCTACTTGTCTTACAGTAAAAATCCATTAATTTGTCGATCTTCCCGGTTTAAATTCTGCTAGGGTATGCTTAAATTTTGTTCTCAATCTTTCTTGGGTTATATTTCGGCATTTTTCACTATTTCACCTGATTTAACCATAGTAGAGTGCCGGTCTCGCTTAAATGTGTCACCCTGTGGGCCTTTCAATTCACAAAGCTAAAATTTTCAGGAATGAAAGCTAATGCCCTAAGTACATTACATATGAATTCGTCAAGAAATCGTCCTTTGCAAAAAAAAGTTATTAAAAATTTTAGAGTTTTCGATATAGTGAGTTACTTGATACATGGTTTGATTTTTCTGATATTTTTTCAAAAACATTCTCTGTAGCCCTTTGGCCAAAAATAAATGAACAGTTTTTGCAAAAGCATTGAGTTTCCCATCTTGTAGCAACTTTAAACTCTTTTTTCTCGACTTTACGTCCGATGAAAAGTAATTACTTTAAGCCATTTTTGCCGTTTCTCACCCGTTATCTCCAAATCTAAGCCCTAAATCAAAAAAATGTTGTCTTGTAAAACTATTACCCCATTTATGGTGATTCCTACAGTACCACTTTCATATTTTTGTCGTAAATAATAAACTAGAAACAATTATAAATGTAGAATGATGTAAAATTTGGAAGTATGGAGACCGCGCGGTAAAGCTCAGAACCGCTCTCTCTCCCCAGTACGTCCTTCGCCCATCGTGATTTCATCAGGCAGGTTTTTAAAAATATGCGAAATTATTCTTACGTGTTCATTCTGTTTAATATTTTTGGTAATTTTGTGGTTGCCAATACACAATTGCAGATCTCAAAGTAATACTTCTTTTTTTCAGTAGGAATTAAAAAAAAAACAATCACAATTTTTTTATTAAAGAATAAAACAAAATCAAACATATAAGAACAAAAATTACTCGCTATCAATATAGCATTTTCTTCTTCAATAATGGTTGTTGATGTCTGTGGACCTATGGACAAAAGCCTATACAAGTTTTTTTTGTACAACTACATCATTTAACTTTGCACTAAAAAAAAAAAAAATGGTTATGTAATAGTTGAAATGAACAATTAAGTCTATGCTTACCTTTTTACACTTACATGCGTCATTAATTATGATGCTACCTCTGGAAACGGGTGTATAAAGTTTGAAAAACTGGAACTATCTTAGAGTTTATGGTTTTCCATTCATAATCCGAATAACTATATTATTATACATATTATATAGAATAATTATTAAATATTTTCGTCAAATTTAACTCCCAAATCATTTGAGAGTTCTTGGCACACTACATAAGTCTTTATCAACAGTCTTTACATGATGGATGGAAAACCCTTAACTCTAAGGTACTTCCAATTTATCAAACTTTACACCCGTTTCTAGAGGTAACATTATTCCCAACAACATGTAAGTGTAAAAAAGATAAGCATAGATGTAATTGTTCAATTAAATATTACATAAACAAATTTTCTATATTGCAAATCTAAATGGTGTAGTTGTACAAAAATAACATTACATGTATAGGCTCTTGTCCAAACACAACAACAACCATTATTGAAGAAAAAGATGATATTGATAGAAAGTAATTTTTGTTTTTATTTTGTTTGATTTGTTTTGTCTTAATTAAAAATTGTCATTGTTTTGTTAATTCCTATTGAAAAAAAGCAGTGTTATTTTGAGAGCTGTATCGAAATTATTCAACCAAAAAAGGTTAATAACTTTGATATATGATGTACTTATTCCTTCCAAAGTTTTCAATGACTATAAAGAAAAACGCATCTAAGAATTGTTCTTTTCCAATATTTAAATTCCATGTTTGGCATCCACAAAATTATCAAAAATATTATACAAAATAAACACGTAAGAATAATTTCGATATTTTTAAAAACCTGCCGCATGCAATAATTCGATTGGCGAAGGACGCAGTGGGGAGAGAGAGGGTGATCGGGGTTCGCGCAAATTTTACATCATTCTACATTTATAATTGTTTCTAGTTTATTATTTACGACAAAAATATGAAAGTGGTACTGTAGGAATCACAATAAATGGGGTAATAGTTTTACAAGACAACATTTTTTTGATTTAGGGCTTAGATGGTGAGAAACGGCAAAAATGGCATAAAGTAATTACTTTTCATCGGACGTAAAGTCGAGAAAAACGAGTTTATAGTTGCTACAAGATGGGAAACTCAATGCTTTTGCAAAAACTGTTCATTTATTTTTGGCCAAAGGGCTACAGAGAATGTTTTGAAAAAATCATCATAAATCAAAATGGGAGCCCAGAACTCTTTGTGAATTATTTAAGGTTGGTTTTGGTATCTAAGGGTCTATCCTTGTCTATCCTATGGAAAGAAGTATAGATGCAGTCATTTTTCTCGGATGGCGTTCGCCGCCAAATTACATGTTTCGATCTCGGCCGTTCAGTGCCGCGGAGCCTTTATGGACAAATAAATGCAGGCTGGAGTTCTTTCTACCTCAAAAATATGCCGATACTATTGGTCATACAGACGGAATAATATTGTTATTTTTCATGTCAAAAGTTTTATTCTGCATCACTAACTTTAAATATCTACGTTGTTAAATCTAGTGATATCTGAAGGAATGGATGCCGAAATATAATTTAACAATCCACAAAACTTACCTGAAGTTCGTTTGTAATAATATGTGGCATCCATTTTGAAGATATCACCATCCCAGTGTCCATGCAAATAACTTTTTTAGCGCGATGTTGACAGGAACGAGATACATAGAGAGAGGGGGACATTTTCTTTTTAAAACTTGTGACTTGTTATAGTAGTCCAAGATCATTGACGTACAAGGTTAAATCTTTTGATATCTTCGGAATGGATGCCTCATTAATTACATGGACCGATTTTTCGGCTCGACCGATTTTTATGTTTTTTTTTTTTTGTATATTTGGCAGGTATGAGAATAAGTGGTAAAATATTTTTCATGGATATGGGGGCCCAGGGGGGGCCCTGGGGTTGGACCGATTTGTCGGCTCGAAGGATTTTTATGATTTTTTTTTGTATACATATTTGGTAGGTATGAGAATAGGTCGTAAAGTATTAAAAAAAAAAACATGGCTGGATCGATGGCGGGGCCCCTGTGTTATTGATTCTTAGGCGGTACAAAGTTCGCTGGGTCAGCTAGTATTCAATAAAATTTGAATAGCTTAAAATTCGCAAATATCTGTACTTTGGAGTTTGACTGAAAATTTGAAAATTAAGATTTTCAAAATTTCAGCGAACCAAATTGTTGATTTTCGCGTTTGAAATGTTATTTCTGAATGCGGAAATTCAAAATTCGATTCAAAATTTATAATTTCACGAATTAAGATTGCAACGACTTTATCATTCCTTACTTTATGCACCAATAAAAATGCGTAATCTTCTTAGTTACGATGTATTTCAACGCTTATTGCAGTAACTATGGCCACTTCGAATATACTAATCTTTGTATAATCGGATTATACAAATCTTTATATATTCGCCTAAAATTGTGACCACATTCTGGGCTGCTATGAATGAAAAAATTTACTTTAAATTAATGTTATAGTCTATCTGTGTATCACTAAACAATCAAAAACCCTCGAAACTCGACGTCTTGCCTGGAGAAACACGTCTCGTATAATCGGGAATTTTTATTGTCTTGTATAATATATGATTCCTTGCAAATTCAGAAATTCAAAGTTTCACCAATTCAATATTTGCACATTGAGGATTACTCGTGTGTCACTTCACTAAAAATAAAAAGTGAGATATATATGTCGGTGATTCGGCTATGCAGTGCGGAAAAACAAGAACGAATTCAAGAAAAAGGAAAGACGAAGCACTAAAACAAGAAAAGTGTTAAAAAACTTTTCAAGCATCACAATTAAAATAATCTAACTTTAAACTTGAGACAAACTAAAACATTTGTGGAAAAAAAATGGCAGATGTTATTTTATGCTTTATAAAAAAATGTGTTGTAGGAACGTTCAACAACACGACAGACGATGTGAAATGTTTAAACGGAATTTCAGAGAGTAATTTAAATGTTATTCTTGAATAAATTATGCTCATCAAACAAATATGAATAGTGAATATAAAAACTGACATAATTAATGCAAGTTTATATCTAACAGTTGATATATAACTGACAGGAAAGACAATAATTTAAAATATTTATGTTGTTTTACGACTGTGTATGATTAGTTACATTTAATAATTACATTTTAAACTAAGCATAATTTTCGCAAAATAAATTCCATAAATCAGAATGCACATGTGGATATACTTCACCAGTTTTGACGTAATCCAACAGCAGGCGGAACATTATTATTTATAACTTTTAAAATATGTATAGAAAATGTATTGAATTATGGATGTCCTATTACAGTCGAGTTTTTACGTGCAGAATAAATCATAATAGCACATACGCACATGGTTATCACTTGGGCCTACCGTTTGAAATGAGTTATGGTTGTGGGATTGTAAAAAAATCTCATCTAAATGGAAAAATACGTATCAGTTTCAGTAAATAAAAAATAATTCGGAACCGAAAAACGTCGCAATAAAAAGTTGCACCTCCTAAATTTTAGTTTTAGCGTGCGTAATAGTTCCAATGCCCAAGTTCTATGTGGTACGAAATAAATTACCGTTATGATGCATTAGTGTCAAGATAAAATAACCAATTTCTATTCTATTATCTGTCAAAATGGCTCTTGGATACGTTTCCATTTCGATGAGCGGTCGAGTCGGCAAATTACTTCTGAACAAGACGGATGAAACCACAGTTTCATACCATAAAACAGATACAGTCAGCATAATGTGATAATTCGTTCTTTTCAACTTCGATGTGATCCAAGGGAAGCTGACTGCCAAATGTGCAAGTCACAAATAACATCATCAAAGAATGGAAAAAGGGGATGATTAAAACTTGCAAAAAAGCTTTCAATGTTCAAACAGAATAAATAATGAATAACTAGTACTAGTTTAAAGAGCACTAAATCAGAGAGCAGAATCGATGTTAAAAGCGGCTTTGTCCACACGGTCTTATTCTATCTAATCAATTTGTCCAACAGTTGAACAGTTTTCGAAGTGGAAGAGGAATATGTATTTTATTTCCTCTCAAATTTTAAATCAATTATGTTCTTGTCTTATCAAGAAGGAATATCTTGATTGTTTCCGTCTTTTAAATCAACCGATTAGTGACTAAGTGGCCCTAAATGACCCTGTGATGTCAGAAGTCAACTGTTCGTACATAATTATATCGGGTGTTCATTTAATAATCCTGTCGTATTACCTTTGGCAAACTTTTGTTTCGGTTAAGGCATGTCGTAGTTTGAATCACCCGCCAATGAAAAGTCACTAGTGTCACGACGACCGCTAAAACGTAAGATATGCCTTGATGAAAACAAAAGATTTACCCAGGCAATGCTACCGGATTATTAAGTGAACACCCAATACCTAAGTACTGTTACTGTTTCTTATCGAAGTACTTTGTGAGAGTGAGAGGTGCTATTAACTTTTAAATCAATTCACGTCTTTAATTACGATAAACACCGATTTTTGGTTCTTTCCTCGTTTCTTTTTTTCTTACAAAATGTAGGTGCTTTTAACCAGCAGCGTTTGATTATGTAAACAAAGTGGGATCATGTTTTTAAGATTAAAGTTGTTCTGCCGCAGAGCCGTGGAACTTGCCAGCAACAAGAGTATTCAAACAGGTCTTCGCAGCATCCGGTTATTTTAATTTTTCTTAGTTTTACTCGCTCTTGTTTGTCGCTACGATCTGGAGTGAAAATATAAGTGGTGGAACATTGACCGGAAACAAAAATTCTGTTTTAACTACTGATTATAGAATATGTAATAAATATTCATGCTAGATATTATAAGAAACACTAATTGAACCATGTTAGTGCTTATTTGTATAAATTATTATATATTATTAACACACCTGGTAAATAAGGATAAAGCACAAAAAATATACAGCTATGTCTATATTCAGAACTGCTTATAACGAAATACACAAATGCGGAGGCATTTATTTGATTCATAAATTGTTACCTATAAAGATCAAATTTTCCAGCTGTTATTTAATAAATTTCTAATAATGCAGGTAACGTAGCCAAATCATGTTTCCTTCAATTGTATACAATATAGTCAATCCGTTCTCGATATCATTGAAAAATTTGTGTGTTGTGTCCACGTGCGACAGAAGTGAAACTTTTGGAATTTACAGCTTAGGAATCGATTTTCATTTTTAAAGCTCGGTACGACAAATTTTGGTTGCCGGCGTTCTTTGTTATTGTTGTTGCCCTGTACCAAGGGGGGGTCTCCCTGGACCCTCTGTCCCAAGAGGGGCTCCTGTAATTTTTCCGATGTTTTAATAGTTGCTCTGCTGTTCGGGGCGGAGACAAATCCAACAAATCAAAAATCATAAAAATCGGTCCCGCCATTCTTCTTCTTCAATTGAGTTATTTCTATCCCGGGAGCTAAAATAAAAAAGAATCATACAAAAAAAAACGAAATGCTTACAAAAATTATGTTTTTTGAAGTTTGTCCTAATTTTCACTTTTTCACCTTATTGTCTGGAATTTTATTTTCCTGACTTTAACTTGTGTTTTTGTCAACCACTGAGATTGAGTATTTCTCTCACAAGTGATATAATGATAAAAAGGGGTAAATTACTATGGTTACACAACGTAATTTTGACATTTTCATTAATTTTTTGATTTTTAACTTACATTTACAAGAAATTACACGTCGGGCACAAAACGTCATATCTTACACGTGACCGAAATGACATTGTAAGCTCGTGAGATGTGTATCACTTGTGCTATCGCACTCGTGATTCAAAGATCTCACTCGTTGACAATGAAGCATTTCTGTCACTTGTAATATAATCTACAATTTTCTTCAAGCGTATCAAAATGTTCATATTTTGGTATTTAACGCACTACTTAGAACGACATCATTGTGTTACTAATACAATAATGAACTTAATTATTTTACTTGTAAAATAATATGACAGAAATAATCGCTGCCAACATAGAAAATTGTACTACAAAACGTGCAAAATACAAAGCATTCTGATTGAGTTATGAACATCGATGGTAGTTACGCCCATTGCCTCAAGAGGTCCCCCGCCACCTGTCTCAAGGACCCCCCTCTACCCTCCTGTATCTTGGGGGCCCCTCTCCCCCCTCTCTCATCAAAAGGGTCCCCTCGGCCTCCTTGTCGCATGCCCCCCCCGGCCCCCTCTTTCAAAGGGGCCCTCGGGACCCGCCGTGTCAAGGGGGCCCCTTTGGTTTAGTTACCGTAATATTTGTATCAGAAAATAATGAAATAAACTCGATTCCTACCATGGCAAGTTTCACTTTCAGTCGTGTGCCTTATAATTTTTTTTTATAAATGTTTCTTCTAAAGTTTTTGTTAAAAATGTTTGAAGAAAAAATAGTATATATCACTTTGACAAAAAAGCTTTTTTGAATTTTGCACACTTTACATTGCCTCGGCTATCGCCTCGGCTGTAAAATCTGTTCTCAATTAAAAAATCAATGCTTTCTTCTCCTAGTAATATAATATACTATTAGTGGAAATTTTTCGAGAAGCTTTATTCTAGCGACAATTTGTTTGTAGATATTTTGTTATTACAATTTACAACTACTTTTAATCAGTTTTTTCCTAAAACACCAAAAATAATTTTTATTATAATTACCGACACACGTTTTGCCAACAATGTTGGCATCATCAGGGCGATGAGTAAACTAAATGCGAAACGTGCGTCGGTAATTATAACAAAAATTATTTTTGGTGTCAAAAGTAGTTATCTACCACCAAAAGTGATCCAGACAATTGTTTGGTTTTTGACAATTTACAAGTTAAACTGTCAAGCCAATTAGGACAGTAGGTTTAAATATTGCCGCCAATAACGAACATATAACGAACAAAACAAAAAAGAATGACGCATCTTTCGAATCGTGCGTTATGGTGGAGTTCATAAAGAAATCCCAAAGAAAAATGTACTTTTCCAAATTTTATTTCCCGAAAAACGATTATAATTATTGAAAAAAATTGCCAGATAGGTCCAGCTGTTCTCAAGTGATGCGATTACCAACGAACACCCCATTTTATTTTTATTATATAGATTTAGACTTGAATGCGTTTTCCAGATTTTTCTCCAAATCTTATATAATTATAAAGATATAGATCTATGTATTTATTTTTTCCCGTTTAGCGGGCATTTGAATTTAAAAATACTACCGTACGATATGCGTAGACGGTGTGTGGCTCATTCAACTCATATCACTTGTGATGAATTCAATAATTTTTTTGTAAATATTCCTGATGAAATTATGAGTGCTTTATCAGGAAACGATGCTGATCCAATAGTTAACATGCAAAGTTCACTATCCTGTCAGAATTACTTTTCTTTCAATGAAATCTCCCCGATACAAGTCAGGGATGCGATCGACTCCCTGAAAAATTCAGGGTCCAAAGATATTTATGGTCTCAATGTACCTCTGTTTAAATGCGTAAAAAACATTTTGATTTATCCCTTAACTCAGCTATTTAACGACTGCATTCGAAGCAATGTTTTTCCTGATGCTTTAAAACTAGCAAGAGTAATTCCAATTTATAAAAAAGGAGATGTGGACGATCCGAACAACTACAGGCCAATATCACTTCTACCTGTCATATCAAAGGTTTTAGAAAGGTTGCTCGCTAAACAAATATTAGATTTTCTTTATAAAAATCAACTGTTTTCTGCACATCAGTTTGGCTTCAGAAAAGGGCTTTCAACTACTGATGCTGTCTTTAATGTAATAAGCGATATTCTAGAATGCTATGAAAATCGAGGTGTGTATGCAGCATCCTTTCTAGACCTTACCAAGGCCTTCGACTGCGTACCACATGACATATTACTGCGAAAACTCTTGTTTTATAATTTTTCACCCCGCAGCACCAAAATGATGATGTCATATTTGTCCAATCGTCGGCAAAGGGTCGTTTTATTTGATAAAACATCTGATGAGCAGTCCATCACTAATGGGGTACCACAGGGCTCAATCCTTGGTCCTTTGTTATTCCTAATCTACCTTTCTGATAATTTATCTTTAACTAGTAACCTAACTCTATACGCTGATGACACCACAATCGGAACAAAGGAAGTCAATTTTGAATCAGCTGTTGAAAAAAATAATTTATCGGTCGCCTTAGCGGAAAAATGGTTTATTGCCAATAAATTAAGCCTGAATAGACAAAAAACAGTAACTATGTTATTCACTTTACGGAATTGTTACAATTTAGATTCTTATCCATCATCTGTGAAGTACCTAGGCATCCATATAGATCGAGGCTTAACCTGGTGTCAGCATGGGGAAGCTGTCGCTGACAAAAAACTCGAGGATTTTGTTCTGGGGTTGTTCGGACTGCTTACTTCGCCTGGGTTCATTCTCACATTCAATACGGAATAATGATTTGGGGCCACTCTCCCATATTGCAGAGGCTGTTCAGATTACAACGCTGTGCTGTTCGTATTATAGCTGGCTTAAGGTACCGTGAAGACTGTCGGGATTATTTTAATAAATACGACATTCTCACACTACCTGGATTATACATATATAAATGTCTTCTACATATTAAGAACAATGTTGCTAATTATACAAAATTAAATGTATTCCATAGTTATAATACCCGTACAAATAACATTTATATCAAAAACTTGAGATTTAGAAAGTCAAGAATTTCAGCAAATTATTTCTGCATAAAATTTTTCAATTGTTTACCTGATAACATTAAATGTCTCCAACTGACAGCTTTTGCATATAAAGTCAAGAAGTATATAACCAAGAAGTCTTTTTATAATTTTGAAGAATTTTTTGCACATGATTTCTCAGATTTTGATTTAGATTAATCTAAGAAATGTTTAATTTTGACGTGTGTAAATACCTTTGTAAAACCATGAGGTAAGTAGCTATGAATCCCGTGAATCATGTGCCCTGAGCAGACGCAACGACCCCAAGATGACCGCTTTCTGCATTCCAGCCGCAAGGGTCTCTGCCGGTTTACGGCAGGCAGGAATGATTTTCAGATTGGAGACGAGCGAGTCCTTGATGCCTCCCATGCACCCAATTACCAAAACGACGAGCTTCACTGAGTAACTTGAGTACAGCCTCCTAAGTTCAAAGAGCAGGTCTTGATATTTTGTCCGCTTTTCCTCCTCCTTGACGCAGATGTTATTTTCAGCAGGAGCCGAAAATTCAATAACAAACATCTGCTTGGAGGAGTGGTCCAATAGAACCACGTCAGGCTTGTTCGCTGTTATCTGCCTGACGGTGGAGAACGAGAAGTTCCAATAGATTCGGCACCTTTCGTTCTCCACAACGGACTCAATATCGTTCGGGACATAAGGCAGCACTGGTGTCTGGTCTATCGCATAATGGTGTCTTAAATGAAAGTATAACACTCTCAACGCCGCATTGTGGCGATGGATATAGGCCGAAGCTGCATACACCGGGCATGCCGCCAATATATGCATTGCTGTTTCAGGGGCCCTGTGGCAGGCCCTACAGCTCACATTCGGCACCTCTATACCCATCACGCGGCTGCGATAGACCAATGTGTTAATTACACCATCTTGCGTAGCGCAAATGAATCCCTCAGTCTCAGACTTCAGTCCACTTGATCTCAGAAAGGCAAATGTATGCCTTTTGGATAAGCCAAGGTTTTCAATGTTATTGAAGAAAACACTATGCATTGACTTATCCATATGCCTTCTCATGAGCATATCTTGCTCAGAGATTCTGACGTGGGCTGTAAGACGGAGCAAATTGAGCTCGGTAATAGAATGTGGCCGAGCTCGCTCAACGTCAAAGTCAAGACCGAGTTCATCTGCTGCTCTTTGTGCCGCCCTAAACAAAAATGCCCCGACTCCCCGCCTCTCGTGATCCCTGACAAGAAGCAACAAGGGATCCGAACTTTGGATGATCTTACAGGCTATACCCAAGATTACCCTGTTATGAAGACACTCCAAACTCAAAAGTCCTCGGCCTCCCTGGTTTCGTGGAAGATATAACCTCGGAACGGACGATTTTGGATGCAAACTGCGCTGTAGATGCATCATTTTTCGAGTATCCCGATCAATCTGCTTCAACTCATCCACTAACCATTTAACTGCTCCAAATGAATAGAGCAGGATCGGAACGGCAAGCATATTTGTGGCAAAAATCTTGTTCTTCCCCGAAAGCTCTGACGACCAGATTCGTCGGAGTAGATTTTTGTACTTGCCGCAGAGAGACTTTTTTACCTGGTGTGACGCTTGGATGTGGCACTGCTCCACACCCAAGTACTTGTAAGTCTCTCCGGCGTTCAGATGTCTCAGAACGCTTCCGTCAATGAGTTGAGCATCTTCATCGAAATACTCGCATCGTCCTCTTTTGAGATGAACCTGAGCACATTTGTCCCAACCGAACTCCATGCCAATAGCATCTGTGTACTCCTGCACTATGCGCAATGACTGCGTCAGTTCTTGCTTTCCGGAAGCATATATTTTTAAATCATCCATGTAAAACAAGTGCGTGATCTTATGCTTCCGGTTACCGGGTGTACCACAGCTATAACCCTTTGCACCGCGCAAGGCTACGGACAGCGGCAACAGTGAGATGCAAAACAGAAGAGGACTCAAGGAATCTCCCTGGAATACTCCTCTTCTGAATGATATCAACTCTGTCTGAACTCGGTCCCGTCGGGATGTTATCGAGAACCGAGTCTTCCAGAGTGACATCAGTTGTTTGATGCATCTCACCAGTGTATCGGGTATCGCAAGACATTCGAGCAAGTGAATAATCAGCTCGTGAGATGTTGTGTCGAATGCCTTACGATAATCGATCTAAGCCATAGATAGGTTGCGCTTATATTGGACGGCATCCTGCGTGACGCACCTATCGATCAGCAGGTTTTCCTTGCAGCCGTCCACGCCCCTTTTACAGCCTCGCTGTTCGAAAATTTTCGAATACACCGGGTTAATGGCGTGGAATATTCGGTAGTACAGGAGTCTGGTGAAAATCTTGTAGCACGCATTTAGGCAAGTTATTGGCCGGTAGTTCTGAGGCTGAGACAAATCACCCGTTTTAGGTAGTAAAACGGTTCGCCCCTCGACAACCCACTCCGGAATGGGCCGCTCACCATTAAGCCAGGAATTAAATACCTTGGCCAGACGCTTGTGCGTGCTTCGGAATTTCTTCCACCAAAAGGTATTAATTCCGTCCGGGCCTGGTGCGGCAAAATTTTTGATTCCCTTAAGGGTCTCGCCAATTTCTTCCGGGGTTATCGGATTGCACACCACTGGTCTTAATTGAGATCTTCTTACGAAGTTCTCAAATTGTGCAAGGGCTGGAGTGTCTTCACGCAACGGTTTCGATCCCTCGTATATTTCCCTCCAGAAGACTTCGACCTCCTGCACCGCCGGCAAATTCTCTGGGATAGAGTTTGCCCGCTGGAAGAGCCTCGAAGGATTTGTCTTGAACTTGTTGTTCTCGACCAACCTTCGCCTACTCCTTACCAGGGACTTTCTTGCAGCCACAAGACTGCGAACTCTATCCATGCAGTGCTGCTTCTCAACAGCAAGCACCGCTGCATTCAGTGTATGATGGGTCCGGCGAAAAAGACGCGCGATGCGCCGGATTTTTGGTGTGAAGGGTTTCATCTTTTTGATGAATTCCATCACACACTGAATTCGAGAAATATCCTGCCTAGCGGTTTCTATCTTCTTGTCTATCTTTTCAAGGCGACATTCAAATTTCCTCTCAGCCTCAGTGCTCTCACCACGTGGGGCCGAAGAAGAAAGCCTCGTCGCCTCTCGATAGACCATTTCGTTCAGGAGCAGGATGTCTGGATCCCGAGGGAGGTTCCTATCGAGTGATTCGTCCGCTGCAACTACATCGCTGGCTTTGGGTGGTGGAATTGTGTGGAGAGACTTTCTGTTCGGAGGCATCTCCAAAATTACCGGAACAGCGTGGCGGATCTCCGGCTCGTCCGGCTGTACCTCCACCAACTGCTCCGGTGCTCTCTCGTATTGAATGCGACGAAGATAGGCCACATAGTCGCGGAGTTTTTGTGGCGCGAAAAAGTGATGCTCCGGGTGTTTCTCACCCCACAGAGCATGCATCCTTGCCATGTAACCCCTTCGCCGCGGCTCGCTCGTCTCGTAGCAGTCGAGCAGGTCATTCCTTAGAGTGTTGGTCCACTCAAAGCGTCCATGGGCATTGCCAGAGTCGTCAACGGGTGATTCGTTTTCCGAGACCCCACCACCTTCACCTTGGTCCCTATCCGACTGGGACCGGTCGTGGGGGTCTTTCCCTGTTGGGGTAGTAACAACAGTTTAGGGTTCCAATTGGTTGTTAGCCAAAAGGAACCCCGGCCGGTACTGGGGTCAAGATGGCTTGACCTCCCAGGTGCGCCAAGAGCTACCGGTCCGATTTGCACCTTCAGCTCGGCAAGGTGGTGGCGCTACTCACCAAGACCAAAGATGTTATGTGGCCTGCCTGCCTAGATATTATTATATATATATTATTATTATTATTATTATTATTATTGGATAGATAAAGTGAACGGAAATTTGTCTAGGCTCGGCTAGCTCAACTGGTAAGAGCTCTCGACATGTAATGTAAGAGTTCTGGATTCGAGTCCCAGTCCTTTAAGGAAAATTAAAAAAATCTAGATCTGAACAACAGCACCACCTACCGGGTCTCACTGTAGCCAAGAACCTAGTGACCACGACCTCCTTGATAAGAAGTATGACTTTCAGTCCTACCGGCCCATCGCGTCAGATAAATTTTTGTTTACAACACATGACATTTTGGGGGAGTACAAGTGTGCCATCTATTGAAAATTTGCAATGTTCTAGTATTATTGGTTGCAGAACCTTTTTTTTTTGAAAATTTAAATTCAAACAAAGCAGCGGAAGCATCAGTCAAAGTTGTCAACAAATTAAAGTTTTACACTCGGAATTTTAAAATTCTGTTAGAAATGCCTAGAAATAGAAACTGTTGTTACAAATTGTAACTCTCGTGATTCAAATGGTTGTTTTTCGTTTCATTATTTTCCAGCAGATTTAAATTTGTCTCTAAAATGGAGAGAAACACTAATGAATCACACTGGTAATTAATGCATCTGTAAGAAAATTTAGTTTAACTAGTTCTTTGTAGACTATAATCGGTTATCCCAATATTCAACAGTTTGTAACGCACATTTTAAACAAGAAGATTTCAATCCAACTTTGACTGCAAAACGTCTTGCTTCAGGAGCTGTGCCGTCCATATTTGTAAAATTAAACTTTTGTTTTCTGCCAAAAATAATATAAACATTTTTAGACACAAATAAACAAAGAAGATGAGTTTGTTGAGGATTTTGAGGAATCTCATCTTTATGACAAAGAGACACAAACAAGATACTGCACTGCACTTCAAATTAAAAATTTGGAATACACAAATAAGTGTTTACGACAAAAATTGAAACGTATTCAATTTCGTTACAATAAAACTAAACAATTACTAGGAATGGAAAAAGAAAAAAACAAAAAACTCTCTGCTGAGAGGAAATGTATAGAGCCTATAAAGAAAGACGCCGGTTACATGAATCCTAAAGCAATTTTATTAATGGATCAAATTAGAAATTATAAAAAACATAAACCAGTATGGTCAGAAACCACCATCCGACAATGTATTGCATGGCGATTCTGCTCCCCTAAAGGGTACGAGTTTCCAAGAAATCATTTGCTAAAATTACCCTGCACGACTACATTAAAAAAATATTTTGGAAGCGGAAATGAAAACCTAATCAAAAATAGACTGATCTGTGAAAGTCAAAATTTAAACCCTTCTGAAAGAATATCTTCTTTGCAAGTCGACGATATGGCCATCAAGGAAAGTGTTAAATATTCAAAAGCAGAAGATCGCATTTTTGGCTTAGAAACTTTACCAAAAAATGAAAATTTTATAAGAAAATCTCCAATTATTGCAAATCAGCTTCTCTGTTTTATTATTCATGGCCTGTCAACAAAATATACAATCCCAGCAAGTTATTATTTTCACAAAAAATTAAGCAGTAAAGAACTGTACGAATTAGCCCAAGAGGTCTTAAAGTTGCTTACTGAATGTGGCTTTAAAGTCATCCGAATTGTGGGAGATAATCACAAAAATCATGTGGCTTTGTTTAAACATTTTGGAAATATCTCTCTCCAAAATGTAATTCGGCATCCCTTTAACCCGGGTTTAAAATTATTTTTTAGCTTTGACTACTGTCACGCAATAAAAAATGCTCGAAATATATTCCTGGAGCATGATATGGTATCGTCGGATGGTGTTATCTCCTCACAATACCTGAAAGAATTAGCAGAGATGCAAAAGAAATTAATAATAAAGCCAGTTAGGTATTTGAACAAAAAACATCTTTTTCCCAGTAATTTAGAAAAAATGAAAGTGAATCTAGCTGTGCAAATATTTTCACCCGCAATAACTGCTTCTCTAAAGTATTTATCACACCATGGTGGAACCGAATTCTCGCATTTTCAAGAATGTCTAGGGACAATTAAATATTTGGAACAGATGCACAAATTCTTTAAAGTACACGACGTTAGTAATAGAGTACAACATGTTCGTCAAATTGATATGGACACTGCTCCCTATACAGATACTTCTGACGAGCGACTGACATGGCTAGAAAATGATTTTCCAAATTACATCAAAGATATTCAACATACCTCAATAAGTAAGGGTATGAAGGGATTGACGAAAGAGACTGCAGAGGCACTAATTTTTACCTCAAAAAGTACGCAATTATGCATAAAATATTTAATAACAGAGCTCAATTTTTTCTACGTTTTGACAAGAAGTTTCAGTACTGACGCCATAGAATCGTTATTTGGCAATATTCGAATGCGTGGTGGTTGCAATGATTTGACCGATTGCAAAGCTGCAGAACAAGCAATTAGGCAAATTTTGAGAAGTGGCTTAATAAAAAAAATCAACGCAAGCAACTCTATGTCTCAGATTGACTATATAAGTCATGCAAACCTTGGAGCATTAAAAATTAATACAAATGAAATAAGTGTTACTCTTAGTGATGCAATAATTGGAAAGTTGGAAAACTTAAGTACATTTGTAAGCACGGTATCAAGTTCATGTCACTTAGAATCAGCAGCCATAGCTTTTCTTTGTGGCTATTTAATAAAAAAGATTCAGGATTCTGTGACTTGCGAATTATGTTTGGCACCCTTCAGAAATCCCTTTCCAGAAAGAGCATTTCCACTTTTGGAATTGATATATAATCAAGACCGAGGAAGATTAATCTACCCTAACGAAGGATTTGTAGCGCTAATACAATTTACGGTACAAATAATTGTGGAAATTTTGCCAAGTCTACCGAAAGAAAATGTGGACTTTATTTTGAAAACAATTTTGTTTTCATACCTTAGGAATAACCCCCTTTTTTGTTGTGCTTCTCACTTTAAAATTGTTTGTTGTAAAGTTTTAGATAATTTAATTCCCCCTGTTATAACAAACTTTTGCAATATTCAAAATTTCCAAATTGCAGATAAGAGAACCAACATTCAAAAGAAAAAAAAAAAAGGAAATTACTAAAATTAAACTGATTTGAACGTTAAAATGTGTTTTTCTTTTACTAGTTTTTAACAAAATTTTGCTTTGTGCATACAAAATAAAGAAATTTATTAATTCAGCGCCCTTAAAAAGAGCTTATGTAGGCAACCAATCGTGTACCGTAATGCAACGCCTCTTCAAAACAAAAAAAATGCCTTGAACTAAAGATACGTCGGGCCGGTAGGACTGAAAGTCATACTTCTTATCAAGGAGGTCGTGCTAGTGACCAAGTGACTTCATAACTACAAAAAAGAAATCACCAAAATCGGTCAGAAAATTTAAAAAAACTGGACCCTGACAACAGTGGCACCTACCGGGCCCAATTGTAGCTAAGAAGCATCCAGGTGACCCCATAAGTAGAAAAAAAATACAATAAATGACGCTACCGTTTTTATTTCAATACATTAGCTCGTGGTAAAAGTTGTTCGTTGCGTTGCTCTTGACTCTCATTTCACGTATGTTTGCAACCCGGTCTCTTAAATTTTCATTGTCCGTAAATTGATTTTCTGACGTTCTATTTAACCAACGCGTATAGACTATTTGTGAATTCCGTGTATGTCGACCAATATTTCCTACTCGTCCACAAAGGCGTGGCATTGTTTTTAATAAACACACAACACATAAATATAAGTAATTTATATTTAAATTTTATGGATGTTATAATTTGTTGAACCAAATAACTCATGTTGTTTATTTTCGAAGGTCTGTTCAACAACGTAAATTTGATTTCACACAAAAAATCACTGAAATTTTTTTTGTGTGCCTCACCTTTATAAGCACACGACTGAAGTGAAACTTGCTAAGACGATGGTAGGAATCGAGGTTACTTCATTATTAATATTCGTAATAGGGGGCCCCTTGGGACAGGAGAGCATAGCTACCATTTGAACCTTCGTAATACCTACTACTCTCCGTCATCCGCATGCATATTATGATACATGGAATATAGAAACAAACACAGCAAACAGCAATTGCAATGTCAAAACAACGCCAAGCTATGACGCAAGTGACTGATGTCAATTATTGTACATGATTTTGATGAACTTTAATTTTCACCCGTCCGTATAGTAGTGTTTTAATTATAGAATCACTGCAATAAAATAATATCCAGTGAGTGAAAACCCAAAAAAATGATTCTTTTTTAGCGCTCTACAGATTGAATGTGGTTTTTACAGATAAATGTTTTGGATCATTACTGCGAAGTGTGAACATGATTGATGAGTTGTGTTTCTTGCAATTAGCATAATGCAAGTATTCACGCAAGTATAAAAACCAAGCTGATAATTTTATGGTACATGTTTTTTAATTGAGGCATGAGTAGACTTAAAATGAACGTATGTATGTATTTCTCAACAATATACCAAGGTTCGTCAACATCTCCAATAAAGTCATAATTTTAGAGATTAGAATCTTTTGTAGAAATATACCCTGTCTCAGTGAAGAGTGTCCACTTGAATTTACTCGAGTAACAAAAAGTTTAGCGAGAAACGCCAAGACAGATCAATTTTTATCTGCAGGGGAACAACTTTTTTCTTCGGATGAATGCTTGAAAGAAGCGGTGGAGGTGAGCTTTGAAGACCTTGTTTTTGAAGGTATAACCTTATTGTAAAAATGTTGAAATAAGTGTGTGACCGTTAGTGGATCTTATATCGAAAAATAAAATATTACTTTTCTTATGGCTAGGTAGATAATATAAAAATCTCCCCTCGTATTTGTACAATTTTTGAAAGTTTGTAAGGGCATCAGGGGAATTTACAGTTAAAATTACGAGGATGTGGATAAGTTGGGTGTAAAAACCATAAGAGTGCAATTCTGCAATTTGAGTGTTAAACAATCGAAAAGTGGGTCAAGCGAGCGCGACTAAAGGATGACCAGCGGCAGAGCATACAAGAAGACAGGGGTGCAAAGGCTGGATAGCAGCGGCGAAGAGGGTTGGAAAATTTTTAAGAGGAACAAATTAATTAAAAAAATCGACAAATAAGTGCATTAGCCAGAAGGCGCAAGCGGGTGCAATAAATTATGTAAAAGACCAGTAATACATAATATGATGGGGGAAATGAAAACGCTACGAAAAGAACACAGGGAAACTGGAATGTGTTAAGGACAAATGTGGAGTTGCACTGAAAGATGCAAATTCAAAAATAGGGCAGTTGGACAAAGAAAAAAGAAAGAATAACCTAGTTATTAAGTACGCCGAAACAGAAACTCACAAAATGAAAAATATGAAGGATGAGGTGAATGTTTTAATGAACAAAAGAAAGATAAAACAGGACATAACATTTATATAAAGTATAATTATTATACTGTGTCTAATGTGTCGATAAATAGAGGGAAATTTAGGCTCAAATCAGGAAAATGGAAAGGGAAAAAAAAGAGAAGATAAATACGATCAAGATGGGCTATATGTGGCAAAGTATAAATGGAAAAGAATGGAATTGGGACAATGATAAAGAGAAAATGACACAGAGACTGGAAAACACCGGAGGAAAGACCCCAAAAACTAAACTGGAAGCTAAAATTATGATGACCAAATCAATGAATTGGAATAACAATTTGAGAAAGCATAGTATGAGAATTAAAGTCGGAATTAAAAGACGTTTTCTATTTCACATTCTAGGTGTACTGACCTCCGAAGGATAAATCACAACCCTAAATAGCGTTAAAACTACCGCTAGACGTACCGACTTTCGTCGCCCTGTCTGAAAAAAAAACTTTTATATAAATGTAAAATTATAAAAGAATTCTTATTTTGGCAAGGTAATTAATTCCTTTTATTACGTATGTTCTTTCTTGTGGGTTATATTATGCCGCACTTTATATAATTTGTATAAAATTTTCAGCTGCAATATCTAATTCCTAAGTAGTTTTTCTCAGTTTGGCTGTTATTTACTAATTGTGGTGTGATATTTTTTTAATAACCTTTTCGAGTAATAAGCAATTTTAATTTTCAAATAATAACCTTCACAAGTGTTAAATTCATATAGGGGACAAGCGGTGCAAGGAGGAAGAGCTGTCGGTCAACCCTAATAAACCAGTGGTACGATTCATAAAATAAAGGGCACTAGGCACCCTGGGGCCAGTAGAACTAGGAAAGGTGCAGATTCCACTTCATGAGAGGAGAAAACGACCGTGAGACAGTGAGAATAATTGCTCACAAAACTGCTCACAGGGCATTGCCGACTCAACAGGCATCTGAGCCAGCTATAGGTTTGGCAGAAGAAGATCTGTGCAGATCGTTCCAGGAAGTAGAAGAAATAGCCCAACTTGTGCTCTGTCACTGTGAGGGCCTGTGTAGGGTAACGTTTCAAATACTCGGCGAGGAAAAACCAAATATTGCAGCGTTCTCTGAAGATGTGAAATTTGAATAGGTCAAACAATAGGTCTAAATGGTCGCGGTGGAGACAGGCTCAGAAGGCCGCCTCCTAAATCTAAATCTAAAAAATCTAAGTGTTAGTAGCACCGCCGAGTGATCAGAGTGTACCTACTTCCAGGATTTTGTTTGTCTCTATAAAATTAGTCGATACTTTCTTTGCGATAAAAAAGTGTAGCAAATCAGGAAATCCTTTAGGGGGTCTGTCGGCCTATAGGTTGGCTCACCAGTAGAATGGAAATTACATCCCATTTCACTTTTCCCCTTAATTTCCACCCCAGTTGACATGCTTTCTCTTCTGTCATGCACACTGCAGTTCTTCTGCAATACTTTTGTGTATTGTCCAATTTCTGGCACGTCTTGCACAGAGTTCTTAGAGCTTCTATATTTATTTTTATCACACATCTCTGATTTCATAAATTTTCGTGTTTTCGTCTCTGTCTAACGGTAAAAACATGGGTAATTTTTTAAATCCTTTGTTGGTTTTCTTCATTCGTGGTACAACATCAATTATTATTATTTTAGAATTTCTTCTAAATAGGTCTTGCTTAATGTAGTTCGGGTCACACGAAACGCGCATCCCTTTTAATACAACCCTTATTGGTGTAGTCTGTTTTGGTTCAAAAGTATGCCTCGAATTTGCGTAAAAGTCATAACGTTCCGTAACTTTCTATATTGGTCAGGTGTTTCTGTATTCAATTTCGATCGATTTTTTCCGATCATATTAGCTTTGAATAGTCCAGGCAATGGGTACAAAAAATGGGGTTTTGATCACAAAAGGTCAGACAGAAATAAAATTTGGTGGGATGGTAGACATAGGTCTCCTGATAGTACACCTAAATTTGCGACCTCGGGGCTTGCCGCTCGAGGGGTGGGGGGGTCAAAACTCTGCACCGCGACGCTTTTCGAAAAATAGCGCCGTTGTTGTAAGTGCTATCAAAAAAAAGTTCAAATAAAATATGTAGAGAACAAAATTGTGCATAATTTTGGTTCTATTGATTTTTTGTTTGCGATCCACAGTTTCCGTTTTACGGGGCGTCAAATTTGGGGGTTGATTTGCAAATTCCAACAAAATCTAATTTTCAGCGCGGATTACAACGAAGATCGCCTTCAAATAATTCTGCAATATTTTGTTTGTTTAAGAAATGTTTTCCGAGTTTGTGGATGTCTCATTTGATGGATTGGGTTGTATATTACGAAAGATATTATTTTTTTACAATTTTAAGTGATGAGTAGACCTAGTAAAGACGCTTCTCGAATAATGAGAAACGACGGCAATTAAAAATTTGAGGATTTTCCTGGATTTCCATGGATCCCCTCATCAGATCCTGACTTGGTGACAATAGGACCATCTCAATCATTTCAAAATCGGTCCACAAGAGAATTGACGAAGAAATCGGTGAACATACATAAAAGGAAGGAAGAATTTGAGGATGTCCCTCTTATTTCCATAGGATTCTCTGATCAGATCCTGACTTTTTGACAATGAAACTACATCAAGAGTATGTATACCCTTTCAAATAAAAGAAGAATTCTCAAAATCGGTCCACAATTGAGAAGAAATCGGTAAACATACATGAAGTCGGTTAAAGGAAGCGAAAATTTGAGGATTTTTCTCCATTTCCATGGCATCCCCTCATCAGATCCTGAGCTGGTGACAATGGGACTAATCTGGAAGTATACTCTTTCAAATATAAAAATAATTTTATAAATCGGTTTATAAATGACGGAGTTCTGAGATAACAAACATTAAAAAAATACAACCAAATTGATACCTCTTCCTTTTTTGAAGTCGGTAAAAAAATAAGGGGAAAGGACAGAGGACAAGAGGAAAACCCCAAATTATATGGAATATAATAATAAATAATTCAAGAGAGACCGCACGAACCAAAGCTAAAAAACGACGGAAAATTAATAACATAGCAGGAAGAGGGTCAGTAAGTTTTAAATACATAATTTTACAATATAATTATACATAGTTCAATATTTTTTATTAAAGATGCAACAATCAAACTTAACACAAAGTGACATTCTCTATATTCATTAAAATTTCAATATTCATAAAACCGGATTCTACCTATAATTTATTGTAACCCTAATTTTGTGAAATAATTTTATATTTACTATTCTAATGTTTGTCTACATTTTTGTCTTAATTAAATTTTCTTCAAAATCGATAAGATTTTTTTTTTTATGAAAACGAGAAGTAGTCATTAATAGTTCAGCGTGATAAACGCACACGCAAAGTACGAATTACGAATAAACAAAAACTAGTGAGGTGTTAAGCAAGCAGTGATTATATTATAACTGTTGCAAAAAGTTTGTACCCTATATGCATTATAAAACAGAAAACACTTACTTACACTTATTAATTTTGTGTAAGTATAATTATGGTAAAGTATCTATAACCGTGTTGATATAATTTAAAAATCAATTGTGACAGCAAAATTATAGTAGAAGTGCTCTTTAATTAATTACGGTAATGACTATTATTGTAAATGTTTGCAAGATCGTGATCAAAGATAACGTACTTTTCCTTGCTTTGTGAATGCCATCAGTTTTTGTCCAGAAAATTAAATGAAATCAGATTTTCCGGTGGTGTAAAACAATTTTTATTATTCACATTTCAAGAGCAACAATATAATGTAAACTTTCACATCATTTTATCTAATGAGATCACAAAGAAAAGTTCATTTTAAAGATTGTTTGCTTAACAGGAAGAGTTGTGCTAACTATTGTCAACCAACCGTAGAACCGTCGCTGCTAGTTCCTTTCTGTCGTAGAAAGATAAATAACCAACTCATTAAGAAAGTTAATTACGTCCTGCAACTTATCTAATATTGTTTGAAAATAGATTGATAGTTGTTAGGGTAGGTAGGTTGTTACGCTATATTTTTTGTATTTAACGTAAATGATTGCTTTACAACAATTTTTTTTTATTTGCAGCATTTAGATACTTAAATCTAAAAACAAAATGTAATAAAAAATTGTGCTTTTTCTTTTAGTATTATTATTTTAATGGAACCGATTTTTAATTTAGTCTCAACGAAAAAGTTTTCGTTGCAACTTGCTTGTTTTGCCACAAATTTTAACCCTACATGCATAATATTTATTCTCGAACAGAGTATTTTCAGGGTACACACTTGGGTTGATGGCAGTGGTATTTTCAAATTTTTGTTTACTCACATAAAGGTAAATTTAACAACTTTACTTCGTACTAGGGATGTATTGTTTGTCAACAACCGAAACGTATCGATGTACCATTGCGGTTCTCAAATGAATGTATCGGACAGATTGGATATAGTGTCACGCATCATTTGTCAAGAAAAAAACTTTCAGCAGAATGTCTACAACCTTTATACAACTAGAATTAAACAAAGAAAACCTGTACTTAATTAGAAACAGGTAAAAATGGCGCATAGATTTTTGATTGTTATATTAAATACTTTATACTGTTTATACTATAATACGTTCATCGAGAGTAGACGCCGCGTCAAAATAGAAACACGAAAAGCGGTTTGCCTACCTTTTTTTGAGTGCTGATTCATTTGATATTTTTCATTACCGCAAACTGCATTCAGTTCCACGACACGACGTTGTCGCGTTCTGAATTCTTTTGGAGGGGACCCAATATATTTTGTTTTTACGCTTTTGTACGAAGAGAAAAACTGCATGTTTAAAGTTGCTAACATTACATATTTTACTTTACCATTTTAACGTTTTAGATGTTAGTACAATTTATGACATCTCCAGCACTTCAACCTGCAAACGAAGATACAGATTTTCCACTTTCTGGATCAATAACCAGTTTTAAAAGTACGTAGGGTTCTTGATCGAAGCATGTAGAGAAAAAAGCCTATCTAATCGGATTTCGTTTGGAAATCAAGTAATGGATGGGTGCACTTGAGTAAATCGACAATAACAGACCCGACACAAGAGGAAATGATATTCCTCGTTCTAGAACCAGTTGAAATTGTAGCGTGACTCATCCCGACTTGACCTGCCTTAAATTGGAATAAAATATAAAACCACTTAGTTATCACAAGCCTTTCATAGCCATCTCGTCCGCTTCTGTTTACTGTCTTCGCGGTACTTATACATTTTCGTCTGCGAATGTTGTTTATCCATTATTTTTCCAGAAGATTTGTCCTACAAACGAGAATCCTGCCTCTCAGAATCTAACAAGATATGCATAATTCATAAAAATAATATCTCGAGCATTTAAAGGATCTATTTTCGCGATATTGCTTCCACCTTCTGACGTTGTATTTTACATGCAGTGATGACGTAGAAGCCATTTTACAAGGCAATAAACGAAATGAATAGACGGAAAGAGGGAAGTATCCAAGAATGGCGTCTGAGTCACGTAATTAAGCATTTATCCTGCGATTCTCCAACGAATGGCGTTCGTTACACTTGATTGAGATAACAACCGGCTGCAGGCCCTGCTAAATACAATAAGAGCAGAGACAAGGAGTCCTGCCGAATTAGCAATGTCATCGCCTGATAGTTAATGCATTACCAATACGAAAGATTACGCTTGACATAAAACGGTCCAACTTTTCTTCGAGGAAATTCTCCAAGATTTATAGTCAAATTGTGATCAATTTCCAGGATAAGCTTTTCATGACAGGGTCAAAACAGATCCCTGTGGGGGTGTTTTGATGACGTCAAGAAACTGTTGAGCCAGCATAAATCACATTATCAATTAACTCTTTGGTTATTACACGTTTAAAGCAACGACACAATAATAGTTTAATAGTTTCCCCCAGGCTCTTAAACAGACAATGCAGAGGTGTTCAGTGGGATGTCACGATTTATAAAGCGGAACTACCGAAAATTACAGAAGTCTTCCACCACATTAAACTGTGTAAAGGTGCGCCCTAGACTGTTAAATGACACTGCACTGCTGCAGGCGATTCGTAGTTCTTTTTCAATTAACAAACCGCTGCAGTCTGCAGACACTGCTATCTCATGTCATAATAATGATTTAGAAAATTTATTTAGTCCCTTATAATAATCCATCAACACTTGAAACTATTTAATGTTCTAATACAAGTCGTTACCTCAAAAGTTTTATTTCAGCCATCTTTGTCGTTTAATAATAATAATAATCAATGTTTTTATGAAATTGTACTCTCGAAATTGAATTTGCTACATGTAAGTTATAAATTACAAAATATGCATTTTATTTGTTCAAATGAATTCAACACCAGTGAATATCAAGGCTTTCCCACGTTTACTTAATTGAAAGCAAGTTCTAGTGCTTCTGCTGTTCATTAATTTATGCTGCATTTATTAGATAAGAAACATGCAATAACGTTCATAAATAGAACCTAAAATAGTTTTACAAATTTTGTTGTAACTTATGATAGTTTGGAGGGTATTTCAAGAAGCATGACGAATGTAAATATATGAAATAACATTTCAGATGTCTACATTAAAGCTCAGAACAAAGAATACCGATATAATCTCCAAAATACGTTATAAAAAAATTTGCCAGGAATTTCTAATTAATAGGATTAAGCGTGGCACAAATGCAGATATCGTTAGAAAAGACCATAGACCTTAATTTAGTGATAATTTGAAGCGTTTACCCGATGTGTATAGAATGGATACAAAATTATAAATCTAACAACTTCCGCCTATGTGTATTAAGGTTGTTAACATTTTGTCCTTTTACCTTATCAACTCGAAATCAGCTTTCGGCCTACACCCAAGAGACAAACGGTCGAAACGACTTACGCCTTAAGTCTTATGGGCACAGGCTCCCTTTTCGGGAGAGCCCCACGGGCTTCCCTGTTTCAAAGGGGGGCCCTCGGGCCATCATGTTACAACGGGGGCCCCTTGGGACGCGGTGTTTCAAGGGGGGTCCCTCCGGCCGCACTGTTTCAAAGGTTGCCTAAACTTTCGAGTCATGAGGCGTATCGTATATTATGACATGTATCTCAATACTTTTTCCGAAAAAAAAACTATTTTACAAAAAATAAGTACCGAGAGAAGCTCGGCCGCCAGGTACTACTTATTATAATGTACTAAATTTAAGCTAAATTTAATGATACATTTGAAGATCGAGATATGGCAATAGAAGTTAATTGTATTGACATTGTAAGAATTGTAAATAAGAAAAGTTAAGAATATAGTAATATGTAAACAAACACATAATAACGCCAGTACCAATTTATCCGAAATAAATAAAGAGAGTGAGGCAATAAAAGTAGGTTGTTGATTGCAAGAAGACTGGGATTGGCTAGCGCCAGTGTAGGCAGCTCTGACCCTTTTTAGGTTGAGTACTAACAGTGTTGCCTAAAAAAAGGAACCAAGATCAGTTTACCATTGATTGCCAACGACTACACCCAAAGCATCTTGGGTGGCGACTTTTTTCTCGAGATATTTCGCGGAAATCGAACCGAAAAGTTTTAGAAATAGTAGTATACATTGTGTGTTGGTGAGAGAAAGACATAGTGATATACATACTTTTATACGGAGTAGAATCCAAAAATATGGATCTTCAGAAAAATACTAGAAATTTAAAAGGTACCAAAAATAATCAACCAAGAAAGAAATTACAACTAATAAAAACTTGAAGTTAGGTTATGTTTAGCATATTACCAGTAGGCGCGATGTATAAATAAATAGACCAGCCCGTTTATGTAATTTGTAAAAAGTTTAAATAATGTAAATATTGTAATATAAAAAATCGAAACTAATTTGTAAATATTGTGTAAATAAACCCAACATTGGTGTCGGAAGTGGAATACGAAGATTTGTAAGAAATAAATAAATCGGTATGAAGTTTAAGAAGAAACATTGAGGTTAAGAGCTAGCTGGAGCAACGTGTGTTATAGAAATGACTGGAAGAAAATCAGGACTCCAGAGAACGACCTGGACTTGGTCCCGTGATTGGTGCTCTCATGGGAGAATGAAGATTGAAGGCGGACGTGTGTGCAAGTTGCACGGTAATGACCCTGAGCTGGGTCCAATGGGACTGTATGGCTGTGGGAGATGGAGTCTGGACACGTGTGCTGGGAAAACGTATGGGTCACATGGAAAGTGAGCAGTTGATGGCTGCCATGATTAGAATTCATAAAGTTCTGGAGGCACTCGATTGTGGAGGACGTTTTGGACGCTTAGAAGTGTCGAAGAAGTGTGGGAAGCTGCGATAGAAGTTTTCCTTGGAGAATTGAGGGATATTGAGAAGTCAAGCAGGAAGAGTAACTTGCGCTGCAAGGGTTCATAAAAATGTCGAGGGGCACCGGTACGACAACACAGTGTGGTAGTCGTTTTGAGAAAGTTCTGTCATATGCAAATTTAGTCCATTTTCCAGGAGAGGAAGTATAAATAAATTCAATGTTATCGTTCTAGCATATTCCATCAAGTGAGTTCGACCAAATACCCTAGCGAGTTAAGCTGCGACAGTTGCTGACGCCATTATGAAAGAATCCACCTATCGACTTGGCCATGCAAAATCGTAAGTTGACAGCCTACTCCTCTTGGCAGACAACCGACAACAACCAAGAAGAAGTGGTTACGAAGAGGTTCGTGTACAAGAAGGCCACCCACCAAAGCGCTTGGGATACCCTATGACAGTTGAAGGAGACATGGCTTCTCTCAGGGAATCAGAAAATTGTCAATCGTGAAAATTGTCTGTGAATTCGTGAGTATATTGGAAGGGCTCCGCCGCTGGTTTAGGAGAGTGGTGTACTACTGCAACCCGAAATAACCAACGACGTAGACCAAGATGTAAACATCGGTAAAATGTCTTGGGGACTAAACATTTAACGAGGGGGAAGTGTACCCTCCATGACGTCACTGTTGTGGCGTGGCATGCTCGAGATAGTGTGACATCATCTTCTGGAGTATTACGTACAAATCGAGAACATGAAGGCATTAAGATGTTCTGTAAATACTTGATATCATGCCTCATAGAGGCATTGCTTCACCATTATTATTAAGCCTCTTTGGGAAGCGAATGTTTAGCTTTCTCTCCATCTCATGGCTGGTCGACACTTTGAATTAGGTGTTTCCACTATTTCATATTTTACCCATTCTCCGTCTTTCTGTTAAGTTGGTCTCACCAGTATCGTCGTTTAGATCTTGTAAACCGTACTACATGTTGAATTTTGGAGTTTTCTCATATAAAGTAAGAGAGACTAAAACAGATGTCTTGGACGACAAAAATTTGAAAATGCTCTCGCGCACATTTTGTAGATGGATAGACAGAACAAGAAGAAGACTTTTAGTTAATACTTCGAGGGTGAACCCATAAAGCCTTATACCAATTACATATTGTCAGTCCCAGGGAGTGAATACTTCAGTCTTAATTTCGATCCTACAATAAATCTGAATACACTATAGTTTTAAGTAGTAGAGGCGTTGGTAAATTTTTGGTAAATTATGTTTTAGTTTTATTTTGTCTGGTATGAAATTCTGTATTGCATTGTATCTTAACACATCTTGGAGGTGTTTAATCAGATCTTGACACTTCTTTCTTGAATTTAAACGACATATTAATTCTTAATGTCACTTTCTGGTTCTTCAAACGATAAATTGAACTTGGTGTTGCTTTACCTTCTACTTATTAGTATTGCTTTTACATACTTTTATTATATCAGTTTATTTAGCAATAAATAAAATGTTACTTTTTTACCGAAATGAGAAGTCTGTCAAGCTGGCATGAATCATAATTCAAAGTAGTGGTCACCACAAACAATAAATAATAATTTACATTTTCAAAATAGTATTACACCAACGCATTTAAAATTTTAATGTGAAGTGCTGCCGACCAAAAAAATATGTTATGTTAAAAGGATATGAATCTGCCTCAACGACTGACTCCGTAATTTTCACACGTTATGGTTTCTGACATCTGCAAACATAACTTAACAATTATGATGAAGAATGTTTTCATGATCATTCATTAAGCATAAAGTGTATTCCTCCTGAGATATCTATTCAAATTGCAAAGTAATTTAAATTCGCCTCCGTGGCAGAGTTGCCTAAAAGAGTTTCAAATTGTTTCTTCTCCCCTTAACTAATTTAGCCTACTTACCAAATTTCTCTTTGATGCATGAAATTCAGATATTCCTCTTTTATCTTATCTCAAACATTTTGACACTTACCGAATAATTTGCTAGTTTTTTTCTCAATAAATAGAAATAAAAGCCTGAAGTTATTCAGAAGAAAGTTATGATTCCAAACTTCAGTGAAATTATGAGCGATAAATGAAAGCTTGAATCCTTAGACTGTTCGTAAATCTAATTTTTTTCCCTATTGTAGTAGATAATCGAGATACAAAATAAACTGTCCGACTGAGCAGTCTGAAAGAGTTTGAAAAAATGGTGTAATAAAATTAACCTACTTCAAGCTGTTGTCAAACGGAAGAAACGGGAACAAAATTAAATGGCAACTGCTGTGAGATTAGCGCGAATCAATAAGTGGTAAAGGACAATTTTTAGAGCGCATTGTTCCTTTGTCTTGTTAAATTCGAGTCCGTAAAGAGTTAATTACAGTGAAGTGATGTGCTCTTGTGGCTAAGCGAAAACTGCAGTCAAAGACAAGTTCTAAAAGCTCTGTAAATGGAAAAGCTACTCACGACTTTGTGTTGGACAAATGCTAATTTTAAAGCGGTTTTTTGTGTACAATTCAGACCATGAAACACTATTTAAACTTTTATTTTAATATCCGCCAGCATTTTTTATGGATCGTACGTTTTAGTATAATTCCCTGTTGGTACACATTGTCTAGAAAGCTAGAAAAGATGCAAACAATAAGGTGTATTACTTAATAGCCTCAAATAGCGTTCCACAACTTTGCGATTTCCTAAAGCCCTTACAAAAGTGTCCACAACAAATTAATATCATGCGAAGATGAGATTAGGGACTTCTGAAGAATTCTTTATGATTGATTGTATACTTTTCCCGACTGAAGTTGCCCTTCTGCAAAATTCAATTAAAATGCTATTTCCACTTTTCACCTTTAATTAAATATAAAAGACATCAACAAGGAAAAATAAATCAGTACAGTCAGTTAATGAGTCATATGCGAACGGACTTTTAATTCTTATTGTAATTTCTTAACAATCGTGGGATTGTAGGGTTTTCACACTCGGAGCACGGGACTGTAACGAGATCCTCCCCGCGCGTAACCTCTGCCCCCTTGAAGAGAAGTGAGGGGTACCTGTGAACGGAAGCTCCGACACAATGGTCTAAGAAGACAGGTGAACGATTATGGATTGTCTGATTCAAGTTTTATGCCATAATAGACTCTATAGCGTTTGGCTCGGTTCCTGCTGAGAATAAGGCAAAGACGGCTTCCCTACCAAAATAGGAAAGGTTAATAAGGGCTGCGTTTGCGGCTAATTCAGGCAACAAGGTTGAAATTATTAATTAAATCTAGAATTCTCTGCATGCCAGTTAATTTTCTACCGGATAAAAATAAGGTCAAAGAATGAACAATCAATTATACTAATTAAAAAGAAACTGTACTTATTTGGAATGAACGTTTCCTATATATTATCTGCAGTCAATTAAATAGTTGTCATAGTGAAAGTACAAAGTTCAAAAAAGAAAGAAATTGGATTTCAACGGCTTTTTTCGTTGAAAAATTCTATAATTGTGTCTCATTGACATATAAAATATAGTTGTTAACGATCTGTAAACCAAGACTATGGAATGCACTTTAAAAAACAAAATATTAATATACAACTAGTAGCTCAGTAGACCACTACAATAAATCTTTTCTAAGACCTTCTGTAAATAAAGAAATTTATGGAACTAACAAGCCATGTATGCGTGTTCTTACACCCAGCCGGGCGTAAAATAGGATGGTTTCGCGATTAGGTTTTGTTAGCAAAATGCTTTAATTTTATTCTGAGTTCACTTTGTTTTTACACTTGGTGATTGGCAATTAAAAGAAGTCGTAAATTTGGCACGTTAATTCGGTCATGCTCATTCCATTACAATTGCATTTAATTGCGGCATAAATGTGATAAAGTAATATTACTATTATTATATAAGTCTTAATAGATGGATAATATGCTTTTTTCTAATTTGCTGTTGTAACAAAGCTATTAACGCATTCATTTGGAGTGATAAATTTTTATTAAAAAATTAATACGCCATTAACGCACCCAAAATCTAGAATTTTTGTTTCCATTGGTAACACACACTGAACCCTGCACTGTCAGTGTGATTTTGAGGTTATGGTTCCATTTAAAGTTATGTCAAGTATACGTCAGGTACAGAAAAATAAAAATTTAACAAAATTCGCTGAATTACCAACATTGATTTTATTTGTAAGAAAATTAAATTAATATGCAAATTAGAAAAATAACATGAAAAACTCGTTTTGTAAAACTTAAAAGCACTCGTTCTTTACAGGCACTCCTGTCTACGGCAGTCGTGCTGCAAGCCTGGACTCTTTATATAAGTTTTACAAAACTAGTGTCTCAATATATGTACTATTACAAGTTTATAGAAAACCCTTTGCTAGATATATTATTACATATATACGAGGATGGAATGAATAACATCCGGCCTAAGAAAGAATGAAACAAAACATAGGGTCAAAAATGGTTTTATTTTTCGACATAGTCTCCTTGAAGCTCGATGCATTTGGTCCGGCGATATTCGAGGGCCTTTATGCCGTTCCTATAGGACAAAACTAAAATCGGACCGGGCCAAATCTGGGGAGAAGCATTTTTCATTTTCGCCATTGCAACAAGAGGGTGCATTATCCTGATGAAAGATCACTTTTTTTTTGTTAATCCAGGCCTTTGCTCGCGATTTTTTTCTTTCAACTGGTCAATTGGATTTGCGTAGTATTCCCCATTAATCGTTTTACCTTTTGCAAGGTAATCTACTAAAAGAATTCCTTTTCAATCCCAAAACACGGTCGCCATGACTTTACCATCTGATTTGGCCTTCTTTCGGACTGGTTGTCATTTTTCCGTCC
Source organism: Diaperis boleti (assembly GCA_963583935.1). NCBI lineage: Eukaryota > Metazoa > Arthropoda > Insecta > Coleoptera > Tenebrionidae > Diaperis > Diaperis boleti. The sequence continues at coordinate 54,128,603 of OY757244.1, forward strand.
ATTGTTTTCGTTACAAATCTACGCAAAAAATCCATTGGAGTACGCTGATACAGCAACAAACACTCTGACACTTTCATTCGGGTTAGTTTTTGCTCAGGTGAGAGCAATCGCGGCACCCATCGCATAGAAAGCTTTCTCATACCCAAGATATTCCATAATATGTGATGTCCTCGCTCTTTATATATGCATACAGTGTCAGCTATCACCATCAACTGCAACCGACGGTCGCTCAAAACTACTTTGTGGACCATTCTTTGAAAAACCCAATAGTTGCTCTCTTTGATGCAAACTGCTTGACAGAACATTACGTGATACAGTTGAAAATTAATAAATTTCCTACTATATGGGGTAGACTGGAAATAATTAATCCCATCCTCGTAGTTTATTTACAGGGAAGACACAGTAAAAACCAGGATCAGGGATTTTATAATGTGAAGCCTTTGAGATTCCGGGCAGCACGTAATGCTTGCAATATCTTTAACCTACATTATGATCTAACCATAGGACAATACGCAGCACACGTAGAATGTTAAACTTAAACGAACATAACCTTACCATTTACAATTGATATCAACAAAAAAGCAAACACAAATTTACACTTTTATTTGAATATATTACCAACTGTAATATTAAATCACATCTCTGTAGTAAAGGGTTTTCAATTCAAAGGTTCATTTAGAAAGCTTTGACTTTTTCGCAACAATTTTGAGCATTTCACACTAGAGGATTTTTTTATAGCAGGTATGCAAATTGCTGAAGTTGGGGAAACTTTGCTTCTCTTATCCTATATTTTATCAAAAATACTGGATTTAGTGAATTCGAAGTTTCAGATTCCCTTTGTTGGTATGTACAGAAGGATCGTTGGTTTGCCTATCTTGTGGTTTCGTGCATTGAGTTGAAACATTTGAGTTCGTCAAAATTTAGAAATATTCTGTAATTTATATCTTTATGTTTTACAACAACCGATGGTGGAACGTCTTTTGGGGGATCCGGTAAACTTAAACTTGCCTGCAAAAACTTAGTATATGACGGTAGGCTTCATCATGCATTTCTTCCCTGAGGAAGATGACACCACCCGGCAACGATCAGAGTCAACAGAAAGCCGTTCCGATGAAAATCTCTCTCAGCAGCTGGAACCGCTAAAACCCCAATCTGAGAACACAAATGCATCTAACGTTCAACTCTATGACTTCCTCGTCAATGCTTTTGGTAAACTCAATTCATCATTACCAGTCGCTCAAGATTATACGGACAACGTTAGGGCTCGTTAAGAGTGGGATCCTTCCGTGTTATTCTTCCATAAGAACTTTGAGAACCAATGTAAGGAAAACGACTGAAGCAATTCCAATGAAATTTTGACACAACAAAGAACAGGACACAGTTTTTACTCTACGTTATTTTGAAAATCCTAGTGCTAGTGGTTTTGCAAAAAACAATTAAAAACCAGTCAAGTTTGGAAAAAATTGATGAGATTGAGACTTAATTTATGAAGGCCGTTATGCTGATTCCGAATCCAAAAACCAAAATAAATTTTGATCCGTGGTTTTACTTAAAATGGAGCTAAAAATAAGGATCGGGAGGCTGTTCCAATAGAGACGTGGGTGTGGACTTATTTTACTGGGTCAACCAATCGTCTTTACTGCGTCTATCGGTACCTACTTTTTATTAGGGGTTCGCATAAATTATTGAGATTCAGGCTCCTTTATTTGTTACCCTCTTCATGATTATTATACAATGTGTTGTTTACATACTATTATATTAATTTGTAAATTTGTTACAGGTATACCTATTTTATTGCTTTGTTATGTTTTTCTGTTTGCCACCACCGTCAACTTAGTTACCTGATATTTACCCTTCCGAATGAAGCTATTATGAATTCGTAATTTTTGGTGATTTGCGACAAGTCGCAGAATATAAAAAGGGGTAATGAGGGAGGTCTATTTACAAGCACGTCCCCACTAAACGTGCATAATGTGTTTGATGTGCCGACAACAATAATAACAGACAAAAACAGATTATTTGTTCAGAGGCGTTTGCCTTTTCATTCAGGATTTGACGGTTTTTACAAATTTGGTAGTGAGCAGGTACAAATACTATAATTAATAATATGTTTTATTATAAATGTTATAAAAAATGTTTAGTATGAAAGTCTAAAATTATTTTTAGATTTTTTATTGGAGAATTTTTATTTTGCAAAAATGGTGTAAAGCCGTATGTATGTAAAGCGTTGTTTCTTTATGTACGCTTAAAACTAAACTCATTTTCCAACGTCATTGATGAGCGGTGGGTGGAAGATAGGCAAAAACTTTATGAGACCAATTTTATGCAGAATTTAATGGAGAACATAATTAAGTCCTATAACATTTTCTCATCGGAGTTACCGTTTACAAGAAAAGGACAGAAAGGCTTCATGACGTCACGTTCGGGCGGTTTTTTGGGCAAAAGTGGATGACGCTTCCCCCGGGAGAGTCGGAACTCTTCGGAGTTTTATTTGGGTGCCTTCTGGGAGTTCATAACCAAAATTTCTAAACTTTATAAATTATTTCTTCTAAAAAGTTTAATTTGCTTGGACTAGATTTTCATTGGTACATATCTCGAGACCGATTCACACTAGTACCTTCTTAGGCATATGGTTTTTGTAGCAAATTTTATCAGCTTTAATTTTTGTTACAATGATTTTTACGTAGGGCACACGGTTTTCATGTTATAAGCGAAAAACCGATAAAAGTCAGAATTTTTTGACTTATTTTAGTGTAGGGAGAGGCACATTTAAAAAAATCATATCTTTTGTAATATAGAACCAAATCCATCAAATGACATCCACAAACTCGTAAAACACTATTTGAGATCGACCTTCGTTGTAATCCGCGCTGAAAATTTGATTTTGTTGGATTTTGCAAATCAACCCCCAAATTTGGCGCCCCGTAGAACGGAAACTGTTGGTCGCAAACAGAAAATAAATACAAGCAAAATATATTATTATACAACCACAATTTTGTTCTCTACATATTTTATTTAAACTTTTTTTCGATAGCACTTACAACAACGGCGCTATTTTCCGAAAAGCGTAGCGGTGCTGTGTAAAATTGGTAAAGTTTTGCTTTTTTTCGAAAAGAGTTCATGATCGTTAATGTATCTGCAACAAAATTTAACTCAAAGCGGAGCAGCGTTTCATCGTATCTAAAACTTTTTCATCTTGATAGTTCTAGGAACCCTTGTTTAACTAGTTTCACAAGTATATAAAGAGTAGATTATTATTATATGAAAATGCTTTATTTAAAATAAGAATAAAAAAAAATAAAAAGTATAAACCAAAGAAAATAAAACTTTGGAACTGTGAAAATAAGAATATCTGAAAATTAATCCTCAGGATTTCAAACAATTTTTGAAACCTTCTTAATTTTTAGAATTCTTTAAGTTTCCTCAAAAGTATTGAAAACTTGAACTCCAAGATACCTTACTACTCTTCAGGTCACTACAGGACTCTAAAACTGCACTATTCCTTAGTTTTTAAGGACTCTTCGAATTTTCAGGTTTCTGACTCAGGGATTCACTATTCAGGATTCTTTAGCGGCTTGAACATTTTTTTAACTCCAGTACTCTTGGCATTTATATAAAATTTTTCAAGACCTACAATTTACTCTAAAATTCTAAGTGACATATAGTTGTCTGAAAATCTACCTGGTGTAGAATTATTTTAATTTAAAATCCTTTATTTATTAAATTTGTATGTCTAATTTTACTTATTGTTAGACAGAACGCGTTTTGTCTGAACAAAAGGAATGAAATTTGTATTCCACTTTGGGCTTTGTCTAAAAAGCTTGGTCAATTGGCGATTTGTCTAGACAAAACGCAAATTGTCTACATTTCGTGTTTTGTCCGTAACATCTAAATATATTTTATAATTTCAAAATGTTGAATCTGCATGATGATTTTGAGGGACTAGGAAATACATTAGACTTTGACATCATTCATGACAATGAGATTGAGAATCATTTTGGAGAAGAAACGAATGCATAAATATTAATATTACTTAAAATTGCTGATTAAAATTTTGATAAAACGTTTCCATGTCATTACTAAGAAATTTATTATCTAATAAGAAAAACGTTGAAAATAATCCTGTTTTTATTTTTAAATCATAAACCTAAAATCATATTATACATATAAAGATTCATACATTAATTTGCAATAATGTGTCAAGAGACTTCACATATCCATAGTCTTGTCGGTGCGGGGTGCATCCTTGTGATTTGTGCGGGGTGTCGTCTATTCGACAAGACCAATCCCCAAGCTGAGGACTAAGTCTCAACAGATTGCAGCGTGAAACAATTGTGCGCTACCGAGTACAACACCCTGCCAGGGACGACATCGAATTAGAAATTGCTCATGAGCGACCGTCAGGTCTTGTCGAGGACCGACCCTTCAATTTTTAACACGGTTCGAGGGTTTTATGGCTTCTACAATTTTGGTAGCAGGTTAGCAGGTACCCGGGGGAGGAGACAAATTTAAACAGACTAAAAGTCAGATTTAAGCGCCATCTACAGGCGCTTGTTAGGTTTATTCAACGAGGATCCCATCCTTAAGATGCTGCATGATCTGTACTCCTCTATGCAAAGCAAGCGATTGAAGAATCAATTCACTCGTATTAAAAAAAACTAAGGCACGAACTAGGACTCGATTGTGGAACATCGTCCCAACTGAGCCTGTGTTAAAATTCATTTTACAATGGAACATAAATGGGCTTTATGCCCACCTCCTAAACCTACAAGTCTTACTCGCACAGAACACAGACATCACAAGATCAAAAATTATACCTGTTACTACAGGAATCCACAAAGCCAGCGTGGACCAAGCGGCAACAACTTTGAAGGAAGCCCTTCGATACTAAAGGAAGTTGAGGTAACAGTCAAGTTCCTAGTACCTACGAAACTCTCAAATGCGATGTAATGTACATATATACTAAGTGAATAACTTTTAGACGAGTCGCTAATGAGCCAGTGCGGTTGAAGCGACGCTAAACTTTTAAATGAAAAAAAAAAATAACATTTTGCTAATTATAGAGGTTTCGTAGATTCAATAATATACAATAATAATGGTGTTCTGTATTTTAATTAATACAGATTTCATTAACTAATTTTAAAGGACATTGACATAAAAGTTGCACACCCGCTAATGAATTTTTACATAACATACTAATTTTACCTAATATTGGATTACTGTTACCATAAAATTGTATTTCCAATATTTAACACTGCAAATATATCATAATCCTATATTTAGATAGTAGACCATAAATTATTATTATTATTTGAAGTTAGCTTTGGGTGTATTAATATCATCCAGTTTGGCATTTTGATATTTCAAATTTAACATACCTAATTAGTTATTTATTATACGAGTTCCTGTGTAAATTGGGTGCTTTCGGGCACTAGTGCATTTTTAAGCCCGAGTGCCCGAAAGAACCCAAATTTACAAAGGAACGAGTGTAATACAACGTTTTATAATTCGACACCACCGCGGCAAGGCTTTAAATTGCTTAAAATCCATAAAAATTGTGTGACGTTTATCTGACATTTTCTTATTGCCTGACAGAAGAGTGTTTACACAAGCGAAAATTTGAAAATTATAACAGTGTCGATCTATAAACTCATAAATTCGTAACATGCTTCCTTCTTTTACATAATATGACGTTCAACAATAAATCTGCCCCATACTTTTATTCAACATTCTTAAATATTTAGGTACTATTTGTTTATAATCAAACTGGGGCATTTTTGATTTTTTCGTGTCCGTTCCATTTCAAACGCTTAATTTACAGCTCAACTTTAATTTGTGTTCTAGTTCAACCCTGGACATTCCGTAGAATTAAATCTGAAATTTTATGTCAAAAAGGGAGCTTAAGTAAATTAAGATTTTAGGAGCTTAAGTAAATATTTTGTTACTACTGGTGACACAATATAGACACCAAAAGGTTTTAATCATGTGCATAGTTCATACAACAATTTAGATAGATATATTAGGTGTTGAGGGGTGTGAGGGAATTGGAAACACACCGCGGTCCATTCTTCCAGAAAAGGTACACCTCAAGTTGGCCCAGCTAGGTCATGTCTCCCCCAGTATGAACTTTCTGGTCGAGGTGAGAGTCGGACATTCCCATAGAACATGTCTCGTCCTCCTCTAAACACCCCCTGCACATTGGGTTGTTAACCACGTGGATGTGCTTCTTTAGCCCGCAGACAGACGTAGTTTGTCCCTTGACAAATGCAAACAGGACTTCTTTTACTTAACAGGGGCTGAAACCCTCTTGTACGAAACAGTTATGGCGTTTATGGATTTGGAAAGTTTGAACATGAACATCGTCGCAAAATGGGGAAAGTTCAGTTCCCAAAAAAGAAGACGTGAATGAACTTGCACTTACGCAATGAGACTCGCGCCAACAAGTGCTGAAAATGCTGCCCTTCATTGTGCATATACCGTTCACTCTCTCAAACACCGATTTATTATACCAATTTTAAGTTTTAAATTTTCTAAAAGATATCGCCTGGTTTTTGTTACGCTTTTATCGAGTTGTCGCCTCAGAATCAATAAATGTTGTGTTAACTTATTAGCTGAATTAAATTCAGTTTTTTATCAAAGAATAATGCACACAACACCATCTACTGGCGTTACCGGGACCAGCACACAAAGCCATGTTCATTTTTGTTTCTGTCATGTATTAGAGATAGCGGATTCTATAAAAAATATATGAAAAAATGATTTTTTCGTGAATTTTTCCGATGTTTTTATTCGCCCCCGAAAAAAAAATGTATTGAAATCAGTCAATCCCTTCGCGATATCAAAAAAAATAAAAAAATAAAATTGTGTATGGAGTCCACGCGCGACAGAAGTGAAACTGTTGGAGTTTACAGCTTAAGAATCAATTTTCATTTTTAAAGCCCGGTACGACAAATTTTGGTTGCCGGCGTTCTTTGTTATTGTCGTTGCCCTGTACCAAGAAGGCCTCCCTGTAATTTTTACGATGTTTTAATAGTTATTCTGCTATTCGGGGTGGGGACAAATCTGACAAATCAAGATGGTGTAACTAACCCGACTTTGTTTTAAATTATCTACATGTTAACTGATTTTTTTACAACTACAGGCAAGTTTTCTAATATTTATTTACAACAGTACTTTATTAAAACCGAACAATGTAATGGACGTACCACGAGATTTGTATTACGTTCTTTGTCCGACAATTATTTAAAAATCTCATAATAAATAATTTTGATTAACAAATTCGAAGTTGACAACAGATGTGACAGTTCTCACCGGCTAATGTCACAGAAGTCATCCGTTGGGGAACAGAAACTGCAAAAATCTATTAAATGAAAAACAACTTATAGAAATATTTTACTGCAACAAGTATTCTGTTACATAAATTTAACAATGGTCAGGATAGTTTTCTTCTTAACTTTCTGTAACAGCCCAGTGTGTCTTTCGTTGATTTTATGCAATAGTTGCCGCTTTTACGGCATCATTTGTAAAAGTCAGCTTACTAGGGATCCGTCACATATACGTTTTACAGTTCAGGAGGCCTAAAAATTAGAAGTGTTACAACCAACATCTGTCAGTCAGTTGTCAACTTACAATTTTTAAATCAAAATTATTTATTGTGGGTTTCTTAAAAAATTGTCGGCCAAAAAACGTTATAAAAATCTCGTGGTACGTTTATTACATTGTTTGGTTTTAATAAAGCACTCGGCGATGCCTCGTGCCTCAAAATTAAAACCTCACAATGTAAAATTTGACCTACCATACTCGATTGTAAATAACTATTTCCCATCAGTTAAGGAAAATTCCGAATCTCCCCTGTGACTTTGGTGCAATAATTAAGATTCACCCTGTATACGCTAAAAAAATATATTTTGAAAATATCTCAAGGAAGATGAGAATGTAAAAAAGTTTAAAATAAAATCGTTGGATGCATAATATTAATTAAACATATGTTGCACAAACATCAATTGAAACTCAGAAAACTAAGTCATCGAAACAAAATACCAAGATATTTCACTTGTTTGGAATCCTACATTAGCCAATAACCGCTTTGAATCTAATGAATCATGAGAAAAATATAAACACTTACTGCAATAACTATATCTACCTCTTCAAATGTAAAGAGTGTAAATGAAAAGGTACAACTAAAGATGGTTATAGAGAAAGGGTCGAACAATCGGTTATGGATGATGGTGCCCATAAAACGTAATGTTTCTGTTCATTTATTATGAAATATCAAAGAAATTTATTTAATTACACGGAATTTTCAGCTTCACCGACGAGGAAAGTGGAGCTAGATGCAAGTAATGAACGACGAAGTTACACTGATTGAGGTTTTGTGTAGTCAACATTACGAAGTGTTTTTACATGGAGTTGGTTAACAGTTACATCAGGTAACGAACGGTGTAAAAACCCATGTCAAATAATGGAAGTGTACATAGCACACATAAACAATCTGTGGTATTTCGTACTGAACCGAAACTACGTAAACTTCGTTGTACATTATTTTATTTTTACAAATCAAAAATGTAATGCAGATTTATTGATATTAAAATTACAATAACACCTGAGGTTAATATGTTAGTATTGTACCAGAACAATAAAACTGGGGAACTGCGTTGATGGATCAATATGATAAGATTCATTATGCTTATAACGGAAAATGAAAAAAAAAATTATAGTTATTATGTACCTTCAGTCAAATAGGACGAAAAAAAGTCCAAACCTCATATTAAATGTAAAGAAGCTGAATTTTTGCATAAAACTTTGTTTTGGCGTTCTAAAGGTTCGCCAAACTCTCATAGAATATCGTAACTTTCCGTTTTCGAGAAAGGTGTACAAGCGTCGATCTGGCAGTGACGGTCCTAGAGCTATCAAACTGTACTAAGTTTGACATTTAAACAAAACGTTCGGTTGGAGCGCATTGAATGCTTGCTATGGGTCAACCCATATCGGTGGCCGCGATTTATCGCAGAATCAATTCGTTTATAAATTTCAGGTTCAGGTACCCCAAGAGCAAAATTTTCTAAAATCTTCTAGTTTCAAGTTGTTAGGTTCCGTAAGACCAAATTTGGTTTCTCAAGTTCTGAGTTTCTTTGGTTTCTCAAGGTCTCATGTTACCTAAAATTTTAGCGTCGCCTAGATCTCCAATAGTTAAAATTTTCAGGTTTTCTAAAGATTTCAGGTTCTTCAAATCCTCAGGTTCCTCCAATTCTCAATTTGTGTTTGTCAAGTCCTCAGTGTCTTTGATTCCTCAAGGTTGTTTTAGTTCTCACGTTTTCGATAATTTCAAGTTTCTTTAGTTCTCAATTTTAGTTTCTCAAGTTCTCAGTTTCTTAGATTACACAGTCTCAAGCTTTCTAGAACCTCAGGTTGTTCAAGATTTCAAAGTTTTAAGTTTCCCAAGTTGTCAGGTTCCGTAAGACCTTGGGTTTTCCAAAATGTCAGGTTCCTCCACTTCTCAGGTTTTGGTTCTCAAGTCTTCAGGTTGTTAGGTTCCCCAAATTTTAATTTTCGCTTAGTTCTCAGGTTTTCCAAAATCTCGGGTTAATCTAGTTCTAGAGGTTGGTTTCTCAGTTTCAAGTTCCTCCAAGATCTCAAACTGTCTAATTCTCAAGTTCTCAAAAATTTTAGGTTCAGGTACCCCAAGACTAAAGTTTCTTAGAATCTCCTAGGTTCAAGTTGTCAGGTTCCGTAAGACCAAATTTAGTCTCTCAAGTTTTCTTTGGTTTCTCAAGGTCTCATGTTACCTAAAATTTCATCTTCGCCTAGATCTCGAATAGTTCAAATTTTCAGGTTCTCTTAAGATTTCAGGTTCCTCAAATCCTCAGGTTCCTCCAATTCTCAATTTGTGTTTCTCAAGTCCTCAGTTTCTTTATTCCTCAAGTTCTCATGTTTTCGATAATTTCAAGTTCATTTAGTTTTTAAGTTTCGTTTCTCAAGTTGTCAGTTTCTTAGATTACACAGTCTCAAGCTTCCCAGAACCTCAGGTTGTTCAAGATCTCAAAGTTTAAGTTGACAGGACCTTGGGTTTTCCAAAATGTCAGGTTACTCAAGTCTTCAGGTTGTTAGATCAAATTTACATTTTTGACTCAATGGTTGACAAACTGGTTCGGAATGACAACCATTTTCATATTGGATCCAAATTTCGATTCTTGTATTCGACAGTTGTTCTTTGTTACTAAAAATCACTTCGTTCATGGCACTCCATGTGAATGTGGTGGGCGGGTGGTCAGCCATATCTACAACTGACTGATTGACTAATGGTATTAGAATGACAACCACTTTTTGACTTAAAAATTTTGAAATTGGATTGAACACGAAAGTGGGTTGAAATGTATTGAGTTTTACAGGGTGATGCGTTTTTATGTCACACAGTATATATCACCAAAAAATCTTTTTTAAATTCTATTCAATAGAATCATTAGATATGTTACAATCGACCAGAATCTGGGAGCAAACATATTTTTTTTACCAAAATTAAGATCATAACTCATAAAACACCAGTGAAAAATTAAAATTGTTGCAAAATGACACATGGAGTGGACAGTTTTACGAAGAGTGATACTCACAAAAATCTATAGATAAATAAAGAAGTCCTAACAAGATAATGTGTTTTACAAATAATTCTGGACTGTCTTTTGCCTTTTGTTCATTGTGGGATCCATTTTTTGAATAAGGAACCAAATATAGGCTCTCATCAATCTCTTCTTAGAAGCGGTGGAGGTGATTTTTGAAGACTTTCCAAAAGATTTTTTTTTAGAAGATATAGCCTTATTGGAAAAACTTTGAAATAAGTGTGTGACCGTTAGTGGATCTTATATCAAAAAATAAAAATATTTCTTTTCTTCTATTTCCTTTCATGGCTAGGTAGATAATATAAAAATCTGCCCTCGTATCTATTGTGTTATACTTGAATATTTGAACCAAATATACCAAAAATTTGAAAAATTTTAATAGTTTTATTAATTATTATCAACTTTGTGGAGTGTATCAAACATCTTTACTTTTATTATGACGTTGAATGCTTATTTGACTGAACTAATATATGAATACCAGAATCTCCTGTTGCGATTGAGGGAAGTTAAGCTGGAACTTTAAGATTATTTTAATTTGAACAGCACATCAAAGACCAAACTTTTAGTCCGCAAAGAGATATTTCCTAAACAGTGTACATTAAACCTTTCTATTTATTCAGCTGCTAATATCAATGCGCTGACATATGGTTAGTTTCGTGTTTGAGTGTTGGTAGGGCTGCAATTTTTGTGGACAGTTCGCTTGTCATTTCGTTTATGTCCAGAGTGGTTATGGTTAAAGCATTTCATATTATTTGTTATTATACTGAAAAACAAATGTCTCCTAACCAAAAATATGAAGCGGTATTTCCAGTAACTTAACTGTCATTTTAGGGACATTTCATGGTCATGGGAGCCAAAAATATGTAGTTGATGAACAATGAAACTAATATCAACCCCCAAAAACTTGCTTGCCACATGCTTTTCGATCGACAAAAGTAATGAAATGTTTTTTTATTGCACGGTTTTTATGTGGCAGGTAATACCTGAAAAACATAAAATTTCAATAAAAATAATATAGACTTGCAAATATTTTCTTCGAATAAGAGCTTCTCTGTGGACCGATAAATAATGTAACATTCATGTTGGTGTTTGCCAGGTCACATCAAAAGTCTTTCATTCAATGCAGTCGTAAATCTGGTATGTTCAATATTTAATTTGGTTTTATTAAATTGTTGATTCTTTAATCGCGCTTTCCGCAGGAGTATCCCTAACACAGATTAACTATATAAATTTATTGTAATTATATTACTATTGTATATCATAACCAAGTATGTCCCGAATCAAATTTAAAATATTAGGGTAACAAGTTTAATACAGGAACCACAAGTTCCGGTTCTTTCTTATTAAATTCTCTTAACCATATGAAATTGCCGCATTTTCGTAAATGTCTTGTACGCTTTCCATATAACATTTCTGTTTGCTTTATATTACGTAGCTTTTGCGCTGCTAAATGAAAAATTCTGTATGCGAAAGACGGAAAGCGGGAAAGAGAAATTAATGGAGCTTTGAAAGGCAAGCGAACTCGCATGTGTGCTTCCTTGATGTTGGATGCGTGGAGGAGAGAGCTCGTTTCCAAATACTAGCATAAAAAATTAATTATCTCACATCACCTTTCAGTTTGCTACCATTCATATAATATGTACACTCTGTATCTAAAAAGCCTATGTCTATGAGACAGATGACTTCGATAAAGTAAGATTTTTTACTTTGGAAATTGTGCGGCATTTTACAACATGAGGAGAATTGTTGGCACAACTTTCACAACAAAAACTTTGTTATGGAAATGGAAAAGTTCTAAAGAAGGATTTTTTTACCGCACTCCTATAAATCACTGTTTCCCATCTGCTTTTTTCATTCCTTAATTCTATCTATTGTGGGAGTAAATTTACAACTTATTGACTGTGGCAACGCGATAACTAATCTTATTATGCTAAATCTTTACTATTGTTTAAATTATCTTTTACATTTCAGCGTTTATAAAACACTATGGGAAAATTTGTATGTAGATTGTAGAGGTTAAAGAACGACCGAACTATTTATTTAGAAAAGTATTTAGTCTTTAGCGCGCCAATTGGGTATTATTATAGCACTCCGTTATGGATGTTCCCATGGTACAAAAACTAGATAATAAGCATGTTAGAAAAATTTATAAATAGTAGCAAGTTTTTAAAAGTAATTACAGCTATTAAATTTAATATGCACATAAAATTGTGTTAGACAATTAGGTTTATCTCAGCCGTTCACAGGAAAAGGGGTCTAAATCAAAGTAAGGTAACTATTTTTAACATCAACATCTTTTTTTATATTTCTGGAGAAATAATCCTATAAAGTTATTATAATCTGATTATGAACTTCTTTTGTGTTTTTAATTGCAGTTTTGTTTCTTTCTGCAAAACCATCACAAATCTTCCCTATCTTGTTCTAAAGCGGAATTTACACTGTTTCACGTCAGTTAATAAATAAACATCCAAAAGGAAAGCGAAAGCAGAGAACACGGTCGTTTCATTGTCATTTTTTTTGTCGAAAAAAATAACGTCTAACTCAATTTCATTGTTTAGGTTTTTTATAATGTTTCTTGTCACAATAGAAAAACAATAAAGAAGATTTTAACGTTAGAACAATCCTAGACAAAATATTGTGCATATTTTACTTACTCGATGTTTCCTCTTTTGTCCATATGATAATAATGTTCATAGTGAACAATAAAGCTTTACCAGTACTTGGAATGACAGGAATGTTAATTCGAAACAAAACGGCAAAAATTATTCACATGAGTGGCTCCATGTGAAATGTTGAAATCTGGATTGAAGTTTACTAGCACGCCACTTTCGTGACACCATTTCAGAGATTACTGAAAAGACCGCCCCGTTTGAAGTTATCTTTGTTCGTTTATCCAACGTTCCACATTACAATGAAATTACACATCAAAAGTTTCCCACATATTATGAGTTCATTTAAGATGAATAGCTTACTGTTCCTATGAAATTCTTAATTGCTACGAGTATTTTGAAGTGCCTCCAATTAAGGTCTTCGTGCTCTGCAGGCTTCTTTGCTGTACTTACCAGATTATTACCTAAAAATAGCATAAAAGCGTCACGTAATCTTAAATTAGATAACAACAGGAACTCAAAGTTATTTATTTATGAACCCGAAAGGATTTCTTTCTCTTGGTTTTTGAATGTTTTCTTTTGTATTCCAGAACGTCTCCATTTCTCTGATTGCCTGCCGATATCTATTCAATTTCCTGAATATTATTTTTCCTTTGTGACACACGACACATATATCAAAATTCTTTCAAACACGTTATATTTATCACATAAAAAGAAACTCACCGGTACGAAAATCTCCTAAGTTCATCTTTATTCCTTCCGTGTTTTACTGAGCTTCCTAAAGTTTTCTTTCAGCAGACTTCCATCAACATCCTGAAACATAAACAAAGGTTATAACAATGAGCACACCAATAATAATTGGAGAAAAAATATTAAATTTTAAGGTTTCACTTATTGTTTCATATTCATTTATTTTACTTAAAATCACTATTGATTTATTATGATTTCTTCTTTTCAAAGGTTAAGCGTAATAAAAAACCATTTGTAATTTTCAGAATAGCAATAATATTTATGTTTAGACGATACATTTGTAAGGAAGCTGTAGTGATTACACTGAATGAAAAACGTTTTATGTTCTGCCATTTCAGAACTATTTAGGTCGCTTTTTCTACTTTGGATAATCTACTTTGCATGTCATAAATAGACAGAAGCGGTGTTATAATAATTCTACTTAAAAATTGTATAATTATTTTTTATAGTTTGACAATGTCAGAATTTTCAAATTTTCGCGTGTGTAAACACTCTCTGTCATGAAATAATAAAACGTCAGATAAACGTCACACTATTTTTATGGATTTTAAGCAATTTAAAGACTTGCCGGGGTTGTGTCGAATAAAACTACCCAAAAATGAATAGGGACTTCGATTTTTTTTTAACAGATCTAATTAATTTAATTGAATCCAACGTATTTTCTCACACTATAAATAAATTAAAAGATCCACAGTCGTTTTAGTCCAGGCAATGGGGGGTTTTTGATCGCAAAAGATCGGACAGAAATGAAATTTGGTGGGATGGTAGACATAGGTCTCCTGATAGTACACCTGAGTTTGCGACCTCGGGGGCTTGCCGCTCGAGGGGTGGGGGGGTGAAGACTCTGCACCGCGACGCTCTTCGGAAAATAGCGCCGTTGTTGTAAGTGCTATCGAATAAAAGTCCAAATAAAATATGTAGAGAACAAAATTCTGCATAATTTTGGTTGTACTCATTTTTTGTTTGCGACCAACAGTTTCCGTTTTACGGGGGGCCAAATTTGGGGAATGATTTGCAAATTCCAACAAAATCAAGTTTTCAGCGCGGATTACAACGAAGATCGACTTCAAATAATTCTGCATTTTTTTTTCTGAAAGAGCAATGTCTTCCGAGTTTGTGGATGTCCTATTTGATGCATTGGGTTGTATATTACGAAAGATATGATTTTTTTAAGTGTGCCTCTCCCTACTCCAAAATTGGTTCAAAGTTGAAAAATTCTTACGTTTATCGCTAACAACTCGAAAACTGTGTGTCCTACGTAAACAATAATTGGAACAAAAATTAAAGCTGATCAAATTTACTACAAAAATAACTAGTAGGTACTAGGGTACTAGATTGAATCGTTCTCGAGATATGTGCCGATGAAAATCTAGTCCAAGCAACTTAGACTTTTTAGAGGAAATAATTTATAAAGTTTAAAAATTTTGGTTATCAACTTCCAGCACGCACCCAAATAAAAATCCGAAGAGTTCCCACTCCCCCGGTGGAAGCTTCATCCACTTCTGCCCAAGAAGCCGCTCCCGAACGTGACGTCATGAAGCCTTTCTACTTTTTTCTCGTAAACGGTAACTCCGATAAGAAAATGTTTTAGGACCTATGTTCTCCATTAAATTCTGCATAAATTTTTATGCATTTGCTCTTATGAAGTTTTTGCCTATCTCCCACCCATCGCTCATCAATGACGTTAGAAAATGAGTTTAACTTTTAGCGTGAAGGCAATCCCCGTGTTTTGCGGCGATTATCTCGAGAGCCACTATGGGAGCAAAAAATGTATAGACACAGAATTGTAAAGCAGTTTTTTCTGTATAAGGTCCATATTGAATAAAACATTTGCAATAAATTGTTATTGGTCAAAAAACGAGGGTGGACTAATTTTTGACTTTGCGCTAAAAACAATACTTATTTTCCAATGTCATTGATGAGCGCTGGGTGGGACATAGGCAAAAACTTCATAAGAGCATTTTTATGCAGAATTTAATGGAGAATATAGGTCCTAAAACATTTTCTCATCAGTTACCGTTTACGAGAAAAAAGCAGAAAGGCTTCATGATGTCACGTTCGGAAGCGGTTTTTTTTTAATTGCGTTAGTGCATCAAAGAGGGCAATCTTCAGCAGAAATTGCTGCCATGTTTAACGTGTCTCCAAGAGTTGTTAGTAGGGCTTTAATACGATTCCAGCATACAGGATCTGCAAGGAGAAGACCCGATACTGGATCTGAGAGGAAAACAAATCAGAGACAAGACCTCTATATACTAATCCAGGCAAGGAGGAATCCATTTAGGAGTGCTGTATGGTTGCAAACACAGTTACGTGCCCAGAGGTTTCCAAAACTTCAACTCCAGAGAGTTGAAGTTTCGGAAACCGTCTGAGAGAAATGGATCTTCATAACTGCTGGCCCGTGAAACGCCCAAAATTAACTAATGCCAATAGAATGTATAGTATAGCTTGTGTTAACCAACGATTAGCAGAAAATTTTCAGTGGGAGCATGAATTATACACTGATGAATCCAGATTCTGCTTATTTAGTGATAATCGTACAGTTAGGGTCTGGAGAACGCGCGGAAACCGTTACAGACCCGAATTTATAAAGTCTGTGATCCCTTTTGGAGGCAGTGGTATCATGGTATGGGCAGGCAATAGTTTGAATGGACGTACAAACCTCCACCTTTTTGAAAAACAATGTCAACGGACATATCTACAGAGATGACACTGTTCGGTAATATGTGGTCGACTTTCGAGAGGCTGTGGATGAAAACATTGTTTTTATTGATGATAATGCACGACCTCATCGTGCTCAAATTTTAATGCAATCAATAAATGACCTCCGTATTTACGATTTACCTTTACCACCACAGTCTGCCGATTTAAATCCAATTGAGCACACTTGGGACAGACTGTAAGGACAGCTCAATGAACATAATCCACCCCCAGTTAACGTGCAACACTTGCGGGAAATTTTACCGCTGTGTTGTCGAAGAGTGTCACAAGAACACATCAATAATTGTATTATGAGTATGTCCCGAAGATGTATAGTTGTCAGAGATGCCCGTAGCCATTATACACGATATTAGAGTTAATTTTTACATCAAAATGTTTATTTTAGCAGTTGGTAAAAAATTACATATTTAATAATTGAAGATTTCTTAGTAACATAGGGACTTTTCTGAATAAATATTCTTGAAAATTTTAAATTGTAGTATACAATTATGTATCTAATATATTTCACTACAAATATTAAGCCATATTTTCTAAAAAATAGAAAAAAAAGTAAAAATTCCTTATTCATTTTTGGGTAGTTTATAAAACATTGTATTACACTCGTTCCTGTGTAAATTTGATGCTTTCCGGCACTCGGGGCTTAAAAAAACGCGAGTGAAACTAGCGTCGGAAAGCACCCAATTTACACAGGAACTCGTATAATAAATAACTTTTTTAATATTGGCAATTTTGGCAATGCCAGGAGAGTTCTAACATACTGTAGCGTTTACGGGTTCACAAAACTATTTATTTAAACAGTTATAATTTACAATTTATTTAAATACTAGACTATGTACATATCACAGTTATAACGGCACAATCGTTTATTTCAACAGTTCGCACGAGTCACACGGCTTATGTCACTCAGTAGCTTATTTACTTTAGACTTCAACTGACTGGACGACCGTTCTCGCGTCCTATTTAAAGAGGGAAGCCGCTTTCTGGAGTCGTCCAGAATTGCGGAAGTCGAGAGTCTTCTCGGTCGTACGAGTTTACGATCAAATCATCATGTCACGATTCTTCCAGAACATCACACTGACCCCTCAAATATGTTTCGTCCCGAAACGTTAAAGCAGTCTCATTGTGGCGGAATCTGCAGTTTGCTCCTTTTCTGCATCCAGACGTGCCATAGAAGTAACAATCGACAGTCTTCAGACGACTTTGGACAAGTATCGATTTATCGTTCTGATCATTCGTTCTACCATTCCGTCAGACTGCGGGTGTAACGGCGGACTCAACCTTTCTACCTTGGTCGGAATGTAGTTTCAATGGCACACCAAATCGAAATAATTATGCTTTGACCCAATTGCTGAAATAGTCCACGACTACAACGATGTACTTATTCCCGGCATCTGTCTGGGGAAATGAACCCGCAATGTCCACAGCAAGTCTTTCGAATGGACTATCCACGTTGTATTGTCTCATCGGAGCCTTCCTGTGTTTTTGTGGACCGTTACTTGCGCCACAAGTTGCACATTTCTTACACCACTCCTTAACATCGTCCTTGCAGTTCACCCAGTAGAACCCTTCCCTCAGCTTCCCAAGAGTCGTTGACACTCCCAAGTGTCCACCTGTTATTCCACAATGGAGCTCCTCCTAGCTTCCACTTGCATCTACAAGTGGCATGTCTTCGGACTAAGCTTCAGTCCAGAATTTCGAAGGCGTTGAAACACTTCCTCTAGATTCTTCACGTGCTCTTCGAATTATTTCCCGACCACAATGACGATAATCCTTACAACACCGTCTCCATTAATCTTTCAAAAGTTGAAACGGCATTACAGTAAATTGCCACAGGCCTGCGCCAACGGTAAATGCTGTTTTCTCTTTGTCTTGAGGTGCCAATTCAACTTGCCAGTAACCACTTTTTATGTCCAAAGTCGGGAAGATCTTCGTACCCGCCAAGGTATCATCAATTCGGGGGAATGAATAACTGTCCTTTTTCGTCACGTTGTTCAGTTGACGATAGTCCACACATAATCTAGTTGATCCATCCTTTTTCTTTACTAGAACAACAGGCGAGACCCATGGACTGCTCGATGGTTCAATCACTCCTTCTTCCTCCATTTCCCGAATGATCTTGTCGGCCTTGTTGGCAAGAGGAAGTCTTCTAGCAGGCTATCTAACCGGGCACGCATCCCCAGTGTTGATCTGATGCTTGATGACATCGGTTCTGCCTCTACTACCCTTCCTGGTATTAAAGATGTTCTGATAACGGATTACGAGTACTTTGAGCTGCTTCCTTTGGTTGTCATTAAGTTCCCTCAACGATGTCTTGACCAGGTTGACTAGTTCGGGTGCAATCCTCTTCTGTGGCTCTTTAGTGATTCTTATTTGGAGGATGATGGATGAAATAGGAGAACAATACTCTAATAGAGTGCCTTTCTTCAGGGTCAGAGCGTAGAAGTTTACATTCATCAATCTTATTGGTACTACACCAGACGTATGCAACAATCTTTTGCCCAGTACCTATCTCATTGTCACTACATCTTGGTTCAAACATCATGATGTTTCTCTCTTCATCTTTGTGATCCACCCGAGCTTTCAGAATCATTTCACTCCGTTCTGGTATTGAAGTGTCTTTAGTGAAATGCACACGAATCGCTTTTTTATTAGTTCGGTGTAATACGATCTCTTCTCCATTTATTTTCAACGTGCCACGCTTGAAGTCTAATCCTCAGCCCTTACTACCCAGAATGTCCATTCCAAGTATTATCTCATCCTAGATATTCGCTACCAGTACCTTGTGGTAGAAAGCGGTACTCCCAATTGTGATAATGACGTTGACTTCTCCGTGGGTGGTAGCCGAATCCCCAGTAGCGGTACAAAGTCTCCAATTTGTGGGTAGTATGTATGTCCTCGGTGTTTAAAACGTTGGATTTTACAATCGTCTTTGTTGCTCCTGTATCCACCAACAGAAAACATGGCTTTCCATCCAGAAATTCATCCACAAACACGCTGTTGAGTTGGCATTTGATGCATGCAACACTTGCTTCCAGGGTATTCTGACGTTGCCTCCTTATGCTGTTGGACTTTTGGACGTTGCCGGTGCATCGTTTATTCTTGTGACTATCCTTTCCACACTTCCAACACTTGATATGCATCTTCTTTTCTTTTGGCACAATATCCTTTAGCACCCTCCTAACTGTTGCTTCTATTTTTGAAGTGAAACTTCTTATCTTACGGTGTAAGATTTTTGTAGGGGGTAAGCGCGCCGCAACCCGACACGAACCCGACACGAAACTGCAATATATAAGTGGGGTGATATTTTAGACCGGGAGAGGAGCGCAAGCGGCAGCTAGTCGACGGTAAGATTTTGGCACGGGGTAAGCTTGATTCGCGTAGCGACACAACATGCCCAAGGAGGCCCCTACGACGGGGGGCCATTACCGATGAGGCTCGTACCCTATCATCCTATACACAAGGACCCCAGCCCAAGGGGGGCCTTGTCCGAGAGGGTCTTTACCCAAAGCACCCCCCCCCCCATCCAAGAGGTACCCTAACCGAGGGGGCTACCACCCAAGGGGGCCCGCTCAAATAACTATCAATATAATGTGTACACTTTTATCGGACGAGTTTTGGATTAATTCATATCGGCTCTAAACCCATTTTGTACTGATTTTGAGGGGTATTTTCGCAAAGTAGAGTCGGACTTTTG
Source organism: Diaperis boleti (assembly GCA_963583935.1). NCBI lineage: Eukaryota > Metazoa > Arthropoda > Insecta > Coleoptera > Tenebrionidae > Diaperis > Diaperis boleti. The sequence goes on from OY757244.1 coordinate 54,148,987, forward strand.
TTCCTTATAAATTGATTGTAATCTATATCAGGTAGGTAGATTCAGACAGTAATTGTTTTGTGGCAAAAATTGTACAATTGAGTGGATTGTGATTTTTGAATAAATTGCACAAGTAATTTAAAAAGTGCTATAGCACCGGCAGAACGGACGAAAGACGAATCCATGGAAATTACAAAATAAATGTAATCGTTACCACTCATTCTTCTATTTACTCAATATTACCCCTTCTCGACCTATCATCACCTAAAGAAGTGTCACTTCTAACATGCGTGGCGGCCACAAACTTTTTTTTCGATTCCATCCGTTCCAATAGTTCGAATTCGGGCTTGACTTCTCAAACCGCCCTTACTTGTTTCGAACTCCAAAGCCCAAGCTAAAGCATCAGCAAATTTTGCAGGGCGAGCTAATATCAATGCCTGCTTCGTGTCACCATCTCGAATGCCGTCTATAAAATTCTGCACAGTGAATCTCTCCATCACATCCTCTGCAGCGTCCGGGAAAGCTGGCCGAACCAAGCGTGCTGTCTGCTTCAAAGTCCAAGTGGCTGGTCAACGGCGGAATTGGCATTCCTATTGTTAGCACATTGTTTCACGTGCTTTTGTAACACTTGGCGCATTGGGGTGGGACGGCAGCTGGCGGTCACTGGCGTTTTGAGCCATCCAAACAAGTGCACTGATAGCGCTTCCCGAAGACTGTGATGCCGTGGGTCAGGAGATGGTTGAGAGTGTTTGTGTCTCCGGTGATGACGCGGATAAGGGGGGATTTGATTCTAAACATTTTGTGGATGGGAAGATTGAGATTTTCCAGGGCAAGAAATACATCGCGTTCGTCAGTGTATGCCTCGCATGACTGAAGGTAGCAAATTGTCCATCGTATTTTCGCCAAAGCCCGTATTTCTAGGAGCGTACATTGAAAAACTTCGGAACTCACTTAAGGACAAAAATACGAGTATTGACGTCTCAAATAAAATCTTTTTCATAGCCCCCGTTAGTGCACCTCGCAAACGTGGCCAACCGCCGCGAAATTCCCTATATTGTGAAATTCAATTATTTTGTATATAAAAAGTGGCAAAAATACTGTAAAAAATACTCGCTACGTTCGTTGTGCCCTAAACACGTGCGATAAAATGCTTCTTATAAAACTCGTATCATTATACTCTTTATGTAAGTATTTTTCTGGAGAGTGCCAATACTTAATGAAAAATAGGTGAAAATTTAAAATTCATATAATGTATAACAAAGTGTATAGCTTACAGTATTTCTTCCAACAATATCGAATTTTTAAATTCAAGTTTTGTATTCTCTAACGGTGAGGTACTAAATGAGAATTTCCTGCTGAATCATCATAGTTAATCATATTAAGTGTGCTTTTATTTAATCGCAAAAAGTATATTTCCTACAACACCAGTAAATTGCCACAAAATGAAAACTACAAAATTTAGTTATTCTCAATAAGTTTCTATTGTAATAATCAATTGATAGTAGAAACATATTAACATAGATCCAGTATTTTATCCAACACCTGTTTATAATAAAGTCATAATAATGCCGATTTTGAATATACTTATTATGACGTCTATAAAACACTAAAAACCCCTAATTAAACTGTTTTCTAATTTGTCGTAGCAACCAGTTCATAAGCCAACTAGTTTTTAACGCTATAAAATTTTTGGGTTTTGTTTTATGTTTTAAGAGAAGGAGGTGTTGGATAAAATAAAGACTCGTGCCTTAACAGGAAATACGTCACTTAAAAAAAATTAAACATTTCTTTCGTGACTTATTTGCCTTATAAGACACTTGGATAATAAATAGCTATAAGTAGTTGCAAAATTTTCGAGGTTTAGTAAAAAATAGAATAGCAAATCATGTCAATAATGTATAAAATTTAAAAATAGAATTCGGATTCACAATAATCCAATAGGTACCCAATGTGTGCCATCGGGAAACTGCAAATTATATTCTGAATAGACACGAAGATACATTATTATTATGCTTGCAAAATGGCGATTGTATTTTCCTTAAAGTGCATCATAGTGCATATTAAAAAGGTGCAATAATTAGCTAAGTTCATGAGATAAAGCTAGCGTTACTGCCTGAACTTTCCTTGAGAACAAGATTTTAGGCGAGATACATGAGATTAGTGTTATTAACATTACGTATTCTATGAGAATTGTCTGCGTTGCTTTATAAAGCTTTTTACCCAGGGAACAGGGAACACTTCAATTATATTTCCATTTTACCGCAGATGTTTCAAAGGAAAGAGTAGCCATAAAATAGGAGGGAATATATTACTAATTTACTTTTTGTCACAACAATTTGTTGATCTCGACTGGGACCATTAATGTCGCATTTCATTCTTTCTTCCACTTTTTCACTTGTACACGTCGAAGCGATTTTTCCTTTAAATGCAATAACAAATAAACGACTAGTGCTTAGATATACAAAAATTATTTTACTACCTGCTTTATAGTCAGTAAAAGCCAACTTAAATAAATAAAAACGCTAACGTAGTCGTAACGCCGTAATTATTCACATCATTAAAAACTCAACGCCATAAAAAACGAAACACCTAGTAGAAGAGTTTACATAAATATAAAATATTGACGGTGTTAGATTGACATAATTATACAACGGGTTTACGCATCATAGGTTGCTGAAGTTTTCACAATTGTGTTATAAATTTATTAATCAAAGTTACAAAATGAATTCTTCTACAGTAGTTTTTTCCAATTAATTATCACATTTTTCCCCGGCTGAAATGTGTTTTAAATGACATCATGAAATTAAATTCTATACACCGGATCGCGCGGTATTTGACAGCTCCTTAATTTCAAGTAGTTCCTGCACAACATCCTGTTGCGTTTATCTGTGAATTCGTAATGTAAAAATGTCTTTTCTAAACATGAATTAATTAACTCCCATTTCTCTGCATGAGAAAATCCTTGAACTGATTTAATTGTAAAAATATGCGCAATAGCTTTAATTGGAACGAGACAACAAAGTTAATTATGCAACGCCCAGATTTTTCCTCAGAAATTGTTTTTTCCCGAAAGCTAACGATATTCTTGTAATAAAAAGAAAACATTTTACATTGTTACAGCACGACTCGACTGCCCGCGAGATGCCATATTGCAAATATGGCGCGACGAAGCGCCTGGCAGATGTTCTTAATACAGAGTTAATACCTATTTCTGCTTTCAATTTAATGTTTTATGTGGAATTCTGAATAATTTTAAGGAAACTGGAAATTTTATTTAAATGCACAGATCTATTTAAATACTTTTTCACTCACCTTTAATAACCGAGTCACTTTTCTTCTTAATTGTTAAAAAAATATATTACGATCTGAATGAACTCCTTTCATTTCAGCTTACTTTTACGTGTCTCGCAAGCTGATGAAAAGGATAATTAAGAGTTCTTTAAGCTCGGAACATCTTTATATTTTCTACAAGGCGATGCTCTGGAGTATCTACCTTGATTCGTGTTTTCGGTCGGTTCTTGAATTTTTAATTACCCTAAAAATATCCAAGGCAGCGAGATAAGAAACATTTTGAGTGCTATTAAAGAAAAAACATTACCGTCTTAAAAGGCTTCGCTTTTATCACACTTTCTCCTTTTGTTTGTGTTGCCGGTAAATCTGAGAGTTGGGATTTTGTGATTTAGAAAAAGTGCAGGGGAAATGTAGAACTTATCACAATTAGAGGAAACAAACTGGCCACTCTATAGTCAAGCAAAGTAAAGACGGATGAGTGTTGACCGATTTTGACTCAAGTTTTTAACAATGCGGAACTCGCATGAATTCGTCATTTCTGTAAGACCGGTTGAAGCCCCCCTAGTAATTTTTTGAGAAAATATTTTTTGCAAAAATTATAATTTTGAGATATATTGTATTGTAACGAGCGTTCAAAAATAAACCTGGTTAGAGGAGGCTGGGCATTTTTATAACAGTGTAAATTGCAAAACTAACTTGTCATTTAAATCAGTTTAGGTTAGGCAACCAGCACTAAATTCGGACAAACTGTTATTGAAATTTATATTTGAAACGTTGTTGCTTTGTCAATGGAAGTTGTTTCGTTGTAATTCTAGTTAAGTATTGCAACTAGCAAGATGGCAAGTGATCAGAAGACCAACATATGTATTAGAAAATGCGTGAGTTGTGCCAAACCTATGGATATGACCCAGAAGAGAGGAAACTACTCCCTGAATTAACGGTTGGATCACCAACAACTCAAACCTCAAGATAGCAGTGTAAATCTACACAAACCACATTGTCAATATTTCCATATATTATGCAACGGTTAAATGAGAAAAATAAATGAGAACACAGTCAGTACACAGCTAATGATAATGTATATCTGTATATCTGTATATCTGTACCACTTCTGTTTGTGATTTTTATATACTTTTGACAATGGGTTTCCTAGTTCCTGTGATTTCTTCTTTTGGCCACATATTAAAAATTTCATGTACCAAGCATCCATAGCCGATATAAGAAAGAATTATGAAACTGAAGATTTTTTGCAAACTGTTTTTAATGGGATCAAAAAAAGACCATAATTCTCTACAAAAAATATCGAAAACATTTTCACCATTAATTTGCTGTAACCGTTTTGTGCCCTTCTAAGGGATTGTAAAATTCTCAATAAACATTTGTAGAAATTTCGTTAGAGTTGGTTATATCCTTTTAAGGAAATAAAGGTGTAAAACCAAATCATAAAATATCCGATATCCAAAAATATTATCTCAATTAACATCACACCCAAACGTCTGAATGCACTTTACTTTTACCTTAATTTTTTACCAACCGTTATAGGAATCCTGGAGATATCTGCAGGACATTGCAGTCCAAAACCCCAAATCGTGCCGGTCTATATAAAAACCGCTATCTAATACCCTAAAACACTTCTTGAAGATGCATAATATTACTAATATTGCAGAATTTCTTGTTAATCAGTCAAGCTCTACACTGTAAAAAAAATAAAACAAAAACGCAATTTCAAAGACTGCTCTAACCAGGTTTTTTGTTGAACGCTCGTTATATTGCCTTATTTTAGACGTTTCTAATCAATTTTGAAAATAAAAGTATGTACCTATTATGATTTTTTTTATTTATTATTTGTAACCAAATGTTTCAAAGCAGATGTCACAAAAACCAGTAACATACTCTAAACAAATAAATTTCATTAAAAAAAATCTGTTTTTTCTTGTCACATTCCAAGCATCTTCCACTTTCTCTATTGAAGCCAGCAATTTCTTTTGCTTTGTTAATTTTATAAATTGCTCTAATTGCTTTGTTTACAACTCTGGGGATGCTTGTTTCCGCTTGTTACATTAACACGTACTGTAATTTGGGCTTCCAACAAATCCCAATTCTCGTCTTTGCATATTTTATTCTTGGAGTATTGTAGCATTTAACACGACAAATAAATTTATTGAAGGCACATTATATTTATAGTTGAATAGAAACCCACCATTGGCCATCTTCTAGTATTTCTTGAGGTGTTATAACTGTAACATAATTGTTCTACACCCCCTCTGGTACTATCTTGGGTCAATCAGCCAGTTAATGAACATTTAAGCGACATTTCTTCTTTTGCATCTAAAAACATTCGTATTTCTCTAATAAATGTGGTTCGAAAATTGTAAATTGGAATGTTTGATTACTTAAAAATATTTTTTATTATACCTGCATCAGTATCGCCGTGCGAATACAGGCGATTAAAGCACGGCGAGCTTTAAAGGTTGTCAAGGAAATATAGGTATCATTATAACTTCATCAAATTTGAAAACTTTTCATATTCCTTCAGGTATGGGTCTTTTGACTTCGATGGTAGTATTTTGGATTCCGCTTGTTCGGCCAATGCTTCTATATCGGATGAAATTTCGTTTTAACTCATTTTTCCTCGATTTTTGCTGACACGACTAAATGCAATGACGTGGACGCGAGAAAAACGTAAACAATAATTGTCGTAACTAATGGCAATATTATTACGCCATTTCGATTTATCACGACAAAAAATATTTTAACTTTTTACTGCTTAATTTGTTTCCAGTATTGCTGGTATAATAAAAAATAGCGTAAAGTTTTCGTGGATAACTGGTCTTTAAAACACTTGCTCTATTTCGAGCACTCCCGGCTACGCCGTCGTGCTCGAAAACTCGCGCGTGTTTTAAAGACCTTGTTATCCACTCATACTTTAATATACAGTTGATTTTTTTTTATAATCAATTGTCAATGTCAAAAGTTTATAAAAAACATGCTGTATCACCCTAAACGCCTTCATTTACGGGCCAGCTCTATAACATTTCCCCCCAAATCAAAAATGTTCACGTTATGTTTATGTCACTGTCAAACTGTGTCGATAATTATACGCTACTGGTAAAAGTGCAATGTGCAAGTGTATGGACGGCAATTTAACTAAAACAAAACACAATTACAGCTTAAAACAACATGACAATACGTTTAATGAACACACCAACGATTGGAAGATTATTCATGTGCGTCTGAATCCGACGACTCTTCAGACTTTTCGGTTTCGGTATCTGAATCTTCTCCAAGTTGGATGATTATGGGAGGTATATCTGCTATTGATGCATTTCCCATCAGTTTTCGCCAGTCCTCCCGAATAATTTCTTCACAGTGGCGGACACTATTATACCACATGTTTGGAGTAAAATGAGCAATAGCGTTCAACCACATTTGTTTAATTCTGCGACTTCTTTTTTCAGTACTGGACTGAATGCGTTTATTATAAAACGTTTTTAAAGAACCCCAAGCCAGTTCAATGGGATTATACTGGCAATTGTATGGAGGCAGTCGGAGCGCAACATGTCCATTGCTACGAATTAATTCGTCAATAACATAGATTTTTTGAAGATGTTGTTTTTTCGTGCGAATTAGTTCCCACAGTACTTTTTTTGTGGCTCCTGGAGGGCAGGTTATATTATTTTTGTTCATCCAAATTATCATCTCAGCTTTTTTGGTAGAGAAAACTGGAGCTTTGTCTACTTGGTGAGAGTGATATGGAGCATTGTCCATGATAATTACACAAGGTTTCTTTAAAGTATTTAGTGCTGGAAGTAGTTGCTTATTAACCCATTCTGTAAAAATTGCAGTTCATATTTTCATATTTTTATGATAGTCTCTGTGGTCTATCTCAGAACTAAGCAGAAGATCGCAATTTGGCAAAAAACCATCTGAAGTTCCAGCATGTAAAATTGTGAACCTTTTGCCGTCGCCATCTAATCTCTGTGGAACACCCAATGGATCAGACTCCTTGACCCACTGTCGTAATTGGCTACCATTTTCGTAAACCCAAGTTTCGTCCAAATATACAAAAATGTAGTTACCTGATTCAAGATATTGAAGATAATGTCTCAAAAATGTAATTCTTTTGGAAATAATGTGTGGTTGTTCAATTAATACTTTTCTGTTATTAATTTTTTTAAATCTGTATCCCATGGCCTTATAGTATATTATTTATCTAGAACGAGAAGTGAAGTTTAAAGTACGAGCAAGTTGTTTACGACCGAGGCGCCTAGCCGAGGCCGGAATTACTTGTGAGTACCTTTAAAAACACTTCTTCGTTCGAGGTAAATACAACGTTTTATTTCATACTGCAAGTTTGATGAACTAAGTCAAAATAAAAAGAAATGTGTGTTTATCTCGCACAAATTATTCGTAATAATTAAATATGCGGGAACTTACATTCCCATAGTAACAAACATTTGTCAAAAATGGCAACGAAAAAACTGGGTCACGGTGAATGGTTTTGGATATTTCATCCGATTATTCCGTTTAAAATGGAGAAAATTGAGGTGCCTCAAGACATTGTAGATGAAGCAGATCACGTGAAGAACAATTTGATGCCATAAAAATCTCGGGAACAATGTAAGAAATGATTGACGTATAATTTTAAAGTACTAGGACTTTAAAATTTTTCTTTAAAGTACTAGGACGTTACTGTTCCACTTTTGGTATCAAAAATTATCCGAAAAATGTCACTTTAGATACAAGTATGAAATAAATAATTTTATATAATTTTGACCTGCTACAGTTACGGCCACGGAATTTTGGCCGTCACTTATCATTTATTGTCATAAGATGTAAGGTGACCCTTAGGTATTCGTAACCTAACTTTCTACTCTTTCAAAGACTTGTCATTTTGACACTGACTCACTTGCATGAAAACACTAACAATGACAAACTTTTAGATTTCAATTTCAAAAAGTCAATCATAATGACAATAAAGCATGGACTACATCATTTTCTTTTTATTGACATTAAAGTGACGGCTAAAATTCCATGGCCGTGACTGTACAAACAAACTCGCATTCATTTTTTACGTAGTTGTGTAAGTCGTTAATTGTGAAGTACTGTTTTTTTGCGTGTAGCGCATGTATGTATCTACCCAATTCTTCTTTTATATAATAAAATGCCGGATCTGTATTATAATTAATTTTGCACCGTCCTTTCTTTTTTGGAGTCTTGACACTATGAGAGGTTTTATATTCATTTATAATTTTGAAAGCAGCCGTCGAATGGATCTAAAAGAGAATTATTCACGGAAAAGTAAGAATTTGGAAAATATTTGCAGTTATAAATACATCGAATATATATGAAGCTTTATTGCAAATTTCCTTCATAAGTATATCCGGCTTCTCGGTTTTAATTTCTTTGCATTAACGCACCACTGCCATTTTTTCACGCTCCGTCAGTGGCCGTCCACTACCCTTCTTTCGTGAAGCCATTTCAGTGTGATTTTAGTTTTAAAGTCAAATCTCAAATTTTATTTTCAAATTGACGTGGAAAAACTTATGACATTTAATACTAACAACCTACATCGTGAAATTCACTAGTTTGCTTATACCAACATGATAACATTTTGACAATTGATTTAAAAAAAAAAAACAACTTTACTATTAGGTATTCTTAAAACAACGTGTTAATGCTACAAAAATCTAAAAAAAATTTAAACGTTTTTAACGAAGTTACAGAAAAATCCGAATTTAAATACCAAATTAACAGCCGTCGATTTGCTAGTTAAACTAGAGCATGCACCTGAAAATTAAACTTATAATTCGCCGGGGGGGAAATAGTTTGCAGTGTCACAGCCGGATAATTTTTTCATCATCACCACCGGAAATTTAGCGCGCTCCAGACGAGCCTACTCCGTAGTCGCTACGACCACCCCCAGCCCCCGATCTTGTCACGCCCTTTCGTCGAACCGGATACCGCCAAAAATAAAGACTTCCGGTTATCGCAACGGACTGAATTTTACATCATATTAACCAGAGAAGAAGCGCCTTCCGGACGCCGCCGCTCCGGAGCCGATACGGTGCACAGAACCGATTTCACTCCGGAGGGAAGATAACATGACCCTCACTCCTCCGCATTGCGACAAATTGTGCGCATCAGCCTACGTCATTATAACCCCACCATAGGTCTATAAAAGAGGCTGCGCTCCCTTAGAACGACAGTGAAGAGTCGTGCCCGCTCCGAAGAAGACCATCCAGAAGGAAGCCACCCAGGAGGAAGAAGCTGACTAAGGTGAGGGGCTCCAACCATCCTCCGCACTTACTTCCAGTCCTCTCCGGTAACTAGTCTACGTAACGCCTTATCCCGGTTTTTACTGGTCTTACGCGGGGGGATAGAGTCTAGCTAAGCTTCCGGACCAACCAGACCGAGCATTTTCCTTTTGCTATCTTCCCGCACCCTCCGACCACTAGCCATCAGCGTTGTAAAGTTGTCCCGGTTTTTACTGGTCTCCGGAAGGTTGGGTTCCCAGGGTTCAACGCTGCCCAAGCTCCCGGACCAACCAGACCGGCTTGTTTTCTGTTGGTTAGCCCGGATCAAACCCGACCTCACCGTCCCGCCCCGCGAATCAGCAAGTCGAGTCCCGGAAAACGCCAATAAACGTAGACTACAGGGTGTTCCATAACTTTTGTCACCAACCGCTCGGGTTCCGAAACTAATACCAATCAAACCACCGTGTACAGGTGTGAGTATATCAACGTCAACAGGGTGCATCCTAACTTTTGTCACTATCCGCTCGGGTTCCGAAACTCATACCAGCCGAACCACGAACATCGACATCAACAGGGTGCACCGTAACTTTTGTTACCGACCGCTCGGGTTCCGAAACTAAACGTATACAGGGGACGGGTACGCCGACGTCGACAGGGTGACCCACAACTTTTGTCATCAACCACTCATAAACCGAATACGCAGACTCTGAACCGCCGTAATTCGACAGGGGCATACAAGGTGAATCTCAAGTTTCGTCAGCGAGTTACCACCGATCAAGTCACTAAGCTTTGTAAATATGTAATTGTAAATAGGGGAATATTAAACACCGAGTCGGCTTTATTTTTCCCTCCCGCCAAACTAGACAGTTGACCCCTGGAGTTCCGTACTCCGACTTTTAGCTACCCGTGGTCTCGTGTTAAAAGTCCCACGTTAAAACACTGGCGCTCGAGGCAACCGCCGCCGTAAACAAGCGTCACACGTTATCCAAAAACTAGTAAATGAAAAAAATATTTCATTGAATGAACATTTAAAAATACTAGTAAATGAACAATTTATTGTATTAAGAAAGAAATGTTTAAACAATTTTTAAAACTTATTATACGTAGAAGGTATAAGCACAGTTCTATTTCAAAATGTTGTTTTGGAATACTTGGCTTAGGTGCCGAGATGGCTTTGCTTGTACCAAATTTGATCTGAAGTTTTGACTCGGCGATATAATTTGAGAATTGGACGAGGAGAAATCGCAGAATAAACTTTTGCTTGGAGACACTGTGGTGAGTATCGGCAACCACGAAGTTTATTACAAAAGACTCGACCATATTCGACGAAGAAAGTGCCCTTGCAAACCTTCGGCAATTATGTCTTTGATTATACTTCATTTTTTTAAATGTTATGTGTCAAGTTAATATATTCAAATAATTTTTCCTTTTGTTTATGTGATTCACAATGGTTTTCATCCAAAAATTTTTAGCAGATTTCCAAGAAACATATCCTCAAGTAGTGATTCACTATAAACAATTTTACGATATTCTGATGCACTCCGTTAACGTGATTCGTGAAACTGCATGTAGTACACAAGGGAAAACGGATAGCGCTCATCAAAGAAACTAACTCCTGAAGCAATACAAAATCTTCAATAAATTGTCGAAAACACAGCAAGAATTTTTTTATCCAAAATCGTGTGTAATAAGCGAATTACTATGCTAATTTGAGGGTGTAATGTTGATCATTACACACTAGTGAGAGAAAAACTCGGACTCACGGAATAGTCAAATCTACCAAATGAAAAACTATATCAACCATTCGATAGGTCCCTGCATTTTATGGGAAATGGATAAAAAACACAAAGGATTTAATTATTAGGAATGATTTTGGATAAAACTTAATATTACACTCGTGTGGAATAGTATATTAGGCACTTAAGAAAATTAAACTTTTTCTTGCGTGCCTAATATAGTACATTCCACACTCGTATAATAAATAACTATTATTTCATTTTACTCCATATTTATTTATTGGTTCTCTTTAATTATAAATTCTTTCAGTAACCATCAATTGCGATGTGTCACATATGTAGGGCGACCCGTGACGGCTTAATTTGTTTTTAGTATCGTTTTCATAAAAAACAAGCAATATTTTCATGTGATGTAATAATTTTGAAGGTCAGTGTAAGAAAGATCGAAAACTTTTATATAGTCAAAGTTGGTCATGCAGGAAAAGCGGCTGGTCGTAGTTTGATGAGATGTTATATGTATATGAAGTTCTTTTTTTACAACCTTGCACCGGTGCGCTATCGCACCAGTTCAATAACCTTCGCAAAAACTATGTTTTTTTTCCCTGCTTTCAAGTTGTCAATTACTCCTAGAACATAGTCCTTTGTGTATTAATGTAAATCCTTACCGAGGTCTAGTGCATAGTTTGTTCTATTGTAAGTCACCACGACGGGCCCCGTGGTGTGAAGAAACTGTGTCCCTGTTTTTTGCTCCTTTCCTTTTTTCCCTTGAAATAATCTTGCTTTTCAAACATGACAAATAACTGTCTTAAGTGTGACGGTGCCGTAACACCAACAACTCCGTATGTAAAATGCAACACCTGCAAAAAAATTTCACATGTCAAATGTTTAAGTGTTACTCCCGCCGAAATTGTCAACTTATCCAACTGGATGTGCGACAAATGTAAACCTGAAACGTCAGCTTCGAGCCCGGCCAGCACGTTATCCATCGCTGCCATCGAGCAGGTTATCGAGAAACAGATTAGCAAATTTATAACCGATCTGAGAAACGAGTTAAAACAAACAATCAATGAATGTTTTGATAACATGTTTAGGCAGATAGATGAAAGAATTTCCGCTGTCGAAGACAGTGTTACCGTATTGAGGAATAGGATTGAGAAACTAGAGGAAGCCGGGTCTACTGCGGGCGAAACAGCGTCTGCTGCGGGTGGTGTATTGACTGTGGATGGAAATGAGCATCTCGAACGACTGTGCCAAGAAGTGAATGAGCGCCAAGTACGCCGTCGTAATTTAATCGTTTACGGGATCGATGAGAAGCTTTCTGGTAATTCAGGGGAAGAACGCCGTTCAAAGGACTGCACTACTGTCTCTGATATGATAAAATTTCTACTTCCTACTGCGTCCTGCAATGTTGCACGTTCGATAAGGTTGGGAAAATTTGATCCAAAAAAATCTGTTCCTAGACCAATTAAAGTAACCTTGGAGTCTGAATCCTTAGTGCATGACGTCATCCGCAAAGCATCCAATCTTAAAAATTACACCAAATTTCCTAAGACTAGCCTATCTTTTGATCGTACTCCTCTTCAAATCTCTCTTTATAAGGATCTTCAGGTTAAGCTTAGGGATCGATTGTCAGCTGGCGAAACTCACTTAAAAATCAGATACATTAACATTAATTTAACATTAATGATATCATTGGATTAGCGGAAACTTGGCTGTCGGGTGACGTAGGGGACTCCGAACTATTCTCAGACCAATATCAGATTTTTAGGCGCGATCGAAACTTTGCGGTACACTCAGCCACCAGAGGTGGCGGTGTTCTTTTAGCCGTTAAAACCAGTATCAATAGTTACCAGCTGAATCTAACATCTGTTCATAGCATTGTTCCCAGTATTGATATAGTTGGTGCAAAAATATCAGTCAGTTCCTTTGCTCACATTTACGTTTTTGTAGTTTATATACCACCCACGACTAGTCTCAATGATTTCGAATCATTCTTCGATGCTCTTTCGTCACTGGATTACTTCTATCACGATCACGTCTTGCTGTTGGGTGATTTCAATGCTCCTGGTTACCTGGCCGATATTTCTGGTAGGAATAGCTATTCCCTTATAATCAAAAACTATCAGTCTTTATTTAATTTTACTCAGTTTAACGAAACTCTTAATTGTAACAACCGTTTGTTAGACCTCGTTTTTTCTAATTTCGCATGCACAGTTACAAGAGAGGCTGTACCACTAGTCAGAGAAGACTTGTATCACCCGCCACTATTAATTAACTTTCTGGTACATGTTACAAAAGCCAACAATTTTATGAGCACCGCAAATTATAAACATTACAACTTCAAAAAAGCCAACTATCCGTTGCTCTATGAGCTGTTATCTCAGATGGATTGGTCTTTCTTAGAGCAGCACAGCGACATAAACTTAGCATGTAAAGACTTTTACAACGAAATCTATTCGGTTTTTGATAAAACAGTACCCATTATTCAACCCAGAAGACACAAGTTTAGCTATCCCCCTTGGTACGACAGTATCATCATTAAAAACATTCGTGCAAAAGACCGCGCTCGTAAAAAATTCAAACGCACACAGGATCAATCTGACTACATGCGATTTAGCAACCTAAGGTCACAAGTAAAATACCAATCTAAGGATCTGTACGACAGATATATATTGAATATCCAAGAGAGCATCAAAGATAACCCTAAGGACTTGTGGTCTTACATGCATACCAAACAAAACTGCTCTCGCATTCCCAATTCGGTATTTGACCTTGGAGGTAATGTACATGACGGACCCGAAGAAGTTGTCAACGCATTTTCAGATTATTTTGGCAGCGTCTATATCGACTCTCATCAGTCTACCACAACACCTACACTTCAATGCTTTCGTCAGACTCAATGTATACCGCACATGAGCGATCAGGATATACTTACAGGAATCAAGCAGTTGAAATGTAAACCATCCGCAGGCACCGATCAGATTCCAAGTTTCTTACTTAGGGATTGTTCTTCAGTCCTTGTAAGACCTTTGAAGATCCTTTTTAATATTATTTTAAAAAGTTCAACGTTTCCTAAAATCTGGAAAGAACCTCGTATATGCCCGATTCACAAAAAGGGTGATGCGTCCAAGGTTTGTAACTACAGACCTATCGCCATCATTTCAAATGTAGCAAAAATTTTCGAAACGGTCCTATATAAGTACATCTACAATGCAGTTCAGCACCAAATTTCCCCTGCTCAGCATGGATTTATTCGAGGGCGATCTACTACAACTAACCTTACCGTTATCACGCAATATCTGTCGGAATGCTTGGATGCACATGCGCAGAGTCAAACAGACGTAGTATACACGGATTTTAGCAAAGCTTTCGATTCAATTGACCACTGTCTACTTCTTGAAAAACTTCATACGTTTGGCTTCTGCAATAAGTTAATCAATTTATTCAAGTCTTACCTAATAAATCGCACACAGATAGTCGAATTCCGGAACGTATGATCTAAAATTGTAGTACCTACATCTGGTGTCCCTCAAGGGTCCAATTTAGGACCGCTTCTATTTCTTCTGTTTATCAATGACATCTCTTCTATCCTGTCGTCAAATCACTTACTATTTGCTGACGACCTTAAAATCTATTCGCAGATATCGTCAAGGCTTGATTGCTATCGATTGCAAGAAGATCTGAATTCTCTGGTGAAATGGTGTGCGCTTAATAGATTGGACCTAAACATTGGAAAATGCTTCATCATTTCTTATTCAAGACGTACCAATCTAATAACTCACGACTATACAATGAATAATCGTATCCTTGAGCGGTGTACCACGGGTAAAGATTTGGGTGTTTTATTCGACAATTGTTTGTGCTTTTCTGAACATATAAATTCCGTCACGGCAGCTGCCTATCAAAGCCTGGGTTTCATATATCGCACCTGTAGAGACTTCACTAAAACTGACTGCCTTAAATCCGTATATTTTGCATTTGTCAGATCGAAACTAGAATATGCCTCCCTCATCTGGTACCCTATTTACAAGACCTACTGTAGCCAACTTGAGAAAGTTCAGCGAAAATTTTTAAAATTCCTAGCGTTCAAGGAAGATGTATTTACCCCGCACGTGGTATAGATCATAATGTGTTAACATCAAGATATGGGTTATCTACTCTAGAATGCAGACGAGTTATATCCTCACTAAAATTTTTGTACAATGTGTTAAACAGTCGTGTAGATTGTCCACAAATACTTTCAGGTATCAGCTTTCGCGTTCCTAGAGTTAACTCGCGTAGCTCTCTCCTCTTCTATTGTGGAAAACCTCGCACAAATCTGTATATAAAATGTCCAATCTATGTAATGTGCAATAATTTTAATACCTATTGCTCGGAGGCTGATGTATTTTTTGATAATTTTAAGAATCTTTTTAACATAGCATTAAAGAACATGGATTCAAACTGATGGATATGTTAGGTTTCAGTAGCTGGACTTACTAATCTACTTTGTCACTCACTCATGCTGTTTACATTAGTGTTTTTTTTTTGTTATTTATATAATTATATATATAATTTCACACAATTGTATAAAGTACATTTTAAATGTACCTCACTTAATAATTTCCTGTATTTGGGCTTGCCTGTTGGAAATAAAGCTTATTATTATTATTATTATATGAAAGGATTCCGATTAGAGCAGTTGCGCCGAGCGGACGTATTTTGCGGCGCTCGAGAAGATAAGCGGATAAAAAAGCGTGAAAAAGTGGAAAAGAAAGAGAATGAAAAAAAGTGGTAGTGAGAGCGAGAGAGAAGAAGATTACAAAAGAAAAAGAGAAGAAGAACGAGAGTCGGAAGAGAGGATTAACCCCTTTAGGAAGTAAAGTAAGAAGTAAGAAGTTATAAAGATCACCGGTTAAAAAGGCAATGGATGAGGAAATGAAAGAGATGCTGAAAAAAATTATGGAGGATGTAGGGGAGATAAAGGAAGAGAATTGGAACATGAGCCGGGAACTGGAACAGTTGAAAATTATGATGCGTAAAAAGGAAGAAAAATGGGAAAAAGAAAAGATGGAACTAAAAGAAAAAATGAAAAAAATGGAGAAGAAAATGGAAGAGCAGGAAAAAAGAGTTAGAGAAAAGAAAATTGTAGTAACGGGATTGGACAAAGAGGAATGCGAGAGCGAGAAGAAACTGGAAAAATGGATGAAGGTGTAATTAGAGATAGAAGTGACTGTGAGAGAAATGTATAAAATAAATGGAGGAAAAATGATTGTGGCGGAACTTGGGAGCTGGGGGGAAAAGAATAAAGTTAAGGAAAATAAAAGAAAACTAAGAGAAAAAAAGGAAAGAGTATACATAGAAGATGATCTGACAAAGAAGGAGATAGATATACAGAAGGAATTGAGAGCGATAGCCAAAGAAGAGCGACAAAAAGGACAGCGGGTGAAAGTGGGTTATAAAGAGATATGGATAGAGGGAAAAGGGCTTAAGTGGGACGAAGAAAAATGGGAGTTAGATACTGAAAATTCTTGAATAAGAGCACAAGAAAAAAACGACAGGGCAGAAAAGGGAAAACGAATACGGAGAGGACTAAAGGAGAAAAGGAGCAAATAAGAATAGTATTCTGGAACGTAGCGGGAATAAAAAACAAAGAGAATGAATTTTAGCAGTATTTGAGAGAATTTGACGTAGAAGAAGAAACGCAACAGAAAAAAAAAGAGATAGAGATAAGAGAAAAGATGGGGCTGTGGAAGAACGAGTGGTGGGATAAAGAATGCAGAGAAAGGAAGCAGAAAGCAAGAAGGAATGTAAGAAATTGGAAAAAAGAAAAAGCTACCAAGGAAGAGTACAAGAGAGCACGCAAGAGGTACAATTTATTATGCAAAGAGAAGAAGCAAAAGAAACGGATGGAAGAAGAGCTAAAGATGAAGGGTATAAAGACGGAAGAAGAGGTATGGAGATACATAAATAAGGAAAGAAAGAAAAAGAGAGAGAGAGTGATAGAATTACTATGGAGGAATGGAGAGAGTACTTCAGTGAGCTGCAGTGGTGCTAGCGAGAGAGGAGAAAGGTATGAAAGAAATAATAGGAAGCATGGAGAAATATATGAGGAGGAAAAAGTTGACGGTGAATGTAGAGAAATCCAAGGTGATGGTGTTCAGAAAAGGGGGTGGTAGGAGAAAAGTAAATGAGTGGAGATGGGAGAAAGAGAAAATTGAAGAAGTGAAAGAATTTAAGTATTTAGGTTATGTGATGAATGAAAGAAACACAGCAACAGCACATGTGAGAGAGTTAGTGAAAAAAGCAAATAAGATAATAGGAGCTGTATGGGGAATAGGAGAGAGAAAATTTGAACATGATTTTAGAAGGAGAGTAATGATGTTTGATAGTTTGGTGAAAAGCGTGATGATGTATGGAGCGGAAATATGGGTATGGTGAGAGCAAGAAGGATTGGAAGGGGTGCAAGGAAAATATTTGAAATGGGTGCTAGGGGTAGAGAGAGAGACACCGGGGTATATAGTGATGGAGGAAATAAAGAGAGATGGAATAAGAATAGAAGCAGGAAAAAGAGCAATAAGATTTGAGGAGAGAGCGATAGAGAGAGGAGAGTGCAGAATTTTGCAAGAGTGGTTGAAACAAAAAAGGAAAGAAATAGGAAAGGGGATATGGAAAGAGGGGGAGGCATATTTTGAAAGAAACGGTTATGCAGGCGCGGAGATAGAAAGAATGCGAAAGAGAGGCAGAGTAATGACAGATGAATTAGTGCAGAGAAATAGAGATGTGCAAGTGGAGGACAGAAGAACGAGAATTAGGGAGTCTAGGTACAATGGGAAGTATGAAAAAATAAGAACGGAAGAAATGCCAAAGTACCTAGGAAGAGAGAGTAGAAAAAAGAGAGTGATAATAGTAAGATTTAGATGTGGAAATGAGGAGAGAGAGAATAAATATTGGAGTGAAGATAGTAATAGAGTATGCAGGATGTGTGGAGAAAAAAAGGAGACGATAGAGCATTTATTGAAGGAATGCGTAGAATTGGGAGGGAGAGATGAGAGTAGAGAAGAAATTTTGAATGAGGACGGAAGAGGGATCGAATGGATGAGGAAGGTTGAGTGGAGAAGAGGGACAATAAGTGGGAAGGGATAAAAGCTGCTAGTTATTGTGTTGAATTATTGATTTATTTAGTTTTATTTATTATATTATATTTTATTTTATTTGAGTTATGGGAATTGTATCGGATACTTTATAAACCTGTAAAGGTAATAAATATACATACTACTACTTATATGTATATGAAAGACAATAAGGGGCTTTTCCTGCAAAACCAATTTTGACTAATTTCGTTTTCTCTCTTTCTGTATTTGAAATTCAAGAGAAATGGCACAATATAACAGAAGTTGATATTGGTGTGTAACATAAAAGATAGACAGTATGCAAAAGGGCGGTTTTCACATAACGAATGTACGCAGTGTGGTATTGATGTTTCGATGAAGTTAAAGTTTTTGGACCTTTCGAATTTATTATGGGAACCTTGCAATAACATTAATTTGTCACTGCAATAAGGTGCGTAACAAAAATATATCTATGATTTTATTCAAACTTTTTAAGGCTCAAGAATGGTATCGATTAGCACTTATCTTTTGTTGGAAGTCGAAGTGACAAAATAAAAATCAGCGATTCGAATTTTTTACTAGAATGGACAATGGGAGATGCAGGTAGATGCATATTTAAAATTTTCTGAGCATTTAGTTATGGGAAAAACATTAAAGCAGAATAAATTACGTTTGAGACGATTGAAGGGTCAATTCAATTTCTATCCTGTCCGTTTGGAATGGAAAACAAAGTCCTTTGAACACTAAACTTAACCAACTAAAGAACGCGTGAGATGTTTAAGAGTGCGTTCAAGAAAAAGAACTCCGAAGTTGATGGAAACCCCTTCAAACAAAAAAGTCCTCGAGATATCCACCCGACATAGAATACAAATTCTCGTGAAAAATGAAGAGTTCGCAGAACCCATTTGTACTGATATACGAGGTCCATAACTGATCGAAACAGTTTTATGATTGTATCTTTGTAATTATATTTTTATTTATGTGGGTTGGTTATTTCTGTCGCTGGCGCGCTGAAAACGAGCCAGCGAAATTACACTTTTCTGTCTCCTTTTTCGGCGCAACAAAGCCGGTTTTATGGTGTAAAAATTACTACAATTTTTATAATTCTCCAAATGGGATAATTGGAAATTTTATAAATTCATGTGCCGACACATTTCCGTTGGAATCTCCGAAACGACTAGGGAGACTTGGTTTAGAGACAGGCGTAGGCTGGACCATAACGCATAATTAGAAAAAGACAGCATTATAAAAATAATAATGAACGTCGAGTGATGTTAACACATGGCTGCTGCACATGTAGTGAATAAACATGCGTTTCCATAATTTCGGTCGTTCTCATAAATAAATTTAAAATTATTGCCAATTGTCAAGTTTTTTAAATAGCCCCTGTTACAGTTTTTATTTGATACATAATAAATACTTATTATGATTGTCAATTAGAATGATAATAGTTGTCAAGTTGAATGGGAGTGTCCACATTTATGTACGGTATAATAATCTGTTTGCACTCTCGTTTAGAATCCAATTTAGAATCGTAGAAATAAAATTAAAAATTCCTGAATTGAAAATTCACTTATTTGAAAACATATGTGATGTGTATGAGATAAGTTTTAGATCTAGCAAACTTACAGTACTGATTGCATATTATTTTTAAAACATAAAGTAAGAACAATAAATCTTCTTTTATGGATGGGATTTAATTAACGAGACTTATCCGTAGATTTCTTAACCGGTTGCTGACATAATTTCAGACAATTTGAATTTTAACATCCTGCTAATTTAGATTATTTTCGCTTAAATTAATTTGATGAACATATTACTGTTCTTTGTTGAAAATAGTCAAGTACATAGACTTAATTAACTCCCTGTGAATATAAAATAATTTAATTAAAAGTTAATGATATCAAAGAAGCAAGGATTAATGTTGATACAGATGCCGTGTTTTTGGAATTTTCCCTTATTAACCTTTGAGGATCCAGGAGATATTTATTGTCTTACAAACGTTTCTGTGCAAAGTTTAATCTGCACAAGCTTCCTGAAAAATAATAAAAATTAAAATTGAATTTCAGCATTAAGAACAATTATTTTTGTGAGAATATGCAGTGAATGGAGTCCTCATGTATAGCAAAAGTAAAATGCTTTTCCTTTCACTAGATAATAGCTTCTTTGTAAATTTCAAGATCAAAGAGGTCAATATTGCTGTGATCTTGGATACTCAATTTGGTTATTGTATTTTAAAACATGTAATATCAGAAAGCAATGTGGAATTCAATCATGGTATGACTCACTCATTATCACAAAATAGGTACTCAGGAATAATTGCAGCTCATGTCAAACACAACAAAGAAAAAACACGATTTTTGTAATGATTTGGTGGAAACTGTCTACACAGTTAAATACAAAACAAAAATTTATAACAGAACTACATACCTGTTTTATAGTTTTAAAATTACGGAATAAAAATATATAATATTATGTTTCTAGTATTTTAATTTGATGGACAGGCATGGATGTTATTTAATTCCATTTCACGAACAAGCAGCATGTTCCTGACATTTTAAAAATACGCACATGCATGGATTGTAAAAATTAGCTAATAGAACAACCTATCCCATAGCATTCCAAGCATGGTAGTACCACACGGGTGGGTGTATTTTTAGTTTACAACTTATTTATGTATAACACACATAGTCAAGGCTGCAAGTGTGGCAAAAACCAGGAGTGGGGGCAGAATTTCGGTGTGGTAAATCCAGACCATCCCACACCAGAAGGAAATCGTGTCAAAAGTATTGAAACTTTCTTTCTCTGGCTGCTTGCGAAAGTCTAATAAAATTATTGTCTTTGTACGTCTACGGAAGCAATTAGTAAATAAATAAAAGCTAATGAAAGTCGCAATTAGAACGGCGTCTGAGGAAAGGGATATAAAAATTCTGGCTAATCTGTTTTTTATGTGAGATTCTCCAGACGACTGTATATTTCACCGTTGAATGATAGCGTACTTTTATATTCGTTAGTTCCAAAGTCTCGGTCATTACGGCTAGGCAAACCATGTCTGAAAATGAAGATATATGCGACTCTAAGCCTTAAGAGCGGCTGCTGCTCCACTCGCGCCCTACCCTCAAAACAAAGAAAGTTTTTATTACATTGTCCGCAACTTGGATCGCCGGATACTTTATTCAGTTCCGTGCTTCTGTGTTTCGTGTTGGTGTATTTATAATGGTCAATTATAGGGGTCACAACGCCGCAGTTCATTTTTAAGAGGTTTTCTAAAGTTCTGCTGTGCGTGTCATTTTGTTACATTATTGTAACAATTCTTCCTTTAATTATATAGCGCCACGAGCGACTACACTAGCATTCAAAAGCATTGTTCTGAATTGAGTGAGATTTTTGCATACATTTATCAGAGAATAAATTGACAACTTCGAACAGAATTAAGTGCTGCCTGTTTTCTTTGTAAAACAGCTGTCAAAAGTAATTGGTAGTAACGTGATTCCCTACAAACGACAGTTGGTATACAATTTTGTACATATCATTATATAAATTCATCTTTATGGCACAGTTTATAGCTACCAGAAAACTGTGTCATTTGGTTTGTTTCCCGAGAATCAGCCAATAAATGAGAAAGATGCAGCGTTGTCAATTTTTCTAAACACCCGGAATATAGACTGACTTTAAGGTTTAACCACACTATATATTAAATTTGTTGACACAGAGGTTTCACTAAAAATGATATTTTTCTTTTTTATTAACTTTTATGTCCTTTAAAAACCCAACATAATAAAATTACCAATTTTTACGATTCAACCTTCTAGGTGATTGCTTTTTCTCTTCTTTACAACGATATAAGTAACAATTTAGACTACCATTATAGGAGAATATGGTAGCACCACGAGGTCTCTGCTTCACGAATTTAATTATATGTACTATTAAAACGAACAAGCGTGTTAAAGTTATTGTAAATAGTGTTATAAATAAATACGAGTTTTAGGTAAAAATAAAGGTCTTTTTTTTCTTCCAGGCAAAGGGACAAACCTTTTGAATGCCAGTGTACGCTACAAAAGCAGATTATTTCGTAAGCAGAACACGCAAAGAAAGAAGAAGAAAAGCATCATTTCAGGGTATCCGGAATCCTATTCAGACGACTAATAACACTTGAACTTCAAGATAAAATTGTCAAATTTACAAGTCACTTTGAACTTACTTCAGTGACGCTTTTTTTCGAGGTAACTCCGAGTCAGCTCTGTAAACAGTTTGAGATACTTATCAAGAGTTGCAACGGGAATAAGAAATAGATAAGGCTGTTCGGAGAATAAACAAGACATTTATCAGTAGATTTTCTTGGCTTTGCCAAACGTTTTCCTTTGCAGTTCGCCAATCTGGTATGTTATTTTCTCCATTCCAGTTTGTTTTAACCAGACGTCTTCAGATTTAAAATTACTTCACAACTTTTACTCTAAGTCAATTTAGTTTGATTGTAGAAACATAAAAGGAGAAACAACTTGTTTTACGAGAGGTTACCGATGTTTAATTTTTGTGTACATAAATGTACCTACTTGTAAATTTTATCAGATTGCGTCTCATGCCAAAATTTTATAACGGTTGTTTTTTAAATTTGGCGTCGAAGTGGGCCATGAATGTTTAACTGTGACCGTACCATCGAAGTGAGAATTATTAATTTGACATGTGAACCTATATGTTTTATAACCTCACTTTTAATTTAATTAATCGACAGTTCAACACGTTAATGCGATTAAAAGCAGTAGTGTTGTAACAACCGAAAATAAACTTTAATGAATAAATAAGGTTTATGACAAATAATCTAAATGTGTTCCATCGACTTCAAGGCATTTGCGGACTCTCATACCTGCGGTACCTACTGACATTCGCCAACAAATTGGCCTAATAATTCTGCGTCTTGAAATAGCCGCCCATACTCCTATACCTTTTCGGGATGCAGTGGAACCTCTTTGATAAAATTAGGTTTTTCCAAACTCCACATCCTTTTTTGTGTATTCACATAACCGTCTAAATTAAATCAGGCAGGGGGGTAACGGGGCGGGGGAGTTAATCTCTAGATTCACTGAACCGATTGCAATTAAATTTTGCACACTTTCTTTTTTCGTCCACTAAGAAACGGTTTTTCAAAACTCCATTCCAAAAAGAGAAACGAGGCGGTAGGGTTAATCTCTGGATCCACTGAACCGTTTGCAATGAAATTTTGCACACTTACTTATTTCACCACGTAGCCGCTCAATAAGAAACGGTTTTTTAAAATTCCATTCATAAGGGGGGTAACGGGGTGGGGGGTTAATCTCTGGATCCACTGAACCGATTGCAATGAAATTTGAAATTTTACACACTAAGTTATTTTACCACGTAGGTGCTCACTAAGAAGCGCTTTTTAAAATTCCATTCCAAGGGGGGGTAACGGGTCGGGGGAGGTAACCGATTGCAATAAAATTTTGCACACTTACTTTTTTTACCACGTAGGCGCCCACTAAGAAACGGGTTTTTGAAAATTCCATTTCTAAGGGGGGTAACGGGATGGGGGAGGTAATCCGTAGATCTACTAAACCGATTGCAATAAAATTTTGGACACTTATTTATTTAACCACGTAGGCGCTCACTAAGAAACGGTTTTTAAAAATTCCATAACTAAGGGAAACGGGGTGGAGTGCAATGAAATTTTGCACACTTTTTATTTTACTGAGCGCTCACGTGGTTAAAGTAAGAAACGTTTTTTCAAAATTATTAAAGTATTGAATAAAAGAATAAAATAAAATCACCGTGCGAAGCCGGGACGGGACATCTAGTGGTGTATATTCCTCCCTACGTTTTTATAGTATTAAAATAAAATCCGAAAGATAAGAGTAATAAATAAATAAACTAAATAGACCAAGAAGAGGAGTAAGCACAATCGATTACCAAGACATAATTCCAACTCCCACTATTGCTACGACATGTTTTGCTCTATTTTGTACCAAACAATATTCTCTTTATGATTGCATAATATGTAACGTTTAAAGGTAATATATTTTATAGTTTATACCTTAACTGCAAGAAACTAAATGTAAATTTTGAAAATAAATTACTGTCAATTAATTATGTAAAAAGCCATACATATAATACAGGATGTCTTCGATGAGTTGTCAGAAATTTTAAATACATTCAGCTATAACTCAATTGGCACAGAACAAAAAAAAATAAAAAATTTAAAACACATGTTTTAGCAGTTGTTTTGGGACTGCCGGGTTCAAGAAAAATTTGGCGATGTGACAAAAACACAAAGGCGCACTTTAAAACTACGTTGGCTTTTGTTCAGACACGCACCCCTGAAAAAATATCCACTGCATCTTGTCGGATGTGACTGTTTCGCAGTTGTTCCACGGTATCTATGGGGTATTTGTAAACAAGGGCTTCCATATGACCCATAAATAAAAATCCAAAGTTTGATGTCAGGGGATTGGACTGGCCATGCCACAGGTTCACCTCAACCGGTCCAATGATTGGGAAAACTTTCGTTTAAAAATTTGCGAACTTGAAGTGAATATTCGCGGCGTACTTGAAGTGGTACATCTTCCAGCAGGTCTTGCAAGTTGTCACCGAGAAATGTCAAATAAACGGACCGATTAAAAATTGTTTACTATTTCGGCCCACACGTTAACACGAAACTGTCTCTGAAGATGACTTTCACGTCAACCATCATATCTTATAGCAAACCACTCGGATGCCGTAAACGAATACTGAACTGCCACTATTAATTCTTTAACAATAAGTAATTAATAATTACAACGATCCCGAACTCATCAATGCAATCAATGCATGTGGTTTTTACTGCCGCGAAATAAAACAAGTGACACTTAAACTGTTTCGGGTATTAAATTAATTTCCGATTATCTATGAAACCATAACACATAGGCCACTGCTTCATGAAACACTTTTTATTTGTTTATCCATGGGCGATACATGGGTGAAATTTCTGACAACTCATTGATTATTTTATTATATTAATTAAGTACATATATTAATTTTCAATCTAATAGGTATTTAAGTGACAAGGAACGCAAGAACGTCTTACATTTTCGGAAGATTTAACAGCACTCCGTGAATGTAAGACGTTCGGTACGTTTCATGTGTTCGGTACGTTTTTATTATTGATTGATTAATTCATTTAAAAATTAAAAAAATGTGAAATATTGTATTAAGGTCCTTGACGGGCCCACCTACCTGAGGCATGTGCCATGATTTGCATATACCTATTTTTATTTATTTTATGGGATGTCTTGTTAAATAATCAAATTTGTAAATTTACTATTTTCCTGGTAATAGTTTAAGTACCTAGCCCTTGCGTTTTATGACAACATACTTTCGCCACCCTTTCGCTGCGCTCTTCTACACTGACGAACGTTTCCACCCGCTCGCTGCAAAAGTTCTTTGATCTTTTTGGATGGAAAAAGTTCGTTCACATTTGTACCCTTTTCTAGGTGATAAATTTGTTGCTCGCTTGCCGCAAAATCTCGCTTACACCTGACGAACGAGCGGAAACGTTCGTTAGGTGTAGGAGAGGCTTAATGATACATTTACACATAGAGTAAATACCAATCGACCATCAAAATATTTAAGTAAGTAACTAACATTATGAATATAGAATATGTTATTTAAGCGTTTCTGGGTTCAATTATTTATTTACACACTTTCAGACTTTTGATTTTTAAATTACAATATTTACACTATTTACAAATTACTAATCGGTATCGCCTATTTATTTACACATCGCAGGGCACTTCGAAGCGATAAAGGCAACTGACCGACTCGATCCAATGATCCAAGTTCGACGGTGACTGATCTGGTGCGACTGTTTCTAACGATGACATAATCGAGCTCTCAATAGATATCGGATCTTCTAGATAGTTATTTCAGACGTCCATCTACAACGCCATTCTCTCTACCGAATAATCCAGAAGATGATGTCATTGAGGTAGCTAGCTGCTACCCGGCGCGCGTTGCTACGCACAAAAAATAAACTAAAACAAATTAAACTGATGAGTGACATTTCATGTCTAAAACTGTCACTTTCAAAAAACTCTTTTTTTGTTTTCATCCTATCTCCACAGCATCACAGGATCACCCGCTGGGCTAATCTGAAGATTGCCTGAAAATTTCATCAAAATCGGTCCAGCCGTTTTGGAGTTCATAAGAAACATACACGCATATGTACACACATCGATTTTTATATACACTGACTTTCTAAATTATTGCACCGCCTAGAAGGAGATAAGCTAGAGGTCCGAAATTTCCCTGACGTACTCAGGGTCCTTCAATAAGTCAACTTATTATTACTTTTAAGGATCAGTAGGTATTCAAGGAGTTATCAATTGTTTTTTTGGTAAAAATAAGAAAACAATATCGCATTTTTCTCAAAAGCCATGGATGTCACAGCAACGATTTTGCGTAGATTTACACAAACAATTGATAAAATGCCTCCAGTTCGAAGACTCGACAATAATTTATAGACAAATGACTCCTTTTCTAAGGGGTCGAGTTGTTGGCTTAGTTGAGGGAGATGTTTCAAACCGAGAAATTGGCAGACGTCATACGAATTTGGTATTCGTGGTCAGAAGAAGGGGTCCAACCACATCGTCAAGGAGTTGGACGTCCACGTGTTTCAAATTATCGTGAAGAACGTCATCTTCGCAATGTTGCAACCAGAAACAGATCTCAGCCCACGGCTTCCATCGGGATGGATTGAAGGAGAGGTCTTCACAGAAGAATATCAATGAGCACAATCTATCGAAGGATACGGCTTTTGGGTAGCATGCTTATAATTATGCCAAATCAAACATTTCCCTTAACTGTCGGTCAACGACCCGCTAGACTTCTCTGGTGCCAAGAATGAGCAAATTGGGCTGAGGAATCGGATAGTATGGTCTTCAGCGATGACGCCACGGTGACAGAGGTTTAAAGCTTTGGTTTCTTACAAAGCGGTACCGTAAAATAGCGGCCGTAATTTGACGGCAATGGACGTCACAAAAAAACGTTCGCGTGCTTTTAAATGCCAGTGTTTTCCTCCAGAGCGTTAGGCCTTACCGCTTTGAGGAAATACGGCACCGTTATTGTCGGAAGCGGCCGCTTTGTACGGTGGGATATTGCTAGCACGTTTTTATACGGTGGTCGGTGCAGAATTAGCATTTTACAATCAGAGTAATAACAACATTTATTATATTCCCTCTCCTGGACCATCCACGTCTACTAAAGAAAGTACTGAATTAATTTATTATATTTTTTTAATACTTTAGATATTAGAATTTCGTTCAATCATACTTTTGTTCTTAGTTATCATCTCAGAAAAATACAGAGTTTTTGTTCTGGAGAAATCGGCTTTTTTATTCGATTGCTTGGTCTTAAAGCAATATTATCTTCCTTTATGAAGTTCAAAACGTAATGGAACAATTGTGGGGATAAACGAAAATATTCTTTGAATTTCCTGTCATTTGGTACCAGATAACGGACTATCAGAATTTCGTAGGCACCCTCCGTCTCTCGTCTCTTATATACAGGCCGTTTCAATCGAAACGAGCCACCCTCAATAACTTTTTAGGAAACCAGATTTAAGAAAAATCTAAAAACAGGTCAATTTTTATCTCAAGGGGGACATGTTCTGATGCAATAGTAAGCAGGCTTGGTGCAACCCCATACCCCTGACAGGAGCAACCTCGATTTTTTAAATAGGGAATAGGGGTCGAGTTACATGTCGTTTGAAAGGTCTTTAATTGTCTTTTCAGCCACATAAGTATTTTTTATTTACATAGTCTATAAGTTAGTAATTAAAATAAAACAATTTTTAACGGATTTGTTTTGTATTTAGACATGCTTGCAATTACAGATGAACTCGGTTATAACGAATCCGGCTTATAACGAACTCTCGCTTATAACGTACAGTTTTCGAAGTCCCGTTTTAACCGCCATAAGGGCAATGTAAATTCTGATCGGTTATAACGAACCTCGTTTATAACGAACGATCGGTTATAGAGTCCAAGATTTCGGCGTATGCTCGGTTATAACGAACTGCGTGCACGTGTTCACTGCTCAGATTTCTTGGAATAATTAACACGATTTAAACCCCATCTTTCTCAAAAGTATTCGTGTTGTGAAAGCAATCGAACGAAATGTAAACATTAGTATTTCAGTTTTATTTCTTACTAGAACAAGTGAAAAGGATGTAGTTAAAAAGAAACGTGGCCCAGTAACTGTGGCCGATAAATTAAAACTAATCTATTTATTAAAAAGCGACCGATGCAACTCTAAATTATGCAAAAAAAATTGGACTAGCAAAATTTACAATTTCCTCAATTTTCCTCAAAAGAACGTGACTAAAGCGTATTCGAAGTCTTGTTAGAGAAGATGTTGACAATGCTCTCATAAAATGGTTTAGAGAAGT
Organism: Diaperis boleti; assembly: GCA_963583935.1. NCBI lineage: Eukaryota > Metazoa > Arthropoda > Insecta > Coleoptera > Tenebrionidae > Diaperis > Diaperis boleti. The sequence continues at coordinate 54,177,779 of OY757244.1, forward strand.
CTAAATGTATTAATTAGTGACGAAGTTCTTCGTGCTGCTGGCAATTTTAGACGTTGAGAATGAAGAAATAGGTCGCAAAGAAAAGTACAGCAAAAAATTTTCGCCCAGTATTTTATATAGTGCATTATTATTATGATTACACGTATAAAAGAAGAATTTTCAATAAAGAATTTTGTTTTAGTGTATATATTTTCAACCTTGTTTATAAACGTACGCCTGCTTATAACGAACACATTCGGTGGTCCGTTGACTGTTCGCTATAACCGAGTTCAACTGTATTAACAATAAAAAACTTGCAATCAACAATGTTAGACAATCTGTGTTTTTGTACAATTATTTGCGTATTTATTATCTTATAAGTTTTTGGCTAGAGCTAGAGAACGTACTGTCCTTCAACAGGATCGAGCACCTCATTATACTGCGCCAGTACGGCAGTACCTGGACAATAACTTCCCCGACCACTGGATTGGTAGACAAGGTCCTGCAGAATGGCCAGTTAGATCGTCCGATTTGACTCCCCTAGATTTTTATTTGAGGGGACACCTCAAGTCCAAAATTTATGCGACAGCACCAGCTTCTCTGGAAGATTTGCGACAAAAGATTATCCTGGAATCTCGACAAATAACACCGGAAACGTTCCCTAACCTAAAAAGCGTATTTCATAATCGTCTGTATGCATGGAAGTGGATGGGAATCATTTTGAACATTTGATATGAAATCAAATTTAGTGTTCAATGCTACACTTGCTTTATCGCTCAGGAAATTAAACACGACTACTTTGTTTTCAGTTTATTTATTTACTTATTGTTAAGGATTGGTATAAATGAGTATGGATGACGACAAATTTGATTACAGCATTATTCAGATCAATAATAAATTGTCCAATAATGTTTATTGCAAGCTATTTATCGTTAATTGCAGGCATTCCTAAATACAAAAAAAAAATCCTTAAAACAAATATTTCATTTTTAATTACTCTTATAGACTATGTAAATAAAAAATACTTATGTGGCTGAAAAGACAATTAAAAGACCTTTCAAACGACATGTAACTCGACCCCTATTCCCTATTTAAAAAATCGAGGTTGCTCCTGTCAGAGGTATGGGGTTGCACCAAGCCTGCTTACTATTGGATCAGAACATGTCCCCCTCGAGATAAAAATTGACCTGTTTTTAGATTTTTCTTAAATATCTTTACCTAAAAAGTTATTGAGGGTGGCTCGTTTCGATTGAAACGGTCTGTATATACATATATCAGATTCTTGTCTTCGGATTTCTTCATCTGATGATTCTTCGTCCTCAGGACAGACTAGGATAGCCAGATCTACATCGTCCATCTTGAAAAACACCAAAATTTTCACTTTTCATTGTATAATTATGTTCACTGTACAGCGGCCGTATTTTACTGCACCGTTGCGTTACTTTACAGTAAAGTTCACCGTCAAAGCGGCCGTACTTTACTCCACCGATTTACGGCAAAAACGGCCGTCAAAATACGGCCGCTATTTTACGGTACCGTTTTGTAGGAAACCGAAGCTTAACTCCAGGCCCAATGATTTGGGGTGCCATCACAGTTGGGTCTCGGTCTTCTTTGGTGCGAGAGCTTGAACAGCAGTTAAGATTAATATGGAATGAGATCCTACAGCAAGAGATTGATGAAAAATTGTGTAAAGGCTTGTATTAGGGCGCACGGCGACATGGCAAAAGTTATTGATTTTTTTATTACTTAATTTTTTTCTTTTGACTTCAAAACTTCATCAATTACATTTCTTTGTGAAGCCTATCTTTTACTAAAATTTCAGACCTATAGCTTATCTTTTTTCAAGTGGTGCAATAATTAAGAAAGTCAGTGTATGTATTACTATTTCAAAACGTTCGATAACCTATTATAATCTTTAAAAGACCACTACCCTTCAGCTTAAACTTAGTCTTAACCAGTAGCGAACGTGTTCATTTCCATATTTGATTAAAGGCTCAGCAGTGGGAAGATTAATTGAGAGAAATTGGCCGCTTTTTTTAATAAATAAATAAATTAAATGATTTTTAACTTATATTCAAATTTAAAATTATAGAATTCTAAGCTGTTTCATAAAAATACAGTTTACAAGGGCCGGTTTCACCAACATCGAATAACTTTAACTGGCAAATAACTGCATAGATACGTTTGTTGAAACTATAGCAACAATAATTGTTACTAACAGATTATTAAGTTTAACGGACGTTGGTGAAATCGGTCCTTAGAGGCATAACCCGTGTTGTAGCCTTTTCATATTACATACATTTAAAGCGAGGATGTAATAATGTGTATTTTACATATGGAGGTATCCATGTTTGTATTCTTAATAATCCCAGACAAATTACTTAGGAAAAGTCAACAGTAAATTGCTTCTGATAGTTTGCTTCGAGATTTCTCAAGGTAAACAGTTCAAAAATTAACAAACCAATATTGCAAGTAAACACTTTCATTCATTAAACAAGTTTTATTTAAATAGCGTTAGCGTTAGCGTTTTGCTGTTGACTGGTCTTATTATATGACTACGTTAAATAGCAAATATTAGAGAGAAAAAATAAATTTATTGTACTTGAATGATACTGGAAACTAATCTGTAAAAGGTATATGAAATTCAGGGAAGAGTAATTCAATAAACTAAATTAATGTAATACTCCTAATTTTTATCGGTTTCAGCATGTAAAGAGGCAGTCTTAACATGCGCAAAACTTGGTTTGTAATACACCTTATCATTTTAAGATGGTAAGGTAATAATAACATAAGAATATTCTAGTTTTTTTACAATGCAGGAAATATAAGCTATTCAATAAATCTGTATTAATAAAACTAAAATAATGTTAATTATACAAACTGCTTTCTGTAACAATAATTATTATTATTTATGTTGAACGCCACCGTACAATTAGAAAAAACACGAAAAATGTGCTTGAGGTAATGGGATGGTCCCCCTCTATTGCTTTTGACGAATTCAACTATAGCATCACGTAGACGAGATAATATGAGGCCCTAAAACATCTTCTGTTGTTTAATAAAGTAGTTTTGTGAGATAACAACAGAGCGTATCAAAAATCGCTGTACATTTACCGCCTTTTGTGACGTCATTTCGGGGGACCACTCTCACTAGTTCGTGCCCTTCTCATTAGTTCGCACGTCTAGTAACCTTGAATTTTGTCCCGTCTACGTCTTGACGTTTTTTAGCTATTTTAGCTACACGTGATTTCGAATAAACAAAAAAATAGGGGTATTATATTTTTTCGTCCAATTTCTAGAAAAGCTGTATTTGAGAATTAAGGGACCACCCTATTATGTCTCCTGCTTCTTTGCTTCAGTTTCAGCATGAGTTGTGTCTCTTTTACAATATTCTGACGTCGAGGATTCAATATCTATACTTTTCTTTGCAACGGTCATTTTATGTTGTACAGATTCTTCCAAATAAGACTCGGCGATGTTTAAGATTTTCCAAGCACCAAACTTTTTCACATAAGTAACATTTCCACCCTTGTTGGTCAAAAGGCTGTCTGAATACATTTAAGAAAGTGACGATATTCTTGAACTTCCAAAAGACGTAGGAATGTTGAAATTAGTTTAGGAGCCAAAAAAATCCTACCGTCTGAGTACTACAAAACTACTCTTCGTGGATTTTGTCACAAACCTCACCAAGTGGCAACAAATCGAACTCGGATTTCAAAATATATTTTGTCGATGGAATAATCGTTCGATACCGCCAATTATGAGTAGGAACAAAGTAAAATAATTAAAATTTTGTGTTTTCGAATAAGGGAAAAGATAAAAAATAAACTATTCTAATTTTGAATATAGTGATCTTCCATTATGTTCGATTTATTTGATGGTCGTTTCAAATGTACTGATTATTTCTTTATTGATGTTGTGTTGGTTATTAAGGTGGTGTGGAATATTATTTTGATTTTGTTTAATTGTATTGATTATGCTGGTGATTTTTTTACTGTCTTTAGCGTCCATATTACCTGTTATTGATTTTATTGCGCTGCCTAGAAAATTAATCAAACCACTCTTTACATGATTATGCTTTTGGAAAAGATAACGAGTGAGCAACAAAATTCGTGATCGTAAGAGCTTCTGAATCCAAAATTTTGAGTCGATTCTTGATCGATACGATTGAAATAGTTTCGAAGTGTTTATTCTATGTTGATGTCGCATTCGAGTTAAGAAGAACGAATTAAAAAGGTTAAAATTATCCAAACGGCTCTTTCTGTGTGCTCACTTACAGAAAAGTTTTGGCTTGCTTCAGGTAGAAACATGGGTCCTACCACCTGCGAGAAAGTCGTTCTATTGGGTGCGTCAGCAATACTGTTGGGAGTTCTTCATCTTCGAAGAAAGGCCGCCGTGGAATCACAAAGAGCCCGCCGTAGACGTTACTGGGTGCAACCTTATTTGCAGAAGCGGAAAGAACAAGGCTTTTATCACAATTTGTTGCAAGAAATGCGCCTTGGATCCACCGAATCTTTTTCCATTTAACAAGAAATGTCACTTGTTGGTCCTAGATTACAAAAACATTATCGCCGTGAACGTGTATCTTCAGGATGCCGGTTAGCAGTGGCTCTTCGGTTTTTTGCCACTGGAGATTCTTACCCCAGGTTATCATAAATGGGTTTCGTTTGGGGATGTATGATATGTATGGTGCGGGAAACATGTTTTACTATTTGGAACGTTTTGTCTCCACTATATGTCAAGGCATCAAATGGCCAAACGAGAACAATAGGAAACACATTTGGGATTTTGGTGGCCCTTTTAGAATCTTCCATAGGACCATCAATGCAGACCCCGAATCCGTTAATGATATTGTCAAGTTACCACACCACAAATTGAAAATGTTACAACTCTGCAGAAGAGATTAGGAACACGTAATGTTTCTAACTTAGCTCTAAAGGTCAGGGCTTATTTAAAACATTATGATAATGGTATAGGAGCTGCAGTTGCACTACTGCAGCAATGGAATAGTGTTTAATAAAATTAATCTATTAGTGTTAATGTTAATTATTAGTGTTAAATCACTTTAAGGATCTTTTTAATAAAAAATAATACTATTTCACAATTTTATCAGTATTTTATTTACATATTTCTTACATAAGCTTTGAAATTCTTAAAATCTTGATTGGCAGGGGCTCCAACATTACGGATCGCGTCTGAAACCGAGGTTTTCCTCCAACCGCCTTTTCTTGTTGAACTTCCACACTGCTTTAGTTTGTAGCTGTTTATGGTGCAGTGACCACAAACTTGAGCCACTGTTGGAATAGTAATTGGTGGACTCATTAATGAGTCGAAATCGCTAACACTTTCATTTTCCAATCAATCGCCTACTCGATGAAATTCTATGTTCAAGGAACTATTTGAGGTTGATTCCTCCAAAATTATGCTTTCATTGGATGTTGTTCTATAAAAGTTTTCAACAGTCAACCAAGTACAGATAGAAATTTAACTTTTTACTTTCGAGGTTCACTCCCGTCATTCATATAACGGAAGAAACTCATGTAGCCACTCTTTTCTTGTATTAATACCAGCACCTCTCCTTGCAGCTTCGGCTTAAAATTTTATTTCCCTTCGGTATTTCTCTTGAAGAGATTTGAATCGGATTTTTACTATTGCGACTGTAATAATGAGATAATAGATTATTCGTTTATTGTTAACCAAAAACTGGACTCACCATCTACTCGCAAAAAATGGACCACTTCCCGCCAGCATCCTGCATGGCATGGCATCCTTTCTAATGTGGGATTTAAAATGTGCATCTATGGCGGTACTAGAGTGCGCTGGTCTCAGTATGAAATAAAGTCCCTAGGGACTTTATATGAAAAACTGTTTTGATGTAGAAATTTAAATTTGACAATTAGGGAAAATAGGTTAAAAGTAAAGTAAAAGTACCGATATATGTAGTTTTAGCCAACTGCGATAACGAATTTTGTTGCTCACTCGTAAAATTTTTTTGTCAATTAATTCTATATTGTAATCAATAATTTTCATATTGTTTTGAGTTTCCATTTGAGTCGACGTTACACTAAATCTTCTTATCGATTCCGAGTGGATTTTTATTCTAGCGTATTTGTCTAGAAGACCTGATATAGTGAAATAATGAATAAGATGATGCGATAATTTCTGGAATTGTGCGGGACGAAGATGTATATATACGGGTAATATTCCGAAGTTGTTGGTGATGCGAGTTCTAATTGTTTTCCTTTTAACGTGAACGGCCAAAACTTTTAGTAAAGTGTGAAAATATGCAATTAAAAATAAAAAATTACATTTTTCTCGTAAACTCAACAGTATAAAACAATTCCCTAGGGTTACAGGTCGTATATGGTCCCATTCCGCGCAAAACGTCGCATGTGTATAAATATTGCGTCACTAGTAAGTAAATATTCTATGATCGTCCAAAGCGGCAACAACAAAAGACTTCGTCAACCTACATAAATACAAATTAATGCATTAGGATCATGATTCATTCAAATCATAAATTTTTAAATAAAATATGTTAAAACTAAAAAAAAAAACAACATACGCATTTGCATATAATCCGATCTTTCCGTAGTTGGTTAGGTGGTATAGATTAACTATTATTAGGCTATTATGATACGGTTTTGCGTGTCATAATAGACAAAAACGGTGTTATAATAATTCAACTAACAATAGTATAATTAATTTTTTTAATATTGGCAATCCCAGGGCAATCCTAACCTATAATACTTCGCTCTCAAGGTGTCAACTCCAAGTGGCTGGCAGAGGGAACAACAGCAACAGCTGTTGATGGGAATTGGCATTACTATATTGTTGGCACTTGTTTGCGGGGTGGCTTCACGTGCTTTTGGGGCACGCAATTTTGTTGCCTGGTGGTGGTCAAGCTCCTAACACAAACAAGTGCACTGATGGCGCTTGACAAAGACTGTGCTGCCACTATACTATAATTGTGATGTTTAAGGGGGTTTGTGTCTCCGGTCAGTGATGACGCGGATAAGGGAGTCCACTTGTTTGTGCGGCGGGATTTGATTCTAAACATTTTCTGGATGGGGAGATTTCACAACCTCAAAACGTCAAACTTTTGTGAAGATTTTGTGTTAAGTTTTAAAACATTTAGAACAAACGGATCCTCACCTCACAAATGTGGCCAACCGCCGCGAAATTTCCTAGATTGTGAAATTTGATTATTTTGTATAACAAGTGGCAAAGTAGAAAAAATACTGTATGTTAACTCGTAATAAGTTATTTCAAACCTCCAATAATTATATAAAACAATTGAGTGCAAACAGCAATGTGTGTACTTAGACCGTAAAAGTTAGCTTTTTTGGACGCATCTGCTGTTTGTGTTTGGCCGAGATGCACACGACGTTTTTTAGGCGATAATCACAAAAGAATTCAAAAATTTGTTCATAATTTTTTTTTAGACGATAATTACCAAAAAGGTGTTTGTATGGCCTCTTTTTTGGAGCCGTAAAGTTTTACTTTTTTGTACACATCTGTCAAATTCTGACAGATCAGTCCCCAAAAAGTACAAAAAAGTACAACTTTACGGCTCCAAACGAGGTCGTAAAATCACCTTTCTCGTAATCATCGCCGAAAAAGTAATTTTTATTAAACTTTCAAGAACAGCGCGCGAATAGATTAATTGAGTTTTCCACTACCGTTGTTTAAGTAACTTTTATGATACAGGAAGGAATTCCTAGTAAAAGCAACACCTTTTTAAATATGTTATTAAATTCTTTAACATTAACATAATTAAATCATCAAGAAGAAAACTTGTGAAATTAATTCCTCTCAAAGACTGTAAAATATCAGTACAAAAACTTTATTCGTTTCTGGTGTAAATGTAAAAATGTCCTTAAAAAAACCTTTCTTACTTAATATATAATTACATATATTACATATTACATATTATTTATTACATATTCAAGTGTGTGTTCTTCAAGCCCCAAAGTTTTTTTTCCATCACAATGTGACGATGGAGAGTTGTAAGATGTACTAATAAGGTCAACATTTTCTATTGTCTTCGGTTTTTCAGTTTTAATGGAACTACATATACAATGTGTTCCTGTATGGGGTGCCCATGAGGTGATTTTTTCTAGTAATTTGTTTGGAGAAGAATCTTTTTGGTCTTGACTGGTTTTGTCGGTTTTGTGTTGTAGTTGACAACAATGCAGTTTAATAAAGTTTCATCGGTATTTTTTAAGCATTGCTAGGTAGTGTTCGGCTTGGAATACTATATTGATCAAAAATATTTGGACTTGGACAAAAATTCGATCCTATTCAAAGAAAAAAGCCCCCAATTAAAACATATCAACTAAGATTTGCAATTTTTTATCTTTTTTTTTGTAATTTTATAAGAAGCAAAACCAGTCTAGACCAAAAATATTCTTCTCTAAACAACTTACTAGAGAAAATCACCTCATGGGCACCCCATCCAGGGACACAGTGTATATGTAAATTCACACAGCACCGATTAGGATTCAATCACCAGTCTGAGCTGAGTTATGTAGGATAAAAACTACACAAATGTCAAAATAAACTACCAAAATCTTTATCGACTTTTGACCGTTTTGCGTCATTTCTGGAAGGTTCGCATTATTTTATGTCACTCTACAAACACATAAAAGTCATAAATTAAGTCGTCAACAAAGTTTTATGTCTTCCAAATATATAAAAGATCTGCAGAGAACATAACGTTCCAACGTGAGCTTCCCGGATAACAAATTAAAAATAAACCTGCCTACGCGTTGGGTCTATCGTCCTGCTGCGATGGAGCTGAAAGCTTTTATCTAGCGTTTACGTGTTTAGTAAGTTAGGAAAGTGGCTTTGAATTAACGAAGGCTGTATTTTTTAGTACTTCAGTGGTTTATCCAAGTCCTGGTGGACGTTAATGACAACATAAACGGGCTTTATGTGTTTTTATATGAAATGCCCGTATATTTGTCCTAGCTGGCCAATTTCAGATTTATATGTTTTAGTTAAATTTACACCATCGTAACTTCTCGGTTTATGGTCATGACGTTCAACGATGAAGAATTATAAAATACTTGAAATTGACGAGATTGAGTGGATCAATGTGTAACGACCGACAAAGTAAATAAATACAGAGTGAAATCGAAATACATGCATATATTTAAACGGATACACAATGAGATCGTATAGTATTAATTTCTCGACTAACCCAGTTCCGCCGTCTATGGGAGAACAATTTAAAATGCAGGTAAAATGTAAAAATTTTGCTCGCACAAAAACTGAAGATGGCAACGTTGTCCATACAAGCACGAAGTTCCTCAATTATTGTGTTCACTCTACTCCTGGTATTAATATCCGGATGTTGTTCTACGTTCTCGAAAAGTTGCTCTTTAGCCTGCAGGACACGATCAGTGTGATTGCGACCTCGATCTTGACGTTGAGGGCGGAAGGTCCCGTGGTCTTGTAGGAGCTGGACGGTTGAGCTAAATGTGCGAACATTAGGGACGCGCCGATTCGGGTACTTTTGCATCTGCCATTTTTACCACCACTAATAAAGCATGCACGATTACAAGCGTACTATTTCAAAAACATTTATGGTTTTGTTGAAAAGAAAAGTCGCAAAAACTTAATTTCATTGCACCGAATTATGTTCTTTCCATGGGCGTATCTTAATTTTATAGCAAAACTTTAAATAATTATGTCTCGATACAAGGGCCAAGTTGAACACGCAAACCAAGGGGGCTGTACTGTATTCATCCCAAAGTGTTACCGTTTTTTTAATGTATTTCGATTTCACTCTGTATTTTGATAAATGGTTTGATTGGATCTACAGTTCATTTTATTTATTTACAGTTTATCATCATCTGAGATTTTTGTAACAGGTGTATGTATTAGTATTTATCTTTATGTCATCGTATAAGATAATTTAATTATTTGCAGTAACATTTAGGTGTGCCTACATACCGGGAGTCCCAGAGTTGTGTGGACCATCATTTACGCCCTTATTTTGAAAGATATCATAACTGCGTTTTCGGGGGACGATAGCCACACGATACCTTCACAATTTAAAATTATTAGAAATCATATACAGAGTGTCCTAATATTAGTACATAATATACCAAAGTTTATTTTTTTTAATGGACTGCCCTGTATATTAGTTGGCGAATTAAAAGAGCAATTAATGCTAAACAAAATGATGTCAGGTATTGTAAACTCAAGAGATATATCGTACGGAGGTGGAGTTTTGAGGGACATAAAAAACTTGTCGACCGTGTGCAGGTGTGTGATGGTGTGACATGCCCGTCTTCTTGAATAATTGTTGTGTTATAATTTTGATCGGATTTGCAATAATTTCACTTTAAATTAAATGTCGCCCAAATTGAGACTTACTAAAACAACGTTGAATAGCACTGCATAAATCGAAAGTGTTATTAGCAGAATCGAGCACGTCTTTTACTGAAACCTTAAATTCTCTGAATACCTCCCTGTCGGTACGCGTATAAACCGGTGCGGTTTGCCTTTAACAACTTTTTTATATTTCTCGAAACTCCACCTCCGTACATCTCTTGAGTTTACAATACCATAGGTTTATTATGGATGGTTCTTGAGTTATGCAGAATTTTAGGTCAAAATTACTCCTTTTTTTAAAAAGTTGCAGGGACCATTCCAATAAAGATAACTGAATATTTTTTTGTAAATAATTTTTTATAGACCAAAACTTTAATACACACTGATTGAAAGTCATCTGAATGGATATTTCTATACAGGGTGTACGGTTTCGCAAAATGTATAATAACTTTTGTTTTCAAATGGAACACACTATATTCAATTATACCTCCAAATAGCATTTTTAATAAACTTCCTGTCAATATATGGTTTGCCTCGGCAAATTTTAGTACTAGATAATTTTTACAAAAAAAAATTGAAAACTTCCAAATTGATGAAATCGCGTATTTTAAGATCAGATCGCCTTGGACTTACCATGGAGATAGTCGTTTATTGTCAAATTTATTAAATTACTTCTGAAATGACACCGAGCGGTACACAGGCTTAGGTTTACGTAAGAATTCGATGGACACTATCCTTTACATAACCCTAAACGAAAAAATCTAGAGACATTAAATCAGGTGATCTTGCTGGCCATTTCGCAGGACCGACCCTACCAATCCAACGTCTCGGCAACCAGTCATTTAAATATCATCTTACATTTGTAAGTATTGATGACAATACCAGAAAAATCTTAAGAATAAATATTCTAAAGAAAATTTGGGTTAAAAACCAGAAAGGTGGCAGATGATTGCATTATTACGTTATAAAATGGTAAGCGAGTATGGCTAAAACACTGAGGAACATATTATTTATTTGCTTGTGCGTGTAAAGACAAACAAACAAATGCTATAAATAAACTAAATATGTAATGCTAAACTATAAATTAATAAATTAAAAAATTTAAATATATCTAAGTCGAACTCCACAAACTTTAATGAGCGTAAAATTACAAATGGAACATGTTTCGGCAGAACACTTCTGCCATCATCAGCCTTAAAGAATATAAAAAATTAGTTCGATTTAGATATATTTAAATTTTTTAATTTAAATTTACTCCACCTGGATTTAAGAACATTCTTCTAGTTTATAAATTAATAAGTCCATTTTATTCTCAATTTAATTATTTAGCTTAAAAAAAGATTGTTTGTATAAATAATGCGGTTGCAGTCAGAGCGACAAAACTAATCTAATTAATAGTCCATTTTTTTAAATGGCGGTACCATTTTACTCATTAGTTGACTTACTCTGTCCACTTGTATCAAAACCGCAAGGGTAATAATTATTTCCAAGTAAGACAAGTGGCCTTGTGGCCTTATTTATAGAGAGTCTATGCTAATAATTCAAACAAGCGCAAGCGGTATGATTTTAAAATGACAAAAGAATTTTATTCAATTAGCAGAATTTACATTTCAATGGATTCAGTCTACAATAGGACTTATACACATATACCGGATGTAGAATGGATTTTGGGACAGGAATTTCACATGTAAAAATATAGTAGATTATATTATAAGTGACAGAAATCCTTCATTGTCAGCGAGTGAAACACATCTCACGAGCTTGCCATGGCATTTCGGTCACGTTTTATGTCCGACGTGTAATTTCTTGTAAAACGTTAAAAATAAAAAAATTAATGAAATTGTCAAAATGACGTTTCAAAAAATTAATTATTCATTTCCTACCATTGTGTAATCATAGTAATTCACCTCTTATAACATTTACTTTTGACTAAACTGCTACATTATACGTTCCATTTGCGTGGAATAATAAGTCATCTAGACGTTGGTAGGGCATCATAGTATATTATACAGAGTGATCATAAAGTTCCGCAAAAAATTCATAATTTAGTTTTGTAATGTTTTCGGGAAAAACGCTCAAACCGGTCGATTTTTGTTTTCAAATTGCTATCTTTTGACGCAAAAATTTTGATGATGACGTCATCTGTTTTTGAACTATGACACCGTCATCAAGTTTTTTAAATGGCAACCCCCAACTTTTTTTTATATTTTGGATTCTATATTTTTCAATTCTATATTCAACAAGAGTAAAAAAGTGACACCTTGGATAACTTTTTTTTGTTTTTGAAAAAAACCAAACAAAAAATCTGCCAGATGGTAATGAACCAGGGTCATCTAACAGTATGTACCTACCTACTATCAACCCTTAAGTAACAAGTAAGCAATTCCCACCTTTGAATACGCAAATTCCAAAAAACTCTTATCGCCCTGTTTATTAACAGCAGTTCTTTTCAACGCCCGATATTAGACTGTTTTTAAAAATCGATAAAATAAACGTTTTTTTAATTTCTGAGAGCCATGAAATAGAACGAACAGTCTGCTTAAGGCTATTCAATGACTCAACCTCAATTATTTATCTGCTGGAGAACCTACGTACTGGCCCAAGCTAGAACTAAACCAACTGATATCTTCGACCTTGCCATTACCAAGGGCACAATTCATCATCACATTAAGTACAAAAGTCATCTGGAGAGCACCACCGCCACGATGGTGCATCAACCGTACAAATTGGGAAGTCTTTCAAAGCATTATTACTGATATAGGGGCCTATTCTGTAATTTTTAGTGAGGCGTTAAAAGTTTAGCGTCCTTTAAAATTTAAAATTTCAAGCCCTGATTGGTCATTGCCATGACAACTTAATTTAACGGCCTTTAAAATTTAGAGGAGCAGTTACAGAATACGCCCCAATATAATCTCAAACTTCAGCAACACAAAACCCACTGATATTTAAGATGTAGTTTTTTATCTCACAACTTTACTCCAAAAGGCAGCTTAGGAAGCAACATCTCCTCCACTTCATACTTCAGCAAATAATACGAACACACTATTGCATACTAAAGATCTTGTACAGGAAAAACATCGAGCCCGTAGAAGGTGTGTAGAAGGTGTGTGTGCTTGAGTAGATCCCTGGATGATTCTTAGCTACAGTTGGACCCGGTAGGTGGCGATTTTGATAATTTTTTTTGTTCGTATGGAGTCACCTGATGGCTATTAGCTAGAGGTTGTTATGAAGTTACCTAAAAATTCCAAGAGACGGGTATCAGAAACGATGCTCTGAAGCCAAATTCTCCGCAGTCTAAAAACCTCCGGACCACGCCCTCCGCACCGAATCATTAGTGTCTAAGAAAAATGCTTTCCATTATCGGATTGGAATGGTACTTACATTATTTTAAACAGCAAGGAAGCGCGCTCCGGACCTCACTGCTCCAGAATCGCTACCTTGCCCGGAGCCGCTCTTGTTCCGTCGGGAAGAGAATGCTGTGATAAAACTTTCTCCCTACTACATCTGTCAACGTCATCGTCTCCCCTCCAGCGTCTCCATAAAAGAAGCTCCGCTCAGCCGCAGAAAGCAGATGTGAGCGGCACCTCTACCGAAGCGGAAGTCCCAGCCTACGAAGGTGAGCATCAGCCGACTATCCTCCCAGTTTCCGTCCAAGTTCCTGGTACCTTCCAAACCCTGACCACGTTCCCTCCGGTCTCCACTTCCGGTATCTAGTTATCGTCTACCGGTGTTTAATTCAATAACTGTCTGACGGCGGGAGCACTCTGCTCGCGATCCAGCCAACTGTCGCGCGCTAGTAGTATCCAGACAAGTTTCCTGTTTTTTCCCCCCCGGAAACCCGGACCACACCATCTCTACCCTGCCACTACAACCGTCGGGAGGGCCATTGATAGAAAAGGAAGCGACGAAGATAATGGTGTTGTAAATGCATTGTATATAGGGTGCTTATTAAAGATTGTCACATTGTGTTAAGTTATTTTTCCCTCCTGCCAATCTAGACAGCTGACCCCTGGCGTACCGTACTCCGTTGTAGCTAGTTATACGCGGTCTCGTGGAGCATACATAAAACTGGCGCTCGAGGCAACCCGACCCTAGTAAAAAGTTGGATCCGGTAGGTGTTGTCGAGATCAAGAATTTTGTTTCTAATTATTATTAAAAAAAAGAACAAATCGGTCCAGCCGTTCTCAAGTGATGCGGTTACCAACGAATCTTTATAATAAAAATGAAATAATAGTATATTATGATACGAGTTTTATAAGAAGCATTTTGTCGCACGCACGGGTTTAGGGCACGACGAGCGTAGCGAGAAGTGCCCTAAAAGAGTAAGTGCGACAAAATGCCTTATAAACGAGTTATCATACAGTATTTTTTCTACTTTGCTACTTTTTATACAAAATAATCAAATTTCACAATCTAGGGTATTTCGCGGCGGTTGACACGCTTGCGAGCTGCATTAACGGCGCCTATGAAAAAGAATTAATTTGAAACGTCAACACTCGTATTTTTGTCCTTCCAAAAATGAGTTCTGAAGTTCTTCAATGTACGCCCTCAGAAATACGGGGCTTTGGCGAAAATACGATAGACAATTTGCTACCTTCAAAGTCACGCGAGGTATATGGAAAAACATACGCCCAATTTGAAAATTGGCAGAAGGAGAACACGTTCTCTACGATCTCCAAAAACATTTTCCTACCGTATGTATTTTGAGCTGCAACACCACAATGTTGTCTAATACTATTAAAAACCTTCCTCACGGCGTCCACACACAAAGTCAAGGCGAGCCATTCAGGACATGTAAAACCTACAGACGCCGTCCTACACCAATGCGCCAAGAAGGCGACAAGTGTTACCAGCTTGTTGGACACCTCCCCCAACAAAATCGCTTGCCCTAAATGCACGTGAAGTTCCAATACAAGTGGCAAAAATAGTAATGCCAATTCACATTCATACATCACTGACAGCGAAGTATAGGTTAGGATTGCCAAGATCAGACAGAGAGATTACCAATATTAAAAAAATAAATTATACTATTTTTAGTGTAATTATTATATATAACACCGCTTTTGTCTATTATGACACGCAAAAGCGTATCGTAATAGCCTCAGTACGAACGCAAAGTAGAAAATAGTATATTATTATACAAGTTTCACAAGACGGTTGATTGTAGCACAAATAGTTTGGGGCACGACGAGCGCAGCGAGAAGTGCTCCAAAGGCACAAGTGCTACAATTTCGGCTTGTGAAACGCGTGTAATATACTATTTTTTCGAATTTGGCTTTATTTAATTAAGAAAAACTGAAAATTTGTGCTAAATTGATGACTTTGGGACTTTTGAATAACACGAGTGGTATTTCAGTATAATTGGTATTTCTGCTAAATGACGTTTCTGATTTGGAAGGTAGATTTGGAAACTTTTGATTATGCAGACACAAGCTGTACCTCACGTTTGATTGCCATTTTTTCAATTCTTGTTTTTACCAATGTTTTTACATGTTTACATCTGGTTCACATCTGTCATATGGCGCGATTAGTTGACGTTTATAACGTCGTTGTCACAGTCACATTGCAGTACAGTTGCAAAGTTGCAGGCAACATTAAGAACAGAAAAGTTACCAAAAACAGAATTATAATTTAGATCATTATGATTCTGTTTTTGGTGTTATAATTTGCAAATTATGAAACAAAATTCGAAAAATATAATTAATCTCTCCAAAAACAAATTTATTGACATTTGGACAGGACAACGTCTGTCGGGTCAGCTAGTAATTAAATAAATTTTCACTCGAAAAGATGACGTGAGACGGGCATAAACCTCCTACCTCTTGGTGAAAATTAGCCAGCCCCCTCCCTCATTTTCACTCACGTAATTAATGGATCATTTTACAAAGCTTTGTATCAATAGCTTCAAATACAAAGACCTTTCAGTGCTGCCACTTTACTTCATTCTATAAGAATACTGGAAGTTATCTAGGAGCCAATTTATTACTCAAAATTTAATAAAATTCCTTTATCAATGCTAATGTTAAAACAATATTTGCCTGACAAAAAAGCTGTGCATTATTTTGGTAGTGGGTATACCTTTGAAACCGGAATAATTCCAGATAAATATACCTTTCAGTGGAAAAAATTGTTTATGATACAGTCATCTGGTTCCAAGAGATTATGCAGATTGTGAGGATATTATATAAAAGCCTGATCTGCAATAAGTTTTCCGGTCGTAAGAGTGGATTTTATACGAATTCCCGGGACACCTCACAAATACACTAATCTAGATTTTATGATAGCGTTGAGACGTGTTTACAGTCTCTTTGAAAGTTGTATGTTGACGTTTCGTGTCCGTCTCAATTTAATCCTTTTTTCGCGTTTGTATAGTACCTATCTGCATCCGGATACAAAATTACTTTAGAAATGTTTATGGAAGCATTGGAAATGTCCAAACAAATTCGGCTAGATACACTCTAGCAGCAACGGAATAACCGGAGAACACTCCCTTCGTCCCACTGCCACCGCAAGCAATCCCTGAAAATGAAGTGTCAGGTTGAGCTGTTGGTTGGCTACAAGTTCATCGATAGGTCCAACTAACGATAAGTAATGCTGAAGGTGACGAATTGAAAGAAAAAGGAAAACATCAATATCCTGTTTACAGTGTTTCCACTTCAACGATTTAAGTTGTCTTTAATTTATATTGAAATATATTGTTGCTTTTGAAAATCTTGACAAACAACTTCTCATGAAAGGAAAGAAATTATCCCGTTTCCTGTAACGGTGAACAGTAAAAGTTGGGAATCATCTTTGAATCTGAAAGAGCTTTTTTAGTGTTGTTTTTTTATCAAGGGAACTATTTAACAATAGGCATCCTATAATCTGTGCTTGCACTGACAAAGTATTTCCTGGCGACCGAATGATGAAGTATCGGAAATTGAAAGACCGAAAAGAGTCGCTGTTTTGTGTCGCGGCTTGTCCTTAAATATTAATTGCAGATAATTACACCGCCGAAGATTAATCATCAATTCAACCTTAATTAACATTCGAAGCAATTGACACGAAAATAAAAACAAAAATCCACGGTAAAAATTAACAATTTAATTAAAGCGAAAGAAGTGTTCGTTAAGTTTATTAATGAGTAACTGAAACTAACGGGGAATTCTGTGTCATCGTTAACGAACAAAATTACAAATGATTGAGACCCGACGTCACTTGCCTGCCAAGGGACGGGCAAATTAAACCTTTATTTAAAGAGGCTCCACTCTGTAATTAATTAAAAGTATTGATGTACGGTATACTTGCCAACAAACTTTTCTTATTTACTGAAATTTAACTAACTATTGACGTTTTCACCCAAGCGTAATGCTGCACAAGAAAAATCTGCAAATTCAAGAGAATAATGATACTGGGTGCGAATAAATTAGTGCTATTTAACGATTTGAAGGCCGTTAATTGACCCGCAGCGGTAATAAAAGTAATAAAAGCGCAACCAAAAGCTCTTCTGATTCACTGACAATTTAATAAATTAGAATGGTCACGAAAGGTCATCAGCGAACGAGATTATTTTTTCTTTAACTGGTTCTAATTGTCTATCGACTACTTACTTTATTGATTCTGAGAGCAATTAAAGGATAGTGATACGATAAATATTATGGATTTTTAATACAATAATTACTCTTCAGGTCAGGTTTGCTTTGATTTCGAAATTTTTAACAGGTATATGAAGGACATCAAGGGAAAATTAAAAGTTTTATGGTTTTCTAATTATGTATACGCAATATTCACAATTTTATTATTAAGTAGTTATCTTCGTGTATTTCTATTCTGGGCGATGTACACGTTTTGTAACAAGTTTTTTACACTACTAGCTGTAGAATGTACGATTATATAGTTTTTTTAATAGTCGCTTGGTAATTGATCGATACATCAATCGTTTAGTCAATGGTAACTGCAGTTTTACATAAAGTCATCGGTAAAAGTTTTACCGATGACTTTCTCATTTTTTAACAATATTGATAATTAGGTCAGCATAATCTTATTTCTTTATTATGTTAAATGTACAATTATTGAATGAACAATTTGGAAAAGATATTCCACGCACTTCATCGATTTCCAAGACATCAGAGCTTTCCTTTACACTTGACGTTACAAAACTAGATTCAGGAAAATTTTCAAGCTCCAACCGATGCATGTTTTTCAAAAGATGTCTGGCGGGTTGTTCAACTTGAGATTAAGGTAGCTCTTGATTTTCCAAATTATTGTTCGTGTGGTTTTTAGTGCAATTTCTGTTATCTAAGACCGATTTCTCCGCACCTTTCAGAATCAATTTAGACGTATTTATCTGAAAATAATTATTTCATTAAAATATTGCTTTCATTAAAATAAAACCAAACCTTATTATTCATAGATTCGCCAACGTATTCCTCTGCAGCAAAAGAACTCTTCCAACCGCCGTGTCTTTTTACCGTCAAAATATCGACACCACACTCGCGGGGATTTTCTTTCTTTAGATATTCAGCCACCATCATAGGTACTTTGCTGATACAATTTATACCAACCGGTTGAACTGTGCACTTTTTGTCTCTGTATTGCACAAACAGTCGACTGTGAGGAGTTTTAGCAGATCGCAATCGGAAATATTTGCGACATATTTCAACCGCGTTAAAATCGCCATCGCTAACAACAACATACTTCCTTGGTTTATTTGTTTTGCAGATGGGAATTTTTACAATTAACATTGAACCGGTGTCTTCAATGTCATTAGTCCTCATGTTCAGCAGCTCCTCCCTTCTACACCCACCAGCTATTCCCATTATCATTATGACCTGCAGACCCCATAAATATCAATCTGACATTTTATAAAAGCAAAAGCACAAAATTTACGTTCAATAACTTTTTTTTTTTCATCTGGGGCCTTGGTCATAAATTCTACAATGTCTTCTCTAGAAAATATTTTTGCCTTCTTTGGTATATATCCTCTTGATTTACTCCTTAAAAAGGCTAGTACTTTGTGATACCTGTTGGTGCAAATGCGTAGGTATAAGTCAAAAGTACATGTATTACAATGATTAGGTACCTGCTAACATCTTTATTTTCCTTTACAAGAAGAATCGCCTTTAACATCGAAAAATATGACCAAAGTGAATTAGGGCTGACGGCTTTCGATCTTTGGCACATATATGCCAAAATGACGTCTTCGTTCACACCTCTGACATTCTTTTGGGACCGCCAAGTCGAGAATGTTGAGTATTCTTTCTCGTAGCGATGCTTCGATTTTTCCGGTATCAGTTCCGCTGATGCTCCGGCAGCTTCTTCACAAATCTCTTCCGGGAGAAACAAATCTTCGTCAAGTTCTGCATTTTCACTCATTTTTAAGCTCTATATCACTGCTTGAACACAATTCACAGCGATGCGCGTGCTTTTTTATTTGTTTACCGTAACAACCGAGACGGTTTTTACAGTTCAGCGCCAACCATTGAAATAATTTCTAGTTGTCATTATTTTTAGATTCATTAATAAATTAAATTTTGTTTTATTGTGGGACTATTAAAAAAAATAGCTAACGCAACTCGTGGTAAGTGTCTTTACAGATACTCGCTAGCGCTCGTGATTCAAACACGTTTCCTTGTATCTGTAAAGACTAACTTACCTACACTCGTTGCGTTATATACTATTGTAGAAGATATTGTAGAAGATTCTTTACTAGTAGTTAATAAAAATTGAAGAGACCGGATTTCATGCAAAATGCATAACGTGTATTATTTTATCTACCAACCTAACAACTGCGCCCTTCGATTTTTACAAATTGCACCAGTTGTAAATATTTGGTATTAATTACTACAATTCATGTAAAAAACAAAGAACGAAGTGTTAAACTATTACAAAATGCATTTTGTAATTTTGCATGAAAATTCTGGCTCTGACTGAGAAATGTCAGTCTCAAAAAATAGATAACCTCAAATTCGTTCCGACTTTTGACATTACCATCTTTGCATCTTGGGAAATAAAATATCTCGGCTAAGAAAAATGACTTCCCAACCGTGTTCTTATATACTATTTTTGAATAATTACTATTATCGTATCGTCAACTATGTCCTTATCATGCTACACATTTGGCGATAATTATTATGGGCATCATAATATTCAATTTGATAGTATGTTAGTTACTGATAATACATTAGTTACTAACTCATAATATCTTGGTTACGAAGTGACCAATGTGTCAAACTGCAAATTTTGACGTTCGGTTTTTCATTGACGAAAAAAATTTTGATGAATTTCGCTATTCCCATCGTGGATGATACGAAAAAGCTTTGAATATAACTCGATATTAGCAATTTAACTCGGCTATCACCTCGTCACTTGGCAACGTCATCGACTATTATAAATCGCATAATATTCTCGTTATATTATTAGCTTACTCCTATAATTCTACAAAAATACCAAAAATTGCTTTCAGATTTATTTTGACAAATAATGTCAATTGTTGTACTGCCTATGCTAAGTACAAACAGTTTATTGATATTAAACATTACAACAGTTATTACATAGTTTGGATAATTGTATTACATTTAAATCAATTTATAATTAGATAATTTATTATTTTCTTTAAGGGCTGATGATGGCAGAAGTGTTCTGCCGAAACATGTTCCATTAGTAATTTTACAGTTATTAAAGTTTGTGGAGTTCGACTTAGATATATTTAAATTTCAATTTATAATTTATACAAACCTCGGCAACAGTTTCATTCTTGTCTCTCGAGAAATAGTAATCTTTTTTTTTTTTTAGTCAAGAATGCAAGACTTTCCACCTGGGTATGTAATATACTACTGTACCGTAATGGGCAATATTGTTTATAAGTATTTTTCTGATATACATCTTTGAAATGATTCTAAATATGTTTATGTAATAAAATATAGAAAAACATTTCAAAATAAAGTTTCAAATATGTAATAGCAATTTGTGTACACTATTTAATATCAAGGTGTCCAGAAAGTTCAGAGCGTATTTTAGAAAAATAAATAAATATTTATAACTTAAAAAATTAAACAACAATTAAACTAAACATTCGCCGTTATCGTCAACGATTTCCAACCATCTTTGTCCCAAAAGTTTATGGAAAAGTGTACTAGATATTTTAAAAAACTGACAAAAAGTTTACTCATCGCCCTGATGATGCCAACATTGTTGGCGAAACGTGCGTTGGCAGTTGCAATAAAATTGTTTTTGGTGTTTTAGGGAAAAACTGATTAAAAGAAATTCAATGACTATATTAGGTGTATCATTTCAGACACACAGTAGTAAACTTTCTTTAAAAGTGTAGTAGAGCAAAGCAATCTTACTTTGTATTCTCTGTACTTTTTGAATTCATCATGTTTTGAAGGCCCAAATTTATACTTTAATAATAACTAATGCTATATGATACTATAACTGTTGCTATAAATATATTTTATGTATTTAAAATTAACTTGCAGTGCATATCGTTGCATATTCACTTTTAGAATATTTTTGACAGAATGGTAATACCAGTTTTAACTAACTTAGTTAATCGAAAGAAAATGTGAAAAAATCTGTTTTATTCTGGGATTTGCAGCCATTAAAACAAATGTTAATCGTCATATCATACTAAAACGCCTTCTTGTAGCAAATCTTTATTACTGCAGACAGATAAACTTTAATTGCTGTACAACGACAAACTAGATTAACGTGATGTCAAATGTAAGTGAAATTGGTTCACCAATGTAAGGTTCTATGTGCAGCCAACATAGCCATTTGGTTTAAAGGAAAATCAGAAAACACTCACTGTAACAAGCACTATTCTCAAATTGAATAAATTTTTCTTTGCACAAAAATGAAACAAATTACAACACATCTCACCGACTTTAATGTTTGAAATTAAGGAAACTTTATTAAATTTATCCTTAAAAAATTATGAAAAAGTTTGTTTCAATGTTTCACTTGCTTTAATGGATTAGTATGTATTAGAAGATATACATAATATGTAAAGACATTGAAATCGACAAGCATTGTAAATAGAATGAAGTAGTATACAAACTTCGTCAAAATTACCATTCCTATGTCTCGAGAAGTAGTTCACCTCGAGGCTACGCCTCTCGGCAAACTAGTTCTCTCGACAAAAATGGAATCCTTTCCGACACTTTTATGTACGATGATGATACTTCCATAATTATTATACGCAGGAAAAAAATTGCACGAAATTGCGTTTGACGTAGGTCATATACCAATATTAACGTAATCATGTGTTTAATTCGCTTGCAATTTTTTTTCTTTTTCTGATAGAATAAACCTTTATGGTCGAATCCATTTTTAGTACATAAATACACGCGCGCGGACTCTGAGTCCGCAAAGTCTGGTAACTTCTAAACCAACGATTCTTTTGAGTTTTAACCCTAGCATGATGTAATGGCTGAAGGTACACGGAGGGGCTACATAAGAAGATGAGAAACTCGCAAAATTAATATAAAAAATCGATTAAATGCCTTTTTTTACCTGAGTGCGCGCGTCACTGGTGACCAAAAGGAAAAAAATTGACAACTCACCGCAGAGAGAACTGAGAGAAGTGTCAATCCTTGTGTCATCTTTTCATTTACCGAAAGTGCGGTTACAGTATTTATCGTTTACTTAGTTTACTTCTCATTTATTTTAAAAGGTCATGGTGCAAAGATGTTGCCTACGTTTTTTTCTCACTTCGGGATATTTTCTTAGGTAACTAGAGGCCACAGACGCTTCATTTTTTTGTATAATCGAATACATCCTTCTTTAGCTCTTCCACGAGACACGTCTATTGTTCCTCGATACATAGATATATAATCATAATTTAATAAACAAGAAGAATGTTCTTAAATCCAAGTGGAGTAAATTTAAATTAAAAAATTTAAATATATCTAAGTCGAACTCCACAAACTTTAATCAGCGTAAAATTATAAATGGTACATGTTTCGGCAGAACACTTCTGCCATCATCAATATTAAATATTTTAAATATTTTGACCCAAAAGCTTTCACACTAATACCCATGAATCCTTGCATACCTAGACTATACGGTCTACCTAAAATACATAAAACTCAACTTTTTCCCATTAGACCAGTAGTTTCCTTTGTCAATTCACCTGTATCAATACTTTCAAAATGGCTTAATACAATTCTTAGACAACATTTAGATTTTAATAACAAATTTGCAATAAAAAACTCAATAGATCTTTGCTCCAAAATTAGAAATTTCCAAATTCCATCAGACACTAGACTTGTTTCATTTGACGTAGTTAATTTATTCCCCAGCATCCCACCCAAATCTTGCTTATTAATTTTAAAAAACCTACTATTTAATTCTAATATGCCAACCATACATGCACTAAATTTACATTCACTTTGTGAGACTGTCCTAAATCAAAATTTCTTTCAATTTAATAATAATTTTTATTCACAAGACTCAGGCTTAGCAATGGGCTCTAATTTGTCACCTCTTTTAGCAGAAATATTCATGAATAACTTAGAAGATCAGTTTTTAACTTCTTCACCTTTTAAAGATCATTTTCTGTTTTGGTACAGATATGTAGATGACATAATTGTTTTATTCAAAGGATCTGATTCTGAACTTGATAACGCACTCAGCAAGTTAAATTCTTTAAACCAATCCATTAAATTCACCGTTGAAATTGAAATCAATTCCCAAATCCCCTTTTTAGACTTGTTAATCACTAGAAATAATAATACTTTTAAATTTGACACTTATAGAAAACCTAGCATCACAGATTGCGTAATACCTTTTGACTCTTGTCACCCTGTTTCCCATAAATTTGCAGCTTTTCATTCCTTTTTCCACCGATTATTTTCTATACCACTATCAGATTCATCTTTTCAAACAGAACTTAATAACATTAAACAAATCGCTTCAAATAATGGATATTCTTTAAAAACTATAAATAAATTATACTATAGATACTATATCAAATTCAAATACACACACTACTTGGTTAAAAATCCTTCAGAAACAATTTCCTTTTCAAATTCATTAACATATTTTGGCGTCGTCTCAGAGAAATGTTCTAAAATACTTAAGGAAAACGGTTTTAAAGTTTCATTTAAAACAGATAACAACTTATCCAGATTTTTTATTAAAAATAAAGATCCATTAGATTACAAATCATCATCAGGTGTATACAAATTAAGCTGCTCTACTTGTGAGTCATTCTACATAGGTCAGACAGGTCGCAAAATATCAGACCGTATTAAAGAACATTTCAGGCACATCTATAACAACACAGATCTTGATCCTCCACCATCAACACCTTCTTCTTTCGCCAATCATATATTAATAACGAATAGTTTTTCACCATCAAATTCCAAATTGATTCATAAATGCAATAAAGGCCGGAAATTAGATTTTCTTGAGACTTTGGAAATAAGGAAAGCCTTAAAACTGGAAAACAGATCTTGTTTAAATAAACAGAATAACTTCAATAATCCCATTATTAATTCACTATTTTAATTTTTCACTCAAACAAACTTACCAGATTCTCTTTGATCCATTTTTAATTTTTACATTTTATAAAATGTTGTTTTTTACGAAATCTTTTAAAAATCATGTAACCCTTTGAAAACGTCAAATTTAATTCAAAATTACGTCAATGTCATAATTTTTTATATTCTTTAAGGTAAGAACCCCTCTTGTAATTCATCAATTGTATCATTAATGTCTTGTTAAATTAGGGCTGATGATGGCAGAAGTGTTCTGCCGAAACATGTACCATTTATAATTTTACGCTGATTAAAGTTTGTGGAGTTCGACTTAGATATATTTAAATTTTTTAATAATTTAATAACATTTTAAATTTTCATCTTGAACTATTTTCGTAAAGCGGCATTTTTTATTTTACATTTAAAAAATGCACAGGCGACTAGATGAAATTCATTTGCTAACACCTTGTATATTCTGCGATACATTCCGGAAAGCTAGAATGAAAAAATTAAGGATGAATATTAGTCATGCTCGTTTGGAACAGCCAGGAATGCAACAAGAGGACGAAGTTGGTAAACATGGCTATGGAGTCAGAAATGAAAGAGGAATAATTAAAAACGTAAAGGAAATAAATGGACCTTCATCAGCCCAAACGAAGCATACAAGAATTTATTAAATAGGATGATGTCTAAGAACTAGAAAGAAACGACAAGAAGTACACAAATAACGCGTAATCTACAAGCAAAAACGAAGTTTTTATTTGTTGAATGTACAAATAATATTTTGATGATTTTACCTTATTCACCAAAATAAAAAAGTTCTTACCCTGACTAACATTGCCCATAGAAATTATTCAAAATGTCTACTGTCATTGTCTTGTAATTGTATGCACGTCCGAACACGTCGTAACCAGGATCCTTGCAGGAACCACAACTTCGCGAATCCTTTGGGCAGCATTTTTCACTCGCACACGCAATTCCTGCACTGTGCCGACAGGAGTAGCATAGACTAATTGTTTCATATGGCCCCACACAAAGAAATCGCACGTATTTAAATCTGAAGGGCGAGGCGGCCACGGAATACCGCCTATCCATTTATTTGGATTATAATTAGCATTCAACAACTTCCGCACAATAGTAGCGTAATGTGGAGGAGCTCCATCTTGCAAATACCACCTATCATGTAGAGGAACGTATTCTAAAAGATCATTCAAATTCTAAATAACACGATTCCCACCCAAACATTAACGGAAAATTCCTCTTGAAATTGATGTTCTTGAATTGCGTGCGGATTTGCTATGATCCAAAAATAATAATAATAATGTTTATTACCGGTATTTTTACCTTTTACAATAAATACATAGATAGATATAAAAAAAAACAAAAAACGAATTACACTTACAGAAGAAGATGTAACAATTCATTTCTAAATTTGGTTAGGCTTACATCAAATAAATCAATTTTGTCACCATAATAAAAATAAACACATAACCTGCTTCATCGGTAGCCAGCATTTTTTTTTTCAATTTTCCGGTTTCAAATCTTGGACTTTTTGAACATGTTATCGCGAAATGCCTGTTTGCACTGCTAAGCGCTGGGTGCTGACTTCTGGATTGGCTTCTCCTTTTTCTAACACATCTTCTTCGACGTCCAGTCTACGGTCATTCTTTGCGTGGCCTATATCACGAGTGTTCATTTTAGAACTTTCACGGATGCGTTGTGCGAGTCCGGAATACGGCGTGCGGCAAACCTTCTTCCTAGAACCGTTTTGCACTTGCAAGATTACCTCGAGCTTCTCCGTAAAGCAGAATCAGATTGGTTTGTTTACTACGCGTAAACCTGCGTCTTGAAATAAAATTCGACGGCTGACATTTTTGGCGAATTTTTCAAAGTATTCTTGTACCCATACGGTTAAACTGAACTGAGGACGCTGAATTTTTTTTAAATGAATCTGCACTTGCGGATCTACTACAGGTTTTAATATCCACCACACTTCGTGAGACACCCTGTATAGGCTATAGTTATATTGATTAATGGATATCATCCTGGGGGTTGAGCTACCTACCAGGCGCGTCTCCAGGTGGCGGATAGGAGAATGGCTAGAGTCTTCACCATCTCTAGTTAGTGGGGGGTTAGTAGGGAGTACCAAGGTCTAAAACCCTTGCGGCACCGAACGAAAGCCTCTCGCCGCGGACCAGCTCGCAACACACACCGTAAACGGCCTGACATATGCAACGACCGTCCACACATAGCGGGGGTAGTGCAGGCAGGAGGCACGGGGGCTTGGTTTCATTGTCTGGCCACGTGGATCAGGTCCACTATAAAAACCTCCCCAATCTTAAGGTATTGCGCGCGCCGAAAAGATGCATGGCCGGGGGCCAGCTCGGCCACTAGCTGCAAACCTCAGAACACAAGGCGAACGCTAGTGACCACTCTTTCCCTCCTACTCGTGGGACCCTTTATGGATACCAAAATTAAAAATTAAAACGCACCCCTGGGAGAAGGTTCCGAAAGGATGGATTCACCCAGAAGATTGTCCGGAGCTGCCAGGAGACGGCTTCAGAAGCGAAAACAGATGAGTTTGAAACCGCCTGGTGGGGAGGGGGCCGCAAGGACACCAGGCTC
Source organism: Diaperis boleti (assembly GCA_963583935.1). Taxonomy (NCBI): domain Eukaryota; kingdom Metazoa; phylum Arthropoda; class Insecta; order Coleoptera; family Tenebrionidae; genus Diaperis; species Diaperis boleti. Next base: position 54,205,189 of record OY757244.1, read on the forward strand.
TACAGCGGGCACAAACCGGACTGCGAAACCGGAAACCAGCACCGGTAGCAATTTTGCCGCATGGATATCCATCAAACGTCCTCAGCAAGGATCAGGCGGATCTGAAAGACCGCTCTGATCCATGCTCTGCATGAAACACAGGAAGGGGAGCCTGCACCCCGGTTCTCCGCCGTAAATTTCCGGGGAGGCTACTTGCTTGCCTCCTGCGCCGACCAGACCACCAGGGAATGGCTGGTGCGGGTGGTGATAGAAAGCGTACCCTGGGAAGGGTATTGTCGACGCCAAGGCCGTCCCGAAACCCGTGAGGGTGATGACATGGGTTCCGGGGCCTGAACAGGAACCGGAAGTCGTGTTGCGGCGTTTTAAGATGCAAAACCCAGGTCTTAAGACAGAAAGCTTGTCGGTAGTGAATAGGAATCTGGACCCCAAGGGACAGCAACTTATTATCCTACTGGATGAGCACTCCTGAACCAAAATCCGGGAGGAGCTGCAGTGTAGATCATACCTAAATCTCTCTGATGTTTAAAGCCCTGGGGAGAAGCAGGCAGGCATCCGAAGGGATGGAGGTTGAGGAGGGGGAGACCGCAAGGAATACTCCCGATCTAACATCCGTATTCCAAGGAGACGAACAAGGGACCGAATAGGAACTTTGTGTCGTCCGAGGGGATGAAGAAAAACCTGGGCATCTTCAGGGCCTTATAGGTAAACATACATCACAAAGATACATAACTAATAGCGATATTGATATCGTGCTGATTCAGGAACAATGTGTATATAGGGACCAGATCAGAGGACTCAGGATGGGGAACGAATGGGAGCTCTTAGCACCAGGAGGAAGTCACCCAAGAGCTTGCATACTTGCAAAAACAAAAACGAATACACTGTCAATGTGGGAGCTTAGTGGTCAGGACCTCATGGCAAGCAAGTTAAAAATTACTATGGCAGGAAGTGAGAGGGAAATAATAATCGGATCCGCTTACCTACCATACTATCAAGCGGGGCAACCCCCAACACCAGAGGTTAGACGACTGGTAGAATACTGCGAACAAACCAACACGCAGCTAGTGCGCTGTTGCGATTCCAACGCCCATCATATAGTGTGGGCAAGATCAGGGACCAACAGAAGAGGTGAGTCACTTTTAGAATTTATTATTAGCAATAAGCTAAAAAAAAACTGCGGTAAGTAACCTACCTTTATCACTGCGGCAAGGCAAGAGGTTATCGATATAACGATAGGTACGCCGTTCCTGTGCCGAGTTATTCGTGAGTGGCATGTTTTATCTGAACCTACGCTCTCGGATCACAGGTAGAGACGGTCGAAAGGTACAGAAATCCAAGAAACTGTGACTGGCAATACTACAGAGAGGAACTAGTCTACGGGTTGGAAGAATGTCTCTCGAGACCTCAAACTCCGGCGGGAGTTGAAATAATAAATGAATGCATTACAGCAGCCATAAGGAGAGCTTATGAGAACAACTTAGAGAGAGAAAGGTCAAACGGGAAACCAAGTGGTGGCACCGTGAACTTTCCGAGATGAGAAGGGAGGTACGGATACTGTTTAACAGAGCCAGAAGGACTGGGAGATGGGAAAAATACAAGACTTCCCGTCTAAAATATGGTTACGCAATGACCGAAGCGAAAAACACCTCATGGAGGAGGCACTGTGAGGAGATCGAAAGAACTCCGGAATCTGCCACACTCCAGAAACCCTTGCTGGGGTAAGATTGGAACTCTGCAAAGACCTCATGGAGGATACACTGAATCGAGTGAGGAGTCTCTGGAACTTCTTCTAGAGACACACTTCCCGGGGAGTGTATCCTCAGCAAATGCAACAAACACTCCAAACCTAGACATACCGATTCATCGGGCGTCCAGGGAGGCGTGGAAAATAGCCGATAGGCTGGTTAACAAAACAAGGCTTGGATGAGCTGTGAAATCTTTCAAACCATTCAAGTCTCCAGGATTCGACGAAATTCTTCCGCTAATGCTTCAACAGGGATTCAAGTAATTAGCCTCCCCCCTGTGCGCATTACTCAGGACCAGCCTGGCCTTGAAGTATGTGCCAACGGGCTGGAAGAAACTAAAAGTGGTATTTATACCAAAACCAGGGCGAGAATCATACGCCCGGGCGAAATTCTTTCGACCAATAAGCCTACTATCATTTCTCCTTAAGACCTTGGAGAAACTGATTGACGGGTATATCAGGGATGTTCTGGAAAACGCGCTTTTACACCGATACCACGAGCTAACTCGCAGGATAGGAGGAACCCTGGAAAATCGAGAGTTTGCGATGGGGGCCTTTCTGGACATAGAGGGTGTTTTCGACAACACCTCACTCAACTCTATTGCGAAAGCAACTAAGAGACGGGGTATAGCCCCTGTGGTATTGGAATGGATCGACTCAGCCAAGGCAGAGAAATTTCATGTATCGTCGGCCCGGTGACTAGGGGGGATGGTGACGGCTAGAGAGTGCCCACACGGACGCGTTTTATCGCCTTTATTGTGGTCGACCTCCTGGGGAATACATCACCACTAAAGCTACTCGGGCCCTATGGGCCTGTAGATGCATGGTGGGAAAGACGAGGGGATTAAAACCAGAAATGGTTCACTGGCTTTACACCAAGGTCATAATTCCCACGGTAACATACCATTCGATGATTTGGTGGCATAAGGCGTATGGAAAGCACGCTACAAGGCTATTAGGAAAGCTGCAAAGACTTGCCTGCCTTGGAATGACGGGAGCAATTAATACAACGCCTACCGCAGCCATGGAAGTGCTCCTGAACCTGCCTACGCTACACCTCTTGGTGAAATCGGAGGCAATGAAGGCAGCATACAGGCTTGTAAGTGCCGGATATGGCAAGACCCACGTTAGAAGGGGATACCACATCGAGATATTTGGGAAAATACGGAACGATTGTGTACTGAGCATGCAATCGGACCGACTCAGAACCGAGTGTGACCTTTGTAAACCCTTCGAGGCAGTCATACCGGGAAGGGAGGAGAGGATCGATACCCGGAGACTGAGGAGTAACAACGAAACCATCTGGTACACGGATAGGTCCAAGACAACAAAGAGCACTGGGGCAGGGGTAGCCGGAGAAACAAAGGGGGATGACATGACCATCAACCTGGGCTCCTTGAAGGAAATAAAAAAGCTGACCTCCTAGCCAAAGAGGGAGCGAAAAGACCTTTGAGAGGCCCAGAGCCCACTTGTAGGATCGCACATCAACAGAGAACACCACATTCATTGGAATCCTGCGATTGAATAGGAGACAGCTGAGAAAGGTAGTTGGACTCTTCACGGGACACTGCTGTCTCATGAAACATCTCACCACAATCGGGGTGAAGCAAGATCCTGATTGCAGGATGTGCAAGGAGGAGGAAGAGACTCCACTACACATACTATGCGAGTGTCCAGCGTTTGAGGCGGTGAGGCTTCGACACTTCGGTTGACGTATGTTGAACCGAATGACATAAAACATATGCCCATAGAGTCTGTGCTAAAGTTCATCAACAACACAGGCCTTATAAAGTAAGCTTGCTAAGTGGGGCACAATAAGCTGAATCTTCAGTGCAGCGGGGTCTGAACCGCGCCCCTTAAGAATAATAATAATAATGGATACCATGTTATTTACTAATCTTTCTATATAGAAATACAGTGTTTTTTATGAAAAAATTTAATTATGTTATCAGTCTTTAAATTTAACTTTAATCGAAAATCAATTAAATCCTTACAAATGATCAAAGGTTTTTCAAGAGTATAATTAAAATCGAACAAACCTCTTACAAATAAAGTACGAATAAGGGTCGGTAATATTTCTTGTCGAAATCAGGTGAAACAAAATCACAGTTCCGCTGTCAGGCTAGGCGGAACATTTAAAAGAGCAATAATTCAAGAGGCTTAAATAGCGGTTGTTATTCACGTGAACTAACTAGGTAAAAAGTGATCTTGAAAAATTGCTAGCGATCTCTCTAGGGAACGGTTTCTCTTTCGGTCGTGCAATGTTCCTGAACTTATGCGTTAATCCGGAGGCGCACTTTATAGCTATTGTTAGCCGTTGGTTTATCTTGTCACCCCGCGTTTAGGAACATTACCCTGAAAGATACTCACGTGCTGCTATCAATTATGGTGAAAGGGGGACAACCACCCCGGCCCTGCCCTGTCCTGACTCCTTTTACAACCTCGACTTGATCTACTACCACTGAAAGATTAAGCGTTCTAATATTCTCCAGCTTTTTGCGAAAACTCGAATCTGTTGTTCAGGTCTGACTGTAGCAGCTTCCGGTTATTTATGTTGATTCGGTCCAAAGTAACGGTCGGACCAACCTTTGTATTACCTAGATTTAATACCAGCAAGACGTCATGCTCTTTAAGAAGCATTAACCATATTTTATTTTTCGTATTGATTCATACATCCCACAGGATATGAACCAAATAATACAGAAACGTAGTTGCAAAAGTAAATGGGTTTTCCGCACTATGCGAATTCTTTTGTTTCTAAACAATGCATTTATGTTAAAATACATTATTAATGATATTTCCATTAAAACAATACTTGATGTATTTTATTTTAAACTAAATATCGTATTAATATTATTTATTATGTTCAGGAATAAATAATTATTATCTTTTATGTGGTTTGGCTGCCATACCTAGTTTGTGCTCTATTTTCATTCCGAATGAAATTTTTAAAATGATGTAAAATGGTAAATTGTATGTATGTATGTAATATGACTTTTGTTATTGAAATGAATGAATTAAGATGGCGGCGGCCAGTGCGGGTGACTCAGTATTAGATCCTCACAAATATTCCAAATGCAAGGTTTGTAAAAGTTATATAAGCATTAGCAGTGGTAAAGTGGAATGTAGGAAGTGTGGTGAGAGTGTTCACTCCAAGTGTTTTGGGAATATCACAAAAATTGTGGCCTTAAATCCAGAAGAGTGGGTATGTAGAAATTGTAGTGAGGCAGATGATGGTACGCCGGCGCCCAACCATAACCATGATGACGACAATGTGGATCCAGAAGACATCGAAGTTGTTAGGATACAAAATGGTCTTCTACAAAACACAATACGTGCCCTGGAAAAGCTAATTGTGCAATTAGAGACAGTTAATCGTCTACAAGCGGAAAAAATTACATCCCTGAAGAAGAACTCTGCAATGAGATCAGATGCAGCGCCATCTTACAGCACGGTAGTGAAGAGTAAATCGGCGGACATTGTGATAAAGCCACAGAACAACGCAAAACTAAACAGCGGGGCTATTCTCGAATCCATACGTCACAACGTGGACCCAGAAGCCCTCAACGCCCGTGTGCACTCCACTGTTACGTTGTCTAAAGGATTGGTCGTGAAATGTGCAGACGAAAAATCCCGATCTGTACTAATGGATTCATTAAAATCAACGCTAGGGACAGAGTACACCGTTGAGAAGCCAAAATTGTGGAACCCGCGCCTACTGGTGAAAGGGGCTGACCCCCAGGTAGCTGCGTTAAATGATCATGAATTAGTTAGGCTTATTATTACCTGTAATAACTTGGAAGACACAAATGTGGGCGAGATTAAGATTATCAAAAAATTTAATTTTAAAACTAGTAGCAACTTAATAATCGAGGTTAGTAGCTATCTTAGGAGAAGGATATTGAGTTGTGGTAATAGACTATATTTCAAATGGAAATCCTGTCCTTGTGTAGATTACATTCACGTAAAGCGATGTTATACATGTTCAAAATTTGGACACTTTAGCAAAGATTGCAAAATGGGCACAGTTCAATTAACATTAATCATCATGTGGGCGACATAAAAAATTGCGTTTCTTACCAAAGAGAAGTACAAATTTTAAAGAGTAGAATTCAACTGTGATACGAATGGCTGTAAATAAAAATACATTCTTTAGCTTTGCCCATTTTAACACACGATCACTTATTTCAAGTTTCGACACTTTCACAGATTTTTGAAAAAGCGTAGCCTACGATGTTATAGGACTATCTGAAACTTGGCTTTCCTCAAGTATTGCTAATAATACCATACGAATCCCTGAGTATAAGATCATCCGTAAGGACCGCAACTCACGTGGAGGCGGTGTTGCTTTCTACATGAAAAGTTTCATAAAGTACAAAGTCGTAGACGTCTCAGAGGTCACTAATACCGCCGGACTCGAATATCTGTGGATCAACATTAAATCTGCTGGAAAAACCTTATGTTTAGGTACTGTATACAGACCACCTAATTTGAAATGGAATGACTGCCTAACCACATTAGAAAATCTTATTACATATCTGTTACCTAAGTATGACATCCTGATGTTTGGCGGAGACTTAAACTGCGACATACTTACCAACTCTGTCAGCAAAGTAAATTTCTATAATCTGTTAAACAAATATCAACTCATTCAAATAGTCAACTCTCCCACGCGAATCACATCAACTTCTCAAACTCTTCTAGATGTTTTAATTTGCTCAAATAATACAACAGTCTCCCAAACCGATAACATAAGAATGGAAGATATGTCTGACCACAACTTAGTTTATTTAAAGATTAAATTGGAAAAATTGCGACCGCCCATAAAATATAAAACATACCGTGACTTCAAAAACACCAGCATTGAAGCTTTGTTGAGCGATTTATCACTCATCGACTGGAACCCTTTGTATAATTGTCAAGATGTTGACAATATGATGTCTTTTCTAAATCGCGTCATATCAAATTTATATAATCACCACGCTCCTCTTAAAATGTCAAAGTTCACTAAGGTCTCAACTCCTTGGCTGACCGAAAACTTAAAATTCTTAATACGACTTAAACATGCAGCTTTTAATAAATATAAAAGAACCAAGTCAGAAACCGACTGGCAAGAGTATAAAGCTAGGAGGAACTATGTAAATACTGCCATCAAAACTGAAAAAAAAGCTTTTCTACATCAAAATTTTAAAAGTAACCCTAAATGCTTCTGGACAACATTAAATAAACTTAATATCACCAACAGTAATAGAAGTAGTATAGACAGCACATTCGAAAGTAACATTAACGATTTAAATTTAGAGTTCTTTAATAAAGTTGCAAAAATAAAAAAGGCCGATCACGATTTCATAAAAAAATACTACACCACCTGCAGGTTCCCAAATTTAACTTCCCATACTAGTTTCAATTTTAGTGAAGCTACTCCAAAACAAGTTACCGATGCCTTCAATTCAATAAAAAGTAATGCTGCTGGAGAAGACATGATCACTTTAAAAATGTTAAGCCACATATTCTCATACATAACTCAACATGTTACCTATGTTATTAATAGATGTCTATTAAAAAGTGAATTTCCTATGTGTTGGAAGAAATCACTTATCATTCCTTTAGCTAAAGTTTCTTCGCCCACAAGCGCCAACGATCTAAGACCAATTAGTATCTTGCCGGTGATGTCAAAAATACTAGAAAAAATTGTACACAGACAAGTAAATTCATTCCTGACCCTGCACGAAATAGTACCATCAACCCAATCAGGCTTCCGAGCAAATCATAGCACCACATCAGCCCTGTTACATATATCAGATGACATTTACCGAGCTCACGAGAGTGGTAAGGTCACTTGTCTTATTTTATTAGATTACTCTAAAGCATTTGATACTCTAGATCACTCAGTTCTATATATAAAATTAAAATATTTTGGCTTCAGTGACCGGAGCATTAACTTTTTTGTAAACTATCTCTCCAACCGTCAACAACAGGTTATGATTAACAATAAAAAATCAAGTTCCATAGTCATTAATCGTGGTGTGCCCCAAGGAAGCATTTTAGGACCTTTACTGTTTTCTTTTCTTTATATACAGCTGATCTCTCCAGTTCTTTAAATTACTGCCTAACACATCAATACGCCGACGACACACAAATTTATTATTCATTCTTTCTAAAAGACAAACATAATGCTGCATTAAAAATTAACACTGACCTTGAATGTATACTAAAGTTTTCTGCTGGACATGGGCTACATGTAAATGAAAGCAAAACTAAGGCAATATTATTTGGACCCGGTTACAATAGCATACTTGAGGATCCCAGTTTCAATATTAGTATAAATAACAATAACATCAAACTAAGCACAAGTGAAAGAAACTTGGGTGTGTGTTTTGACTCCAATATGCGCTTTGGTAATCATGTAAACCAAATAATTCAAAAATCTTATGCAAAATTAAAACATTTATATTTCTTTAAAGATCTCCTTAGTTCAGACGTAAAGCGTAAATTATGTGACTCATTGATACTATCACAGATATCCTATTGTGACTCTGTTTAGGTACTGGCCAGCGATACTTAACAAAGACAAAGAGAGTTTGCAGAAACTGCAAAATTCATGCCTACGATTCTGCTATGGCATACGTAAGTATGACCATATTTCCTATAAATATACAGAAACAGATTGGCTCAAACTTGACGAAAGATATGTTTTGCATTTCGTTTGCTCCATTTTTAAACTTTTAAATAAACAGAAACCCGAATACTTATTTAACAAATTAACAAAAAATTCAGTTTTTCACAATTGGCCAACAAGACACGGAGATAAGCTCGCTATACCTAAACACCGGTCCTCATTGTTCAAACGCAGCTTCACATATAATGCATCGGAGGTTTATAATAAGATCCCATCAAATATTAAAAATGCTAACCATGTTCACAATTTCCGCAAACAAGTTTTTACTTGCCTCATTTCCTTGCGATAGATCTCATTTGTGCAAATATATCATTGTTGATGTTTTGTTTTCCACATTTATATATACATACATATATTTTTTTTTACTTTTGAATTGTTTTTTATTATATACAAATTTTATTTTAGTTTTTTGTTTTTGTAGTTCATATTGTGTTTCTTAATTTTAAGTCTATTTTTAGTTATTTTAGGCTAATAATTTTGAGTTTATTTTATGTATTATTATTATTTTTATTATTTTAGTTTAGTTAATTGTTTTTTATCTATTTTCTCCTTTTCTTTTTCCCTATATCGGGGGGTTACATGGAAGATCAACAACGTTGAATGGCGCCCCTCGAAGCGAGCGATGTTTACTTGTTTACTTGTAATGCGTAATGCGATTTCATTATGTAGTATCTGTAGACACACTCGTTAAACCAAATAAAGACCTGTTATTATTATTATTATTATTAAATGGGAGTTTTGTTCTGACCGGAGTGGTTTTCGGAGGAACATATAAAAAGTGCAAGATGACATAAGGGAGAGATACGAAAGTAACAGAGACGAAGGCAGGAAGAAGAGGTATAGAGAGTACGAAGAGACATTTGGAATTTCGAAAATCACGAAAAGATCTCCGTGCCAAGACAAAGACAATAAAGAAAAACTGATTTGTTGATGAGCGAAATAAAATTAGAAAGGCAAGAGCAAAGAGAATCTCAAAATTATTAAACAAAAAAATGAAAAACTTAAAATGGAATTACGACAACTAAATAGCAAAATAACCTTGTGATTAAGGGTCTGGAACAGCAATAGCAAAGTCTTAAAACAGTCACTGGAAGATTTTATAACAAGAAACATGCAGGAATTAAGGAAAACTGACAAAATAGGAAATAAAATATATAATTATGATGGAAGCGGGAGATTCAGATAAGTAAGTTGAAGCATGTTAAGACAACAGGAAAAATTAGAAAGAGAGAAAGAGAAACAGACCAAGATAGGCTACATGAAGCTAATCCTGGGCGTAGAAGAGTGAAAACTAAAAACGAATGTTTTTAGAAAACCGGTTGTTTACTCCGGGAAATTTAGCGGCATTCCTGGAAGAAGAAAACGAATAGGGGAGGACGGAACAGGAAGACGAGAAAAGGAAGGAGAGAAGATATTTAAAATAGGTTAAATAACAGCAAGATCGCGAGAAGCAGATATGAACATTCATAGTAAAGTGGAGAGTAATATTGAATATTGAAAACACATGTCCATAATGCGAGTATCGTAACTGTGAAGTGATTTGAGTTAAATTTAAAAAAAAATTAAAAATTTTCTAAACATCTTAAAATGTTAAAATGAACAAACACGGAAATGTCAGGATATGTAGTGTTTTAAACTGTCCAATCAACTCGATAAATTATATTCCCAAAGACTCTAATCACTCTCTTCTGTAACCTAGGGCCCTATTCTTGAACATGTGAGTGCGTGAGTGAGTGAGTTGTGACGTCACGTCGAGTAGTCGAGTATTTAATTTAAAGTAAGCGTACTTCACAATCACTCCAGATTCGAGCGGTATGAAACGAGCGCTTACTTTAAATTAAATACTCGACTACTCGACGTGACGTCACAACTCACTCACTCACGCACTCACATGTTGAAGAATAGGGCCCCTAAACATATCTCTGAATAAGGGCAAAGTATGCTGTGGCTGAATTTCTTTTAAGGTACGTGTTTTTACATACATAATTTATTGCATGGAGCATATCATCATCAGTGTGATTATGCCATGTTAAAGATGAGCAAAAAAAAATTGTGTCATCCGAACTTACGTAAATGTTACATCTATATCTTTTAATGTGTCATTTTGAACGTCTTATCTTTGTTAAGCAGCAATTTATTGGAATTGAGCCAGTATTCGGCCTATAACATAGCATTATTCATCTTTTGTCCTATATCAGGTACGGATAATATCTGTGCATCCAATCGTAGTATCATCTGCGTAAAGTATTACATTACAGTAAATTAAGAATGGGATTAATTCCTGTATTACTATGACAAATGCAGCAGTACCTGGTCCATATGAAAGTAAACTAAAGAGAGAGGAAAGGCAGAGAAAATTGAAGAAAGCAACAAAGAAGGAGAAGGAGATACTAACGAAATGTAGGAAGAATAAAAGGGTTGGACATATAAAGAAGAAATCCTGGGGAAGAAGTCAATCTTTTTATCAATATTAGAATAGCAGCTATGAGCAGGCCTAAGAACAAACCGGTCGTTTAGGCGGGGAAAAGACATCTAAAGTCAGTAAAATAACAAAATCGCCAGAAGCAGCTAAAAAAATTGACAATGAAATGGAGAGAAACGTGGAAGAAATAAAAAGGGGTTTAAAGGGAGACATGAAGGAGATACGAAAGGAAAACCAAGAAATTAAGAGAGAGATTAAAAGGCAAAGAGGAAAATTTAAGGAGAAAGAGAAGAGATGGGAAGAAGAGAGAAACAGGAGAAGAGGGAGCAAAAGAAAAAGGACAAAAAGGGATAAAGTAAGAGACAAGGTAAGAAGAGGGGCGGGAAAATAAAAAAGGCAGCAGAAAAAACAAGGCTGTGAAATATAGCGGGACTAATAAAAAAAGAAGAGTTCAATGGAGAAACGGGAACCAGAGATTGGGAAGAAGAAAGAGGATATGCCAAAAGAAAATCCAAAAACAGGGTAGACAATGCGGTGATGGAATAGGTAGAGGAAAAAGGGTAGGAGGTGTTGAATGGAAATAAACAAGGGAACGAAAAAGGAGAATGAACCTACAAAGGCCGGCAGAGGAAAAGAAGCATGGGAAGAAGTAGAAGAGTTCACAGTAAGAGAAAGGATAGAGCCAGACCATCTGCGCATAGAAATAAGAACAGAAAGAACTAGACAAGTCAAAAGAGGAGGAGAAGGCGCAAAAAGAAAAGCAGAAGAAGGTGATGATCAAATTATGAGACTAATAAGGAGTGGAAGAGTATAAGAGAAGACTAGAAAAGGCAAATATTAGAAGAAGCAACGACAAAAACAGAAAAAACAAAAAGAGGGTAGAGAAGGAAGAAAGAAAAATTAATGGCGAACAACAGAAAAAGGAGACAATAAAAAGTTAGGAGATCTAACGCTGGAAGAGGTGAAGAGGCATGTGATGAAACTGACGAAAAGTAAAGTGCCGGGAAGGGATGGTACAGAACGAATCGTGGGGTTATGGGACGAGAAGAGTGCTAGAAAGACTAGTGGAAGTATAATGAGGAGAGGAATTCTCGGTAGGGTAAAAAGTGGGGTTAATATGCCTACTTACAAAAAGAGGGAGAAAATTAAGGTGCAAAACTACCGGAGAATAACTCTGCTAAACATAGGGTATAAGTTGTATGCGTCAGTTTTTAATGAAAGGATAAGGAAAGATATAGACGAAAAGGGAGAACTACCAGACAGCGAAGAAGGATTTAAAAATGGAAGGGGAGCTATGGATAATGTTTATATCCTGGACCATTTGACAAAGAGCGAATTAAAGAACGAAGGGGGGAGTGCATTATTAGTAGGCTTCAAGGCGGCTTTCGTGTCTGAGAGAAAGAGACGGGTAAATGATTTGATGGTAAAAAAGGTGGAGCAGATATACAAAAGTAAAAAAGTTTAATGAATCTAGAGGAGAGGGAAAGTGAATGGTTTCTGACAACAAAGCAAATGAAACAAGTTTGCCTGCTCAGCCTCTTGTTCGCGATGTATGTAGCATATAATTACTATGGATGAAATGAGAGAGCAGGTGGGTGGAGTGAAAGTGTGGAGCCTGGCGTTGCCGGATGATGTGGTAATGGTGGAAAACAGTGAAAGAGACATGAAAGACATGATAAATACGTGAGGGAGAAAAAGTTAGAAGTAAATGTGGAAAAACACAAAAATGTTGGCGTTTAACAGGAGACAGAGGAAGAATGAAGATAATGAATGGAGGTGAGAGGTACAACTGGGAGTACAAGACATGTATGATTGAGGAAATACCGAAGTATTTGGAGAGGGAGAGTAGGAAAGAAAGAAAGATGATAGTGATGTTTAGCTGCGGATAAGAAGAGAGGGAGAATAGGTATTGACTGGAAGAAGAAGAATACTGAATGTAGATGGAAGGGAAATAAAATGCATGAAAGAGGCATGGAAGAGGAGGGAGAAGACATTAGAGGAGGGGGAGGGTAGAAGAAATGAAGATGCGTTGTTTGGAATGTAATACAGACTGTAATTTACGTTATGCATTATTGCGACGACGGTGCAACGGCACCGGAAGCGGATGATGTTATCTGTCTGGGAACAATTGTTGGAATGACCACATACAGCAATGGCATTTATCTAGAACAGTCCACGGACCGTGAAAACGTTTGGGAATGATTGTTCACAAAAGTTCACAGTCTAGAAGGTTCTGTCGCGCTGATGTCATACTTTAATCTATACGACGATCGCACAAAGAGGATGATGTCATCCTTCAAAAATATTCGGTCGCGCCGAGAGGATAATCTTTTAATAAAAGTTAGTAACTTTAGTGTGCACACGAATTCTTTAAATCCTCGAACCCGCCCGGCTCAGGCAACGTTACATTATGTTATATTGCACAAGAATCGTGAAGCCCGTAGACCAAATAAAGATGTTTTTTTATTTGGTCTCCGACAAATTGGGGAACAAGTGCTAATTGGAAGAATATACGGTGTTACTAAGATCCTCTAGGATGCGATTAAAGACCTATAAAATACAGCAAACACTAATAAGAATAGGAGTGGGAAAGGTAGGAGAGTTCGTCACACACAAGGGAGTAAGACAAGTAGGAATGTTAAGTCTACTGCTCTTTATCATAATTATGGACACAATAGAATATAGCTAAACTAAAAAACGCGACCAGACTATTTAACAACATTTAACAACATCAGAACTAAAATATATACTTGAACGGTTTTTATTCCAATATTCTATCAGCAGAGATGAGAGTACTCAGATGCATAAGGAGTATATGGAAGCAACAGAATAAGAAATGTCAACATACCAGAACATTTAAAAGTGACACCGCTAACAAAAATTATGGAAGAAAGACAGTTACAGTGGTTCGGGCATGTGATGCGAATGTCAAATGACAAATTAGTAACGAACAGAAAGAAACAAAGAGGCACACCAAAACAGGGTTCAACATGGATGGAGGTTAGAAGACTGGTAATGAATAGAACAGCCTGGAGAGAATATTGCCAACCCAACCTAACGATAAACGAGGATAGAATGTGTAAAGAATTTTAAAGTATTGAGATAGTTACTCATGGAGCAGACATTTAAATGTATCTGAGGCGAAGCCTGAAGAACGAAAAGGGGGTAAAACGACATAATCATCATGGTAAGTTACGAGTACGATCAGATAAAAAGACAACAAGAAAATATAATAAAAGTAAAAAAGTCATTCGAGAACAATGTGGTAGTCCCTCGCAATTGCATCTCGTAGACTACATAACATGAAGCCCTAGAACGTGTTCTATTATTTAATAAAGTTGTTTTGTGAGATAACAGACCGTATCAAAAATCGTAATTTCGGCAAGCATTTTTAAACGGTATACATTTACCGCCTCTTGTGACGACATTTCGAGGGAGCCTTCTCATTGGTTCGTGCGCTTCTCACTAGTCCGTGCATCTAGTAACTTTAAATTTTGTCTGGTAATTTTTTTTACGTGTTGACGTTACAGAAAGGCGCGCGTTTGAAATAAAACAAATGTTTCGGATTTTTTTACCTAGTAAATGCGTGATTTCGAATAAACAAAAAAATTGGGGTGTAATATTTTTTCGTCTAGTTTCTAGAAAAGTCCCATTAATAAAGCAAAGAATGATGATGTTGATGATGATGAAGCTACAAAGGAAATAAAACAAAACCAGTAAATATCCAAAGGAGAACCAGTATAATGTTACATATTTATGTAGAATAAAATTTTAAAACTCCAATTATTATTTAGAAAATATCTATTTTTTTTTAAGAATAATGAAATTGTCTTATTTTCAAAACTTTCTAAATCCAATTCTCTATAAAAAAAATCACGAACTAATTTTCAAGATTATCGGATGTGCACCAGGATAGAATATCTACGGTATTATATCTGTGATTACTAAACTTATTAAAGATGTCTAACGGGTGAACGACTCTCTTGATATGTATCGAATACAGCAATATTGATTTTAGGCTGGAAAAGGAAAAGGCGTCAACAGATCGCACGTCTAACTTCCGCTGTTATCTTCCGGCGATTTATAAGCGCTCAAGTCTTTTTCTATTAAGTCGACATAGAATTAATATTCTCTATAATATTCTGTTTCATACTCACTTTGTATCTCAATTTTACCACTCCTTAATTTGTATAGTGACGACACTTGATAAAGATTGCTGCTGTTGGAAAATATGCCTTATTTTGTTTTTATGCCTTGTGGTTAATTACATCCAAGACATAATAAATATTTTCTTTTTAATTTTGATTTTTGAATTGAGTTTTGCCGTATGCCGTTGACAATCATTCTTATGGCCATGACTTTTCTTTCAATTACAAAAGATCTTTTCCTAATCTTTCAAAACATTGAATGGCTGGCAGGAATATACCTCTGCGGTTATATACGTATATGACGGCAATTTCATAACCGTGTAATTGAAATGCATTTTCAATTTTAATATTCGTAAAGGGCCTCCTGATTGTATGCCCGTACATGCAAATAAACTCGTCGACTTTCCTATCCCCACAGAGAGTATTTAAGATGATGTAGAAGCCCGGAGCAGTCTTTTAACTGGAGTTTTCTTGCGGGATTAGCCGGTTCAGAAATGACACTAAAGTAAGCTGGAATTAAAGGGTGGCAACCTTCATCCATTAGTTATGAAGCCGTAGTGGCGCCATCTTTGGTCGACGAATGAAGCGTTTATGCGATTCCCTCACATAAAAAGCTCCTCCAATCAAAGTGCCCTTCAACGGAAGATTGAAAATTAAAATTGAATAAGCCCAGTGTGCTTTCTTTCATTGTGCTCAGATACAAATGGTTTATTTTGCCTTCTGGGTAAACAAGTATTGTTGAAACACAATAGATTCTTGTTTGTTTTTTTTTTGTTTGATTTGAACGTTCTATTTTTGTTATCATAAAATAAAAATTTCCACTCTCTCGCATTAGACGGGCAAGTGTATTTTCGCAATCTACCCTTTACACTTTTTGAACATAAAATGCAGGTTATTGGATAGTTCTTTATTACTTTTTAAGTAATACGTTTTGCCTAAAAAGTGCTCAAGTGTCGATAAATTTGTAATGGTGTTATGTTGCAACAAAGTTGAGATTTATTGCCATCCTAAAGTTTCAACGGGAGTTACTTTTCAAACTGCGGTTGAAAATTACATTATACTTGCCCATCCGACCGCGTGTTATTAAGATAAAAAAATCACTACGAAGTATATTATGATCCTTCAATCTTTACAGGACAAGCGAGTTGATATTGTTAAGGTGACAGGTTGATTGCATAAAACCTACTAGGTGTTAAATCTGCTGCTTAATCGGTTTGTTACATCGAATTGAAATCCGCAATCAATGGCAAAATTTGCCAAACTTTTCTGTCTTCGTGACGGTTTGCAGGCTACAGCTTTGTTATACCCGACAGCTGTTGCCTTCTTGCAGTTGTTTCTATATTTGCATTACATATAGTACGAGGTTTTTGAGTTGGCTTTTCACAGTTTATCATGGTAGAAAACGGTGAATAATGTTACCGTCTACTGTTAGTACATCATTTCTTAGGGGTTGTCTCCCCCAAAGGGAACCAGGGTAATGGCTGCTATAAGAAAGCCTGAGATCTAAAAATCGCAAAAATCAGGTAATTTTTTTCCCGTAAGAGACAGTGTAAAATTGCGAGAAAGCGGTTAAATTATGTAAGTAAAACATGTGTCTCAATAATATTTTTCTTCATACGTCAGAAAAACGGGACGTCAATAGGCAATGACAAATGTCCATTTCTCTGCCTAGAAAGCCAATAGTATATTTTATTACAAGGCCAGAAAATGTAATTTTGCAAGTGCGAGCACAGTTTGTGGAGGCGAGGCGTAGCCGAGACTTCACAAGTGCAAGCACTTGCAAAACAGTTTCGGGCCGTGTGATAAACGAAACGTTTTCGGCCGACATAAAATTTTCACTGTTCACTTTTGTAGGGGGGCCTCATGCCTTATGGGCCCTCATAACGCATGGGGGCCCTCGTGTTTCAAAGAGCCTCCTTGGGCCCCCCTGTTCAAGGGGGCTTTGTTATTGTCGTTGCCCTATAGAAGCCCCCCCCCCCTGTAATTTTTCCGATGTTTTAAGAGTAGTAGTTATTCTGCTATTTTTGAGACAAATCCAACGAACATAAAAGCTTGCATTGAAAAATCCCTAGTTTCCATTTTCTAAATAGTAATTTACGTTATAAGTCCGGAAAACTCATTTTTACAGTAACGAGTCGAAATGTTTACAGACGAGGCGACGAAGGAGCCGAGTCTGGAATTTTGAGACAAGTTACTGTAAAAGTTTCCGGACGTATGTCGTAATGCGTTTTATTTCATGCTACAGATACTAAATCATTGTTTTCATTTTAAAAAATGAAATTGGAATTCAGAATTTAAACATACATGAATTGAGTATCTATGACAACAGTTTGATTTGTTGGTTGTATTTTTTTTACAGGACTTGTACTGTAAAGTCACAGTTTCCGGACTCCAAACTCTGACGTAAAACTAACAAATATGACACAGTATGAAATAAATATCGTTTTCAAGCCGATTTGGACGACTGGAATAGTATTTAGCGTTACAAGTCCGGTAGGTTACTTGTAACGAGTTAGACATTATGGACGAGGCGACGTTAGGAGCCGAGTCTAGAATGTCTAAACGAGTTACAAGTAACTACCGGACCTGTATCGTTATGTATTTTATTTCATACTGTAAGCCCGTTCTTCATTATTTTATTTCAAAAATCAAAAAATCAAATTTTGTGAAAATCGCATCACATTTGTTGTACATGTTAAACTTCATCAGTATCCGACAAATACGTTTGAAAATGTCAGATTAATGTCAGATTTGATTTATAAAGATGAAACTGTCCGGTAAGTATTGCCTAGCGACACTTACCGGCTCTGATACTGTAATAGCTCACCTACCGGACGCAAATTGATCCTAAAGGAACATCTACCGGACAGTATGAAATAAAATAACTAAATTGAGACGGAGGCCGAAAAAGTATTTTGTCTGCCGCCCAATTGACCCTACTTGCTGCCTAGGCAGACAAAGGGTTTTGTCTGCCGCTCAATTGACCATTTTTGCTGCGTAGACAAAATATTTTATCTGCCGCTCAATTTATCAATCGTGTGCTTAGAAAAATTCCAGAGGCCTGTCAAATCGGCAACATATATAATTTAGATTTTTTGAAAAAACTTGAAATGACTTGAAAAGTTGAAGCGACTTGAAATGTCTTGAAGAGTCTTAAAGCGACCTGGGAAGATTTGAAATATCTTGAAGGGATTGAAAGCATTGGAAGCGATTTGAAAAGACTTGAAGCAACCTGGGAAGAATTCAAATATCTTGAAGGGACTTGAAGCGACTTGAAACGACATGAAATGTTTCGAAGGGACTTGAGGCGACTTGAAATGTTTGGACAAATACTTGAAGAGTCTTGGAGCGATCTGGAAAGATTTCAAATAATATCTTGAAGGGACTGGAAGCCACTTGAAAAGATTTTAAATACCTTGAAGCGACTTGAAAGAATTTGAAATGTCTTGAAACGACTTGAAAGACTTGAGGCGAATTGAAAAGACCTGAGATGTTTTGAAAGGACTTGAGGTGACTTGAAATGTTTTGAATGAAATTCAAGCGACTTTAAAAGTCTCGAAATGTCTTGAAGAGTCTTGAAACTGCTTGAAAAGAAATGAAGCAACTTTGAGAAACTTGAAACGACTGGAAACGACGTGAAATGTTTTGAAACGACTTGAAAGGCTTGAAGCAAATTGAAAAAACTTGAGATGTTTTGAAGGGACGTGAGGTGACTTGAAATGTTTTGAAGGGGATTGAAGCGACTTAAGAAGTCTTGAAAAGTCTTGAAACGACCTGCGAAGACTTCAAATATTTTGAAGGGACTGAAAGCGACTTGAAAAGAGTCTTGAAGCGACCTGGGAAGATTTGAACTGTTTTGGATGGAATTGAAGCGACTTAAAAAGTCTTGAAATGTTTTGAAGAGTCTTGAAGCGACCTGGAAAGACTTCAAATATGGACCTGGGAAGCTACTTGAAAAAAAAAATTGAAACGAATGGAAAGAACTTGAAATGTTTTGAAACGACTTGAAATACTTGAAGCAAATTGAAATATATATTTTGAAGGGACTTGAGGCGACTTGAAAGATTTTGAAAGGACTTGGAGCGACTTGAAGAAACTTGAAGCGATTTGAAATGTCCTCTGTGATTCCCAGGTTCATAGTAGACTTAAATATGTACTAGTCTTTTTGAATTGAAATATATATTTTGAAGGGACTTGAGGCGATATGAAATATTTTGAAAGGTCTTGAAGCGACTTGAAAAGATTTAGAGCAAATTGAAACGACATGAAATGTTTTAAAGAGACTTGGGGCGACTTGAAAAGTTTTGAAACGAATTGAAGAGACTTGAAAAGCTTTGAAATGTCTTGAAGAATCTTAAAGCGACCTGCGAAGACTTCAAATATTTTGAAGGGACTGGAAGCGACTTGAAAAGAGTCTTAAAGCGACCTGGGAAGATTTGAACTGTTTTGGATGGAATTGAAGCGACTTGAAAAGACTTAAAATGTCTTGATGAGTCTTGAAGTGACCTGGGAAGATTTGATATGAAGGGATTGGAAGCGACTTGAAAAGACATGAAATGTCTGGAAAATACTTGAAGAGTCATCTGGGAACACTTCAAATAATATCTTGAAAGGACTGGAAGCCACTTGAAAAAATTTAAAATACCTTGAAGCGACTTGAAAGGATTTAAAATGTCTTGAAACGACTTGAAAGACTTGAGATGTTTTGTAGGGACTTGAGGTGACTTGAAATGCTTTGAAGGGGATCGAAGCGACTTAAAAAGTTTTGAAATGTCTTGAAGAGTCTTGAAGCGACCTGGGAAGACTTCAAATATTTTGAAGGGACGGGAAGCTACTTGCAAAAAAAAATTGAAACGACTGGAAAGAACTTGAAATATTTTGAAAGGACTTGGAGCGACTTGAAGAAACTTGAAGCGATTTGAAATGTCCCCTGTGATTCCCACGTTCATAGTAGACTTAAATATGTACTAGTCTTAACTAGTATTAAATAAAAGCAATTAACCAAATTATGTTTTTTTTATTATGAACAGAGGAAGACATACTGAGTTTTAAAGGTGCTACGGTTTCTGTGAAGTTTTGGAGATATACAATTTTAGAAAATTGCAGTTTCAATTCTTTATTCGTTATTTATTTTTTCTTCCATTATTACATTTAAATATTCTAATTGTAAAACAAACAAATTTAATACAGAAAGAAGGCGCAACAAACCACATTTTATATAGTAAAAATAAACGAGTCGATATTGGAAAGCAATGTTAACTGCAATTATAACTTTTACCTCTTCTCATAATAATTATCAAATTTATCTTTTTTTATTTATTTGATATTGGGACAACCCCGGTTTTTACATTCAAACCATGTAAACTTGTGATAACAAACCTCAAAATTCAAACAATAATTCACCGCCATAAAAGAAAGTATTTAAAATTTAATTTACTTTGTAATTTGTAAGACTATCCTGCTAATTTTAAAACTTATTCATACTCTACGAGGGGTTGGCACTTGCTGTTGCAATCCTTTAGGTAAATCCTTTGTGTAAACCATGCAACCTCAGGAAACCATCTTCTAAGTAAACGTTCATTAAAACCGCACGCATCATCCGGACTTAACACCAGCATCATTTCCACTGTGGGCTTATAGAGGAGATTGTGAATTCCGCACTCTTCCGTATGTCAAGAGGACAAATTAACAGTGTAGTTTTACGGTTATTTTATTGTTCTTCTTCGGTGATGTATTTGTTTGTCTATAGTCGAGAACAGACAAAAATATTGGTTTCTAACACATTAGGTCTCTGAGTTATGTTGGGATAGCTCTAAACTTTATCGACCAGCCAACTTGGAAATTCCACAATCCTAAGAACGTTTGTCTCTAAACTAAGCTTTACTCGAATCAAATTCTTTCTTCATACTTAGTAGGAGTGCAATAGAGCAACTCACGATACAATTTTCGCAGAAATAAATTAGCATCAAGGCAATAAAACATAAATGTTAAGAGTTTTTACTTCCCATTTACCTTGATGAATTTGCACGCCCTTTGGTCCACTTTATCCATATCTTTTCTCTTTAATTTAATGAGTCATTTTCTCTTTGTTTTCCTGGGAGACGCTGTATAATGCCAGTAGGTACACATGACTAACCTCCACTTTCTTTGAATTAATTTGTAGCATTTAGCAAGTCTCTTTCAACTCTATTAAAATGGAGATCCTGTTCAGACTCGTTAGAAATTAAATTCTGTATCCAACTGTAACCGTTTCTTATAGGTGTATACTGCTTCACCTAAAAAAGTGTCAAAGATGTCTACGGTTCACTAACTGCTCCGCGATATTTATTTAGTTTTTTAAATGTTTTTTGCTTGTGTTGTCTGGTGGTGATGATAGTTAAAATGGGGAATAACTATTTTTCTAATTATAAGGAAATTTCTATTATCAACCTTTCACAATTCAGATGACAATACCATTTTTAGCACAATCAACACTAATTTTATAATTTAAAACGTAAAATTCTAAACGTCAACTGAACCAACTTCTAAACTAAGAATTCTATTTATTTATTTAATTAATGCAATTTATTTAAGGAGTTGAGGTGAGATAGTCCCACCCAAAAAGTTAATTGAATTTTCAGTCGGAACTGTTTTGTAATTACTTATTACAAATAATTGTGACATTTGCAATTATATTACTATTGTAATAAATGCATATCTAAATCATTTTTTATTATTATAAATCAAATACTTTATTTTTTCTAATTTTGACAACTAAAATGTCATTTTTCACAACTGAAATTAGTTGGGAAACATCAAATTTTGGTTAACTAGTTAGGAAAAATTTTAAATACTTTTCGTAACTACATAGTTACTACTAGATACGAAAGTTAAGGGGAGTCATTTGTCAAATACCATCAGAGGTCCAAATATACAAGTTCGTGGATTTTAATTATTAACAGCTAGAACAGCGGAAGAAGTCCTTATAAGATAAAACAGGTTTCTGTAAAAGAATATATTAACTTTTTAAATTTTTCCTAAAATTAAAAAAAAAATTGTATGTAGCAAGTCATGAAATGTTGTTTTGTGTAACTCCTGTCATATTGCGTCATATTGCAAATTCCACTCGTTACACAAAACATTGCATTTCATAACTGGTTACATTAATAGCTATTATTTAATCATGATTTTAAGTTGATGGATTAATTAGCTTTTTTATGTTTTGTCCAAACTTAAAGGAAAAAATATATGACAAAGAAAAATGTAACAATTTAAGATACCAAATTTGAGAACTGGGGAAACTTAAGATTTTGTAAAACCTGTTAAATAAGCGACCCTCAGACACCTAAAAAAGACAAATTGAAATCTGAAGAAACCAGAGAGTTTAGGGAACATGAGCACTTCAGAAATCTTGCAGAATTTGAGAAATCTGAGAATCCAAAAAACCTGAAATTTTAGAAAAACTGAACTTGAAAATTAGGACAATTTGAGATCTGGGAAATCTGAGATCTTAAAGAACATGAGACCTTGAGAAGTGGCTTAGAAGTGGGAGATCTACAGAGATTTGGAAAATATGGGATTTAAAGGAACTTGATACTTTGAGTAAAAACCTGATAACTTGAGACACTAAAATTGAGAACTGGATTGGCCTGCGATTTTGTCAAACTTTAGAACTAAGCAAACCTTAGACATTGAAGAACCTCACAACCTGAGAACTTGAGATATGTAGGAACTGAATTTTGAAAATCTTTAGATTTTAGAAGACTTGAGTAACTAAAGTATTTGAACATTTTGAGAACTTGAGACATCGAAACCTGAGATTTTGGGAAACTTGGAATCATGAGAATTTGAGAACTGGAAAAACTTTGTAAAATCTGGAAACAAAGCAAACTTCAGAAACCTAACGACCTGAAAACTTGAGAAATACAAATTGAAATCTGGAGAAACCTGAGATCTTGAAAAATCTGAGCACTTCAGGAACCTTGGAAAATCTAAGTTCTAGGGAAATCTTGTATCTCAGAAAATCTGAGAAAAACTGGAGAACTAAGATAACCTTAAAGTTAGAGAAATCTAAGAACTTCAAAACTTGAGAAGCACAAATTGAGAAGTGAACGAACCTGAAATATCGAAAAACCTAGAATATTATAGAAGCTGAGAACTTAAGGAAATTGAGAATTTGAGTGATCTGAGAATTTGACAAACCGAAAATCGCTCAACTCAAGGATCTTGAGAATTTGGATAATCTGAAATCTTGCCAAACCTAAGATTTCAGGCAATTGAGACCTTGACTAACCAAAGCAACTGAGAACTTGAGAAACTACATTTGATATAAAGTGAAGGAACCTGTGATTTTAGAAAACCTGAGGAAATAAACTTGAGAAATTGCGGAATTTGAAATTTTGGAAAACTTGAGAACTAAGAAAGCCCTAGAGTTTTATGGAATCTAATAATCTGAGAACTTGAGATATACAAATTGAGAATTCAAGGAACCTGAAATTTCGGAAAACCTGAAAGCTTAATAAATTCGAGAATGTAGATACATTAAGATCTTGGAGAACCTGAGATCTGAGAGAACTTGAGACCTTAAGAAACCAAGGTTGCGACGTGGAGGAGCTTCACAAATTTTGAAAAGCCTGGGGTTTTAAGAAACTTTATACCATGAGTAACAACCTAAAATCTTGAGGAGGTAAATTTGAGAACTGGATTCACTTGAGATTTTGTAAAACCCTAGCGAACCTTAGACTTTGCCAGTTACAGAAACTGACAACATAAGTACTTGAGAAATGGAATAAATGAAACTTGAGACCTTAAATAACTAAAGAATTTGATATTGGAAAAACCTGCGATTTTAGAGAACTTGAGACCTTGACTAATCAAAGCAACCGAGAAGTTGAGAAACTACATTTGAGATAGAGTGAAAGAACACCCTGTAGTATACGTTTTTTTGGCGTTTTCCGGGATTCGTCTTGCTGATTCGCGGGGCGGGACGGTGAGGTCGGGTTTGATCCGGGCTAGCCAGCAGAAAACAAGTTGGTCTGGTTCTTCAGCTTCTTCTTCCAGGGCGGCTTCCTTCTGAATGGTCTTCTTTGGAGTAGGCACGTCTCTTCTCTCCATTCTAAGGGAGCGCAGCCTATTTTATAGACCTACTGGTGGGGTGATAATTAAGTAGGCTTATGCGCACTTGTCTTGTCGCAATGCGGAGAAGTGAGGATCTTATCATCGTGTTATCTTTCCTCCGGAGTGAAATCGGCTCCAGGCATCGTATCGGCTCCGGAACGACGGCGTCCGAAACGCGCTTCTTTGCTGGTCAAGATGATGTAAAAATCATTCCGGTACGATAACCGGAAGTATTTATTTTCGGCGGTTTCCAGTTCGACAGAAGGGCGTGGTCGGGTTTGACAAGGTCGGGGGTGGTCGTAGCGGCTCCGGGGTAGCGCATTTTCCGGTGGCGGCCATGAAAAAATTATCCGGCTGTGACACTGCAAAATATTTTTCCCGGCGAGTTATATGTTTAATTTTCAGGTGCACGGTCTTGCTTAAATAGCGAATCGACGGAGCGCTCCGCGGTGAGGATGTCGCTTCGCTGACGGTTCTTAAGTCGGTATTTAAATTCGGATTTTTCGGTAACTTTGTTACACAGTATTGGACTCTCTATATTTTTGGAAACTGTAATTTTATTTGTGCTACAATAAAATTAACCAAAAATGTCATTGAGTAATGACAATTGTTGCGTATTCAATTAACAGGTGATTATGAGAGTTCAGGTTCATTTTTAATAATTAGAAAATTAATTATTACATTTTTCGTAAACTAAAACTTCTTAACCGAATTGGAAAAAACTTTAAAATTATCACTTATAATACAAATGGCTTGAATCTTTCCGGCAATTTTTGTCAGTCGCATTACGAGTAGCTGTAACGACAATCCTCCTGAGTGCAAAGCACGAATGGCGATTGTCTAAAAGCAACGGCTAACGAGTCAATTTGACTGACAAAAATTACCCAAAAATTCAAACCACGAGTTTTATTTGGTATGACAATCCAAAGAATTTCTATTTAATTCCTTTTTGAATGGTGAGCTTTGATCGATTTGCGTACACAACTGTGTACGTGAAGTGGTCGCCAATAAACAAGAATGAAAAACAAAAATAATTTTGAAAACAGTTGGTCGAATTTAGTATTAAATTTAATATTGAAAAACTATGGACACAATATGAAGAAATTGGACGGAAGCGATTATAAAGAAAGCGTTGTGAAGACTATTTGTAACACCACTCAGCTGTTAACGGAAAAGTATTTTAAAGTGTTACGAATATCGAATTTGAGTTTGGCGCGCTATCTTTGGTTGGCATCCGTGGCACCCGAGCGGGAGGAACGCACTCGACCCATTGTTTTCGACCCGTGTGGTAGATGCTCTTCATATTATTAATAATTCTGAATCTAATAAAGTATTTTGATTAGTGTGCAATTAGTGTCATTTTCTAACAAAAGAATTTAAAATTAAAATTGATCCGTTTGCTGAAATAGATTTTAAGGACGCGGAAGCTTCCAGAGACATAAAGAGAAAAAAAATTCAAGCACAGACAGAAAAAAAGAAAAGTAAGTTCAGTTGCATTGACAGATTTCGGATATGTCAAAATGATAATTCCTGGGACGGGAATACTCCTTCTGGACTGCAACTCAATTTTTTTCTAGTAGTTGCAAGAGAGCTTGCATGGGGAGTAGGAGAGGGAGCTGCTTGTTTAACCCATCATTTCAAGAAAGAATTAGACAACAGTGGAATGCCAACTGGTCGTTTCGAATATTTAGTAAAACGTGTCAGGGAGTAGCTCTTGCTGACAGAAAATGGTTGATGCCCAATGTCGAGGATCCGAATATTTGTCCAGTGAGGTTAGTTTCGCTTAGAATTGCATTAATCTGTTACTTAATTTCTTTCCGTTAGGCTTTTAAAAAAATGCTTCCTAAGATCAAAAACTGACAGATTGTTCTTGACTGAAAATCCTTTTTGGAATAAACCTAATGGCAATGGATGGTTTAAGAATTGCCCCGTAGGCATCAATAAAATCGCCAAATGGACAAAACAAAGCGCCGAGAAAGCAGGACTCGATATGAAACGGATGAAGGTCACAAATCATTCAACAAAATTAGCAAAGGCCGGCGTATCGGAACAAGAACTGATTAAGATAACTGGCCACAGCAACGCCGCATCGATTGATCCATATTTGCACGCAAATATAATTGAGAAGCTTAGGAATCAAAGAACAGAAGGACCAGAAGGAATACTTTTTCAACTTCAAACACTGCTTCGGCGGCATCCCTAGCGACTTGCACCATCACAGAGGAGTTAATTTCTCCGAATGTTACAAAGGAACAAATTGTGTACAATAACTGCCAAATTTATCAGTCCCATTAAAATTAAAATGTTTTTATTGTTTGATTAATAAATTTTTTCTATTTTTTTTTATCGAAAAAGTAGAGAGTAAATGCGGTGAACAAGTGAAGAGCAAGAGAGCGTGATTGTAGTAAAAAGAAAATGAAGCAGCTTTTCTTGTCAGTGTAATCAGTATTTGATTGGTTCTGTATTATAAATTAGAGCATTTCGTGATTTAATAATGAGTTGAATTGTCGGGAAATATCAATGTGCAAAATCTTTAATTCTTGTACTGCTGTTCATTAGTTAGAATAAAAATTGACATATAGAGTTGACAGATTTTCCATAAAACTACATGTAACAGTTTTATTGCATTTATTACTTAATAAGGTTCCTAATGGTCTTATGGATTTATCACAAAAAATTGTGTTACGAAACAATTCATTGGAAAACAAATATTTTAGAATTTTTTCATTATTTTTAAAAACGCCTCAACCTCCTTAAACTACCTAGTTCAATTTTATATTTTCAGATCGCTGTTTTGATAGCATTTAATTAGTAAAACAAAGCGTGCACGGCCAAAGTTAATTACTATTAACCCGTAGGATTAATTAAACTTGT
Source organism: Diaperis boleti (assembly GCA_963583935.1). Classification (NCBI taxonomy): domain Eukaryota; kingdom Metazoa; phylum Arthropoda; class Insecta; order Coleoptera; family Tenebrionidae; genus Diaperis; species Diaperis boleti. Next base: position 54,232,152 of record OY757244.1, read on the forward strand.
AAACTTATTATTACCGAATAAGTAAATATTTTACACAACCTAAACAAAATTGAGTTATCAACCACTTAGACTAAGTAATTTTAGATCAATCTCAATTAGTTATTACACAAAGCAATTTCATTATGATATAGATACATGTAAAAATATAATTAGGTTGCCAGAAACAGCGATGCGTTTTTGAGTTTTTCACCAATGTGTGGGTGTACGTATTGAGGATGTTGCCTTGTAAGCTGTTTTCCTGCGGTAAAGAGCAATTACGTAAATCAGAATGTGTCGCAGAATGCAAGCCGCTATTACACACCATGTTATCGTCCACAAAAACTGGGGGAAATTAGTGGATATTAAACTCGAAATTCACTTCCTAGTAATTACGATAAATCTAACAAGAATTTCAGAATTTCATATTAATTCGATACAACTTCAAGCTACGCCTGGCAACACCGTGCATGTTAAGAACTCAGGAAGACAGTTGGCGCGATGTGAAACAGGTGCAAAGTCAGTTGGTGGAAACAAGTCTTCATAATGCATGTATTGCACCTTCTGCTCTTTTCGAACAGGTCCGTTCCTTTCACGGTTTTAAAGAGATAATTGGGTATAAAATTTTGACGGAATAGACTAAATGCATCGTACACGTATAAATCTAATTGTAAATCTGAGTTTGTTATAAAAAACTTCTAAGAAACGTCAAATGAGATACGGGAAAAATCCGTGTCGGATGATCTATAAAAATTTGTGTCACGATTGAAAAGTTTAGGTAGTAAATCATTTGGCCGAAACTTACGACACGGAAATGTTTTCTTATAATGGAAAAGTGTTTAGTATGCACTCTCTAGAATAATGGATTCCGATATTCTTAATAATAACTATAAATCTCTTCTAAACTTTAGCTTGCTTACATTGTTAAAAGTTTTAGAAGGGATGAGGTGGTTGTCAAATCGTTGAGTGCCGTTATATCCGGTGCAGCATGAGGTTTTGGGGCTAAAAAGGGAAGTTGTGGTCACCACCTGGCGCGGATGCGCGCTCATTATATTCATACCTGTTTACGATTATTCCTAGTAATAACAATCTTGCAGGTTGAGCAGGTTGTGTTAATAGTGAAATTAATACGTTGATCTGAATTCTACGTGTAGCTCTACGTCTAAGTTATTTCATTCACTTTGATTGTATCATTCATGCATCCATAACTAATTTATTTTATTTATTCCAATACTACATACATACTTACCTAATAACTGAAAGTTTGTTCGCACACCTACCTATTACATCTGTTTGGTCACATGATCAACTTAACGATTATTGCACGCGTAAAATTATAATAAAAAAATAATTTCTCAAATGTTCTGTTTTATGGTTAGGTGTAACATTAAAAAATATTAAAAATGTTTATCGAATGGGAAATTGAAATATGTATATGTACCTCATTCAAATTAAAATGTCACTATGTCAAACTAGGTGTCATAAAAAGAATATTCTAAACATAATAATTATAAATATACACATTTTTTACAACTATATGCTGAAATTGTGGTTGGTGTTATTCGCAATAATTTTGGTTATTTTATAACTTTATTTTCATTGGATTTTTCCATTCTATTCCACTTGGCCGACATACACATACTCCTAGTGGATAGATATAAATTTTTATCCAAATATTAAATGCATTAAATTGATTGAGGTGATCACTACACTTGAAAACGTTATTTTCCATGACCAATTGATATTTATTGTAAAATATGCAGTGTGTGGATTTTAACTCGGAACCCACACCTTGCGATGCAGGTGCAAACTCCAAAGAAATGTGGCCGTTAATTGCGGCGGGATGAAATGTGTTTATATTGACTGATGATGCATCATATTAGGGCTGCTTTAAGACGTTCTTATATTCCTTATATATTACTGATCTGTGGGAATCGATTTAACTGACCAAATTAACTAAAGAACTTCAGAATCGAACCCTTCCTTCAGGACATTTATTCAAATAAAATAGGATCCTTATAAATTAAGTTCGGAATTGGGGTGAAATAAACCACATTAACGTTTGGGTTTATGGTTTTTATTTTTTGGGAGCCCTTCAAAATTATTTGAACAATCTAGAAATCAATTTTAACAGCTTATCAGAATAAAGAAAACTAAAAATACGTAGCTGCTCGCTCTTGACGTCTTATTACTGGATGGTTACTTTGTTGCGATAAGAACAAAATGTAATAACAAAATAATTTTGTACCCATCTAAAAAATCACAGCCTGTATGAGTTTTCTCAATACTCATTACAATTTTAGCTCAGCCCTCTCTACTTGGGTACGGCGCCTCTCAAATTATGACTGTGGTTCTTCATCTTAATGCCGGATATAAGCGACGCTTTGAAAAATGCAAATGCAATATTTAATAATATGTACTACGAACTGTTAATGATTTGTTTTATGGAGTAGTGAAAGGTGTTATTTCACAAACGATAGAAAAGCCAATGACCTATCCTTCAATAGTCATTAGAGCACTTTTGTCATTGTCTGTGAGATTACAGCAATTTATAAAAATTAATATTACATCTGTACGACACAAATTAAAATTAGCTGGCTTAATGCATATTTCAGTTGTTTACTTTGTTAGTTTTTGCAGTAATATAAATTAAAATGGCTATACAAATCCTTAATAAAATAAAACATGACGAACAAGATGAAAAAATTGTCAAATAAAATAAACAAAAATATAATACATATTCAGGAAAAATAAAACGCTGTGGTCGAATTCCAAAGTCAAATTCAAGTTCAATCTCCGCCATTCTCAGCAGCGAAAGTCATTGCAATAATTGGTTTCAGGATCACAAATTAGCTTTTTATTTAACCAGTTGTGAAAAGTTACGAATGGAATTTTTGCGGTACGAGCGAAGCGTGTTCCCTCAATATGACAGGAGTTAAATAAAACAACATTTCATAACGTGTTACATACAAGATTTTTTCTAATTTTGGGGAAAAATAAAAAAAATAATGTATTTATTTTATTTTATAGAAATCTGTTTTATCTTATAAGGCTTTTGCATCTTCGTCCGATGTTCCAGCTGTTAATAATTAAAAACCACGAACTTATATATCGGGTGTCTAAATAAAAATCTGGTCAAGATTGCTTACAAACATTGAACATTGAACGTGTGTACTAGAGATAACAAACAAAACATCAAAAATTAAACACAAACAAAGAATTTTTCATTAAATAAGGTGTTCAAAACGCCGTCCCTCTTCTTCTTGACAACACACAACTATAATCAATCAATAAATCTTTATTTGCCCTACGGGCTTTCTGATTCCTATACATATACAAGTAAAAAAAAATATAATAATAAAAAAACTAAATAAAATTCTCTATTTCTTCTCCCCTCCCCTTTCCTCTTCTCCCTTCTCCCTCCTCTTCCATACCTCTTTCATCCATTTAATTTTCCTTCCATCTACATTCAGTATTTCCTCTCTTTCTTTCCTCTCTCTTTGTTTCATCTCACTGCACTCGTTCCACATATGCTCAATCGTCTCTCTTTCCTCATAGCACATTCTACACATTCTTCCTCCATCTTCTGCCCAATACCTATTTTCCCTCTCTTCATTTCCGCACCTAAGCCTCGCCATCATCTTTCTTTCTTTCTCGCTCTCCCTCCCCAAATACTTCGGTACTTCCTCGATCATGCATCTTCCGTACTTCCCGTTGTATCTGGATTCTCCAATTCTTTCTCTCCTCTCTTGTCTCTTGTCTCCACCCTACCGGGAATCCTTCTGCTCTCCACACCCCATTCATTACCTCCACCAGCCTCTCTAGCACTCTTCTCGTCCCATACATCCACGACTCATTCTGTATTCTATCCCTCCCTGGTGCCTTTCCTTTCTTCAGTTTCTTCACATGCCTCTCCACCTCTTCCATTGTAATTTCTTCTCCTTCAGGTTCTACTCGGTTTCTCTTCGTCTCTATTTCCGTTTTCTTTTTTTCCTTTTCTCCCTCCAGCAGCCTTATGAAGTACTCCTCCCACTCATTCATCGTTATCTCCACACGCCTCTTTCTCTCAGTCGCTCTATTTCTTTGCTTGCATACCCATTCCTCCTGTAGTAATTGTCCCTATCATTCTCCTCTGAATTATTCTTCTTTTCTCTCCAGCACTCCTTTAGTATCCTACATTCTTTCCTCCCTTCCATCCTGTCTTCGAACTTGACCGCTCTTTTTCCCGCTTTCTCTCTCAACCTATTCCTCTTGCATTCTTCTCTCACTATGTACCCTGGCGTTTCTCTCTCCACCCCTAGCACCCACCTCAGATATTTCTCTTGCACCCTGTCTATCTCCTCTTGTTCTTTCCACCCCCAGACCTCTGCTCCGTACAACAACACGCTTTCAATAAGACTTTCAAACATCATCATTTTCCTCTTAAAATCGCCTCCCCACCTTCTCTCTCCTATTCCCCATACACATCCTATCACCTTGTTCGCTTTTCTTGCCAGTTCTCTAATATGTGCCTTATCTGTGGTTCTTTCATTGGACACATACCCCAAGTATTTGAATTCTTTTACTTGTTCTATTACTTCTCCCTCCCACCTCAAATCACTCTCTTCGTTCATCCTCTTTCTCTTATTGAACACCACCATTTTTGTTTTCTCTACATTCACTTCTAGTTTTTTCCTCTTCACATATTTTCCTAAACTCTTTATCATTTCCTTCATTTCTCTTTCACTCTTTGCCACCATTACAACATCATCCGCAAACGCCAGGCTCCACACTTTTTTTCTACCTACCACACACCCCCCCGCTTGTGCTCTCTCTAACATTCCGTCCATATCTGCCACATACATCGTGAACAACAAGGGGCTGAGCGGGCAACCTTGCCTCACTCCCTTTGTTGTCACAAACCATTCACTTTCCCTCTCCCCTACCTTCACTTTACTTTTTGTGTTCTCATATATCTCCTCCACCTTTCTTACCAGCCATTCATTTACCCCTTTCTCCCTCAGGCACTCAAACATCCTCTCTCTGTCCACCTTGTCAAAAGCCGCCTTAAAGTCTACGAATAATGCATACACCCTCCCCCCTTTCTTCTTTAACTCACTCTTCGTCAAATGGTCCAGGATATATACATTATCCATAGCTCCCCTCCCCTCTCTAAATCCTGCTTGACTGTCTGGTAATGCTCCCTTTTCCTCTATCTCTCTGCTCAACCTTTCATTCAGAATTGATGCATACAACTTGTACCCTGTGTTTAGGAGAGTTATCCCTCGGTAATTTTCTACTTTATTTTTCTCACCTTTTTTGTAAATGGGGTAAATTACCCCCTCTCTCCACCCTACTGGGAATCCTTCTGCTCTCCACACCCCATTCATTACCTCCACCAGCCTCTCTAGCACTCTTCTCGTCCCATACATCCACGACTCATTCTGTATTCTATCCCTCCCTGGTGCCTTCCCTTTCTTCAGTTTCTTCACATGCCTCTCCACCTCTTCCATTGTAATTTCTTTTCCTTCAGGTTCTACTCGGTTTCTCTTCGTCTCTATTTCCGTCTTCTTTTTTCCTTTTCTCCCTCCAGCAGCCTTATGAAGTACTCCTCCCACTCATTCATCGTTATCTCCTCGCTCCCATTTTCTTTTTTCTTTCTCTCTCTATTAATATAGTTCCATACCTCCTTCTCTGTTCTTATTGCTTTTATCTCTTCCTCCTCTCTCTCCTTCTTCTGCCTCTTCTTCTCCCTGCATGTCTCTCTGTATCTTCTTTTCGCTTCTAAAAAGCCACTTCTGTTCCCTTTAGTCTTTCTCCACTTTCTTAGTTCTTTTATTGCTTCCTTTTTACGTTGCTCACATTCTTTGTCCCACCATTTATTCTTTCTTTTTGTTCCTCCACCTCTTACTGTTATTTCTCTTTTTGTCGCTGCTTTTTCCAATATTTCTACCAATTCTTTCTCCATTTTCCCTACTTCTTGTTCTTTAAATCTTGCTTTTTCCAGTCTTCTCTTATAATCTTCCAACCCTTGCTCGTCCCATACTTTACTTTTCACCTTCCGCATTTCCTCTATTTTTTCTTCTCCTCCTCTCTTCTCTCTCCCCCTTCCTATACTTATCTCCATTGGCAGATGGTCTGACTCTACCCTTTCCCCTATTCTGAATTCTTCGACTTCTTCCCATGCTTCTTTGTTTAATATTCCGTAGTCTATCACCGTCTCTCCTCTACCGCCTATGTAGGTCCATTCTCCTTCTTCGTCCCCTTGTTTGTTTCCATTCAGCACTTCCCATCCTTTATCAATTCCATCAACTTCTTCCCTTCCGCGTTTTCTTTTTTGTCTTTGGATTTTCTTTTTCCATCTCCTCTCTCTTCTTCCCAATCCCTGTCTCCTCTTTCCCCAATTCTTCCGTTAAAATCCCCTCCCAGAAGCAGACATTCTTCCCTGTTGTCTTTTAATGTTTCTTCTATCTTGCTTATTGTTTCTTTCATCTCTTTGCTGTACACTGTCAATATTTTCCACCATTTACTGTCTATTTTAACGTTTCTTACCATGTGACCTTCCTCTTCTCCCTTCTATTTAGTATTCTCTTTTATTCCTTATTTTACCCCTGTTATTATTCCCCCTGCTGCTCTTCCTTTTTTCTTTCCCCTTCTCGCTCCTTGTCATTCCCACTTGAACTCCTTTGGTAACAGTTTTTCTATTTTTTCCCAGCTTTCTGACCATGTTTCTGTTAATCCAACAATATCGAACTCCTTCACATAGTCCCAAAAATCTTCTTCTTTTTTCCCTAGTCGCGCTACATTCCAAAATAGTGCCCTCTTCCCCCTTCCTTCCTTCCTTAGTTTCCCTCCTACTTCCTTCTTTGTTTCTTTTTCCCGTTTCATTGTCCTTTTTACTTTGCCGTTGTCCCCCTTTTTCCCTCCTCCCCTTCTTCTTCTTATTGGAAAATCTCTAGTCTCTCTCCCTTTTCATTCCATCTCCATTGCTCCCCGTCCACTATTAATTTCCTGTATCCCACTCTTACTTCTTTCCCTTCTTCCCTTTTTTCCTTCGCTATACTTCTTAGTTTTTTTGTAAATCTCTTTCTTTCTTTGTGAGATCGTTGTCTATGTATATTCCTCTTCTCCCTCAATTTTCCTTTGTGCTTCATTATTCTTTCCTTCTCACACCATCCCTCCATCTCCACCAATACTTGATCCTTTTTAATCCTGTAACAATCTTTAACTTTACTATACTCTACATTTTCCTTCAAAAACATCTCTACATCCTCTTTTTTTACATGACTTTTTCTTTCCCCGTCCCATCCTGTTATCACGATGTTGTTCTTCCTCTTTCTTCTCTCTTCGATTTCCATTCTCTCTTCCAGCTTTTCCACTCTCTCCTTCCACCAGTCTTTCTCTCCTTCCCATCTCTTCTCCTTCTCTTTAAATTCTTCTCTCTGCCTCTCTATCTCTCTCTTGAGTTCCTTGTTTTCTCCTCTTATTTCTTTCATCTCTTCCTTCAACTCTTGCAACAGCTCCAATATTTTTTTCTCCATCTCTGTGTCCGTTTCCTTCTCTTTCTCTGATGTCTCTGACGTCTTCTGTGTTTTCTTTACTTCAGGAGACCTCGCCGTCTTTTTACTTTTTTGAAAAAATTTCTCTTCCTCCTCTTCTGGTTTTTCTGTTCTACCCTCCCCTTTTCTCTTTCTTTTCCTTTCCTCCAGGTAAGAGTCCAGGCTTCCCTGACTAAGCGGGCGGTTTCTATCGTCTTTGTTCATCCGCTTCCTGTGGCGCCTCCTAGATGTCCTTATCTTCCGGCTTCGCCGATTTATTCTTTTTCCTGACTATATCTCCTTTTCCCTGCCCAATTCTTTCTTCCTCCCTTTCTCTAATATCACTTCTCGCTTTTCTCAATATCTTCTTTATTTTTTTCTTTATATCACCTTCTATTTCTCTATTTTTCGCTACTTAACCTCTCTACCATGTGTTTACCTTCAGCTCGGTAATACAGGAATCCGACAACACACAACTAAATGGTAATTTAATTTCTTTCATGGCAATCTTGACCAGATTTTTATTTAGACACTGATTATTTGGACCTCTGATAGGATTTGAAAAATAATTCCCCGTAACTTTCCGTAACTATAGTTACCCAAATTTGAATTTGAGTTACGAAAAGTAAAATTTTTCCTAAATAGTTACACAAAATTTGAGGTTTCCCAACTAATGTCAGTTGTGAAAAATTACACTTTATTTGTCAAAAAAAGCTTTTATTCGCTTATTCCCAATAATGCTTGAAGTCATAATGTAATATGTACTACGTGAAATAAGGTAGGTGTATAGCATAAGACCAGGGCTGCAATAACGCCATATTTTTGGGAATTAGTAAAACTAGTGATCGCCTGTCACTCGAAATTCGAGTGGTATGTATTGAATTGGTAATAAAATCAATGTAAAAATTTTAAAAAGAAGTGAATACTTACGTAAATAGTGTTGAATAAAGACTGGTTACCATATTACATATTACAATTTTTAATTTGCCTTGTCTGAATAATTAAAAAAAATAAGACGAAATAATTTCTTTATAAACAATGTTTTGCGTAAACACTTGTTCATTGTGCGGTATAAGATACTCCTGATTGAATTGTTCGCTAATGTAGAAACGGAGACCATCGAATGTACGAAACAGAAGACATTACTACCAGTATTGTGTTGAAAAACCTCTTGAAGTATATGATCAAAAACGGCACGTTGTTCATTATTAGCCGTTTCACACATTTGATTAAACAATAAATCTTCCGCTTCTCGATTGATTTGTTGAGAAAGTCGCAGGTCAGTTAAACAAAAATATGTATTGTGGAATTGGTAAACCAATTTTTCGACAAGTAAAATTATGCGATAAAAGAATTGTATTTAGCACAGCTTCATTCGTCCTCTATTTCACACTCTTCACACCCCGCACCCAAACTTCCATCCAAAGGTATAAATGTCTTAATAACCATGTCTTAAGTTCTCTACATAACTTGCTCACAAAACCTCAGGGGAGGGGCTTTTAAGATACATTTAGCTACAGTTGTCCAACTTCTCACTTAAACTTAAAACGCTCATTTAAATCGAGGACTGTAATGGATCGCTTTTCTTCTAAAATGATTTGCAAATAATTAATGAAACTGTGAAATTTTTGAAAATGGAAAGTAATCTTCACAAAGAACTTGTCAATGTCTTTATTTAAAAAAAAACAATTATAAAAATCGGTGCAGTACAGACTGTTTTATTTGGTTGAAATTGATTTATGTTCAACGATTAAATATACACCGTTATTCACAAAACAATACGAGCCCACCGAAATTTTCGATGCAACCAACATTGCATTTGCACAGGTTACATGGATTAAGAAAAATAATTCTTCAAAAACTAACACATAGTATGCGCAATTAGGTAACAATAGATATTGTCAGTGTCAAAATTTTAAATTTTCTGTTTTAAAAATTCACGCAGTCAAAACAAAGGTGGATTGGCCTGTTAAGGTAAACTTTGTAAATTTACGGTGAATTGAATCTTGCAAGAACATTATTTAAATTTCAGACGAGCTGATCGAGAACCAACAAATCATTCCCTCGTGTGTAGTTGTCACTTCAAAGATGAGGATAGAGCTAATAGTCCTACCATATTTAAACATAATATTGGGAAGCAATTTAGCTTTGAGAACCCAAAGAAGAAGAGAAAAACAATTAAAAAGTGGGTATTTACAGAATTCAATGTAATGAAATAAATTAACAGCTACTATTGTAACAGAAGCAGCTAGAGACTAAGGAGACGATTGAGGACGAAATTGAAAGGTTTCAGCAGATTGTTGTTTCACATGCAGAACCAGGACCTCTGTAATACAACAGCCTCCACAAGTGGCAACAACAAAGGCAATATTTGCTATTATGAATAAAGCAGAAAACTATTTTTTGCATACCTGCCTCTTTGATGCCCAATCCGTTGTTTTCGAAGCTTGCTAATTTACAGTTTCTCTTAATAAAAGAAGTGGAGGAGTTGTACAAAGAATAATATTTAGGTATAAGTAGTAAAAAGTAATTACAGGTTTGTACATAAAGTTTTATTTTAGAGTTAATTCACCAGAAATGTATAAGTATAATAAAACACTTCCATGGATGTTCTTTACTCACGCTTCAGTCCTACTAATCTCCACAATCATGCTGTCTGCTGGTGTCCAGATCATCAGAAAAGCCTTATTTCTGGACGTAAAGTGCAATTGCCCTTGAATTTGGTGATAGTAATCATGATCTTGATGTCTTCATCATGAAATTCGATAATGTATTTTTTTATTTTTTGAGATCCTCGTTCAGGGACGTGGTGTTTCTCCACTTGTAAAGACATTTCACCTCTAAAATTCCACACCAGACGTTAACGGAAATAATATTTTGTAAGTGTCCTTAACGAATCCAACGTGGATTGTCTTGAGCATAGGAATGACAATTGTGCTAATTTACACCCCCGTTATTGCTAAAAGTAGCTTCATCGCTAAACAAGACATTTTGCAAAAAGTTTTCATTAAATCGGATTCTTTTCCTGAAGAAACGGCACAACTGTAACTTTTTGGGAAAATCGGTCACTTTTAGTTCTTGAACCAAGGTGATGTGGTGAGGATGGAATTTATTGGCCCTCAAAATTTGGCATACTGATGTCTGGCTTATCTCAACCATTCGTGCCACTTCCTTCTGGTCAATATGTGATTCTTCTGTCACCATCTCTAAAACGGCTACTTCATTATGTTCCCCAGTTGCAGTCCTTTCCCTAGGCGTAGTAACTGGAGGCCAATTCAGTCTCAACTGTGCTTCTAATGTTTGAAAATTTTATCTGTTGGTCCTCTTCCTTCATGCATAAACCCTGCAGCAAGAGAAGCGTTTTTTCTGCATTCGCCATAAATTAAAAGCATGTCGGTTTTCTCGTCATTGGAATACATTATTACCAAAACAACAATAAGGTCAAAATAGTTGACACTGACAGTATCTAATGTCATCTAATAAATTAATGTGCACACTATGTTTTAGTTTTAAAAGAAATTATTTTTTCAATCCAAGTAACCTGTGCAAATGCAATGTTGGTTGCATTGAAAATTTCGTCAGGGTCGTACCGTATCGTGAATAACCCAGTATAGATAGAATAGATATACAAAATATGGCAAAAACTTATATCATATTTTTACGCATCCCAGTAGTTACTTTCACTTAGTAGAGCTTTCACTTATCGTTGAAAAATAAGGTAAGATGTCGATACCTAAGATTGTACATTTTTTTATGAGATATACATATTTCAATTTAATATTAGTGCTTTAGAGATCATTCTTTTACATAATTTTAATGTGATAATATACGGTTTATGTGTCGTTCAAATATACAAATAAAGAAGTTAGGTATGCATGTGGTTTTAATAAGGCCATGCCGGTGGATCTTTTTAATAACAAAACAAATTTCAAGGTCAATAAAAGAAAATGCTTCATTGTATTGCTATATTATGGTCAAATGATCTGGTGTTAGACATGCGAATGTGCACGAAGAATGTGTTGGGCTCACAAGTGCAAATTTGTATGTCCTAGCGTAGGTGCCACTAGTGCATACATATTTAACGTGTTTTTATTGTGGCCTTATTGCAACACATGGCCAATTAGGCCATAATTTAAAAAAATAATAATATTTTAGGCTTCTTAATTAATTCTAATTTTTTACTTTATTTTTTTTTTTATCAGACTATATTTATGACTATTATTTAAAAAAAAAAAACAAAAACAAAGAGAAATGTAACAAGAATTTACGGTTAGCTCAAAAACAGTCCACTCAAACAGACAGATTGTTGTAAAACTGGATGTTTTAAAATTTTCGTACTTATTGTGATAATGTATAGACCAAATTACAGTTGATTACACTGCTCAATTTGTACAACTATACCCCACGTGACCGTTCTCGTGACCTTGCGACTATTACCTTGGCCTTAAAGAATCCATCTAGAATACAATTCCAATATCGTTGTGATATATGTATATAGAGATCGGAAACAAAATTAGTCAAAGTAGGCCATGTACAAAGAACTGCTTGTTTAGTTTAAAATTATTGTTCATGTTCAACCTCAAATTTACACAAGTGTTTTATCAAAGCAGGCGTCGGTACTGTCGATATAGTCAACAACAGAGAAAAATAATTTTTTGCAAAAAAATAAACGATAACAGCATATATAGATAGAGGGAAAAATGGAAACCAATTCTGCAAAACCATTCATAATTTTGAGTACAAACTCACCCTAGAACCACTCTCATATTAACGGCAATACATTAACTGTTGACTAGTGTCATAATACTAAAAAATAATCTTTCCAAGCCAGGAAGATGGTGATGTGCAAAACAAACAAATTTGGTTCCAACAAGATCGAGCACATCCGCATTTTGGTTTGGAAGGCTTTGGAGGTTTCTTGACAACATTTTTGCGGAATGATGGATAGGGCGACGTGGACCGTTGACCAGCTCGTTCGCCCGATTTAACCAAACAATTTGGACGGTCTCCAGAATCCAATTCTAATAGAAAGGAGGAATACAACCCCAGATCGCTGTTACAAAAACATACATTGACACGCCAGAAAATGTCATTTTAAAAAGTAAAATTGACCTTGAGGCATGGGCGCGGTATCGTCGTGGCCCCAGAACGAGGCGTAAGTCCCAGGAGTCGTTCAAAATAAAATGCAGGCAGTGTCCGTTGCCGGAATAGCTCTTCTCTTCACTGAGATCGGGCTATTCTTTTATATGAATACTTTGGAAAATCTCATGGTCGGTCCCAAGTAGTGAGATATGTCGAATTTTACAATTAAAATACCCTAAACAAATAAAACTACAGGGTCGAGAGGCGTATTGGCGCCAGACTGGCCACCTGACCAGCACTAAAGGCGTATTTGAGTGGAATGAGATCATGCTGCGTGTAACAACCTATACGAGGATTTTTCAAGAAAACGTCAATTAACAGAATTTTGTACGGAACTTTATCAACTCTCTGTGTGAATATTTCTTCATTAAGGTGAATGTTAAAATTTATATATCTTAAAAATAGGATTTTAGCGCCTTCCAGACAACTTGACTGAGAAAAATTATTTATTAGCAAACTTCTACTTACCCTTTCATTGTATATTTAGACTGGTGGAAAAGGGTAACAGCTTACGTACCTGAAACAAAATTGTATGTATTATAATATTAAGTTGATGACGCCATGACGTAAAACAAATGACGTAGGAAACTGAAAGTAGGCTGAAAATATTTGGTGTGGTTAAAATTTCCATACCCATTCGAGAGTTTTTCCAAATAATTAATATTAACGGAATTAGTTTCCACACTGTATATCAAAAAATAGGTGTACGAGCTTTGTAGTATATAGTTTTCCGGTGTAACACTTTTTTTCCAAATTGTTTTTAAGACAGGTTGTAGTTTAAATCCATGGTTGAATAAAATAACGCTTTTAAAGACCATCGAACAAAATATGCATACCTACACAATTTTTTTATTACCTCAGCTACAATAAAATTATTCTACACACAAATTACATGTATTCGGAAAACAACAGGTTATTTTCGAACCAGCTGTTACGAATAGGAGTCATTTACGAAGATTCAATGAACTATGACTGGGACTCCACATTAACGGAGTATTAAAAAGCCAAATCCATATGCAAAACGGAAGATTATTCAGTACCTTTTTCTTTATATTATATATTACGACTCCATATTTAGATGGTAAGAGTAGGTAGAATCGCTTTCCTTTAGATCCAAGTTACAAGTATATTAATGAGAAACATGTAAGATGACACAATTTTACGTAATCCACTTGCCTTTTAAAGTAGAAAAAAATTCTATCTCTCTTTAATTTTAGTCAACCATATTTGTTTCTGCAGTTTCTACCAATCTTCGACGACAGTTGCCAGAAACAAATTGAATACCTAATATTCTTAACACGTATTTCCGCCACGTACCCGATGCCAAAAATATCTTTCATCTATGATTTATAGTTCTTTAATAACAAGATGGAGTAATCGGTTTTACTTTTCTCTTTCTACCTACTTCCCTTTTGGTGTTTAAAACTCTTTAATGTATTAAAATGTGGCATGACTTATTCATTTATGATGCTTTTGCAATTATGATTAAAAGTTTGAAGGAACTTTTTGCATTATTGATTTTCATTAGTCTCGTAAATCCAGATTTATTATACATTTGAATCTAATATTACTTCAATTTAAACACACTAGATATAGCAAAAAGAAGTATGAATGTATAATTTAGAATTTAGTGAACATTTCTCTAATACCTACTGGATGAATCCTGAAATTGATGAAAATGTTTAATTTTAATTTCAATCTACAGTAAATTGATCTGTACTGTACCATGGATAATTATGTTATCGTTTTGTGGCTCATGTAGTTTACTACACTATGAAATGTACATATTCATATAAATTTAATATCCTAAAATAATATATGTACTAGCAGGATTTCCTTTGATGTGTTTACAAATGCAGTCATAAAGACATATTGGATAATAAATTGACATTAATTTAGCTTGACACGGAGCTATAACATTCCCATAGCCAATTATGTTTGTATTTACAACTTTGCTTGCCAAGTATATTTAACTTGCATTTATTTATAAAACTGTACAGCAAAGGCTTTATTTTCGAATGGTCTAACTGTACGTACATTTTAATTTTGTGCTTCCGTGTTTTTTACATACTTATTTTAGAATAGGGTTGGTCAAGCAAGTCAGGAGCCTAGAAACATTGTAGCATGTCTCAGTAAAGAAGAATTTTGTGATTCAAAAACATCATAATAATAATTTGCATTTCCAACGATGAAAAAATGTTTATGCAAATTTTGTGATCCAGAGACAACATCATGTATGAATCATTTATAACGACTTAATTTATAATTTTCTTTTTTTTTAACTGTGAATACACTAAAGATAATAATTATTAGTGTAAAGTGGCGTCTAGAGCAACTTAGAAAATAATGTGTGTTAATAGGTAATTAACTATAATTAAATTTGCAAAAAATTATGGGCACCAGTAATAGAGTAAGTGGTTCGTCTGCTAACTTTCTGTTATCAGTCACCATTAATCTTAATGCACCGACAATAAATAATTTATTCGCAACGACTCCCAGTACTTGTATGTACTTGCTTTATAGATTTCTGATCTGATGTAGAGGAAATGTCAATTTCCATATCTGACTCATTTGTTAATCTTCGTTGTATGTTACATGGGCGAACAGTTATACTCCCGGTGGAAGAAAGAAGATCCAAGGAACAACGGGTTTTATAAAAATTTATTTTTCAATTTTTTTTCTGTTGTGTAAGGAAGAAAAATGTTTTGTAGATCAACCAAAGTTCACGATTAAATGATTAATTAATTTATTAATTTATACTAACCATTTCAAAACATCTGAAAAATTTAATTAATTATTAATTTAATTTAAGTAATTTGAAACGGCAATACTCGTATTTTTGTTTATTCTTTTGGCATGTATCAAAAACGTGGTAGTGAATTTTAACCCATCCCAAACGACCTCCAAAAACGTCTCTCGGTCATGATTGAAGCCCCTAACCTCACAATAACCTCCATCACAAACGCCCCCAAACCACAAACAACTCGCACAGGCCCGTCCTTTTTCTTTATGATCCGCGGTGCACCCTGACACCGACGAACGCGATATCCTTCTGGCCCTGGAAAATCTCAATCTCCCCATCCACAAAATGTTTAGAATCAAATCCCGCCGCACAAACCCCCCTTATCCGCGTTATCACCGGAGACACAAACACCCTCAACCATCTATTTAACCCAGCGCCATGAGTGCACTTGTTTGGATGGCTGAAAGCCAGCTCCCGTCCCACTCCAATGCGCCAAGTGTTACCAGCTTGGCCACCACCAGACAGAATGCCTCAACAAAATCACGTGAAGACACCCCCAAACAAGTGCCAACAATAGTGAGGCCAATTCACATTGACAGCTGTTGACGAGCCACTTGGACTTGACATTGCAAAGATTGCCAATATTAAAAAAAAATTATACTCCTACTATTTTTAGTAGAATTATTATAACACCGCTTTTGTCTATTATGACATGTAAAAGCGTATCGTAATAGTCTCAGTACGAACGCAAAGTACAAAAATTTTTTAAGTTTAAGTGTAACAGCCTTCGATTAATAAATGATATCAAGGAAATTTCACTGGCTCGTCGATATTTATTTTCACGGCTATGGCTCGGAATACTATAATATGATTCAAAAATTTGTTCATCAAGGATATTTTTATGAAAGTCATCGGACTACTAATTCATAGCAACTTTCAGAACTGTGATAGTAAACGACACACGTTTGTTAAACATTTGATTTCCATTGTTGAACGAGATTGTGGATCATATAGTAGGTACTTCTATAACTATTTTATAATGAAGAGGAAATCATGTAAATGTCTGATTTTCAATTCAAAATTAAAGAAATATCCCTAGTATCAAGGTCGTTAAATAAATAAATGAAATAAAATTAGGTATGCAATTCAGCCCGCCTCGCTTGATTGCACCCTTAGCTGGCTAGGATACGTTAGAATTACCTCTCTTAGAATATTTTGCACGAATTAAAGACATCAAAGCTCATTCAAATTTCCCAGGATACTGGAATTAAAACACTTTAGTAAACTCTTACTGGTGCTTCTACGTCCCTACAAGACAATAATCGATATAAAAACGGAAAACGATCGATAAAAACTAGCCTTAGAGCTTTAATAGCATTATCAAAATAAAATAATGTTTTAGTTCTAAAATGAGTTTATTAAATAACTTTTGCTAAACAGTACTAGCCGATTCCGTGCGCTGCGCTCCATGTTCACAAAAGGCTGCGAGCTGAGTGCGTACTGGTCCCACAATCGACCGAACCAACCGTTACGCCCTCAGTCGCCAATTTGGCGGTAAAAACACACAAACACTGTAAAACACACTATACGTTTCAACTGCTCTAGCTCATAGATGCTTCATAATATAGCGTTCTCACTTGGTACATAAATGGGAGAATTGAAATTATTGAAATTCCAGGCTTTTGCTTTCCAGGCGGAAACATGGGTAAAAAGCAAGGGCGCACAAAACTTTTCCGGAATAACTCTGTAGATGTGGATTGAGCAAACGCGGGACTTACCTCAAGTTGCAAAGTTGCTTATAAACGACGAAAAATCGAGAACCAAAAAATTAATATTCTTAACGAAAAACTATTACGGGTGACCATTGAAAATTGAAAGGAAGATGAAAAAATTAATAAATGGAAAACTTTAACGGAAGAGTAAAAAAATGGCGGCATCAAAGGATCCTTACATAAAAAAGGGATTAAACAAAGGAGCATAAAGCTACAAAATGTTGTTAAGGAAAAAACAAAAGTCAGCACAAAGATTACGGATACCAGCAGTAATTTTTAGGTAATTGTGGTAACATAGAGGGAGAAAAATGCATTATTTTTCCTGAGGTGCAATTTGCAGCACGAGGCCGAAGCCCAAGGGATGCAAAGCATGGAGGGAAAAATAGCATTCTCTCCTGAGGTAAAATTTTAGACTTTCGTCTAACCCGTACTATATCACAAACGATGCATCCCCTTAGGGGCCCCTTATTTTGGTTACCATAACATTTCTATCAGAATCAGGCAATGAAATAAACTCGACCTAAAAATAAACTGTGCCAAAAGCCGCTTGTAACATTCGTATCAGAAAATAATAAAATAAACTCGACCAAAGGGACACCTGTCCCAAAAGACACTTGTAACATTTGTATCAGAAAATAAGGAAAAATACTCGACTCGACAGGGAGGGCCTCTTCGGACAGGGCGGCCCCCGTCCCAAAAGCCTCTTGTAACATTCATAACACGGGCAATTCGCATATTAGTAGTACTTCTCTGTCACGATTTCGACACCAGAAAAACTGATTTCTACTCCCGCTTGTAAAAAGGCTATTTTTTTTTTTAAACTCATCACCTGTTGCGTTTAGTTGGTAAGACAAAAAAGACCTATACATTATTATTTAAAAATTCCTACGTCTTTGCTTTTTGAAAGTTTTGACAGCAGCGCATGATCAACATGTGAGCAAATAATTTCAAAATTTTCAAAAATGAATCGAAATAGTGAAGAACACTTGAAGAACATATTTTCGGTAGTAAATTACATTATATTATGTAGGTACTCACAAAATGAAAATTCACACTTTCTTCTTTATACCTACTAGATTTCTGCAAGGAGAGGAGAGAAGAGGAGGAAGGAAAGAGTCCACTGCTAGGACAATTATTTTAAAGTGTCGTGTCACAAAATGGGGAAACCGATTGTGACATCCACATTTCTGTAGAATATTCTCAAACTGTTACAAGTTCAAAGTGCACCATTAGTAACTGGTATTGTTTAGTCGTAGCTTTTATAGTATTTTGAAAAAAAAAACATGTTATTTTCCACGCTTTCCTAAAATAACCTCATAAATATAAATGTCAAAAAATTCCCCAAAATCTAGTCGGTGCAGTGTTGCCGATAGTATTTTCCGAAGAAATTGCGGCGTTGGCGAGTTTTTAAAATATAAATAGCTTATAGTGAGAGTTCAAGATTAACCTGCCTTAGTGGAATCTTGGTAGAGCATATAAAATATTTATCTCGTTTTCCTCTAGCTATACTTCCATGGTGTCTTATTCTTGTTCCTAAAATGCTTGTCTACAGTCGTTAAAGTTAAGACTCTGCAGGCCAGGACTATCCCCTTTTTGAATATTTATACTAACCAGCTTTATAAAATAGTTTATATTTTTTGGTGTCCCTTTTTTCTAATTATTCCTAACACGATTTTTCTTTGCTGTATTTAACTACGTCCTTAAGTGTTTTCGTATTATTTTTTGTATTCAAGGAAAAGTATTAGTATTTTAAAATTTGATCTTTTTCATTTTGTTTCTTTCTAGGTCCAATTTTCTTGAATTGTTTCTAGTAGGTATTCTTTTCTTATCTCCTCTACTCTTAATTTATATGTTCTAATTTGTATTGAGAAATCCCAAATTTCACCATGTTTTAATTCGCCGTTGAACCGTACGGAACCTGTAATTCACAGAGGAGAAATTCTGTTTGCCTACCCGACCTGAGGCGACGTTGGCAGCACTGATACAGAAGGAAGAATGCCAGGAGGGGAGATGCGGTCAACCCTTACACTGGACATTATTTATTGTTTTGTCTGTCGAACAAGGCTCCTCGCAACAACCTCTTATCATTTTCTCAACATTTGTTAAATCTGATTTTATTTGCACCAAGAGTCTTTCCTGTTGTTTAATGTTGTGTTTTAGATTTAAAATTTCTAATCGTTAATAATTCACTTTATGAGACTGTGACGGGTTGAAGCACCAAACCACGTTTCGCGTGTTTGAGTCAGCTAAAATACAGGTAACCTCTTTATATTTGTATTTTTATGGTAACTACACGTCCACGTAAATTACCAACGATTGTTTTTCTGTTCATATCTCAGCTAAATCATTCAAATTTCACCGTTGGTTTTAAAACGTGTGTTCTGGTGACGTCAGGTCATAAACGTTAGCCACCATCAATTTATATTTTATGGCCTGCTTCTATAAAATTTGCTTGTTTATTCATACCAGAGATTTTACTATTTACTGAAGTTTGTTTAAATATTGTCATAGGGTACTATTTGATAAAGCACAAATCTCTTGTTATGATAGCCGAGGCAACTTGGATAGAACCAGAAATTTCTCAAAAATAGCCTTTCCGGAATATAATTATCAGTTAAAGCGATGCAAATGCATTTTTCCTAACTCGGTTTTACAAGTTTTATTGCGCCGGTAACTTCCACATCGACTTCTAGTTCTCTACTTCGTTCTTTGTAGGTACTACTTTCTTTCATCCTAATCACATCATTTCTTATCTGCCTGTTTTCATCCTCTAGTAATTTTTGATTTCCTTTCAATACTGTTTAATTTCTTTTACTTCGTATGTCCATGCCGTCGTTTTTCCCTTTCCTCCCTTTTCTTCCTTCTCTCTTGCTTTCTTCAGATGTGTAATTGTCGCATTCTGCAGAAATTCCTTAAAATCACTCACTGTCGTTGACTTTACGCACCACCTCTGCTTCTTTATTAACTTTTGTACAACGGCCCATCACACTCTTTTTAAACCATACTTTTCATTGTTAATAATTTAATAACGGAACAGAAAAGCTTGAACAGAAACAATGTAATGCAAGTCACAAAAACGACGAATGACAAAAATATTAATGTAGATCCAACCATTTTGCTTTTAAGAAAAAATATTTCTCTGTTTAATCATAACCCACTTGTTGATATAAAATAACCTGTCCACCCTCACACTTTGCAAAACGTGTATGTACGTAATAAAACACCCTGAACAATATGCTTGCAGAATTCATGATTTTCTGGTTAGTGGCAGTGAAGACATGATAGATTAGGATAGGGGACTATTGTGCTTCGATGCCGTAATTCGAGGAGCAGTTTTAACGCCGGGCACAAATGGAAGCATATCGACGGAGTGGTAGAATATTGGAACTCCCATATTAATTAAGGTGAGACAAAGAGACGTGAGATTACGCAACGACGACATTGTGAGAGGGTGCACCAGCATTGGAAATGGTTATAGATCAGTGGTTCTCAAACTTAATGCATGTCACTATTTTTCAGTTTTTTAGTTATTTTGACTTGAATGTAAAGTCAAATACTAAGTTAGAACAGCTATTAATGTAACTACTGAATACAATGTAACTTCACACAGCCAATTTAAAAAGATCATTAGGTAAGACGATTTTTTTGAAGTGAAACTTCTTTGCTGAGAGTCAACAATTTGCGAGATCCCATGAGGAGAATAGTTGGTACGTGGTACCGACAGATAAAAAAAACTTTTGCCACAGACAGATATCTGTTTTGCATTCCCCCACTATTTTCGATTTTTGTGGTAAACATTTTAAGACGGGGCGGGGTAGGTACGTGGCTTACCATGCTATATGTTAGTTGTAAAAGCCGGAAGAGGAGGCGGCAGGGGAGAGATAGAAATGACGCAGCAGTAATGATAATAATTAAATTACTAAGAATAATTTATCTTTATCTACTTAATAAGCCACAAGTTTCACTTCAATCGCGCGTGGACTCCACTCAGAAGATTTGTTAATTATAAGATGGGAAGATGTGTAAATACGTATGTAAAATAATTTTTTTTTATCTAATATTCAAAGGTTGTTACATAACTAAAGCATGTGGTTATTTAGCCAAACTATACAATATGTAAACCAGAAGAATGTCGATAAATCCAAGTGGAGTAGATTTAAATTAGAATTTAAATATATCTAAGTCGAACTTAAAGTTTGTGGAGTTCGACCTAGATATATTTAAATTTTAATATACAATATGTGGTTATCAAAGATAAACGCTCGTCCTTTTATATCGGATTTTCACCAATGATGTATACATTCAGTTGCATATGGAAAACAAAATTTAGATGTACATAGTTGTACATTTTCGACGTTCAAAGCCTACGGGATATATAAAAAATCAAAACTTTTTTGTCTTAATAAATTAATTGCCTCTAATTTGAGAATAAAATAAGGCGGATAATTCAAATAACAATTTTTTCAGCATGCCGTTTGAGACTTCACCGCTGCCCTATTGAACATTTTGACTGCTATAAACGACTCGATTTCGTCTAATAATTTGGGAAGCACTGGTATAAATGGTGTTAGAGGATGTTATTTCCTAAGATATCTGAGATCCTGTTCCGGCGTAGTTTGACATACTGCGGGTGTGGTAGGTATTGTTACTCGGTGGGGTTCCCGTCAATGCTCCTATTAGCTCTAGATAAACTGAGACCCGGTTTATTTCATATTGATTACGTAATGGAAGCTTCAATGCAATGCGATGTACCGTCTGTCGCTTTGCGTAAATTTACACGCCCCAGCACTTATTGGGACCCAAGCGATAGCTGGGTCCTAATCTGCATTTAGATAGTGATCTATTTCAGACATAAGGGATAGAACCGTAAAGCAAAACAGATGAATGTACGAAATTAATTTTAGGCCACATAATAATTATTATAGTTTAGGCTAGTAGAGTTAACTATATGTAAGATAATCGTAAAGCTGGAATTACATATAAACTCTTCCGCAATACTAACAGCAGCAGTTGCTGTTGTAATATCAGTAACCAAAGCGGTAACACAATTTAGGATAATTTATAAACATTTTAACGTAGACCGTCAGTAATTCATGCGCATGTGCCTTAAAATAAATTAAAATGAGAAACGAAGATATGGTGTTGAGACCTTTTGGATTGTTATTACGTTCTTATGTAATATACCAAATCAATGGTCGGAGAAGACGAAGAACCTGATAACGTTTTTGCTTTTTTAAAAAATCTTTTATCTTACAGGTGTAGTTTTTTAGGTATCTTATACCATTGTTTTCGGTGACAGAAATCAAATCTTAATCACAAGAGAGATAAAGCTGTCAGTTCTACTCACAAGTGAGTAAATCTGACAGCTGTCAGTTGTAATAAAAAATTGTAATTATTACTTGTAATATAATTACATGTAATGTAACGTAATTCTCTGCCTTCCACTTCACGAACAGATCATTCTCTTTCTCGTACATGTGTCTCGACCTCACCGGAAGCAAACTGGAAACAGTGACTTCGACGTCTAGTTGAATATCTTTCGGTAGAAAGTAAATTTTTATTACTTTAGTGAAAATTGTGGAAAAAAAACGAGACTGTTTATTTCAATATCAATCACAGGTCACTACGGAAACTGATAATGTTACAGGCGCATATTTACTTGAATAAATATTTCTTGGATTTTTATACAATGACCTGTAAGATAAAACGTCGTATATTACACGTGATCGAAATGTCATTATAAAGCTCGTGAGAAGTGCCCCACTCGCTAATAATGATGCATCACTTATAATATAATGTACTATTTTTTAACAATACTAATACCCGATTGCACCGCACATAACTAGGCTTTAAGCGGAACATAACTCCATAGATACTATTGTTGCAACAATAGTTGCTATGATGTTAATCTCTCCTTAAAGTTAAATTTTGTGCGGTGCAACTGCCCATTAATTGTTTAATTTAATACTTATATTGTTTTTAAGTATTAGATTAATTAAAATAAAAAAATAAAAAATTAATAGCGGGAATCGATTCCTGAGAATCCGGCCGAAAAGCAAAAACGTTATCAGGTAGGCTACTACGCCAACGAGTGTAATCGAAACATCACATTGGTATATAAGCTGCACCTATATATTCAAAGCTTTTCCCTTGTCAGTTGTTGAACCATCACAATCTTTGAATTCTTGGCCCCCTTAAACTTGTGGACAGACTCTGCCCAGGCACACCATAGTTTTTCTTAAGGTTGATGTGAGTACTAACATTTAAAAAACATTCCACCCTGTAACCCGATCGGCCAGGTTTTTTGCAGCGGACTCTCGCTCTATTATAGAAATTGTTCGAAATGACGACAGCCCTAGGCATTTTGCAGATGCATAATCCACTATATTGCATATCCACTATATGTTTCATGTGGCCCTACACAAAAAAAATACTTATTCCGATCCACCTAAATATCGTGCATTTGTTGTCTTATGTTCCGAATGTCCGCTAATAAATTACACACTCAGAGAGTTCCCATGGGTTTCACATAATATGATAATAGACATAATCATATCGATCACTATTTGAAAATAAAGGCAATTTAAAATATTTAGTGTGTACCTCCAACAGTCAAAATGAAACTGAAAGTAATTAATTGGCAGCCGTTCACCGCAAGAAAGTTTTTTTTTGTTTAAGCCAAAAGATAAGAGTTTATTTACTAATGGTTCTTCAATGATGCTAGCGGTTTTCAATCGGTCCTCGCGTAAATTTTAAAACCATATATCTTGGGTTTTTTTACAGTTTGTTTTTTTAAATATTTTTTTAGGTCTCCTCATATTAGGGACTGTCACAGGTTTAAATAACTACTATACTTCGTGAATCACCCTGCATAGATAATGAATTTAGATCACATACAGCAATATCAACCAAAATCTCATAAAGTTTGGTTTAGAATCTTCAAGATGTAGGTGGGTATAGTTTTATTAACTTACTGTGCTTTTATATTCATCCCTAGCAATCTAGCAGACTACTTTCTACCCCCTGTTGTCTTCCTACTTACAATGCAAACAGCAGTAGGAACGTTTGGTACGTAAACTCCTTTCACGTTGTTTCTGTTTTATAAGAATTTATCTATTTTTATATTCCCATTACTTAAATTTTGGCTTATTATTCACAGCAGGTTTTATTAGAGTACTTACTCAGCGTCTGAAACACCTGCATAAATATTTAGAAGAAAGTGTATCTTTTTCTTACAAATTGTGAGAAAATAAACTCTTGTGTTTTTATAATTTTCAATTGTTTCAATGTTAGACGATTATTGTGAGGTTATCGGGGAATGCTGCACCGTTTAAAGAGCTTAGCTAAATGAATGTGTCTAATCTAGTTTAATAAATTAAGATAGCAGGATGTAATTATCGTATTATCCTCGTTTTTCCTTATAACATGAAATCACTGACAAAAGATAAGGTTCAAGACTAAGTTAAATTTTCCCCAGATAAACACGTAAGAGATTAAAGATCTTTACTTCATATTTTCAGGCCCAGTTCTCCATCCTTTAGCGTGTAAAATGTAATTTTATATGAAATAAGATTAAATAACGTCCAAGGTGCTTATTTATTACCAATATAAGTCAAACTCACTTACAAGCTTTAAAATGAAGCTGCTTCTCTGAAATTTTGAGGTTATGTTATTTGTTTACAAGTCATGACAGTTAATCAATCAAGCTCTACGCTGTAAAAAAATAAAACAAAAACGCAATTTCAAAGCTTGCTCTAACCAGGTTTATTGTTGAACGCGCTATACTAGTAAAAACGATTGACATGGTTACTGCCGTAGTTGATGTGGTGACTTGACATTTGCTGTCATTATTAATGATAGCTAATAGCTCAACAAGGTAGAACTGGGGAGTTGGAATTTGGCACCTAGACTACACTAACAACATCGCATCAAAAAACAACAATGACAAGTATTGATTTAATTGCTACTTGCTTTTAATGGATAACTTAGTTAAATTCGATCCGACCTTTCGCATTATCATGATTATCATTTGCTGAAAAAATTTAAAAAATGTGCTAGTAGTGAAAAAAAAATTGCACATAAACGACAGTTGAGGAATAGCCTCGCATTAATATTACATACTATTAATTACTGTGATAATTACTATTAAGCATTATAAGGAGATGCAGATTCTGAATTATACTTTGTGACATTAAAAAAGCATGACCGTTTAGCAAAAAAAAAATGTATATCACTATTGTAACGAAGTTTAGAATACAGCCAGCGACGCTCGCCGTCACGGTCGGTCCATCCCGCCAGTTCGCCGACCGCTACTTCAGTCTTTGACTAGGTCGCGCACCCTACCCCCAAATTCAAACCGTTAAACACCGCGAAAAAAATACTTTCCTGTGTCGGAGTAATTCTTTCACTCCAGTAATCAGAAAAACAGCGCACTGCGAATGGAACTATCCCGGAGCCGCTATCACCTCCCCAGTCACCGCCCCTTGTCACATCGGACCGCGCCTTTCACTCCCTTCCTGGTATGGTACCGGGATGATTCTTGCATCACGTTGATCAGTAAAGAAGCGCGCTCCGGATACCGCCATCCCGGAGTCGCTGCGGTACCCGGAGCCGCCGTTGCCTCGTTGGGAAAAGGACGCAGTGATAGTACCCTCACTCTACCGCATTGCGACACACCTCAGCTGCAGAAGTCAGATGTGAGTGGTGGTCTTTCCGAAGAAGTTCGAGTTTAAGATGGTGAGGATCGACCATCCTCCCCATCCCTACCCATATTCCGCCACTTCCGGTTTCTCGCCACCACCTGCCGTGTACATTCCGGCACCCTCCGGTTGTCTGCGCCGGACCATACTGTCCCAACCCTTGATATCCCCGACTACCACCATCATTACCGGGGAGACTCGCGGCGATCAAAAGGAAAGGGTGCGTGTCGAGTGTAGTGGCATTGTATATAGTGTCAATAGTTGTATATAGGGTGTTTTTTAAAAATCGTCACACCATGTCACTTTTATTTTTCCCTCCTGCTAAACTATACAGGTGACTTCTGGTGTACCGTACTCCGGAGTAGCTACCCGCGGTCCCGTGGAGCATACCACTTAATTCTTAAAATTAAACTAACATCAATAATGCCACCACTTAGAAGGCAGTCTATTATCAACAGTTAAATCCCTTTGTTGGTCAACATGGGGCCGGTTTTTATTTCCGCGAAATTGCTAGACGTTTAGGAAAAATATCACCCGTTGTAGGACAGCATGGTTTCGAGAAGGCAGACAATCGCTTACCAGAGGCTCTGATGGACGACCAAGAGTAGGTTCCATTAAATAAGACAGTTTGGTGTCTGAACTAATTTTATTGTTTCCTGGATAGTATTTTGCCCCGTAAGCTCTGAGGGCTTTTTTTCACCGAAATGTTTTTACGTATTTCATGTTCGCATGAAGTTATAAATATAATTCCAAATTTAGATGGGGACCCGATAATATGAAAAAATCCGTATGTTGTGTTTTAAAGCCTTCCATTACATTAAACAACAGTAGATTATAGTAGCGAGTGAGATCCTTGAATGACGAGTGCGATAGCACGACCTGACTTAAGCTAGTCATATTGTTAAATCATTGTGTTTTTACAATAAGCCTAAAGTTATGACGGCGTTTTATAAAGCGCCTGAAATATCTAGTCTAATTGCAAAGCCTAGGCGTTTTACAAAAAGCCTGGTCTTAGTATATGCCGACGACATAATACATACAGCTTAGATTGTTTGGAAATGTAGAGACTTAACCAAAACAGTACATTATGAGACTGCCTCATTTCTTAAACATTCTTTAGATTAGTACAAAAACTAATTTGCAATGAAAGTTCAGCAGTTTAAATAATGTTAACATAAAAGTTTCTATTGTTCGAAAACAAGTCTTCTCCAAGTTAAATTTAGAGAAACAAAACTAACAATACCTTTGTGCTTCTTTTACGATCGAAATTTTACAACTTGATTTTCAAGAGATGGAATTTATTAAGGCAATCGAGATTAGAAGTGGTACATTTTTCAGCACTTGTCAGTTTGTTTACGGCGCTCTGAGTTCTACCAATTAATTTAATAAATAAGTGGTTCCTGTTTTCCGTATTTTATCAAGGAGATTGTTCATAGGAAAATTAAAATTCATTTGAAATATATAGCTTTATATACAATACATACATAGACAGAGTGTTATGTAATTGTGGGGCCAAAAAATGATCTTAATTGTTAACGCAAGTATAAGTTATTGGCAAAAATTTTTTTTTTATAAAATGCACCAAAAAGTTAATTTCTAAAAATTTCGCTCCTAACATTTACAGCAAAACGGGTGTTGGGTATGTCCTCTTGTCATTACATTTGGATTTTGTATCGCCCAATAATGTAAATTACGGAGATTTAGGATTCCGTTGAGAGAAAATTGATTCGTCAGTGAAAAGGATATTTTCCAAAAATTTGTATTTGTCTCTTCATGTCAAGTTCTCCAAAAAGTAAATGTAGAAGCTCCTACCGTCCCCTGTCCCAATTAATGGATAAAAATCTTCAGAATTTCCTCAATCTGCTATAAATGTTGTAGAAATCTTTTCTACAAGGAATTCTTCTATGTGGATTTGGATTATTTATTTGGAAATAGCACTCAGCGGAATATTAATGTCAGTTTGGACAAATGTTTTTTTAATTTTTTTAATGTGTAGCTTGATTAAAAAATTTCACTTTCAACTATAACAATGCTATAGGAATCGCTTTGTGGTTGCTAAGATAATAAGATTGTTGATCCCCACTCTTTTAGAAAATTAAAAAAGGATCTGATGCACTTGTCCAACCTTTAAAGAACTCAGAATTTTTTTGACTCCATAATTTCATAACACCCTGTATAGATATTAGAGTCTAATATTATCAATTTGTAATTAATTGGTCTCTCTTAAATATTTAATTCAAATAAAAACCTGTTTTTGAATACAGATGCATGTTCTAAGGTGCGGATTAAAAGCATTTTTGAAAGAATTTTGACAATTGACTGTCAATTCCTTGTCTATTCATAGTTTCATTTAATGAACCACATGTAAAAACATGTTTGCTCGATCGGGTGTATTAATTGCTTACTTACATGGTATACAGGCCGGTAAGTAAACTACATATATTGACTGATGGCATTTGCTTATATCAATAATATTATTTACTGTACAACTGTTAAATACAAAATGGCTGTTTTTTCGTTCACAATAATCCATCTGAAGGACGCAATGATAGCGTTTTTTATGAAAAGGATGGAGTGTTTCTCGACAGCGATAAGAGAATTTCCACCGTGCAAAGTTTTATTTGTGTGCAGCACGTTATATCCTCAATCGATTTCTTAAATTTTCAGTTCAATCGGGTGCTTCCTGCACGCTCCGGCTAAACTCATTATAATGCCTACCTAAACAGGTATAAAATTTTCTTCTTTGCAGTACATCCCCTCATTATTAAGAAATCTTTATCAGACTTCCATTCATAATACGTTGTCTGAAAAATACCAACGACTTCTTTAAGCACTACCAAGCATTGATAATTGAGGAACTTGAGTATAAAATATCCGGTCCGAAGGCTCTACCAGAAGATATAAATTTGCAATAATTTTAGAATTCGGAAAGCTTTTACCGAAAGACAGGATTTCTGCATATAGATGATGCTCTTAAAGCACAGCGCACTCTTTATTTGGTTTTTTAATTACATATTATCTGGTATTAGGAAAATGGGTTCAAGTAAAGTTTTATGCCACCAGACTTCCATTAGTTCATGCAGGAAGGTTTATACCTTATTAACTGTCGAACCACACGTAACTACACCTACATAAATTGGTTTTATGATCTTCACATTGGTGTCATAATAGTTAATGGTCAAGCCACTAAACCTAACAATATAATCTCACCAATTTTATTTGAATTTGTAAAGAGGGAAAATATAAACAGAAGTTACTTTATTCTTCTGACCAAAATTTTACACTCGCACGGCTCGTATAAGTTTTACTTTGTTCCTACGGCTCAAATATAAAATACAAAGTAACAAGCCGGCCAATATCCGGGTTATAACTTTAAGAACTCGGAAATATTGACATAAAGTGCATCGTATTACCGTAACTGGAAACTCTTATTAATTCAGTGAAGCAAAGGAAAATAAAATATAGATTAATTTTACAGATGTGGTTCGTGGCTAGTTTTTAGAGATTATACGTGAAGAATTTCCCTTGTTGGTGATTGGAAGGGGAGTGAACAAGTAACATACATTTTTGTTCAGCTCTGTTGCTTTATATGTATTACACATCATGGTGATCTAAATCCAACTTAATAGAATCACTTGACCCGTAATAAAACACTCTTGCTGTCTTCGGTCATGTAAAAGCGGTTAAATGTAGGTTTGGTGTCAATGACTGCACAATGCATCCGGAGTAAATTCTTGTTTATACGGAACATAGTGTTTCCAATTTAAAGAAAGACAGTTGCAATTACGCATATCTGAATAACTGATAGGCATATAAGGTTATTCTTCTAGTTATTACTAGTTAGCACTTCCTATCTCAATTTCCGCAATCCGCAAACGTCACAAAAGTGATAACTTATGTGTTTTCATTGACAAGGTAAAAGTGTCACTTAACTGACTAGGCACTAAAGTAGGCAAAAGTTGCTATTTTATTTGCTTAATCAGCGCAACTTTTACCTTGACAATGAATTCTTTCAAATTCTTAATAAATTGTTTTTTTTTTTATTATTTGAAAACGTTTGCGGATTATTTACTATTATTTTTTAGTGCAGGCTGCCCAGGATGTGTTTCAAGTTTCGGTAACGCGTCTTTTCGTAAAGCCGTTTCTGATAACAAACTTGGTTGCGTAACAGTTTGATTCGGAATTATACATAACTAGAACCAGTTAGACTGCCCATTAATGCTTTTAGAACATGCTACTTTTAATCCGATATCATTTTCATAGCTTAACACAATCCATTAAATTAAAATATGTAAACACACAAGAATATATAAGAATCCTGTTTGTACTTAAAAAAAGATTTGTTCACAACACGGATATCTACATTCTTTTCCCTGTTTTTATTTATAAACATACTCCAGTTTCAATTCGCGGTAATTTTTATTAATTTACATTAATTTGCAATTTAAGTAAACTAACAATTATATTGTTTGGAATACATGTGTTTGCATTTTGCTGAATGAAAGATAATTCATGCGCAGTTGCAAAATGTTTTCTTATCACCTCAGTAAATCCCACATTTCCGTTAGTGAAGGGTTGAATTTTTCTATTAGACTACCTATAATGCAAGCTTAACCCGATTAACCTTTTAGAGTATGCGAAAGCAAAAAAATCTGATATAAAGCTTCAGTAGAGTTGCAGTTTTCTTCGATTTGCGAATTTTATTTCCTTTTTATGCTTTACGACTGCCTCGAATGTGGTAAAACATTCACAATTTAGAAAATTCACGGAATATATATATTTTTTTTCTCATGGTCGCTCTATATTGGCATGAATATAAAATGCTACGTTACTGTCTATAGGTAAATCAGTATTACTTTAGGGAATGGGGAGTATTTTGGATGCGGTAAAAAATCTTCACACATGAGAATGGGTGTGCGTGTGAATGGATCAATAAAATTTACATCTGCAGAAGAAGGCACTTGAATTGTATAATTTATTCAATAGTTTCAGACCTAATTAACAGATTTGATTTTAGAAATATAAAATATGCAGTGACATACTAATTTCAAACTGTTTCTATTTATCAATTAATAATAATAACATTTGCTTAATGTTGTTATTGTAAAATATTTATTGAATAAAAAAAGGGTATATGTACAAACAATAAATCCAGAATAGCTATGTACCTAAAATACACTTTTTAGGTACGTGTAACAGACAATGTTTTTTATGTTATAGCTCCCCAAATTTGTAAATAAAGAATATTTCATTTTGATTCTTAAAGCCAACATTATTATCCCCCAAATCGGGGCTATTTCTTCAAGCCCCCTTGCGGTGTCGGAACTGGGATTGAGCCTCCCGTTCTTTTCTGCAAAGTGCAAAGTTTGACATTGAGTCACACTGACGTCAATATTTTTTTTTACTTTTCTCTAGTATACCGGTGCGCTCATGCCCATCCAAGCTACTATATTGAACAGTTTATTATGGTAAATAGCCATTTAATCAAAAATAATCCGCAAAAGGTTGCTATGACAACTTTTAGAGGCTAGGTTGTAATTGTACCAACGTAATTTTACAAATGTCATTTGTAAATAATATTGGGGAGCGTGTTGAGGTTAAAACGTTGAAATTCGCCGTTTGAATATGTATAGTTAGCTTTGATTAACTGTTTTCAGGTTGTTGTTGTTAGTTACAAAAACTGTACAAAAATTTGCACTTCAATAAATATAGTAATTGTCATCATATTGAATATTCCAATAACCAGTACCCCCTTTACTTCAATATGGTAGCAGAGCGTGGTTCGTCGTGAACTGGAGTGTCTTGTTGCTTGAGCGAACGGTGTCGAGGAAGCACGGATCTTGTGGTGCAGTCGACGGATTGTTTTTTGTTCGCTGGATTTGGAGGCAATAATACAGACATGGAGTTTCATGGAATTGAGAAATTGAGGGGTGCCGAAAACTGGTGTGTACGGAAGTTCGCAGTCAAGAACTTGCTGCGAGGAAATGAAGGCGCGTACGAAGTGTGCATTGGCGAGATCACGGAGCCAGAAGAGGGTACAGAAGACGCGACACGTCAGGTTCAGCTGAAAGCATGGGACAAGGCAGATCGTGCTGCGAGTCAAGTCATTGTAAAAACTGTAGAGTCTAAGGTAATGGCGTTATTGATAACATGTGAAAAGGCCAGAGATATGTGGCTGAAGCTCCATAGTGTTTTTGAGCAACGCACGAAGCAAGCTGTACATACTGTCCAGGCGGAGTTTTTCAGCTTCACAAAATCTTCAACGGATGACATCGTAACGCACATTGCTAAGTTCGAAGAACTCATTTTGCGAATGCAACAGCTGAACGTCGTTAATGGTCAAATTGCTGGACTCGCTTCCCGACGAATTTGAAAGTCTTCGACAGGCATGGTGGGCTCGATCAGAGAATCAGCAGACGTTAAATAATTTGATCAAAGTTTTGACATCGGAAGAGAAGCGTCGTCAACAGCGTGCTGAGAAGCAGGACGACCTTGTTGCTCTTTTCGCAAATAAAGCAAAAATTCAAGCCAGAAATCAGCGTGGAAATGGGAATAAACACAACCCTTCCACAGACATAAAAAAATCAGGTAATCGAAATGAACATAAAACCTCGACCGTGCGATGTTATTTTTGTGGGAATACTGGTCACATACGGCGCAACTGTCAGAAGAGGAAGTCGAGTTCAACTTTATGCAAGAACGAGTCCAAGGACGAGGCATTTATCTGCGAGGCACTGAATGCAGATCAAGACGACACTTGGATTGCAGACTCGGGAGCAACAGATCACGTGACTCATCGAAAGGAATGGTTTTCTTCTTTGGAGCTCTTTCCAGTGTCGCTCAAAGTACACATCGGGAATAAATCGACGATGGACGCACTTGGAAGGGGAACGATTAGGTTCGAAGCTTTTGTTGATGATTGCTGGAAATCTTGTCGTATGGAGAATGTGTTATATGTACCTCAAGCTCGTAGAAATTTGTTCTCGGTCATATCTGCAGTGGACAAAGGAATGTTATTTACATCAAACAGTGATGAGTGTAAATTTATTCGAGATGACGTTGTCAAAGCTCGTGGTGTTCGTTCTGGACATCTATTTAAGATGATTATTCGCATTGTCAATCCTGTTGTTTCATTGTCGTCATGTTTTAGTGAAGCCAACACTGTTTCGTCGAAGGATACGTTACAGATCTGGCATGAAAGACTTTGACATCAAAATAAACGCCATGTGAGGAAGCTGCTGAGGGACCGTGAGGTCAATTTTGTGGATGAGGATAGTTTTTGCGAAGCGTGCGTCGAAGGGAAACAGCATTCTAACACATTTCTGGAGAGAAAGCAGCGTTCAGCAGAACCAGGCGAAATTATGCATGCTGATTTATGTGGCCCTATGGAATGTTCTTCTTTAGGCGGGGCAAAATATTTTCTGTGCATCACATGTGATTTTTCGAGATATCGACTGGTCTATTTTCTCAAGGAGAAATCCGAGACAGCGCAGAAGATAGAAGCAGTACTAAAGTTGGTAGAGAATCATCGTGGACGACAGATCAAGATTTTTCAGTGCGATGGAGGAACCGAGTTTGATAATTCTACTGTAAGAAAGCTAATGTCATCTAATGGAGTGAAACTTGCTGTTACGAATCCTTATACTCCACAACAGAACGGCTGTGCTGAAAGATCAAACAGAACAATCGTCAAATTGGCTCAAACACTGCTTTTAGCGAAAAACTTGCCCAAGTTCCTGTGGGCTGAGGCGGTTAATACCGTTGTGTATATTTTGAACCAAGCTGGACCCAGCCGGATTGACGGCAAAACACTGCTTGAACTCTTCGTTGGGAAAAACAGACGATTGGACAAGTTTCATGTCTTTGGAACACCTTGTTACGTTCATGTGCCCAAGGACAAACGTAAGAAATGGGACCCAAAAGGAAAGCGTGGCATTTTCGTTGGATATTCTGAAGATGTCGAGGGTTTTCGAGTGTGGCACAAAACGGAAAACAGAGTGGTTCGAAGCAGAAGTGTAATTTTTGAGCCAGAAAGCACAAGAAAGTATTTAACTTTGTTCCCTGACGAATTACAAGAAGCGCCAAATCAAGAAGATGACGATTTAAGTGTAACTTCTGACGAATTGTTTTTTGTAACAAAAGAATCACCGACCAATAAGTCAGATGAAAAGAACGAGCAAATACCGGAACTTTCGTCGGGTGGAGTAAAACTTCGTGATCGGCGCCATTTGAAAGCACCGAAACGACTTATTGAAATGATGGTTACGGAAATCGACGAACCCAGAAATTTCACTGAAGCTGTCGCCTCGGAGGACTCGTCACGTTGGAAGACTGCAATGGATGAAGAGATGGCATCGTTAAAAGAAAATTCAACGTGGAAACTCGTCCAACTACCTGAAGGACGCAAGGCTATTTCTAACCGTTGGGTTTATCGGAGAAAAAGAAACGTTGATGAAGAAGTGATTCGATTCAAGGCTCGATTGGTGGTTCGTGGATTTTGTCAACGAGAGGGAATCGATTACACCGAAACCTTTAGTCCAGTGGCACGTTTCGACACAATTCGAGCTATACTGAGTATTGCTGCAGATGAAAAATTGGAGTTGTCGCAGTTTGACGTAAAAACTGCATTTCTATACGGATGCATTGAGGAAGAAATTTATATGGAGCAACCGGAGGAATATAGTGATGGAAGTCAACGTGTCTGCAAGTTGCTGAAAAGTCTCTATGGTCTTAAGCAATCTCCCAGATGCTGGAACAAACGTTTCAAAGATGTTTTGATGTCCCTCGATTTTAAGGAAAGTACCGCAGATCCCTGTCTGTATCTCCGTATTTCCGGCAATGACAAGATAATGGTGGTCCTTTATGTGGATGATGGGATTGTAGCTGCAACCAAGAGAGAGAGCATCAACATATTTCTTGGAAAATTGAAGGAGGAGTTCCAGATTACTGTTGACACCATCGGTTGTTTTCTGAACGTTCAAATTGAACGATTTCCGGATGGCTCACTTCACGTCACCCAAAGAAGATACATTGAAGATATTTTGCGTCGTTTTCAGATGGACTCAGCAAATCCAGTGAAAACTCCAATTGAAAAGTACGAGACCGTGGAGGACGTAGAAGCATCTGATAGCACTAATGCACCTTACAGAGAAGCTGTGGGATGTTTAATGTACCTGGCCGTTGCAACACGACCTGACATCGCTTTCGCCGTTGGTTATGTATCAATGTTTCTTGAAAAACCCAAAGAAAGTCATTGGTCAGTGGTTAAGCGCATATTTAGGTATCGACGTGGTACAAGTACACTTGGAATTCGATACAGTGCTCTCGGAAATTCTCATCTTGAGGCTTATAGCGACGCAGACTACGCCAGTGATCCACACACTCGTCGTTCTGTCAGCGGAAGTGTTTTCAAATACAGTGGTGGAGCTATCGATTGGGCGAGCAAACGACAACAGAGCGTATCGTTGTCGACGACTGAAGCTGAATATGTGGCCGCCAGTGAAGCATCCAAGGACGCTGTTTGGATTACTCGACTCTTTAGTGAAATTGCACCATTGAAGACAACACCTGTGCTCCAAGTAGACAACGCAAGCGCCATAAAACTTGCAAAGAACCCAGCGTTTCACAAAAGATCGAAACACATTGATGTTCGTGCTCACTTCGTGCGAGAGCTGATCCAAGAGGGAAATCTGAAAATTGAGTACGTCGCCAGTGAAGATCAAATTGCCGACTTGCTGACGAAACCAATCCCAAGCACTCAGTTTCGAAGATTACGGCATAAAATGGGCTTACTACTACCCTGATCATCTGATTATTTAATCAAAGAAATGTGGAGATTTCAACGTTTTAGGGGGAATGTTGAGGTTAAAACGTTTGAATATGTATAGTTAGCTTTGATTAACTGTTTTCAGGTTGTTGTTGTTAGTTACAAAAACTGTACAAAAATTTGCACTTCAATAAATATAGTAATTGTCATCATATTGAATATTCCAATAACCAGTACCCTCTTTACTTCAATAGAGCGTGTACAAAAAAGATTTTTTCTGTTCTGAAACAGAATCTGGAGTTTTCAGTCTTTCCACCTCCCCCTGTATAACTTCCGTTTCGGTTTAAGATTTTCTCTGGTTGATATAAAGGATTCCTTTTGTGTGAACCAATTAGATACGAAGTGTGGAGTAGATTTTGAGACATAGAAATTTGAGTAACATAACTATATTTATTGGAAAAAAGTAGAACATAATCTGAAGAATCAGACTGTTTTTTTTGAAGGGGTTCACAATAGTTACTCGTGTAGATTTATAAATTGGGAAAGAAATAACACGAATTGAGACTCCACCGTAGGGGCATCTTTCCCGGAATTACATTATAACTGACATAATTTGGTTGTTTTGCTCTTTTATCATTATTATTTGATACTTTCCCTTCCTGTGCATTTTCTTTCGGTATGCATACTTGGTTGGATCTCCGTTTATTCTCAACCACTATTCCAATGCTCTTTGTTGTGAATTCCTAAACAACTTGACTAGCCCCATTTTTATTGTGCCATTATCCCAA
This sequence comes from Diaperis boleti, assembly GCA_963583935.1. Lineage (NCBI taxonomy): Eukaryota > Metazoa > Arthropoda > Insecta > Coleoptera > Tenebrionidae > Diaperis > Diaperis boleti. The sequence goes on from OY757244.1 coordinate 54,268,555, forward strand.
TTTGATATACAATGCTGTGTGTGGTTATTAGCCTATTTCTTTGGATGTCAGATTCTCTTGTGATTATTTCAATAAAGCAGTTGACAATGGATCTCCTTGACGCAGTATTCTTTTAATGTTGAATTCTGAAATTATCTTATACTGCCAGAGGAGATATACATAGGTATTTTACGGTCTATCCAACGTCTGTCAAGAGAAAAATAAACAATTGAACATTTAACAAATACTTGCAAGAACTCACAGCAGACAGTGAAACAAACTATTCGCTGTGGATGCTCACAGAGCACATGGAAAGGCTTGCTTGTCACAAGCCTCCGTTAAAAAGTGAAAACGGTACTTGGACCACAAAAAATAGAGAGAAAGCGGAACTTTTCGCGGACGACAACACCTTTACACGAAATCCTGACGAGAAAATTCAAGAGGAAATAATTGAGCTGATTGAGAGTCTGATAAAATATCACCTGTCTCACCAAAAGATGCTGATAAGAGAATAAAACAACAAATATGTGCAAAAAAGATGTCAGGTTAATATTTATTAACTGGTCCACTGGTCACTTCCGGAGGGCAGCCATCTTCAAACTGACGCATGGTTCATTTAGATTAAAATATGTTCCTATAATCTGGAAAATAGCGGAAAAGATAGTGATTCAAAAACCTTCAAAAACATTGTAAATTCATATAGACCCACATCCCTTCCTATACAGGGTGTCCCAACTAAAATTTGTACCCCCCAACAATTCGAATTTCGAAAGACTCAGAAGAAAACGCTCGAACAGGTCAATTTTGTTATCAAGGGGGATCAAATTGTACCAAACTTTCATGTCTTGGATCTCACCCCTTTAGCCAGGGGAGCCACCCCCTTAAAAAATTTAAATAGCATGGGGGGTCTTTCGAAATTGGAATTGTTGGGGGGTACAAGTTTTAGTTGGGACACCTGATATAATATTGAAACTATATGAAAAGTTGCTATTATCCAGACTGAAACCGATAATAGCCGAGAAGAAACTAGTTCTAAACCATCAATTCATCAATAAATTCATAGACTCATCGAAGAGATAGAACAAGTACTATGGCGGACATAAAATATTGAACGACTGATCATTCCCTTGGCATATAAATGTAAAAATGTCCTTATGGTCAACTAACCTCATTTTTTATTTTTGTCTTTCTTGTCATGTCACAAGTGACATATCATAGATTAACACAAAAATTAAAAAAAAGTAAAAAGTCTCTAATACAAGTCTCTGCAGTCCCTAGGCTATACAGTGTGGAAATTAAGTAAGGAATAAATTCAGTAACTCCGTTAATATTTGCACTAGAAGTAGAACTTAAAAAGCATGTGATAGGGCTAATTATAACGCATCCGAGGAACGTAAACTTTCTTTCATTAGTTTTTTTTTGACAATTATCACGTCATAATTTTTTTTTAATGGCAACCTATGTTTTTTATTTTACATTTGAATAGAGTTTTTATTCTGTTTTCAACGTTGTCAAATACTTAATAGGTTAGATAAGGAAAAAATGAATTAAAACGGCACTAAAATTCAAATTAGTAAAATTTCAAAAATGCACAGAACTCTCTAATCTTATCGGAATTTAAGAAAAAACCATAGAGATGCCAAAACGTTGTTGACAAGTTCTGAATTGGTACAAAATAATTGTGTCAGAACTGTTTTTCTCTATTAAATAATAAATTAACCTCTAAATAATAATATCTGGTTGCAACAGGATGGTGCTCCAACACACTAAGCCCGGTGGGGCGTTATTTGCACGAAGTGTTCCCAAGAAGATGGACGAAGAGGTCCAATAGAATGGCAGGCTAGGTCCCCAGATCGAACCCCATTAGATTTTTTTTCTATGGGGGCACTTAAAAAGCAAGGTGTATCAAAACCGAGCCAACAATTTGGATGATCTTGAAGGAAGAATTCGACATGAGTGCAGTTTAACAACTCCCCAAACCATTCAAAACGTATTGGCTGCTTTTTATGATCGTCTTGGATTTTGCCAGATGATGTAGGGTCATCAGTTTGAACATTTGGTGTAATATCTTTAATTTATAACTTTCACATCAATAGTGTTTTTGTTAATTTTGTTAATTTGTTAGCTCTACTTTGAAATTTAGGGTTGTTTTCTATTTTTTTCTGATTGATTGCTTTTGGGAACTTTGTTTTGTTTGGATTTCTATGATTTTTTCCTTAAATTCTGATAAAATTAGACAGCTCTGTTAATTTTTTGAAATTTTACTAATTTGAAATTTAATGCCGTTTTTATTATTTTTTTCCTTATGTAACCTATTGAGTATTTGATAACGTAGAAATCAGAATAAAACACTCTATGCGAATGTAAAATCAAAAATATAGGTTACCATTAAAAAAATATTTTGATGACGTCATAACTGTCAAAAAAAGTGATGAAAAAAACTCAGTATACGTTCGTCGGATGCGCTATAATTAGCCCTACCACATGCTTTTAAGTTTTATTTCTAGCGCAAATACTAACGAAGTTACTGAATTTATTCCTTACTTAATTTCCACACTGTATAATAGTGGTGTACCTATCTAGTTCTTAGAGGTTCAGCATCAACACAAAATCTGGAGTGTCTTCATCATAGATAAAAGCAAATTTAAAGTTTTAATTACGTCAAGATAGAACGACCGAAAATGTTGCATTTTTTGGTACGCAAATATCAAAAAATTCAAAGTACAGATTGATTAACAACACTACTACAAATTATTATTTTATTAAACTTTACTTAAAAAGTTTAAAACAAAAAGAGTGTGTGGCCACCACGCACGTTAGAAGTGAAACCTCTTTAGCTGATGATAGGTCGAGAAGGGGTAATATTAACTAAATAGAAGAATGAGTAGTAACGATTACATTTATTTTGTAATTTGCAGAGGTTCGTCTTTTGTCCGTTCTGCCGGACAATCCACTCAATTGTACAATTTTCGCAACAAAAAAATTACTTAGCCCATCTGTCATTTACAGTCTGAATCTACCTACCTGATTTAGATCACAATCAATTTATTTATAAGGAACAATTGTCCGACTCTACTAATCTATAAAATTATTATTGGGGAAAATATGGTTCCACAAAAGGCAGGTATTTAAGAATCCTAATATAAACGACACTGGTTAACCTCTCTTTCATATGTAAGACTAGCAACCGAAATCCAGGCCCTCAAATTTACTACAATCGGTACCACCAATATAACGTTCTTCGTACGTCGTATTTCTGGGTTTTGCCCATACGACATACCACTCTAGCGAAGGGTTACTATTTTAGTTTTAGTAAATTCAGATACAGCTGGCATTGTATCAATAAATTATTATTATTATAAACTTGATAGACGTTTACTTTAAATTGTCAATTTTTCGATTTCATTTATAAATGTACTTATAAACATTTTATGTCCGCCATAGTATAAAACGAAGGAAATATGTACTCTTCTGGATGTGTCTCAGGCCTTTGACAAAGTCTGACACAAAGACCTGGAGTATAATCTAAGAACCATTTGCCTAAACAGAATAGTGATGTTCTAACATATTAGAGAATGACTTTTCATAGTTAAATTCATAGGCGAAATTAAATCAATAAAAGCTCGTACCACAAAACAGTGACATACCAACTACAGAAGATACCATGTTAGCTACTTTTGCAGATGACAGCAGTACTCTCAAAAGATACAGCCTTCGAGGAAGCTGCATCAATAATACAACCTGCCCTAGAAGATATATATATATATATATATATATATATATATATATATATGGCGAAGTCACTTTCCGTGGAGGATTAAGATAACCACCGAACATTCTCGCTCGTTTGTAGTTTTCGACCACGTTTTGTCCCGTCGGAAAACTCAACGTCCCTCATTAGAGGTAAAGACCTTTTAATTGTTGATGGGGTTGCCTAAGGGGATTCTCTTTATCTTAGGGTCCTGGCGTGGACAATAAAATGGTCACCAACAAAGCGAATCTGGATTGGGATTCCCTCGTAGGGTGTGGTGCTTATTAGGAATCCTTACGTTCCTTCAAGGACATTTAAGTGACGATTCATTCGTACCCGGGGCTGGAGAATCGTTCGTTGTCGTCTCACCCTGGAAGACACTCCATCGCACCAACCAACGGTCTCAAAATCGTCTCATTGGTGACATATATTTTTTTCTTCTCTTGAGTTTATTCGCATCGACTACGACTGTTTAATTTTATTTATTTCAGTTGTCAACTTATGTTTATCTAAATTAAATTAATTATTAAGTTTTCCAGTTTTTCAACTACATTTCTAATCATTCGTAACCATCACCTTCTGCTGTAAAAGCTGGTGGCGCTCATTAAAGTTTAAAAAAATAAATATCGACCCAGCTCATCTCCATCGAGTTAGATTTGGGACGGTGCCAAAAATATATTTTATTCTACTTTGCGCTTTTGCGTGTCATAATAGACAAAAGCGGTGTTATTATGATTACACTAAAAACAATATAATTTATTTTTTTAGTATTGGAGTCTTGGCAATCCTAATATGATCCTAACCTTACTTCGCTGTGTCAAGTCCAAGTCGATTTTAACGGGTGTCAATGTGAATTGGGATTTCAGCGGTTTGAGCCATTCAAACAAAAGCACTGATGGCGCTTGAAGAATACTGTGGATCAGGAATGCTTGAGGGTGTCTTGTTTCACTTGTTTGTACGGCGGGATTTGATTCTAGACATTTTGTGGATAGGGAGATTGAGAGTTTCCAGGGTCAGGATATCGCGTCCGTCCTTGTCAATGTCCACACCGCGGATCTGTGGTCGAGTTGTCTGTGGTATGCTGCCGTCCTATAGAAAAACCACGGATGTGCATTTTTTCAAAAATTGTTTTTTTACATTTTTATATAATATAGGTAATTGCCCTCTGTGTGGTACCCACAAATTGTTTATAAGATGTTTTTTTGTTTAAAAAAAAAATGTTAATTTTTGCCATTTTTTACATCATAGTCAAATCAAATCGATTTGCTTAGGAAAAAACTCGGATGTTATTTTCGATAGTCAAATATTACCGATGTATTCAATATATTGTATCTTTTGCTTAGCTTTAATATCGGATGTGAACACATGCGATGTATTTGCTAAGTATTTTGTCGGCTTTTTGCATGGCGGCTTTACTTTGACTCGTATGTGCCGACGTGCGGTGTATCTAAAGCGACCAGTGTTACATACGCGCTTTATTTTAAGTAAAAAAATCTTATTAATAGACGAAAACTTCGTAAGTGAAGCAATTATATATTAAAGAAAAGAAATTAAAATTTAAAACATAGTGAAGTCAATGTACAACGAACTAGAAACTGCTATGCAAAACACGTACATTTTTAAATAACAAACAAAGAAATGGCAGTTATTTCTTTATTTCGAACTTTCAGGACGTCAATTCTCAAAAGTAGGCTTCGCGCACATCCGTGGTTTTTCTATAGGACGGCAGTATGGGGGTGTTTGTTACGGAGGTTATTGTGAGGTTAGGAGCTCTAGTTACAGCTGAGTCCGATGTTTTTGGAGGTCTTTCGGGGTGGGTTAAAATTCTACCATAAAAACTACCACGTTTTTGATACATGCAAAAAGGATAAACAAAAATACGAGTATTGACGTTTCAAATGAATTCTTCTGCCGCGGAATTCCCTAGATTGTAAAATTTGATTATTTTGATAAAAAGTGGCAAAGAAGAAAAAAACTGTATGATAACTTGTTTATAAGGCATTTTGTCGCACTTGCTCATTTTTGCCTTAAATATTCTTAAATATTCTGTAAGGTAAGAACCCCTCTGTAATTCATCAATTGTATCTCAACTGTAATTTTTCGCTTATTAAAGTTTGTGGAGTAAGACTTAAATATATTTAAATTTTAATTTAAATATAGAATACGCCGCCTATTTAGTGACAAGGAAATAAAGAAGTTCTCATAAAAAAAAATCTGCTTATCGAGAATCATGTGTCGGCACGCGACTTTGATGAAACAGTATCGGACCGTTTTTTTTGCGCCTTTTAAGCGCGTTGTCCGTTGCATTTATTTATGCACTTCATTTATTTCCGTGAATTGAGTCCGTTAGGTCCTGTGTTGTGTTTTGAAATTCTAAAATAATATTTCTGTATTGTGTTTAGTGTATTGGTTTAATGATGTTCCGACCCTGGGAAAATGAACTGTGCTAGACCAAGCACTAGTGCAGAAATTAGAAGCTACAATAAAATATTGGAAAATATTGCAGAAACCGAATCGAATTTAAAAATAAAAGCTAGTGGCGCTCATAAAGGTTTAAAAAAATAACAATCGACCCCGTCCATCTCCATCGAGTTAGATTTGGGGAGGTGCCAAAAATAAATTCTAGTGCGTAACAATGTATGTATTTGAAAATTACGAAGATTAGGAAACGGACAAAAATCACTTGCACTAATTAATCCAAGATTTACACACTTTTACCTTTTACCAGATTACTTATGGTAATAGTTATTTACCTAACGTGTTTGGAAAGTGAAATTTCCCGCATGAGCACTTTGACCGAAGGGAGCGCTGCATTTATTGCGAATGCGGGAAATTTCCGTACCAAATGAGTTAGGTATAATATTTTTTGTAACGAATCAAGTCAACCAAATAAATAATTTAATATAAATTTGAATTATAATATTCGTTGCCTTGACCACTTGAATCACAGTTTTACCTTTTGCCAGATTACTTATGGTAATAGTTATTTACCTAACGTATTTGGAAAGTGAAATTTCCCGCCTGAGCACTTTGTTTGAAGCACGACCGAAGAGAGTGCAGCATTTAGTGCGAATGCGGGAAATTTCACTTTCCAAATACGTTAGGTACAATATTTTTTGTAACGAATCAAGCCCGAAAAGAAATCAAACATAAATAATTTAAAATAATTTTGAACATTTAAAAGTTTGTTGCATGTGGCAAGCCATTTCGTGAATTCGGCCTTACTGTCACTTGTACTCTATAAGCAATGAGTATAAAAATGTATTTTTAGTTAGGTAGAACTAAATTTGAACTTCCTTTAAGTACTTTGCGAAGAGCAGTGTATTTTATTTGCGCTGCGCGAACTTCCGGGAAGGAGCATACCTGCCAGGCATCCATTAGCATCTTTTGACTGTGTTCCTAATAAAACCTTTGATAAATATTAACCATCCATTCTGTGTCTATCGCACATAGTTTTAGCATTAGCTTAGGAAAACCATCGTAATGATATGTTTAAATGTATGTATCGCACACTTTAAAAACGTGCTTGTACAGTTCCGTCTACATATTATTATGCAAATTTCATCTAACCTTAGTGAGAAACTATTCACCAAGTAAGGATTTAATTTTATGCATTTTTTAAGTCTCCGTTCGTTTTATTGAGTCATATATTGGAAAAATAAGAAACCACTTATTACACAAACATCATAAACCGTACAAGTGAAAATAACAAATTTATAGAACTTCGCCAAGGACGGTCCTAAAAAATAAGTACGCCTGAGACTGATTTAGAAGTTGTGAATAATTTTTGCTATCTGCACAGTAACTTGAACAAACACAAAGAAACAGAAGAAAATGTAGAAGGGCGAATAGGGGCAGCGCAAAACGCTTTTAGTATCCTGCGAAAAATTTGAACATAGACAAATCATGGAAAATACAAAATTAAGACTATTTCAGACCGACGTAAAAAGTGTTGAAAAATCACCAACCGCATTACCTGAGACAAAGACCTGAGGGAAAGAAAGCAAAAGCCCATTACAAAACTACAAAGGAGAAAATGGAAATGGACACGTCATATTCTAAGAAGGCTAGACGCGGATGTCAGTTTTAGAATACCAGCCAGCCAGGAAAAGAAAGCCCAGCAGACCTATTGAATCATGGAAGAGAAGTAAGTATAGGAAAAGAATACCAAGTTATCAGGAAAACCTAGAAAGATAAAACTAGACGGAGGCAAACACTCGACGCCTTCCTTAAGGAGCGAAGAGGATTAAATTAATAATAAAGTAAGGTACACGTACTTACTTAAAGTACAAGTATACATTCTTCGGTATTTTTAAATGAGACCTTTTGAATTTTCATGACGAAAACCAATCAAATCCATTACGGATAAATCCACATATTGGAAACTTTGTTTCTAGGAAAATATTGCCATATAACTGAATGAGTATAGGTACACCGTACTTTGCTTAGTTTAATTTAGAAGAAGAATTGTATTTTCCTTTTGGAACTGAGGGTGCCCAAAATCCAGTTTTTCTGAGAGCTTTTCTTTTCCTCTAAGTTAATTCAGTATTCAAGATTTGAACGTACTAACGTCGTCTTAAAATCAATTTGAAAATGAAAATTACTAAAGTAAAGATGCGGAAACCTTATAGTCACAACAGTAGATGGTTGGAGTCACTATCAATAAGGATTACATAAATACAGTGTGCCCATCTTATCTGTTCACGCCTGCAGATTCAGAAGTAGGCAACATATTAAACATTTTATCAACAACTATTTATTTTAAGGATTTACATTTCATATTTGATTAAAAGATTGTTTTGAATTGACGTTTTGAGTTTAATTTTAGACCCACTATGATTCTTTATTTAAAAAATAAATAGTTTACGTTAAGTGTAAAATGTTTAATATGATGCCTATATCTGAATCTTCAGGCGTGAACAGATAAAATGGGCACCCTGTATCTAATTTGTGCTTTATATGAAATTGTCCGTATTATCGTTGTTACAATGAATCAAGAATATAATTTCTTTAACAACACATGCTGCAAAAATTAACTACTAAACAGTGTGATTAGCTCACATAAGATTAATTAAAATCATGAATAGTATAACAATGCATTGGCCGTAATCTCCAGCTTTTATTACGCAATTGCAAACGCTTCATTTGGTATTGTCTGTATCTTTTAACAAGATTACTGGTAACGTGTGCCTACTACCTACATTTTCCTCTACACAGAACGGCTGCTTAACAGTTATTACGCGTTGTAGCAAATCTTAGAGGACGCTTTGGGTACAGTTTCTGCATAAAACAAAGTAATAACCACAAGTTACAAACCCTGGTAGTATCAATAAAAAGCTACAAGCATAGAAAATAAGCAACGCCGGCATAAATCATTTACAGTGCAGAATATGCAATAACTTTTTTTAGTGACGTATGTAAACTTTTGCTTTTCTTCTGCAAGCAGTGGTATTCTCTAACCAGTGGTCAAAAATGGATACCTATTTTACATTTTCATATTTTTACAGTATTTTTGCACTAATATTATCTTAGTCTTTGTTAGCTTCTATTGAATCGAATTGGATTAGTATTCTTTGTAGTCATCCAACCAAAATGCAATTGTTTCATTAATACAGTCGCAGTCATGGAACAAAATGCATGTACGTATTGTTCTTTAACGACAGATATGAAGTTGTACAAATCTAATAACACATGGAGTTAATTATATTTTTTCACATCTAGATTTACTTTTAATTAAATGGCTTTGGTGATTCGCGTTTATTTGTTTTTGAAATCCGAGTCGGAATATAATCTCATCCAATAAAGAAAAAAAGAAATTCTAAAATAGATATTTTTGTTATAAGTACTATGACAACCTAAAATGTTGTAATGCCCTGACATAATTGTGAGGTGTGGATGGTGACACAAAAAATACAGTTATGTCCCCAAAAGACATATAATGAACAAATAAAATATATACAGGAGCTTTCTACAATTAAACAATATTAAAATAACGTTGTGAAGATTGAAATTAAATTGACTGGTAAGAAGTTGGTTAAATAAAAACTATATGAATGTTGAAATAAAAATGTGACAAGTTAAATTATGACTATTGCACTACTTTTAAGTTAAATTACATTAAAATGATTATTGAAGTTTTACAATTTTAATTGACACGCCAATAAAAGAACTAGATGAATTGATAACACAAAAAAAAAATTAGCTACTACTTCTGAGCTATACAACGGTTTCCTGCTGGTTTTGGAGCTGATGTGTCCTTAAAATTACTTTTCCTGGGGTCCTGCGATCCTCAGATCTTGAGATCCTGAGAGTCAACTCTATGGATTTCCCTGAGTCCACGTGTGGATTACGTCAGTCCAGGAAAACATCACGAGTGGAAATACTTAGCTTAGCTATTCAATAAGTAAATGATTGGGCCTTCCGTTCACTTCTACGATGAGTTTAATAAAGTTTGACATTGAGTGACATTGACGTCTATTTTTGTTACTTTTCTCTAGTATAGCGGTGCGCTCATGCCCATCCAAGCTACTATGTTAAAAACTTTGTCATGGTAAAAAACCCACTTCGGGTTCCGGAAACTTTTGGAAAAGTTTGGCACTCGCAGAAAGCGGTCCTTTATTTTAGGAAAATTGTTTTCGCTCAAATCGATCGGTATATAACTATTTAATATATTTAATCAAAAATAATCCGCAAAAGGTTGTAATTGTGGGGAGCGTATACAAAATGTAAATTTTATTTTTAAGATATCAAATTACCCCAGAAACGTGCTATATTTCAAACATCAGTAATAAAAATGAAATCGTCTCGTTTATGTTACTGGCAATAGCTAAATGGAAAAGATAACGTCTGTAAAAAAAAATTGGACCACAGTCACTAATCGAGACATTTAGCTTTCAAATGGAAACGAATAACAAGATTCATGATTTATCCATTCATCATTTGAATAAACCGATAGGGTCATTTTGTTAGCATATCCCATTATCTCGAAAACGACTTGAAATAATTTTTTATTCTTATTCCTTAATGTAGCGGAATGTTTGAGCTTGTGAGGGCCAACTGTTATGTTTAATAATGCAAGAAACGCGAACATACTTATTAGAAACCCAAACAAGTAATATGTGTGTAAACACGACGTAAAAATGTGGTTCCTGTTCAAATATAGTTGTACAAATGTAGAGGAGCATAATTTGAGCGCCGGAAATGAGTAATTAGCAGTGTAGTTATTGAGGAGATTTTTCACACCACTAATAGTAGCTAAGTGGCATTATTATTTGATGTTGCGTTTATTTTTAAATCGAAACGAAGTTGAAGCAATAATAATAATTAGATTGATGATAAAATTTCAATTTTCAGTTGTTATTGCAGAGAATACAGAAGAAATCCAAGAGGAATGTTCGAGAAAATAATACATTTATTTAACAATGGTGAGTGGCGGTTTTCGGTTCAATCCTGAGAACCTATAAATTAGCTTACTTTCCTACATCAAATGCTTTATGACACAGAGAAGATCCTTCTCAAAACTCTCCGCTTTCATAAATGTTTTAGACCCTTTTCACTCTAGGAAAAACCTTCATGAATCGTGCTGGTTTTGAACAAACGTTTGTTATTAATATTATGTATGATCGCAAAAATGTTAAGAAATTATTTGTATCAAATATATGCTTAGATATCGCGACATATAAGAACCATAAGGTTGTAGTAATATTTTCATTAAACTAATCGAGTTACCAAAATCTTTATGGCAATCGCGAACCAAGCATTATAAAACTTTCGTTTAACTGTCAATAACCTTTTTCAAGGACTTGCACGTCATATCAAATTAGTCGCATGAGCGTCCAATGTCAACAATGGTAGTTAAACAAACAGGTTGAAAGATTGTGTTTTGTTGCTTTTGACTAGTTTTACGTATTATTATTGTGTTTTCGGTGGTTGCAAGATCGACAGCAGACGTGTCTCCACGCCATTTGCTCCATTTCCGAAACCGTGTTTGACAGTAAGAAAGCGGGGGAAAAGGGCACCTGAAAGAGTGCAGTTTGTGTAATAAGTGTAAAAAGTGGTTGACGAAATGCCGGCGCAAAAATCATGCAATGCTGTCTCAGGTCAAGAAATGGCATTATTAAGTGCGTTCAACAAAAAACGACGTCAAGTGGGCAATGGATTGCATCTCATCTCTGTGGGTCAGGTGCGTGGTCCTAACCTGACCGACAGAGATGAAATGCAATCCATGACCCACTTGACGTCGTTTTTTGTTGTACGCACGATATATGTTTTACACTTCGTGAATGAAAGAGGTCCTTCGGGCAGCGAATTACGACGAATGATAGAACAGAGTGTAAACACCTCAACCCCAATAAACACTCGGCCAAAGATATACATCTGAAGGAAAACAACCATAGGTTCGACACTAACATAAGATTATTACACCGAGATAATAAAGGCAGAAAACTGACCCTACTTGAAGCCTTAGAAATACACCGAAGTAAAGTCAACAATCGAGATAATGCCTACTAAATGATCACATTTACAAAGTATAACCATATTTGCAAATTTTTGATAAAAGCTAGACATAACAACGTTAACATCCGACGAACAGATAGGAATGGTGCCAGTTGACAGGTGCAAGATGATCATATGTGTCAAAAAACATTTTCTCTCACAAAATTGGCGAATGTTGTCCCTGTAACTTAATTTTATAGCTATTAATTTTAGAAGTGTCTTATAAGGCAAATAAGTCACGGAAGAAATGTTGACGTTCAAAACTGTTAGCTTATGAATTGGTTGCCATGACAAATTAGAACACCGTTGAATTATGGGTTCATAAGTCACTAGAGTCTTATAGACTTCATAATACATTCAAAATCACCATTATTATGACTTCATAATAAAAGGGTGTTGGATAAAGTTTTTAATGTTCACTTTTAACATGTTTGCAGGGATCAATAATTTGAGTAAGTTATAGTAAGTAAGAATTTTATTAAAATAATATAACAACATTGTAGCGAGATAGGGCTGAAGATGGCTAATTATACGAAAACGGTACCCAAAAAATAAAAACAAAAAATTTTACTAAAGAGAGTGTGACTAAATCATTATTCAGACAATAATAACTCTAGTAAGAAATGTAGAGCTAAAATATACTCAAAAAATTTTTGTTAAGAGAAAACAACGTTAATAATAAGTTCTTTATTAAAAATTATTTTTTACCATCCCACAACCTGACCAAAGACGAAAAAGTGCAAGAGACACAATTAAAGGTAAAGACAATGCTATTATTCTTTAATTATTTAATTTTTTAATTATTTTTTCTAAATTTGGAATACAACGTTGGCAAGTTATTATTTTTTTTGTGAAAATTTTCGAATAGTCATGTGATCATTTAAAATTCTGTACCAACATTAGTATTAAATATTTAAGATTGAAATTTGGCATTAAGTAATTTCCACACTGTATACCACTCGAGTGACGGGCGATCACTAGTATATCTTATACTCTGACTAGCTGCTACCCAGCGCGCGGTGCTATACTCAAAAAATAAAGTAAAACAAAGTAAACTGATGAGTGTCATTTTATGTCTGAAACTGTCACTGCTCAAAACTAAAACTTAGACTTTCGACAAAACTCGCTTTTTTTTTTAATCCGATCGCTACCAAACTTCACAGGACCCCCCACTGGAATAATCTGAAAATTTCCTGCAAATTTCATCACAATCGGTCCAGCCGTTTAGGAGTCCATAGGGAACATACATACATTACAAAATGATTGGCACCTAGTCGCCTGTGCATTTCTCATGTAAAATAAAAATGCCGCTTTACGAAAATAATTGTAAATTCAAAAATTAAGATACACTACAATTATGATGTGTTTCTAGTGATTTTTGGGTTTCAATCTAACCTAAACAGCAAACATAAAAACAAGCTTGTTTTGCTCGAAACTCGTGGCTGAAGACAACATAAGTCTCAATACCACCCAAATTGGCTATGAAAGTATAAATGTTCCGTCGTCAGGGGCAATTTTTCACCGTTCGTAGGTCGAGTTGCATAAACGCAACTTTACGATTCGAGCAATATTACTTGACTATTGCGAATTCGTAACTTTACGATCATTGTCTTGCGAGCGGTCTTTGATGAGTGTTTGGATTTAAGGTTGACCAATTTTGTGAAAAAGGTTAAGCAGTGTTTATTTGTGAAGAAAATTGATGCTCTAGTACATGTCATTGTGTTAGAAGCAGTAGAACGAAGAGTCTTTATGTGCAAACGGGTTTTCAGAATCGTTCGAACAGTGCCAAAGAACACATCAATTCGAGCTGCTAAACGACGTATGACGACGCAACGACGAATGTGAATTCTCTTCAACAAGCACTTGTTCAACGACATTTTGGTTAGTTTGCGGTCTTCCAGTAGATTTTCTTTTCAATACGCTTCCCGTTCTCTGAAATCTTTCTATAATTTGACCGACATAATTTTACAAGACAGTTTGTCCGCTTCAGAAATAGGCCTCAATAATAAACTTGTTTTCTTGCAAACTGTACATTTATTTTACTCGCTTTTTGTTCAAATAAATTCAAATAGTAGTAATTTAACTAATTGACGTTTAGCAATTGACAACCAATGCTATATTGACAGAATGAACAAATGCAAACAGAAAAATTTACATGTAAAAAAATTTCAAAGTTAACTATGCAAATCATTTTGTAACACTTTGTATCGAGCGATCAAGATAATTTGTAATCGAGTCATCCATAAATCCGAAAACGTATGTCGTGCACTTAAACAGCACTTATATAAATGTCAAATAGTGTGTCAATTGAAAGATAAAATGGTGGAAATTCTCAAACAAGATTTTATTGTCAAAAATACGTAAAATTTTGAGGAAAATACATTTATTTCATACTGTGTCATATTTGTCACTTTTACGTCAGAGTTTTGAGTCCGGAAAATGGGACTTTACAGTACAAGTCCTGTAAAAGAAATACAACCAACAAATCAAACAGTTGTCATAGATACTCAATTCATGGATGTTTAAATTCTTAATTCCAATTCCATTTTTTAAAATGAAAACAATGATTTAGTATCTGTAGCATGATATAAAACGTATTACAACATGCGTCCTTCGGCGCCTCGTCTGTAAACATTTCGACTCGTTACTGTAAAAATGAGTTTTCCGGACTTGTAACGTAAATTACTATTTCCTGCTTATTTACGCGCAGGAAAATTGAATTTTCCGGACTAGTATTGAAAAGACTTTACAAGACGCAAAATAAAAAAGCTATTTTAAAAAAGAGCAATTTAAAGTGGAATTTTTTCGATGTTGTTTACCTTGTAACTATAGGTGCCAACAAAATTGACAAACTTGATTTTTGTGGAATTTGTAAAAAAAATTCCTAATTGTAAATTTCGTCTTTTTTACGATTTCCGGAAACATTTAATACAAAACACTCAAGTAAAATCTCCAAGCTTTAAAATACTCGGCACATAGTGCCTCGTATTTCAATTTAGCTCCTCTTCAGTAATGTAAGATTTTCCTGACTTTTATGTAAATAACTATTACAAAAATATTCGTTTCGAAATTACTGAATTTATTCCATAGGTACGCAAATTTAATTCAGATTTCGTGTGTGAATCAACCTGCTCTTTGCCTCCAGTTCGCCAGTTTATTACTTAGACTACACCCCCGCTGGTTCAAGTCGGTAACTAATGGACTGGTGTGCGCCGTAAAGAAAATGGAAATAATAAATAAAATTAAAAAAATGCACTATTTGAAATTATTTGTTATTTATTGACGATCTACCGATTAGCAAAGAATATAGATGATTGTTAAGTCTGTACCAATTTTATCTAAACGTTTCTAAACTGATCCGGTGTCATAAGCTTATGACCATATGAAGAATTGGCAAAACGACAACCATGTTTTTTATAATTTATTATTTTTGTCGATAAAGTGATTTAGAACATTTCCATACTGTACAGCACAGTTGAAGTCAAACCGAAATTGTTATTTCGTATCGCAATCTTCTTATAAATAAAATGCGGGTTATCGGATACGCCTCACTGACATTGTAACTTGAATTTATTTGGACTTTATGGTAAGATCTCGATGTCTAACTCCAGTTAGACAACCAAAGTGGTCAGTATAAATTCAGAAAAGATACGCATGTCGCCCAATGATCATAGCTAAGTTATTGATACACTCACAACTCATTTGACTAACATACGATTAATTTAGAACACTAATGATTAAAGCAATTGCAGAACAATATTTATTCCTCTATTCAAACCGCTTGAATTAGATAATATACACATTTAACTTTTTTAAATCCATACATCATGAGTCATTAGTGCGTGGCCTTAAAATAATAGACTTACACACAAAGTCCATTAGCACTTAACTAATTTACACAACAAATATGTTTATTTATTGAATTGAACATAATAACATTACCTACCTTCTCTTTAACGATATTCCATATAATGCTAATATATTTATCAACAGAAACAATTATGTATGATGATAATGGGTTCTGTGACTACTGATTGGAGTTAAAACTTATTTAGCTCTGGTGCATTTAATTAACATTATAACAAAACATGAAATTTATAATTAAATTTGGCTACCATATTATGATTGTGCAAGAGAAATTTTTATGCCGAGTTGCCAGTGAGGTAAATTGCATCTGTTTGAACCAGAAGGTGTAACTTATTACTAACGGTCAACACAATGGTGTCAATTTGTCCAATACACTAGGGTTCGTTTTCCACAGCGAACCAACTAATAAACCCGAAACTGCGTGGGCCAATATTTAGTCGCTTTAGCACATAATTCAGAAAGTAAAGACAACGCACCTACATTGCCTTCCATTTTCGTAAACCGATTTTACCTTATTAATGCCGTGCCAACCTACCTGGATCGGCCAAATGTTTATGTGTATATGTTGTAATTTCGGTTTGCCTAGGTGGCTGCTTTCACAAATATTCACGCATGTTATTTATACCTTTAACATTTTCGCTAAAATTGTGTGTATTATGGCCAAACCCAACATTGCAAAAGTCGGGAAATTTCATTCCGTGGAAAATAACTCGTGCCTGTTTACATAAATTTATGTGCTATGAAACTGGCAGGAAAACTTAAGAAAATTATTCATAAATTACAATTTAATCTAACAAAAGGATGACAGGATTATGGTAGGTATTATCGTATCATGAACGTGTTTCTTTATTAGAAGGTATGTATGTACATAAATAAATAATTTAGACGCGCAATTACAAAAAATATATATTTATATCATCAAAATGTTAACTGAGAAGTCAACACGTGGTATGTGCAACTTCTTTTAAACCCCTGCATTTAAAAACATCGGCAATAACCACAAAATTTAATACATTTTATTGCAAGTACACATTGTTCCTAAAGATGGAGATTGGCTGGAACCAAACATCGTAATGCAACACCAGTCACTTCAGGAAAACGAGCAATACTGGTGCTCTGGGGCAACTCTTCGTTTACCGGCGACAACGAGAGTGTGGATACCGTTCTCGGATATTCGTGGAAGTATTCGTCTTGTTTCCGAAACTGAGCGGTATTCTGTGCACGAGACAAAGAGATTCTTGCCGAGACAAATAAAACATCCACACTCGGAGTGTCTTCCGGAGTGTGGTTCACGTTCTTTTTATTGGAGAACCGTTTTCGGCCGAATATTTTCGGCGATAGTCTTTATAACGCTTTGCTCTGACCAGTCAAACTCCGCCTGACAGCAGCTTTCATGTGCTTATACGTGGTGGCAGAAATTCTGATTTAATTTACTGGTCCTCTTTCAACAATAACTAACATTGCGTGAGTATCGAAACAGATGTTTCTTCAAGTAATAACATCTCTGTCGCCAACCGGTGTTATTTCATTTAGAGAATATCGCAAATAAAACCTTGTAAAAGTATAAAACGTGAACCCCAATAATGTGTCGCCAACGGTGAAACCAATCGGCAATCTAGAAATTAAATATAAATGTGGCTACCAGATCTAACGTTGACGTATAATAAAACTTCTCGTGTACAAAACATCAACAGTGATTGATTGTTAAATTCAAGAAGTTTTCAAAAGACAAAATTTATTTAAAAGTTACCTACCTACAATCAATAAAATTGATAAAAAAAATCAAATCATTTACAATCGGACTTATAACAATAACTTGCTGTAAATGCTTTATAAAGAAAAGATTGAATATTACAACCACTTGCTGTCCTTTTAGGACGTTTCTTGTCGAATAAATAACAACCTTATTTGATGCAATTAGACCATAAATTTACTACTAACTCTAAGAAATTAAAGACTCAGATATGCTCAATTAAACACTAAACTAAACACTAAGCATTAAGCATTAACGATTAAGAAGATAAATAACAGTGTTTCCATAAGACCGTTCATACTTCTCGTAACAAGTAACAATTAAGCACTAACCGTTAACCACTAAGGATCTAAGTTGGGAATTTTCAACTAACGACGTTAGTGGATGTGAGTGCTTAGTTGAGTTTGCATCTAGGCATGCGTGAACTTTAGTTACTTTGTTCAGCGTCAATGCCACCAGCTGTTTCACGTTGTTTTGACGTTGGGGAAAAAATAAATTACCAAAGTCCGCGCATGCATTTTGGCAACCTCTAGAGCAAAATTGACAGCAGTATGAACGGAACATTTGTCAGTTAACGCTTAGTGCTTAATACTTAGTGGTTACTTGAGCATAAACTAGACTTAAATCCCAGAGCACTACAACCACAACATCATAAATTGTTTCATTCCCAAGCTTGTTTGAAAATTAACCTACGTAAAAGTTTCCAAAATTCATAGACATATTAACAATATTTACTAGATTTTTAACGTTTATTCATCATCTTTATATCATTTAACATTTAGTACACAAGTATGTATATTATGAACTTAATTTTTTTTTCTCTAATTTTGACTTCTATGGTTCTTTTTTCTACCACTTTCGTATCGAGATGTTTGAGATTGTTTTCATTTTTTTTGGTTATCGTCATTACATTCAGAATTTATCCTTGGCCCTTATAGGTCACATAATTATCAGTTTTATGTCGTTAATTACTATTTTATTTCATTTATTACTTGTTCCTGTAGGTAATATCATTTTATATTCTTCTTATATTGTGCTAGCTACCTAATTTATTAATAGTAGGTACTTTAGTGTATGGTATTTTTTAAACGCATGGAACAATGTTGTTGTTTAACACTCCGTTAGACGCGCCCCTTAGACTAACGCCATTTATCGCGTTGGATCTGTGAGATCCACAACCCAAAATCCAGATAAAATCGGGCTATATTATCATATTATAAATCAAAATATGGGATATTATTACGTATATGGGATATTAAGTGCCTTTTTTAATCTTTCATTTACAAAAACATAACAATTTAAGCAAAAAAAAAAAAAAATAAATAAAAAAAATTATCAAACAAAAAAAAAAAAAAATTACTAAAAGTTAGCACTACTCGAGATAGGAAGCTGAACGAAATGACGGCCACATTCGGTTACAAACAACCGAGAAATCACGAAAAAAACGCGAAGTGGATCTTTCAGATCCAACGCGACAAACGGAGTGTTAATGACCAAGTTAACTATGTAGACAAAAGGGCAGCAAAAGCACGGAAGCCCAAGGAGAAGAACGAGAGGCACAACCAGGAACCTCAACTTCTGAGGAAACAAAGAAGCCAGCCTGCATATTCCAAGGGCTTGCAAAAGTTTAGAGCCTTGTTTCTCAAAGTGGGCGATAACGCCCCCTTGTGGGCGCAGGGGGCCTAGAGGGGTAGTAGTGGTTTAGGGGGCGATGGCTTGTTTGTTACGTTATGAAGTACACAGTCAACTAGATTTTTTGTAAATAGCAATAGGGGTCAAATGTGACATCATTCGAAAGCTTATTTTTTGAAGTAAAACTTCTTTACGGACACTTGACTTGGGGAGTAAGCTGGTGAATGCGTGACGAAAGCGTTACGAAAAGTGTGATCGGGCGAAGCGAACGGAAGTTTTCTTTAATGCACGATTTTACAATAATTAATTCATAGAAATTAGTTTTGCCTTAACTCGCGTCTTCTAGGTTGTGAATTCTCGCTTCTCTCCATACACCCATTTGCGTATGTCAGTTTTGTATGCAATTGCGCTACTCATCTTAGTCGCTACACATGATTGCCGACTTTTCGCCGACGACAAACTGAAACATGCATTATCCAATACTGCAGACGGTATTAATTCAGAATTCTCTAGCTCTGTTTATAAACTTACATAAATTAAGAGCACTTTCACAATGGCGAACTGAAGTTTTACTTCAGTCGTGTGGTCTAAAGCATACTCGTATTTTTTTGTATACATATTTGGCAGGTATGAAAATAGGTCGAAAAGTATTTTTCACATGGACATGGGGGCGCCCTTGGGTTGGACCGATTTTCCGACTCGACCGAATTTTATGATTTTTTTTTCTGAATATCATCATGTAATGCTGGTGTCGAAACATTTTGACAACAACTGTAAATTTTTTTTAAATCATCCAAACATGTTTGATCGTTAAAATGACAAAACCAGCTGCACCTTGACACTTGACACTTGACACAAGTCTAACTGAATGAAAACTCAATAAGCAATGGCTCTAAACATTTATTTCTTAAAAATGATTAATGCAAGAAAAAAAAACATAACATGAGAAAACTTAAATAAATTTGGAAGCATTAATTTGGTGTTTATTTTCCTACAATAAATGTTCAGTGTCTTTCTGTCAGTAAAGCCGTTGGACAAAATTTTGCATTGCCTACTAAAAAATTTCGGGTGTAAGTGTTAAAAAGAAAACATACCTTTGCATGTCATCAGGACCTCTATTCTCACTTTTTCAGTTAATTTAACCATATTTGGAAAATTTGGTGTTTTCAGTGTGTCACCTGTGATTTCAACGCATTTTGTTAGGTCACTAGATGTTTTCATTTTTAATTTATTTAACACTTCTGGTGGCAATGTTTAGACAAGAGTTACATAGTCTTGAATTCAGAAAATAATAAGCTTTCGAATTATGTCAAATTTGACCTGTATTGCTATTTAAAATAAATTTAGTTGGCTGTGTATCTCGTAAACCAACAATGTAAAACAGTTGAATTTGAGTTTAGGGAGAATAGGTATTAATTAGTAGAATTTACATCCAAAATATCAAGTTATTCCGCTTAATGGTTTTGAAGATATTAAGCCGGTTCCATACTTTTTGAAAACCCTGTATATAATAATAGCTTCGTTCGCGGTTCACAATTTGAATCGATTCCGAACTAGTTCAGAACTATTCCGGATTGCCATAAAGCGCATGCGCGATTATGAACCGGTTCGAGATTTTATTTTACCGCGAACGATGATTTTGAACTGTTCCATGAACAGTTCTGAAATGCTAGCTAGATGAACCAACAAACCAACAAACTCGCGTTGTTTTTTTGATTCGTCTATCGGAAATTGAGTGAGTTCGAAGGATGTAAATAATGAGCGATTGTCTATTAGATGTGTCATCAATTGTCCAACCAATTTTAGAAGTCTTTTTAGAATTTTTAATCGTTCCGGAAAGACCTGAGGAGGAGGAAGAAACTCATCAGTAACCCACCAAAATACTTTCTTAGAATTATACTAAAAATATCGGGGGTAGGTTGGTTCACTAAAACTAAAAAAAAAAATTGTGTGTGGAGTCCACGCACGACAGAAGTGAAACTTTTGGAGTTTACTTTGGACGCCCACTAATTTATGTGAGACAAGCCCGGATACCAACAAACGAGGTGAGTTCCTTTTCGGATATTTCAATTAGAAAAGAGGTTTGTTATCTAACCCTAGCTGCCCCATTTATTGCAGAAACTTTAAAGAACTGGTATGTTGGGGAAGATGCCCAAGATGGGAAGAAGCCTCGTGATGTGTAGGATCCCTCAGAAGACGCACTCGGTACTCAATAAACAATCTTAAGATCTGAGACTGAAGGACCAGGAACTGGAGTTTGTCCCAAGAGCTCAAATTTCAATATAAACTATGTGAATCGGCGGACCACATTTTGTGCAAACTATGCGGAATTATCTATATATTATATCTATGTAGGTAGACAAAATAAAATGGTTATAACAGGTAAATTTCTTAGTTAGGAGATGAAATAAAAAAAAATAACAAAAGGTTTCTTGGAGTTTTTTTTTATGATTGGCGTAGCTGGCGCCGTAGATAACCAGACAAATCCACCTTCCTTTCGTGGATCGATCCCACCTTTCCTGCCACTCCTCAACAGACCTCTCTCGAGCTTCCCTCTTGGTGATCTCCTCTTCTCTGGTCTGTCGACCTTCTCTCATCCGGAGGTGTAATGGCACTACCCCCCGCAATCACGAGGGCCGCATCCGTCGAAACTGTCTGATATCACGAGATGATCCTCAATGCAGTCTTCCGCTGCACGCTGAGAATCATATTCAGGTTCTTTTTCAACTTCAGGGCCGTCGGTCCCCAGACGGAGGACGCATACAGCATGATCGAGTTTGTCACTTCTTCGAGCAGGCGTCTTTTCGCCTGAGTGGGTCCTCTCACATTCGGCATGAACCTTCTCAGCTTGGCCGTCAGTGCTTCTGCCTTGGCTGTCACTTTTTCTACGTGTTGCACGAACGACATTTTTTGGTCGATATCCACTCCGAGATACCTCACCACCTTCTGCGGCTTGAGGTCGACTTCCTTGACTCGGAAGACGACATCCTCAGGTATCCTCCTCCTGCCAAGCAACAGGACGAATTCCGTCTTTTCAGGGGCTATGCTGCGGCCTCTGCTCTTCATCCAGGCTCCGATCTGTCGGATCTCCCTATTCACTGTCTGCTCGAGGTCGCGAAGATGTCTCGTCGCCACCACCAGTGCCAAATC
This sequence comes from Diaperis boleti, assembly GCA_963583935.1. NCBI lineage: Eukaryota > Metazoa > Arthropoda > Insecta > Coleoptera > Tenebrionidae > Diaperis > Diaperis boleti. The sequence continues at coordinate 54,291,183 of OY757244.1, forward strand.
ATCGGCGTACGCCACCGTTCTCGCCCCTAGGGGCAGTCGGAGGCAAAGCACGCGATCGTACGCAATGTTCCACAGAGTAGGCCCAAGAACCGAGCCCCGTGGGACACCGCTCGTCACTCGGAAGACGTCGTTTCCTCCATCTCTTAGCCGGATTGCTCTCTCCTCAGGCACGACGTTTCTTCTTTCCCTGGCTTCTTCAACATAAAAAGTCTTGCTTCTTTCCACTCTTTGGGAAAGATCCCGTCACAAAACAGGCTGCTGTACACCTCTCGGAGATACAGGCAGCCCGCCCCGCCGGCTGCGATCGCTTTGACTACCTCCACAGGGATGTTGTCAGGTCCTGGTGCCTTGCTGAGCCGCAACTTGCGGGCGGATTCTTTGATTTATTCAATTTAGAAATAATTTGCGTCGGCTATGTCGCCGTATTCGACGTTCCACTCTGTCAACGGAACTTTCGCTCCGCCATCGTCGATCTTCAGTTTCTGGTTCACTATCTTGTAACCCAGTCCGAATAGGTCGTTCTGTAGTTCCTCCACCAATTCCTTCCACTTCGCCTCTTTGGCCTTCCGTATCAGGTCCCTAACTGTCTTCTTACTGGACCTGTATCCTTCCTCCGTCTCAGCAATTACTTTGGCGTTCCCACCTCTCGCTCGCGCGCGACTCGTGCTCGTCAGCCTGCGCCTCGGCGATTTTGTCATTCCACCAGTACGCCGGTTTTCGTCCTGGGGCACTGCTTTGTTGACGCCTTCTTCTGGGAAACACGTTGTCACATGCCGCCGTCAGAGCCTGCGTCAACTCGAGACTAACAGCCCTCGAACGAGCAGCAGCCTCCCTTCCAAAACTCCCCTTGAAGGGCGTCGTTAGTCAGTTCCAGGTAAAAATGTTGTGGTCACGCCAGTCAGATTGTTAGGAGTACCCTCGTTCCTCCTGGTGGATGCTGCTGGGTTGATCTCGTCGATCATCTCCATTGCAGTTGCAGAATCCTCTTTGAAGAGAACACAAGAGAGCCAAAATGTGACCGATTTTAAAGACCTTGCACAGCAATACAGTTGACTGTATTTACTGTTGTTATTAAATGCATATCTGAAAAACTGAATACAGATTTTAAACAATATTTAAAAAAAACACACGCGTCGTACTTTTGCAATTCCAAAATTATGACAATAGAGGTAATCAAATAAATTATTTCAATATAATTTGAATTATAATATATTTTTCTTTGAGTAAAGTAAAAAAAGTTAATATTAAAATGTCTCTTTGTATACTTTTCTTTTCTGCCATAGCTATGTCACGACTAAGCCTTTGAACTGATATCGTAATGCTTTGACATAATGTTTTCAACTTGCTCTTCAGAGGAAGTTTCTTAGGTGGATTCCATCTTGGTGTCTCACAAATCAGCTTAAAAATCAAAATTGTGTTTCAAGTTCTGGTCCCTTTTGAAGTTATATAGAAGAAACATTTCCGATACTCTTACGTCCGTGCTTACATTAAATGATAAACTGTGATTCCGTTGTAAAGAACATATCAGTTGCGTTCACCGATGTTTAAATTCGTCGGAATAAAACAAATTAATAATTGATACGTCCTTAATAGGACTCCCGAAGCAATAAAACGAAGGTAAGCACATGAAGGGCGGCGGGGTAATCGGGTAAAGTTGGAACTCATCAATATTTAAGGGTTGGAAATTCGTCTCTCTGTTTTCACTCGGCCCAAGTTTATGGGCTCATAACTTCGGAAATCTCGGCTCAAAGTCTGATTCCCTGGACAATGCGAGTCTCCTCCTCGAGCCGCCGGTGATAGATCGGTTCTTATAATTACAACAGACCGATCTTTTATCAAACTAAAGCGCGCATTTACATCATGCACTCAAGTTGGTTTAGTTACTTTCAGTGGCGTACTGTATTTGTTCCAACAACTAAATTTCGATAACTTAACACTTTTCTTTCACTATTAAAATTTAAAAGAAGCTTTCAAACAAAAGGCGTAATGTAATTTGAATGCAAATGTAGGTTTATGATCTTCTATACGTTTTTATATGTAGGTAACCGAAAGGTCACACATTGCTTATTGGTTTTGAAACATTGTAATTTCACGACGATTATTATTTCAACATTTTCTTGACGGTTTTCGGCTGAAGCAGCAGTTTTTTTTTTCATTGAAATTCGCAGATTAAAGAACCAACTATTTACAAATTGCGTGTCTTTGGTTCGGTCTAAAACATAATTTGACAGCATTCATCAAAAATGAGCAAGTAAGCTATGAATGAATAGTTGTGAATTATGCACTTTATTTATCAAAATTTAAACGTCAGAAATTGTTTTAAAGTGGATAGTCACCTTGTATATTAAAAACATCACATTTTCTATAGCTAAACCTGCATATCAATCTCAATAAATAAATGTCATTTATCAGTCTTAAATTCAGTTTTGATGAAAAAATTTACATTTTTCGCGGCAGTGAGTTGCAGAACCTATGCAGATCCGCCGCTGTTAAGTCCCTTTTTTTCCCCGCGAGAAGTTCTATGCGAAGTTCGTTCGTCGGAATTTAAAATAAGCTGATGCACAAGTTGGCTGCGCTAATATATTTCAACGGCAACTTGGATTTGTAGCGGATTAGATTGTTTGGAGTTGGTTGATTTATTTATTATACTTACTTGATTTGTGTACCCCTTTTGGTAACGCCTCATTTCGGCTAACGAACAATCCCGCTGATTATTCTATTTAACACAAAGATGCCTGGAGAAAATTTAATTATTGGGATGGAGGTTATTTTTGCATAATTTATCACCGACCTTATTGCTCTAAGAGAACTGTTACTCCATTTGCAAGCTAGAATCGATGCGAATCCAACGACAAAAGACTTGTTTTAGAAATGTGATTTTTAATGCGCATCCGCAAAAACATTTCTCACGATTCGTTTCATTCGGTACAATACAAATAAAAATAATAAACAAAGAAATCAATAATGATGTGTCTTATCGTTTCTACGGTGTCATTATTCTTACGCTTTATTGATACATTTCACTGGTTCTCAATATCTTTATATTATATCAGGCTTTTAAATTTTAAACGAAACAGTTCTTTTGTTTCGTTATTTATGATTGAAAATATTCTGCAAATCATTAATAGTTATTTATCCTATTAGTGGGATAGAAGCATCATTACAGTAACGAGTGTGAAGATTGCAGATGATGAGGTCGTTCATCTGTAATCACACGATTTGCTGTAATTATGGGGAAGTATGGGAATCACAATTTTATTTATAGTTTGATAATGTCATAAGTTTCAAATTTTCGCTTGTGTAATCACTCTTTGTCATGCAGTAATTAAATGTCAGATAAACGTCGCACTATTCTTATGGATTTGAAGCCATTTAAAGACTTGCCGGGGTTGTGTCGAACTATAATACGTTGTATTACACTCGTTCCTGTGTAGATTGGGTCCTTTCTTTTTGAATATCAAAAATAAATAAAAATTTAAATTGTTATCGTAACCTAAAAGTTGTTATGACGATTTTTCATTACTTCACTAGTGGCATAATCACAGCATTATACAGCAGTTGTAGATAAAATGAATGAATATAAATGAATTATAATATTAACACATTTTATTGAATATTTTGGTTTATTTTCGGCAGTTTTTATATTCGTAATTTTCCACAAGTTTTATTATTTTTTGCCCTATTCTTGCCGTATCTTATGGTGTTTGGATTTACAACTTGTAAGCTACAATTTCCTTTACATTTGTACAGTTTATTTATCTTTATAAAAATATTTCATTAATTCTCCCAGAATTACCATGTTCTCTCTATTGTTCTGCTTTTTCGCATAAATAATAAAATTAGAATTTTACTTCATAAAAATTCCGAGCAAGCGAGATCTTTGTTGAAATCTTTATTTCAATGATCCAAACATATTTTACCCTCCATTTAAACCGTGGGTTCTTATTTTTTAGACGAGAGGGGGTTAATTTGTAAATATCTTGAAAATGATCGGTTTTTAAGAAAAATATTGATAAAGGAAACTGTAACCTATAAAAGTTTACACCAAAAAATATTTTAATGTCTTTCGTTGAGTTAATAGTTTTAAAGGTATGGACTGAATAATATAAGAACAAAAATACGCTACCACTATAGTTTTATTATGTAATAAGTATACAAATATGCAGGGTAAATCTTAATTATTGCACCGAACCCACAGGGGTGATGCGGCGTTACCCCTAACTGTTAGGAATAGTATATTAAAACACTAGTTTTGTAAAACTTACCTATATTAAGACACGAGTTCAGGTTTGCAGCACGACTGCCGTAGGCAGGAGTGTCTGTAAAGAACGAGTGCTCTTAAGTTTTACAAAACGAGTTTTTCATGTTATTTTTCCTAATTTGCATATTAATTTAATTTTTTTTTTAAATAAAATCAATTTTGGTAATTTAGGAAATTTTGTGAAATTTTGATTTTCTGTACCTGACGTATACTTGAGATGACTACATGGAACCTTAACCACAAAATCACACTGATATGTCGTTCAGTGTCTCTAACCAATGGAAACAAAAATTCTAGATTTTGGGTGCGTTAATGGAATATTAACGCACTCAAAATGAGTGCGTTAATAGCTTTAGTTTTAGGGTTTTAGGGTTTTGGTGATTGGTCGATAGTTTGAGAAACCACAGACCCAGGCAGACAGCCAGCATCGACAAGACCAGTATATAATTAAGATAAGTAATAGTTTAAATTTTTTATCAACGATCCATAGTTTGTTTTTGGTTCTCATTATTATCTATTGCAAAATCAACACGTTAAAATTTGTCATTCTTTGCATTTAATAAAATTAGTTCCATTGTCAACTTTTCATTTAACAATTTTGTTCCACTTATCAACCTAATTTTTGTCACCAGTTATAATTATTTGTATCTTATTATTGTTAAATTTCTTTTTTACCTTTGTTAATTTTATATTATAGGATTTGTGAGATAAAAGTGCATTTTACTTGACTAGAAAAATGGGAAAGAGACTGAAACAGAAACATTTTTCATAAGTTACATAAGGAATCAAGCGGCATATCACTTATGTAAGGACAGGATATAATTTGACCAGAGATTATAATATGGAAACATTAATAAGGTTGTATTGTTAACTCAAGAGATATATCGTACGAAGGTGGAGTTTCGAGGTAGGTAAAAAAGTTGCTCAATGGTAGCCGCACCGGTTTCGTCGCGTGTCAGAATTGGGTCGACAGAGACGAACTACAGAATTTAAGGTTTCGGTAAAAGACATGCTCGATTCTACTAATAACACTTTCGATTTATGCAGTGGGATTGAACGTTGTTTTATTAAGTCTTAATTTGGGCGATACTTAACTTAAAGTGTAGGTGTAAAACTGCATATTTGATCAAAATTGTAATAACACAAAAAATCGAAGACGGGCCTGTACATCATCTTACACCTGCATACGTTCGACAAGTTTTTTATGTCCCTCGAAACTCCACCTCCGTACGATATATCTCTTGAGCCTACAATATGTACCTACATAAATTAATCATAGTTTCATCAACCAATTGACACCGGGAGAAAAGTTTGTCTGAAGAAGAAATGGTTGGACAAAGTACACGACGATCTGAGAAGCAAACAATAAAAAGGACTGTACACTTTTCAAAGGCGAGGGCGAATTTTTGAAACATGAGTGTTGTAAATGAGCCGGAACCCCTGAAAAGTGACAGCGTACGAGTATTGAACAACATTTTTTGTATTCGTTCATGAAAAATGAGTAAAAACACGAATTAACATCAAATTTTAAGGTTAGGTTTGACCACGGTTGTGATGCGATTTAAGAAATAGCACAACGAAGCGCTCTTCGTCCATAAGTCAGATATACCATACTGACGAGGTCTAGTAAGACCGTAACCGGTTTATGGTTTTCGTTGGATATCTGTTCTATGCTGCTTAGTTTAGATGTCTGATGTATTGGAAAATATCGGTTTCTTTTTGGACGGTAACGGCACCAAGAAACCACCATTACAAAAAGTTTCTATTCTGTATTTTCTTACAGATGTAATATTTATTCTTCATTCTACTTTTACAACGTAGATTGTAATTTTAAGTAGCTTAATTTGTCCGTAACATCATTAATAAATATGGCAAATTCACGCGGACAAAGAGATTAACTTAATTTAACTTTATATTCAGAATCATGCTGCATTTTTACAGCGTCATATGTTATGATTTCCACTGTTGGCATATCACATCAAACACGGCATTTAAAAATATTATTTAACATTTATTACAAGACAAACACAACTATAATTATAACCCATAAAAACATCCTCCAAATAAAATTTCATTTTATTGGAACTGAACTTATTCTCGTCATTCCGTCAAACATAAAAGTTAGTGCCTACTTAACCTCATACCTATGTCGTTGGAATTTTATTAGCTTGTAATGTTTAATGTAGCCGGTTTAAAAACAACGAAAATTACAGTGCCACATATCATACACAATATAAATCAATAAATTATATAAAGTCAGTATTTGATGAGAACTTAGCATCTCTCACAAATTGCATAGCGTATTACTTGCTGCAAGAGAACGAAATCACTTTTAAAGCTTCACTTTCAAATTAAAGTTCAATTATTATTGGAGTTTATTTATCAAAAGGTTGTTTGGTTTTTCCAACATTTCATTGGTGCTTATTATAAAACGCAGAAGCCGCATTTACAAGGTTTGCAATTCGAAAGATATTTTGTAGCAGAGCTGTGGGTATCGAGAGATCGAGATAATTTGTAATCGAGTCAACCATGAATTCGAATCCGTGTGTCTTTCGAGATTGATATGCTTAATTGTGGCATCTAGAGTTACGCCATTCAAGAAGTTAAAAATAATTTTGAGGTTTTAAAAAATTTAGGAAATAAATTTTTAAACTGATGCGAAAGAAAATTTAGCCTCCACAACCTATTTTTTTATTGTTAATTTCAATTTTTCGCCAAATCTTGTGTATAACTAAAATCCCAGTTCGGTGTAACCTGAACCACTGCCATTAAATGTCAAATGAATTTGAAGAATTAACTTAACCTCAATTCTCAGTGCCTTGCCCGCTTGCGTTGTTGTTGTGTTATTTTTGTCTAGTCTCTCTACACTAGAAAATCAGTTCTTTTAAGAACTTCATTTGTTCACTGCTTAAAAATGGCATTCTCATTAGAACACAAAGCGTCTATGCTTGAGTCGTATGTTCCAAATTGGCAGAAAGTAGACAGCGTGTATCAATATTCTCTTTAAGATGCATGGACAGAATTTCGTGAACAGTTTCCCGATAATATCGTCGATTGTGTTACCAAGTTTCGAGAAACATCCACTTTAGAAAGAAAACCAGCAAGTGGTCGATCAAAGGAGAGTAGGACATTAGAAAACGTTGAGATTGACCAACATGTAATGGAAGAAACCTTTAGAACATCCATTCGGCACTTGGCACAGCAAGCGGACTTAAAAAAGATTTAGTTGTATATCCATATCGATTAACATGTGTACAAGAACTGCATCAAGATGATTTTCCATTAAGGGCTGGTTCTTGAACACGTTTGACGATGATTAGTTGGAGAAAACGTTCTTTTCAGATGAAGCATGGTTTCATCTAAGTGGACAATGCGATTGCACAAAATATAATGTAATGTCGATTGCACAAGATATGAGAATTTGGAGAAAAGGTCATGTTTATGTAGAGGCCCCATTACATCCACAAAAAATTGGTGTTTGGGCCGCAATTAGCCGACGACGTATAATAAATTTTTTTAATCCTCCTTCAGGTAACCTAATTGCACTTACATATCAACAAGTGGAAACTTTTATTAACGAACTTTATGATGACGAATTCGCACTTGGCTATTTTCAACAAGATTGAGCTACAGCATCTTCAGCAAGGACCACAATAGCTATGTTACGAGAGTTCTTTGATAACAGACATATTAGTCGGAACACAGAAAATATCTGGCCTCCGAGATTTTGTGACCTTACGCATGTGGACTTTTTTTTGTGGTCTTATTTAAATACAGCTCGGCGTAAATAAACAAGAACAACAATCTGAAAACTGACCTACTAAACGTGTTTACTTCAACATCCAATGCTATTGAAATTTGTGGGCCCTAATAAATAACATGCGGATTTTCGTCTGCCCCTACGAATTAATTAAGTTGGAAATAACTTTTCCGATGATTATGTATTATTAAATCCTCCGGCTGTAAAAATTGCAAAACACAATGCACAACGTTAATAGAAACTAGCCACACGAGAAAAAGCAGGAATCTTTTACGATAATAACTTTAAAACGAAAGTAAAATACAATAACACGCCCGGTCGAGTTCGCCCGCCGATACTGATTCTCAACAGCAGGTAACTGATGCACCCGTACGTGCAAAAAATTTAGAAACTTGATAAGGACGTTGGCTTTTCCCTACAAAAACAATTGACTGTCTGTAGGTCAAGTTAAAATAAATATCCATAGGCGGCTCGTGCATTTGAAGGGTTCCAAAAATGATAAAAAAAAATTATATTGATAAGTGGTAGATAAAAAGTTGCTGCTCTCGGCGAGTTCTACTAACTGTTTAAAATTAAAGTAGTTATTTTAGGAAAAAAAATTTCATTTTTGTCTTTGTATAAACATTATACCGGGTGTCCCAACTAAAATTTGTACCCCCCAACAATTCCAATTTCGAAAGACTCGGAAGAAAAACAGGTCAATTTTGTTATCAAGGGGGACCAAATTTTACCAAACTTTTAAGCATTAGATCTCACCCCTTTAACCAGGGGGGTCACACCCTTAAAAAATTTAAATGGCATGCGGGGTCGTGTGATACATCATTTTAAATCTTATTCAATTCTCTATCAAAATCTGCATTAATCGATTCCTTTCTACAAGAAAAAGGATGAATTCGATATTTTCCAAATGTACATAAAATACTCAACTAACTGTTCCCCCTTTATAACAAAATTGACCCGTTCGAGCGTCTTTCGAAATTGGAATTGTTGGGGGGTACGAATTTTAGTTGGAACACCGGATATCTCTGTTACTATATTTCTGATAGTTTCTCTAGATATCTAGATTAATTTTGCTTTGACTCGATGATACCAAAAGGTTTTTTTTAACTTTCATTTTAGTGAATTTTGCTGTCATAATAACAGCAAAAAGTAAAAAAATGAATGAAATTAATAGAACAACTACCCTGCTTTATTAAATGCAAACCATACTTGTCAATAATTTAACGTATGTGAATTTTACAGGACAATTGATTCGTGGCATCTGGTACACATACATATTCTCCGACATTAATAAGTCGACTACAGGTCACTAATCTAATCAATTTTGTACCTAACAATGGCCATGCTTTGATGTTTACTATAAAGCCTTAATATCAAAATCAAATCACGGTAATTAATTTGGGTCTGTGTATAAGCAAAGTGAGCATTTCCAGGTAGAAAATCCTTTTTGAATTATTGCCAGTTTCAGGTGTTTGTAGTTTCAATGCGTAAATACATAACTTTCTTTCCACAACCTACGCATAAACTATTCCATATATTCCAAATGTAATTTATTTTAGCTTTCAACTGTCGAAACTTTGCTAATTATCATAATGAATAAGGTCGTATAGTTTTAATATACATATACAGGGTGCCCAAAATGTATGGAATAATGAATGGTTCTGCAGCCGTAACCGTACATTTTATCACAAAGCTTTCAGGACAAAAGTTGTCTAACGAAATCCCAGAAAAAATATTTTGGTTGTCAATTTTGAAATATGACGTTATCTGTAGTTTTTTTAAATCGTAACCTAATTCTTTGATGAAAGTAACACTGTTCTTTGATTTTATATTGATATATCTACATATTTGGAGTTTCTTTTACAGGTCGAATTATAGGTCTATAGCTGGTGCTTGCTGATGTAATGAATTAACATATTTGAAAATTAATAATATAGAAGATAAAAGAAAATATTATTATTGTATGTAACAAAAACCTAAGTTGCACGTAGTTTTACCGTTATCGAAGAGGGTTTTTCTGTTAAGGCTCTTGACATCTGTAGGAGATATAATATTATGTCTACGGCCAACATCCAAGATTTGTCAGGGCAGATTCTTTTTGCGATATATGGATGGAAGATGTACAAATCAGTCTGTGGGAGTTAACACAATGTCAAGAATACCTTCAGCGGTATCTTCTTGTTTAAATTATAAGATCCTCTTCCGCTAAATTATTAGCTAGTGGAGATATTATGGCCATCAAACGTCTCGGTGGGTGGTGGTCATCTGCTGTAGCAGAAGGGTCCGTTGAGAATTCACTATGAATTAGCGAAAATCCTGAACAAGTCGAAAAAATGCCTGCTGGTGAAACTTCAATTCCAGCGTTTGATGTTTGAATTTTGTATGTATTAATATGAAAATTAATGTAAATGTTAAATATTAAATCTTAATAAAGTAGATATGTCTTAATAAGACACGTACATCATACATCCAGAAGGCTTTGAACATCAAATTTTTGTTTTCCACAGGCAACATGATGTATAAAGCCGACGGTTAGCATGAGAACATTTTCATAAAAGACACATGTTACAACCCCCAATACCCAAATGTGCATATCTCCGAAAATTGATATGCATATTTGATGAATATAGGGCAAGTTTTATTTGAAATGTAATTTATAAAGTTTGTCCAGAAAAATGGACATTATCAGGTCCTTTTTATGATAGCCATTATAATCGCATCAGTTTTAACCCGTCGCTGTCAGTTAAATTAAGTATGCTTTTCAATTTTCCACCTAACGAGCGTAAGTTGCCAGGCAAAGATCGCGTCCGGTTTCTGTGAAACTGTATAGCCTTTAATAAATTATAGCAAAATGACCTCTGATGCTTTTATCGCAACCTAAATCAACGTATAATTACACGAGATACGAGAAAATGATTCGAATTCGTCCCGAATTGTACATCTCTTGCAATAAGCAGCAACTGGGGTGTGCAGTGGCGGAGTTAATTTTTAAGTCGGCAACGAGTTAGTTTTTTTGATTATACAATTTTAAAAATACAATTATATAGAAACAAAAAACCGAGATTTACCATAACATGAATGCAACCAAGTTCATAGATCGACGCAATTAGAAGAACACGAATTATGTTTTCGATTTGTAAGGAATATAGAATTCAAATCATTAACATGAGAGGTTAATAAAGCACCCGGTAATTTTTATTTAAAGTAAGGTCCTCAACTATGAACACTCTTTCAGTTCCAGTGTCAGAATTTATGGGAAGAATCCTAATAAGACATTAATAATGCATTAACAATGGTTGAGGCCACAATGAGTAGAGCATGTCTCTATGTGTTTGTCGTGCTGCATTTGTTTTGCCTGTGACATCATCGGACTAGTGTTTGTGATTGATGGAAATGAGTGTTGTATGAAGTTATAAATATCCGTCAAAACGCGTTTAGGTAGGACGTTGATTAAGGTGTCACTGTGAAGAGCCTGCGAAGCTTTACTAAAAAACAAAGTGAGCCGTTTTCACCTCAAAATCTACGAACCCAAATTGCGCCTTTACGTATTTTTTTTTTCTCAATTTCTCTATTGATATATAGAAAATTCAATGTTAGAAGAAACTTTAACTAACTTTTTACTGGACTATATTATACATTTTCAAAGCATAAATAAAACATAGCCTCTGAATTTTAATAAGCAAAATTAACGCTCACATGATGCTCAAAATTAGTAGCGAACTGGACCGCACAACTTTCTGCCCATTTACGTCTCCGCCACTGACAGTATGTAACAGAATTACGTTGTCGCGTAGGCAAAAAATACAAGACAGAAGCTCGTTTAAGGAGATTAATGGGAACTTTCCAATTATCTTTCCATTTATGATGCACTTGTTTTATGTCGTTACTGCTAAAACGAAGTATTAGTGGGCATTTGATCCAATCTTACATCGTACATTATTTAGTAAAAACGTACAACTGTTATATAAATGTCAAAAAAGCGTCAAAAATGAGTTCTGTTATTTACTTCGTGAAGTTTATATCGGGAGAGCTGAGGAAGGGAGCCGAGCATTATACAGTTATCCTCATTGTCGACTCTAGAGACCGTGATAAATATTCGAGACCTACTACGTAACTCATTACCCTAAGAAACTAATTACGCACCCTTTACCTCTCTGCGTTCCCAAGTACTTTTACCCTGCCGCTGCTCGTGTTTGTTTAGATGAAATATGGCGTAAATTGATTTGTTTTGTGGGGTTTTGCATCCTTCTCATGATTTCCCAGGACGAATATTATTTTATAAAATGCTTTAACATGTCAAATACTTTCCATTAGATATCACCCCGTGCACTGAACTACCTAAAACATAATTCTACGATTTTTTTTAGTTCTGCATATACAATGTCACGTTGTTCTGACGTTTGAAGAAAAATTATATATCCTTAATTTACAATAGCAAAGCATAAATATTTCGTTTATGTTTTTAATATCTTTTGACAACTTGAACAATTATTATCATTTAGGTACGCTCATCTAATCGTCAAATCTAATCGTAAAAATATCTGTAACATATTTTTTTGACCCAACACATTATATATTAATAAATTCAGATAAAAAATATAACTTTAAGCGCTTTTGAATTACAAGAGCAGATTGTCTTTTCGTTCACGGTCTTATTTCCAGTAGATTGCACAAGTTCTAAATTATTGATGAATCTAATATCGGAAAGCCGTAATTCAATTGGCAATTATTATTCCAAATAAATCTCAACCGCTTACTACGTTTGCTAAATTGATATTATCTTGGTAGTGAAACATGTAATAACAAGATTCGTGGAGATAAGTTGTGATTGTTTCTCTTTGGAAGACAACTGCATATGCATCTATTGCATATTTATGAGAATTGTCACCCGTGAGACTCCTTTATTCATGTAACACCTATTAGATCTTGTATACATTCAAAATCTTCCAGTTTGTCGATTACTTAAGTTTCAACACCTTGTATCAAAGCGGATTTTCAAACATCTAATTGTTGTAACATTCATTATTAGCTAAAAAAAAAACGACATTACGTAAAATACAATTAAAAACGAAGAAAGTGGTCAAATACCTCCAAATTGAATTTTTGTCTTGTACCCCTAGATGTCGAGTAGTAGGAGTTCACCCGTATTTTTCATCATTGTGTCCAAGGTTGGGCTGCTATATTTACCTTACCATTACGCTAGATTCACTTCTCTGACCACCATACCACCAAACCTAACCTTCCAACCTCAAAAAAATTTCTTCGGGGCACCCGAGATTCGAACTCGGGGCCTTTAACGCTACAGTTCACTGCGCTACCAACTGGTTATTTGATTTTTTAGATTTGGCACTTAGACGATTATTCGTTAAGCAGATAGCTCTTGAGTGGTTATAACATTTCTTCTTAATTTGGAAAAATATTAAAATAAAAACATTCTAGTATCAAAATTTAGTATTGTAGTGCTGGGGTTAGAAGGCACTGATCAAAACAGTTGGACAAACGATAAGGTGTTATGAAATTCAATGTAGGTGTTTTAACCCGTTGTATTTTAAGCATTTTTTTCAAATAATATTTTTTTGAAATCGCACATTACTGACGTCACTTAAAACGAGAAAATCTTATAAAAAAAAATTATCGAGCGTGTTTGTCGCAGAAAAGTACCTTCCATAGGGACACAATCAATTCGGATCTGCCCCACTGTAGGCATAACTACTTGGGTAATTTTTGTACGTTTGATAATCTAAATTAACAGACATGTTGGGCAAAGGGCTTTATAGGGTTAGATTTACTTAACGTCATGTGCTTAATTAACGGTCTTTCTGTGTTGAATCCTAGTGAATTTTATTTGTAGGTGTGAATCCAGTAAAGGACGACATTATGAACATTTGTAAGTAATTGCATTCTATTTTTTATCCTCTTTATTTAAATACACCGTTAATAGTATATTACATTATAAGTGTGGTAGGTTCAATTTTACAACACGAAGTTTTAATATTGAAACACGACGCGCAGCGGAGTGTTTTAATGAAACTAAGTGATGTAAAATACCTACCACACATATAATGTATACAACTTTTTAGCCGATGACGAAGTTGTCCACTCGGCGACCCCATTTAACAAAAATTATCGTTGCACCGAAGTTACATTCACATTATTGACATAAAGATAGGTGCAGGATAGTGTGACGGACGCAGATTTTGCCCAAAAGGATACGGGAGTTGTAGGAAAGCATAAATAGCATAAATAGGGCACAATTCCTAAAAATATGAGAGAGGTTATGTTGTTCGAGTGTTTTGTTACTTACCTTAACTTTTTCATTATCTTATTCTTGACGTGTTTTACTTTTAGTTCAATGACTTCACCTATTTTGCCATTTTTATGAGAGTAATAATCGCAATAAATTAACATTTTTAGATTGAGTGACAGTGTAAATTGACAAGGTAAATAGGCAACTGAGATGCTTACTATTTATACCACGAGATGGTGCGTCTTCGAGTGTCTTTAAATTGGTCATTATTATATCTTAGAAACTTATTCAAAGACAGTTAAGTGCGGTATCTTCTTTCAAAATATACGACCAATATTTATCATAAAGGATCTTTTTTTTTGCGTGTTTCTTAAAGAAGAAAATTTTGGAATATTTTACCGCTTAAAGGCGGTAGGTGACAGCTTCAATGTGTAAAAAATGGGTTACCATGGCTGTCTAAAATGTGGTAGAACGTAGTTTACAACTGTCAAGGCTAAAAATAATGTATTAATAGAACAAAGCGGTAGATTGCTTATTTGTTTCTTTGCCTCACTACTTTTTGTTAATTTTTTTTACAAATACCAATATATAGATGGTCATAGACAATGGCGGGTATAAGTTTTCCTAATAAGCTATATCTCGGAAAATAACAACTTCGTCAGGCTAACGGTCCTCACCCAGAGGACGCGGAAGCTAAAGTTGACAGTACCTCTGGTTCTGTTGGGTGAAGGGCAGCGCATGTCTTTTTATTTACGCGCGCGGTGGGTGGGAGAGCAGATCCGTGTGGGGGTGAGGTCAGCAACAAGGACGCAAGAATTGGGAGAAAAGGAAGACGGATAGAAGAGGAACAAGAAACAATAGAAGAAAGATCAACAAAAGATGGAACAGAAAACGCAGAAGGCAGAGTACTGATTAGCTTAGTAAAAGAAAGAGGGTGGGACATACTTAATGGGGAGACAGTCGATTATGTTATGGTGAATGATGGAAGCATGGGATGAAATAGAGAAATTCAAGGTGGGAGAAAGAATGGAGTGGGACCATATGCCTTTAGAAGTGAAGACAAAAGGCAGAAAGAAAGATAGAGGAAGTGTGAATGAGTTTAGAAGAAAAATTGTGAAGAATATTTGGACTGAAGAAGGAAAAGAAAATTATAGGGCAAGACTTAGGGAGGCAAAATACGAAGAAGAAACAGAGGTAAACGAAAAGGTGAGGGAACTGAGCGATAACATAAGAAACGCAACAGAAAAAAAAAGAGATAGAGATAAGAGAGAAGATGGGGCTGTGGAAGAACGAGTGGTGGGATAAAGAATGCAGTGAAAGGAAGCACAAAGCAAGAAGGAAACTAAGAAATTGGAAAAAAGAAAAAGCAACTAAGGAAGAGTACAAGAGAGCATGCAAGAGGTACAATTTAGTATTTTAAAGAGAAGAAGCAAAAGAAAGGGATGGAAGAAGAGCTAAAGATGAAGGGTATAAAGACGGAAGAAGAGGTATGGAAATACATAAATAAGGAAAGAAAGAAAGAGAGAGAGAGAGAGAGATGGAATTACTATGGAGGAATGGAGAGAGTACTTCAGTGAGCTGCTAGGGAGTGATGAAAACAGACAAGAAAAGGAAAAGATACAACAAAGAGTGGAAGAAATAGAAAAGATAACAAGAGAAGAACTAGAGCAACAACTAAGAAAACTGAAAAGAAAAAAGACACCGGGGAGCGTGGATATATGGAACGGAAAGGGAAGTTGACTGGTTGTTAGAGATAATGAATAGAGTGTGGAAGGGAGAGGGATTCCTCCAAGAGTGGAAGGAGGGGATAATATGCCCCATATATAAGAAAGGAGAAAAGGATACAGTCAGTAATTATAGGGGGATCACTCTCCTAAATACAACATATAAGGTATACGCGATGATTGTGGAAAAGAGGCTGATGAAGAAAATATGAATGAGAGGAGGGTATTACCAGACGGACAGGCGGGATTTAGGAAAGGTAGAAGGACCATGGATAATGTATATATCGTGAATCACATAGCAGGAAATGAGATAAAAAAGAGGGGTGGTAAGATAATATATGCATTCTTTGTGGACCTGAAGGCGGCTATTGATAATGTAGAAAGACATTTACTGTGGGAATGCTTGAAAAAGAGAGGGATAAATGAGCATCTGGTAACAAAAATAGAAGAGATATATGAAGAGACGATAAGTAGAGTGAGAGTGGATGGACAGGTGAGTGAATATTTCAAGACTTATAAGGGAGTAAGACAAGGTTGCCCACTAAGCCCCAGCCTGTTTGCAGCTTTTATTGGAGATGTAGAGGACATGTTCAGGAAGGGGCAGGCAGAGGGGGTTGTGGTTGGCAAAGAAAAAGTGTGGTCTTTAGCATATGCGAATGATTTGGTGGTGCTAGCGACAGAGGAGAAAGGTATGAAAAAAATGATAGGAAGCATGGAGAAATATATGAGGAGGAAAAAGTTGACGGTGAATGTAGAGAAATCCAAGATAATGGTGTTCAGAAAAGGGGGTGGTAGGAGAAAAGTAAATGAGTGGAGATGGGAGAAAGAGAAAATTGAAGAAGTGAAAGAATTTAAGTATTTAGGTTATGTGATGAATGAAAGAAACACAGCAACAGCACATGTGAGAGAGTTAGTGAAAAAAGCAAATAAGATAATAGGAGCTGTATGGAGAATAGGAGAAAATTTAGACGTGATTTTAGAAGAAGAGTAATGATGTTTGATAGTTTGGTGAAAAGCGTGATGATGCATGGAGCGGAAATATGGGGATGGAGAGAGCACGAAGGATTGGAAGGGGTGCAAGGAAAATATATGAAATGGGTGCCAGGGGTAGAGAGAGGGACACCGGGGTGTATAGTGATGGAGCAAACAAAGAGAGATGGAATAAGAATAGATGCAGGAAAAAGAGCAATAAGATTTGAGGAGAGAGTGATAAAGAGAGGAGAGTGCAGAATTTTGCAAGAGTGTTTGAAAGAAAAAAGGAAAGAAATAGGAAAGGGGATATGGAAAGTGGGGGAAGCATATTTCGAAAGAAACGGGTATGCAGGCGCGGAGATAGAAAGACTGCGAGAGAGAGGCAGAGTAATGACAGATGAATTAATGCAGATAGATAGAGATGTGCAAGTGCAGGAAAGAAGAACGAGAATTAGGGAGTCTAGGTACAATGGGAAATATGAAAAAATAATAACGGAAGAAATGCCAATGTACCTAGGAAGAGAGAGTAGAAAAGAGAGAGTGATAATAGCAAGATTTAGATGTGGAAATGAGGAAAGAGAGAATAAATATTGGAGTGAGGATTATAATAGAGTATGCAGGATGTGTGGAGAAAAAAAAGGAGACGATAGAGCATTTTTTGAAGGAATGCGTAGAATTGAGAGGGAGAGATGAGAGTAGAGAAGAAATTTTGAATGAGGACGGAACAGGGATCGAATGGATGAAGATGGTTGAGTGGAGAAGAGGGACAATAAGTGGGAAAGGATAAAAAGCTGCTAGTTATTGTGTTGAATTATTGATTTATTTAGTTTTATTTATTATATTTTATTTTATTTGAGTTATGGGAATTGTATCGGATACTTTATAAACCTGTAAAGGTAATAAACGTTGTCCGCGCCGATGACACTAATTTCAAGTCGTGCCAATCGCTCAAAACCTTGCGTTTGGACAAGGCCGTCTGAATCAAAAAGCTACGCTTTTAAGGCCGTTTCATTGTCCATGAAAACTGTTTCTGCAAAGTGGCCATGAAAACAAAAGAACACAGAACCTTATTGCGCGCCCTCGGTGGCCGATTAACAAATCAAAGCTGTCAATATTAAATTGACAGAAGTTCAATTTATAAACATTGGCGGCAATTTAATACAATAAAATGGTTTGAAGCTTTGGAAACGTGTTGCGGTAAGCAAATTTATGTAGACAATGATAAGGACAACCATTTACTTTGGATTTGTAATATTAAAGACACTACTCAGAACCTCAGAACTTTGTGAGCGGCATTTTCAACAAGACTTTATAACTACAACCCCCAAAAGACGACGCTTATGTAAAGATGTTGCTCCTTCTATTTTTGTAAGTATCTATAATAATTAAAACAGACTGTCATCTTATTAATGTTTCTACTTTTTAGATTTTTCCCACTGAAACTCCAGTTGAAATTTCTGTATCCCAAAATCCTGTAGGGTCTTTCGTCATTCCAACCGTTCCAATCACATCCAAATCAATTCAAGTAAATAGTATTTCTGCGGAGTATATGGCTAATGTCCAGTACCAAAGATACCTGCAGTTCAGGAACTATTGGTGAAAGCCCGAAAATAGCAAATGTTTCTGCAAATGAAGGCTTCGTTAGCTCTACAACTGTACCATCCCTACCTGCTATTGAGCTTATCAATACAGAAGACGTTCTTTTACCTTTTGATTTGAGAAAAATTCAAAATCTTAAGTACAACACCACACCAGATAACCACATTTTTATTCTGCATCGGTGGCATTTTTAGCGGGTTACATATGCAAAAAAATTAATAAATTAATATAAAAATAGGTAATGATGCTTGTGTAACCCCGCTACTTTCATTTACTGTTCCTGGTCCTTTATTACAACTTGTCAGTTTCCAGGATTGTGGAGGACTATTTTATCCCAGTTCTATATTCGTTGGTATAGTTCAGAGGATTGCAGATATTGGACAAGAGGCATCACAATTTATGGATGTGCAAAACACGTGCCACCAACTAGTCGAGATAATGCGCTCTCATTTGCTAGAAAATCCAATGCTTTCGTCTTGTCTGGAACATAAAAATCAGATCTGCGAGCTGAGAATAACTACAACGGTGAAATCAGTGTTAGATAAAATTTGTCAAGAAAGAATAGATTTATTAAAGAAAAAATGTACAATCCAGAACAAACAACCACTTTGCAGAAAAATATTAGTTATAAATTGGTGTAACTTACCTCGTGTTATGATTTCATGTTTCTAATTTATTAATATTCTGCTAGTCCAGAATGTATCTAAAATAAGCTGAGATCTTGGATATTTTACAGCATTCATGTTTTAATTATAATTGATGTTTTAAGCATTTAACCTCAAAGTCTCAATCGACTGCGTTCGAAATCGGTAGATGGAGCGCAAAAAGGTTCTGACGCCCGAAATGTCACAAAAACAAAGTTTATATAGAAAAATCGAAAATTGAAAATAGCGTAGCTTTTCGATTCAGATGGCCTTGCGCACGACCTTCTAGATAAATTTGTCTTTAAACCGGCCTGTACTATTGTTCAAAGATGCATTGATTTTTTTTGAAGTAAATTATTGTTCAGAGGGCGCTACTTACCCAGAGATTTCGCGCCGCAATTTGAATTTTGACATTTACATTTCGGTTTGACAGGGGTTTGACCGTTATCGCACATTGGCAAAACCACGTCCAAACTTCGTCTCTGAATCGTAGCTGATAATGTGATCTTAGGCAATGCAACATGATACAAACACCGTGCAAAGTTGAAAAGTGCCAACGTAATCAGGTCTCAGTGGGTGCAGTGTGTGTAATAATGCAATTAACAAAATTTAACACTGCGTTATGAATACCCATGGATCATATTTAAGTGTTTGTCAATATTGCTTTGTTGCTTCTGGAACGATACAAGATGCAGATGCACATTATCTGGCAAAAGGTTTTGTTGTCACAAGACTAGATCCTTCGTTGTGTAAAAAAAAAACAACAAATTTAGTTATTAGTTTATTTTCTTTTCTACAGTTTCAAAACTTTTCTTGACAAAGGTTTCGATTTTAAATTAATTGTAGTGACTAATTTATCCGTTTGAGTTTTAGTGTAGTTAGTTAAAACAGGTTTTAACAATTTTTCTAGAAGAATGTCTACAATGTGCTGTTTGTGCTTTTCTTCCTTGCAAACAAAAAACTCGGAAGTAATCAACGCATCCTTAATTAGGTATGTAACAGTTTTTCGTGGGCTACATCCTACAGGTACGTATTTTACAATTTTTAATACACCTACAATAATTTGATTTATCAAACAAGTAAACATAAGTGAGGGGTATCTAAGGGCCCCTCTGTCTTGTAAATATATGAGGGCCACCAGAGAATTATTGCCAGCATCTGTTGATAAATTATTCAGACAAGCTTCACAATTTATTCTTTCTTGAATTGTTCGTACAATATAGCCTGCAAGAAATGCAACAGACGCAGATTCTATTGCACTTTGGGTTAAACCAAAGACTTCGAAATTTTGAATTCTAAAAATCTGTTCCTGAATGTCTGCATTTGTACTCAAATTAATCTTAGTATTGTTTTCAGCTTCAAGTTCACGGAGCTGACCCACATGGCTTAAAAATTACAAGGTTCTGAAACGTTTGCAGAAGTTGCTGTCCGGACAAGACCACAGATTATTATTCTTTTTATGGCATGATGAGCAGCTCGGGCATCAGTGGCATCTTGGGAACCACACCTCATACCATACGAACAGTGCTGAACATGGCTTCAACTGCATCAGAACTAAATGCTCTTGTCAGAACATAATAAAATCCAACATCCTTAAGTAAATACTTAACACACTCAGAAGTGCTTTTTGCGGTAAATTTTAAGGCCTCCGCTGTTTCTTGTGTGAATCCTCTCATATTATTTTTTTCAGAATATAATTGAATGTTATTTATATATTGTGAAACTCCATTTTCCAGCCAATTCAAACGTTCATCATCAAAATTCAAGTAAGGTGCACAGTTCTGATCTAACTGTCTTATGTATTGTGTTTGATCACTTACATCATGTAGTTGGAAAAATGCATACATCATCTCCATGAACTTGACTGTGGCCTCAGACCCTGAGAACTGATTGTCAGTGTGATGTATGGCCAAATAATTTAGAGCAGCTGTTACAGGAGGTGCAAATATTTCCACAGCTCTACGTACGTTCATTTTTTCCATGTTTGAGGGGTAAAGGTGTTTCTTTGTTAAAAATTTAACAGGCTTTATAACCATGTCTTTTTGTAGGTCATGCAGTGTTTTCAAGTAATTTGAAGAAATAATTCCTTCTCTGGAATGCATTTTGTGGTCCAGAAAAATGTTTCTACAGTTCTTTTTTTTCTCTACATCCATATTTTGATATCCATAGAATTTATCCTCCATTCTATTATATTGAAGTTTTTCTTGAATTCCCATGTCGTCAATTATGACGCTGCACAATTTTTCAATAGGAGATAAGCAACTGGCCTCTGCTTCTAGTCTCCTTTTAATTAATTCTGCCATTTCAAAACTCGATTTTGTGCTTCCAGTATGTCTAAGCAGGGTAATTCGGCTGGGTAATCTAATAAACATATTTCTTATATATTCGTACCCTTTAGGTGAAGTAACCCTCCACATGACACACTGGCGAATGGTCATTTCTGATCATTTTGGCTTTCGTTTCTTATAATTTAAAATTTGATCTAAAATAAATACTGCATGTGGATCATTTTTCAAGGCATCTTTTTTAATTGCTTCAATCGTCGTGTATTCTGAATTGTCCACTAAACTCTGCAAATCTTGTAGTTTTTTATTTTTCAAAATATCTTGTTTCTTAAGCCTTGCTACTGACTGTTTCAGTGTTTTGATTTCCGCTTTGTATCTCTCAATCTCTCTTGCGGATATAGCTTCCACTTGGCAGGATGCGTCAAGTTTCTAAAGATGAAATTAAATATAATTAAAATATAGAATAACTAATTTCTTCCAAAAAAAAACCTGCACAAATGGCTAAAAATTTGGGTAAAACCGACTTACAACGTCCGTTACAACGTGATTTCTAACTGATTCTTCGTATCATCACTCATGAGACCTAGTGTATTTTAGTATACAACAGAAAACGGCTCGCATTTATAAAAATAAGTAAAGGCAAATGCTTGTGATTTTTCTTAGTAGATAATATTAATTTAACATAAATGAGAACTCTTATTTCTTGCTGAATACTGAAGAGCAAAAACCTTACCTGGCATTGTAAAGAAAAAGTTTCGTTGTTTTCCTTATTTAAGGTAGAGGATGAGCAGGAAGGTAAGGCATCAGAATAAAGATCAGGTTCCTTGCGCTTGGGAATTTTAGAAATGAGAAAGGATTCTGCTTGGGCTCCAGAGGTCTAGGAAATTGTATTATTGGTAAATAAAAATGTCTTTCAAAAATCAGTTAATACCGGAAAAATTGTCGGAATCGCATAACTCTTCAAACGTCTTCTTCCTGATCTTGATGCTGTTCTGTATGAATTGCCATCGAAATGAAAATTACATACGAGTGCTCTCTCGGGCAACACAATAAAGTCTTCTACTGTATAAACAATAATTATTACAATAAATTGTTATTATGTTCAACTGAAATTAATTTTACCTGAATCCCCAAATATATTATCACACCATCTTTGTCGCAATTCTAAATCACTAGGAAATTCATGGAGTGATTGGGGTGAAGCGTGGCATGAAGGCACGATGCATTTATTATGCATACGCGGCATTTTGTTGAATTATTAATATTAAGAATACAACCACCAAAACTTATTAACAATAACACTAAAACACAAGATAACCAGAACAAGAAACAAGTAACAACACGAAAAAACAGTAACAAGTAAGTAAGACAAGAACAAAGTACAATAGAAGCGCTAGAATTCAAAGAATCAAATGTGAGCGAAAGGTAACTTTCAAAGAGATTCGATAAATGTCAAGTGGCATTTGTCATAAATATTTGTTTAATTATTTCTAAATTTAAAAAAATGGCGGGATTTTGCTGTATAAGCAGCGCTCGTGGAGAAACACTCGAACTGAGCTAATGTACAGGCCGGTTTAAAGACAAATTTATCTAGAAGGTCGTGGCCTTGCGTTTGTAAAACAGACCAAATATCGCTAGATGTCAGCACCTCGCGCATTAGAGTAAACTGTAATAGTTTTACAGAATGAAAAATTAAGAGGGCGTGGAACAAATTAATTCCAATCTCAAAATTAAGCGTGCTTTATTTTTTCAAAACCAGATATTATTTAGAATAATAATGCAAATCTTACCTCATCTTTATTAAAAATTTTTTGTCGCTAGTTTTATTTATTTATTTTTGCTGTCATCGAAAATTTGATTGAAGTTTTTATTTTATTTACGTTATTTTGACAATGTTGACACGGTTGACAGTTATTCGAGTTTCATGACTCCTTATTACAGTTTCCATTAAGTCGCGATTCAAATCCCTCTGGTGGTGATTTTACCTCTATTGGTACGACTTTGTATTACTGTCATTTTTATCGGCGCGGACAACGGTAATAAATATACATACTACTACTACTACTACAGCAACAAGGCCGCTAATCTGGAGAACTATGGGGGCTACATTAATCAAACTTTAAATCTGTCATCTCGACGTGGGTTTTGGTGTAATTAAGAGTTTTGAGTGGACGGCACCGCCGGCGGAAGTTGTACTACTGTGGGTACAGATTCTTCGTCGTGCCTCTACAAAGGTGTTAAAGCTGACCAAGACCCAAGACTTTCGCAGGATCTCCGAAAGAATTTTCTAGGACCCGTCGCGCTTTGGAACGAATTTGTTTGAACGGGCTTTACTGGCTTGACTTAGCACGTGGGAAATGACCTAAACTTTGTCTCCGATGTTGAAGAGTAGCTGACCTCCTCTTGGCGTCTGCATGTTTCTTTCTCCGAGACTGTTCAGTCCCGTGGTTGTCCCTTGTGGAGTTGGAGCGTAACTTCTGGAATAAAGTTCTCGTTCACGATAATATGGCGGAGTTGCTTCGAAGGGGGATCGTGATTCCTGATTGTTTTGATGAACATGCAGACTTTAAATTCGACACTTTAGATCTTTGACATGGTACGCAGGTCTTAACAGGTTGGGCTATTGTGCATTTATTCTGATTTTTGTAAAGTTTGTTTAATCCCTTAATGACCAGCCGTCGCGTCGGTGCGGACCACCAACTGAATTTCTTTGGTACCATTCTGGGAGTACCGCTATAGTGCGCTTTGACTCATTATTATCGAGGGGAAATCCACTGGACTGCATATTCAGGATTCCCGGTCTCGATGGCATCAATTACATTTTTGGCTTGGGGGTTTTGTAACTGTCCCTCAAGGGTGCTTGCGGTGTTGCGGCTTGGAACATCAACAGTAATTAAGCACATGGGGCATTATGGTACATAGGACTCTCTACAAGGTGGAGAGAGAGCATCAGCGATCACGTTTGCTTTTCCGGGAGCATAACTCATGGAAATATTAAACAGCTGTAGTTGTAACGACCATCTGGCGAGCCGACCGCTGGGTGATTTTAAAGATAATATCCATCTTAGGAGTAGGAGCTTTATCTAAGTAGGCTCTAAATTTTGCATGGCCCAAGCAATACTCAAAACTTCTCGCTCGGCCGTGGAATAATTTATTTCAGCCGCTGTCAGTAATTAGCTGGCGGGAAGGAAGCCGCACCAAGTGCATTGGAACCTGCGTCGTTGGTGAGTCTATATCCTATATCCTTTATTTATTCCTATATTCCAATCATTTCATTGGGACTGTCTCCATTCGAAAACGGCGTTTTTCTTCACAAGATTACTCAGTGGTCTGGCTGTCTCCGAGAATCCAGGTGGGAACTTTTTGTACCAACTATGTACATGTTCACAGGAAAACATAACGCTTCTATAAGCGCGCTTGGATTGCTCGTACCTTTTCTGGGTCTGTTTCTATCCCTTGCGGCGATATTTTGTTATGTGGCCCAAATATTTCAATTGCCCACAGCATCCCTCGGTGCAACTGCTTGAATCTAGAAAACGCCACTTCCAGATCGCTAAGATGTTTTTCCAATTATGGCGATAAGATGATGAGATCATCTAGATACGCTAAAATGGTCACTTCGTTTTTAGGAGTCCAAAATTAAGCCTCTTAAAACGGTATACTCCGAAAGGGGTAATAAACGCGGTCTTATCTTGATGCTCTGGAGGCACTGCTAATATCCAGCCTTCAAACCAATGGGGAAGATGTAAGTGGCGTCGCCGGTCGAGTGCAGCAAAGGGTATACATCTGGCTTGGTACTTGCATTTAGTTTCTTGTAGTCGACACAAAGCCTTGTTTGTCCTCGGTTTTTGGCACTAATACTACCGACGATGCCCTAGCACTCTCGTGTTCTTCGATTATGCCTGGTTTGAGGAGTTTTTTAGGGTCTCTTGACGTGAAGGGGACCTTGGGTATTGCGGGCTGAAGATGGAAACATGGTCTCTGGTTTGTTCCGCAAATAATGCTTCGTTATGGAGAAGTAATTTATCCAGTTTGTGTCGTTGTAATTCGGTCATGTACCGATCTTCAAGTAAGGAATTAATCTCTGCTGAGCCTATTTGAACGGTGGGAAAGAGGTGGTTCTGCAAATGCAATTCCTTTCTCCGTTTGATGGCCCGTGTGGTAGTTGGTTTATATGTATCGCTAGTTGCTTGACGCATAGAGGAGTACTTGGCGGTGGATGGGTCTGTGGTTCATAGTTAAGTTGGATAATCCGTCACTCTTCAGATTTCTTCGAGTGTATGTTCGTCGGTGATCGTGCGGTTCCACAAAGCACAGTTGTTCCATATTGGAAGACCTCATAGGCAGTGGGGCTCTTTGCTCTACTCCCTTAGAAGTGGTAGAGTCTGTTGCGGTAATCCACTACTAATTTCGCAATTTTGGCAAAGTCAACCTCTAGAAATATCACTGCGTCGGAGTCTTCGTCCGAACAGACAATCGGTGTCGGAAATAACGTTCGCCCTTTTAATGGCACCGGTATTATATTCCTCCTAATTTGTTTGCCTTACTTACAACAAAAGAACAAACAACCTGGCAGAATTTAAAATACTTAAAAAACATTTTTGGCTGTTGTTGTTTGAGGGAAGGTTTTAATTTACATTATTGAAAATATCAACACCGATTTGATTTTAATTATATTTTAATTTATGAACACATTCAGTCTGAAATAAATCAATTTGCAAAAGGAGGAGCCTGTGACATAATGAAAATTGGTTGAAATGTATTTTAATGCCCAATAATAATGATTATTTTAATATTTACAATGTTGTCATATTTTAATTCTGCTGACAGACCGTTGAAACTTATAATTCATTTTTAGATAAACACTGTACTTGACAGGAATATAAACTATCCATCTGATACACAAATGTTCCATTACAATAAAGGCAATGTTATTTAATGTAAAATTTTACATTTAGATTATATTATTGTTACACACAATTAGTGCTAATAGTTTCTGTTAATCCCCCTTGCACAATTACAAACACTAAAGCTGAATTCAGCACAGGGGTCTAATTTAATTAAACGATTAAACGAACTTACCTGAAGTTTGATCGTAATTATACGACGTGTCCTGTCCTCTAGACAACCAACAATACAACACTGTAGTAGTCCCTTTGTTTGCCTAACTTGCGCAAAATATTTAAAGATATTTGGAAAGAAAAGTTACAGTTGGCAGCATCGTCATTTCTCTTCACACGCCCATATTTCATTGAGTTTAAAGCACCTAAACAAGATTCATGTAATGTGGAAAAAAAGACAAAGAAGAAAAATGATCGTTTTTGTATCAATGGAGGGTGGGTGGTTGTCTAGAGGACAGGACACGTCGTATATTTACGATCAAACTTCAGGTAAGTTCGTTTAATCGTTTAATTATACTTCCGTGTCTTGTCTTCTAGACAACCAACAATACAACACTGTAGATGTTTAAAGTCAAAATGATTCTTGTTTTTTATATATTTTTTTTTATAAGAAACAAATGCAAAAGAGAACAAAAAACAACTAGGACCAATGTATTTTAGTTCATGTTTAAGATAACTCGAGCAAAATTGTCAATATTCTCGAGTGGTCTATTATAAAACCTTACGAAAGTGGAAGAAGAATCTGACCATCCTGCAGTTTTCTTGATAGTTTCAATAGATACTCCCTTCCTTTTTGCTGCTGAGGTCACAGCATGTCTGGTAGAATGAGATTTAAAAATATTGATGTCTATTCCTGCTAAAGCTAATGTACACTTGATCCAACGACTAATGGATTGACTTGAGGCCACCCTGTATGGTTTCTTAAAAGTTATAAATAAAAACTCATCTTGACTGAACCGTAGGGGCTCAGTGACTATCAAGTAGTCTCTTAAGGTGGAAGCGACACATAATTGGGGTGATTCTTCAAATGTAGGTACTTGCAAACATGGTTGAAAACCAGTTGAGTGGCTAGTTTTGATAACATCGGTGATTTTTATTTCATAGCCATTATCAAAACGTCTTATGTTAGATATTCTGATTAAGGAAAGAGTTTGCACTCTCTGTGCCGTTGTTAATGCTAGTAAAGTGGCCAGTTTATATGAAAGTAGCTTACGTGAAAGGTCCCTATTGGGTGCTAGACTTTTTATATAGTCTAATACTGTATTTGGATTCCAAGTTGTTTGGTATTTGGGCTGAGGTGGTCGAAGTCTTCTAATTCCCTTCATGAATCTCTTAATAATGGTATTATTACCTATATCATTTGGAAGTATGAGAGCTAGTGCCGAGCGGTATGTGTTAAAAGTTCCATATGAACAGTTGGTATTATCCAGAATTTCCTGTAAAAAACTGAGAATTGTTTCTACTGTGTCCACTTGAAGGGGATTCAAATTATTGTGTGAGCAATAATTCCACCAAGAACGATAAGTTGAATTATACTGTTCTAATGTTGATTTAGAGATGGAATTTATAAAAATGTCCAAGCAAGTCTCTGGCACTTTCTTTAATTTGAATGCTTCCCTGACAAAAAGCCTGCAACCAGGGTAAGCTCCGTCGTTAATGGATGCTGTTTTCTGAAAGGAGATGAAAGCAATTTAATGTCTGGTTTCAAATAAAGCGGTGTTGAAGCTAATAACTTAAGAAAAAGAGGAAACCAGGGTTGGCTAGGCCATAGTGGTACTAACACAATTCCTTCAGCTTGATCTGAGACGCTTTTCCTCAAGGTTCTTAGTACAAGTGAAAAAGGTGGAAAAGCATAAAAATTTAACTTTGTCCACTTTACTGTAAAGGCGTCCACTGCTCTACAGAATGGGTCTTTATGCCATGAAATGTAATCTTTGCATTTGCAATTAGTAGAAGACGCAAATAAATCTATTGAAGGAGTTCCTAACTTGGATGTGATATTTTGGAAAGCATCATTCGATATTTCCCATTCTGTTTCAGGGGAAATTATGCGAGATTCAGAATCTGCATTGATGTTTTCTTCCGACGAAATATAGGAAGCAAAAACCCATAAGTCCCGTTCTTCACAGAATTGCCAAATTTGTCTTGTGATATTAAACAACTTCTGGTATTTAATACTACCCATTCGATTTATGCATGACAATGCTGTTACGTTATCAACTCTTAAAAGAATGTTGCAAGATTTGAGGTGAGAAGCAAAAATTCTCAGGCCATAGTAAGCTGCCAAAAGCTCTAAAAGATTGATATGTTGTTGTGATTGAGAAGAATTCCACCAACCATGTGATTTTTCACCATTACAATAGACGCCCCAGCCTGTCGCGGACGCGTCAGAAAAAATTTCTAAACAATATTTATCATATCTAATATTATTACTAGAAGTATTTATATTTGCCTGCCACCATTTAAATTCGTTTAAGACATAGGATGGGATATCCATAACAGTTGTGTAGCTCAAATTTGACTTTTTTAAAGCAAGAAATTTAGCTCTCTCTAATAGCTTTGTGTGAAGCTATGCGTATTTCACAGCAGGACACGCAGCTACTAGGAGGCCAATAACATGAGCAAAGAAGTTTATTTAACAATGTTTTTTCATAGTAAAGTCCATAATAATTGTCAAATCCATCTGGCAAGGGGAAACGTTTAATTATCCTCCTCATTAGCTCCAAAAATGTTGGTTTTTGAATCGAAGAAAATTACCATGAAGACATGAATTCTACCGTCTTTGAAGAATGGTTTAAGAACAGTTTACCAATGCTGGAGGAAAATAGTGTCATTGTAATAGATAATGCTTCCTATCATAACAGGAAGTGTCCAGCTCAATTGGCTGATTTGAATCCCATCGAACATTCATCTGGAGTGTATCCCTCCAGAGAACAGTTTTGCGTATGAGATGAATCTGGTAAGTTTGTTTGAGTGGTAAAAAAGGTGATAAATAATGAAATCATATAAGTGAAAAAACTTGGATTTTGGGGTTAAAATAATGTATAAAATTGGAAAATTAAAAATTGATAATGGAATTATTGAAGTTATTCTGTTCATTTAAGCAAGATCCGTTTTCCAGTTTCAAGGCTTTCCTTATTTCAAAAGTCTCAAGAAAATCTAATTTCTTGCTTTTATTGCATTTGTGAATCAATTTGGAATTGGATATGTGTTAATTATGTGTTGACAAGAGAAGTAAGGTAATTTTTTTCCAACCAAAGTGTGTTTTTAGCTCGAAAAATATTTAATAAAAAACGGAAACGTTGCCCTAATTGTTGATTTAAACATCACCTGTTTGTGTAGAAAAAATCGTTAATTAATTCGTTAAAACATATTATTTAAAAACTGTAGAAAGGTCTAAAATATTGCCAAACACTAGTATATAGTTTTCATGCAAAACCAGTTAAAACTATTACAATCCACCATATATGTAATTATATCACAAGCTGTTAGCTAAACTGTCCGGAGCTATCGAATGATTAGAGAGATTACCGAAATTTCATTGACAAAATAAGATAATCCGACTAAAAGTTTGCGTAAATGCACATGAACAAGTTGTGAAAGTTGAAGATGTAAGCTGTTAAAATATTCATTACGGCCCATCTAGTCCGAACCCTCCAAAGCATCTGGTCCTTAAGACTTTTATTACGCGTTACGTTATAGCTTTCATAAAACTACTTAAAACAAAAGCCATATCTTAAGTAAAAATAATAGCGATAGCGATTATTTATAAATTTAAAATCTGGCATAATTTAATAAGGGTAATGAGTAAATATTTATTATATGGCCGTATAAGAACCAATCTGTTAAATTTTCAGAAAGCCTTTATAATTATAATTATGTTAGAAATTATTATTTTATTGATATAGAAAGAAGTGTCTTCCAATCAACTCATTCAGCAGCTCCAACACCTTGGAGTGTAGGTGTGTGGAGTGCTTGAACCCTAAATCTAATTAGGCAAGATGGTGAGCAAGTACGCGGCTAACGTGAGGTCATCCTCTGCCGCATACAGACCTCATTAATCAAGGATGGCGGCGCAAGCACGTACAAGTTAGGCGTTAGACCATAGGCTTGTAGACGGTCGGTCTACGTGTTACTCATTCGATTTTAACGTTGATGACAGTTGGAGCAGAATTAGGAGAAGTTAAGACAGTAGTAAAGTTATACTACTGTCGGCTGATACGTATAATGCATGTCCGTTAATACCAGGAGAGTAACAGAAACGTGCAAAATAAAAAAATGTCACTTGAAATTGTAAGAAAGGAGACGTCTCTTAATTTGGTTATGTAGTTTCCAAAATGTGTAAAGGAAATGGGTTGTTGTGAGATGAAGAGAAAGTGAAATATAAAATACATTATTATTGCAAAAAATAAACCTTAAAAAACTTTTTAAATTTTAATGAGCTGGTCTTACCAGACAGAGCATTTTAATATTTGAATGAATGTATAAAAATGTCATCCGTAGCCATAAAAATTTTATTACTAATTACTTAATTAAATGTATCCATAAGCGTCTGCATCATGGGAGTTTTAGGCTTTTTGACCTAGTCGACTTTAGAATTACAAATTTCTTAAACTATTTAAATAGTTTAGTCCAATGGTTACTTAAATGTTTTAATTACATATTGAATACTTCTTCCAACTATTATCATTTTTGGAACGGATTTGTAGCATAGTGCTGCTGAAAAATGGATATTTCAAATCAGTCTTGATAGCTGAACGAGTTACACCGGGTTGTTTTCTTTTTACCCAGATGTGTCTTTCACATCAGTCCGTTGTTCAAGTGTAGACCCCTAGGTAGGTATCTATGACTCTCCTTTTTGCGGTAACATTCAGCGTTCCAGGATGGCAGGAATTTCTCTCCGGCCTTAGGGTAAATTTCGTTATACTGCATAATACCATATTTTATGGCCCACAAAATTATTCATCAATGCGTCTGTGAAAACAGCGTAGGAGACATTATTAATTCATACCAAAAGTCAATTCTGTGATATTTCGATCCATGTTTATGTAATCTAACCTCAAAACACTGACAAGCTCGTGTAGAATTTTGTTGATCAAAATATGTTGCAATGATGACTGAATCAATTTTTGGAATGTCAGGGTGTAGACAACTCTCAAATTTTTTATTGTTAAGTTTTCATTTTCAGGTTCTCTGTTCTTCAGATTTTTAGTTTTCAAATGTGCTAGATTTTTAAATTCTTTTTCTTTTATTTCTGGTCCTCAATTTTTTAATTTTTGAGAGTTTCAGCTTCTTTTTCTTTTAGAGCTTCTCTAGGCCTCTATCCTTTACAGAATCTCAGATATTCAGGTCTTCGCAGGTGATTACGTCCCTGAGATTTTCAGTTCTCACGTTTTTATATTTTTGGGTTGTAAGGATTTCTGGATTCCAGTCTTAGGATTTCAAATGCTCTTTACTGTACATTTACAACTCTATAAGAGAGTATAAAAAAAACTCTACGTGATATCAAATTCAAAGATGATACAGCCTCTTCATGTGAGTCTCTCTGCGGTAGGTTTGAGTGGGGTACTTGATAGTAAGTGTGTTCGTTATGTTGTTTTATTTAGATTTTTGTTTAGAGAATTTCAAACAGATGCCCATGAAAATGAAACAAAAAACACTGCTCGTTTATACACTGTAAACACAGTTCATTCTCTTACCCTATTAGGCTGTTATTTATTACTAATGTTCTTACTTGTATTTACAGCGAACTCAATTTTAATTTTTTTTTCTGTTGATAACCTTTATTTATAGAAAATCAGGTTTCGTATATAATGCGGACACCAAATTTATAACAACTGAAGTTACACTTTAATAATATCTTTATTATTTCTGGAAAATTACTTTAAGGAAGAGTGCTAATTTGGTTTTGTGCACTTAGTCGGATGAGACCGAAACGTACAGATGTCTGTGATCATATTACATTTATTACGTTAAATAAGTGCATAAAAATAAAAAAAACAGCCCTATTTAGAGAACGTTCATTCTTACTTCCACAAAAGATTGAAAGATAATAATCAATAGATTTAGGGCAGAGAGGTAAGTAGTTTATGCATATTATTACTCTATTTTATTGTAAAAATCAAAGTTCGAAACAACAATTTTGCTACAACTTTAAAATATCGAAGATGGGAGTGGTTCCCGAACATGTTCCTATTGTAATTTACGTTTATTAAAGTTTGTGGAGTTTTACAGAATATATTTATTAAATTTAATTTTTCCCCACGTATACTCATCGACATTCTTCCCCTTTTTTAAAATATCGAGAATGAGAATCAAATTTCAAATTTTTCTTGCCACGGTACTGACATTTTAAATTTAATTATCAACTGTAATTGTTTGGTTATGAATTTGATAATATCCAATTACAATATTATTTAGGTTAATAATAAGTATAAAAATCTATTACTTAAAAAAAATAATTAATAAAGTTTACCAATACCACGGTACTGACAAGTAATTTTATGACATACCTTTTTGTTTTTGTTTTAGAGTGTTTATTATTATTACCATCTTACCTTTTCTATATATTTTAAGTGCTACGATCCGGCATCATAATGTATTACCCACCTGAAATAAAAAAAATCATTAGTACAAGTTTATTTTTAAATGCATACAAAGATAAATAACAAAACATATTTGCGTGTCCATTTACATACAGAGTGATTCACTTTCTGTAACAGTGGCCAGATGTAACCCAATATACATGTTTAATAAATGACTGCATATCATTTTATTTATTATTTATAAAAAAAAAATATATAAAAAAAAATGTATTGCCAAAATATGTTCAAACGCAATCACGTGAAAAGTTTAGTTATTAGTTATAGTTCAGTTACATACCACTTAATTATTGCTAAAATATAACTACTCTAAAACTATTTATCAGCATCACATCTATGTGAAATTTCAAAAAATCTAAAACAACTATGTTTCAAAAATTTATATAAACGATGGTGTTTATTTCTCTGTGAGGCCTACTTGAAAGTGACATTTCTGTTCACTATATATGTATGTACAACAATCTGTTACAGATTGAATCCTCCAATCTAAATACAATATTTACAATCAATTACTATTTGTGTTTATCTTTTGCTCTTTGGGTTGTGTGATAAATTTCAGCTTCATCTAATGAAACCCATAATGTAGGGGAGAAGGAGGCACCTCAGCACAGCTTTGTATTAGTCTATGCCACAACTCTCTTTTAATGTTGGCAACAGTGAGTATGTCAAACGTCAAGTCACAGAGCGCGGGTGTTTATCTGTAAAATCGAGTTATAACTTCTCATCAATGTAGTGGTAAATAGAAAAAATGTTGTACTTGTGGATAAATTTTCTGCTAAGACTTCCATAACACCCTGTACCATCGGGAGCACGGAATTTCGGACAGTAATTTTTATGTCATTTAAAAAAAAACAATGTAGTCTAGACTTTATTGTCATAATTGTCATAATAATGAATGTTGACTGAAATTCGAAATAAACTGTCACCAATATGCCTCCAGTTTCACATTTTAATAAAGCAAGAATTGTAACTCTGGTACAAACGGAATTGTCGTACAGACATATTTCAGCAATTTTGGGAATTTCAAAAAGTACAATCAACTCGTTAATGGAAAAATGGAAGCAGACTGAAAGGTTGGAAAGATCGCGAGGCTCAGGAGGTCGTCGAGTTTCTACGCCCAATGAAGACGACGTCTTAATCTTCTATTTTCTATTCTTCTATTTCCTATTTCACAACAGACTTTTCCTTACTACAAGCTTAATGTTCACTTAACACCCGTGTGATTCCTCTTCTTTCTTTGCGTTATTCGTATGACTTAGTTTGTCAAAATGACATGTGACAATAATAGTGAAAAAATATATAAATGAGGTTATTCAAACATCTTGCATATAAAGCCCATTTTACATTTTACGTAAGTCAAATTTAATCTCTGTCCGAAATTCCGTGCTCGCCGTGGTACATACAGGGCTAGCCAAAAGTATGGAATGGGCGGTAAATCTATAGTTCTTCACCTGCTCGTTGTTTTTATATGTCAACGCATTTCCATGGAAACGTAACTGATTTTTGTTTTTTGAGTGGCAACCTAGTAATTTTTTTGCTGATTTTTGTTTCTCTTTTTTGTATTGAAATGACTTGGTATTTTTTTTGTGTACTTTGATAACAAAATTTTAGAGAAAATGGCCATAATATTTTATTCAATCAAAATAATAATCTTTAACTTAAATTTAATGTTTAATCTGAAGACGTCATAAAAATTGCGTAACGAATTTTGTAGCCAGTTAGGTGGTATTTCTGCGATTCCATGTCTGATTTTGACTTCTAGATGTTTCAAATTTTGGGGGTTTTCTTTGTAAACTTTGTTTTTAAATGACCCTAGAGGAAAAAATCTAAGGAACTTAAATCGGGGGACCTAGCAGTCCATTCAATAGGTCTATCCAACGACCTAGAAAAATGTTATCCAGAAATAGGCGAACATCACCATAATCGGGTGGAGCGCCGTCTTGCTGAAACCAAATATCTCCGTTTGGCATTTCTTGTCGATCTGCATCCGGAAATAATTGTACAATATCGAGTACAATGTGATCACGCAATAGGAGTAGGTATCTATCCGCAGTTAAATTCCCATCAATGAAATATGCTGCCGTACTAAGCGAAAATAACGTAACTACATTTTTTACAAAAAGTGGAAAAACGGTACTATTCGCTTACAAACATCATAAATGATAATATTTTATGTACTTAAGTACAGCTACAAAAAGCAAACCATTTAAAAAATAATAATAAAATTTAACGTATCTACATTTCTCTTCATTATACTAAGCAGAAATAACGTATCTACATTGCTCTTTCTTGCGTCCAAGATTTATAAACATAAATAAAAAATTAATAACGCTAGTTAAAATTAATAATCTATTGAATCATCTAAAGTACCAACTCCACTAGAATTAACAGATAAATGTTTCCAAAAAGTAAGACGGGTCGGCGACAAAATTTTATTCATTTATTTTTTTCGTTCCGGATCAATACCTCTTGAAAACATTTTTGGTTGGGGTTCCGGCAGATTTGTACTTTCTTCATGTTATTTGGCCATTAAAAAATTCAAAACTTCTTTATATTGTAGATCTCTACTGGCTTTGGTCATATTAATAATTTTGGTTGTGTTCGATGTATGTATTTTGCACACAGACGACATAGTCTTCAAAGTCGTACACTTAATTTTTTTTCTGAAGCTGTTGCTCTACTTGATGATGGAAAAAGTCTACAGACATAAACGTATGTCCAGATTCAAAATATTTCAAATCTATTCTGGAACAACTTTAGAATTAATAATATACAGAGTGATCATAAAGTTTCGCACAAAATTCATAATTTAGTTTTTGCGAAAAGCGCTCGAACAGGCCGATTTTTGTTTTTAAAGTGCCATCTTTTGACATAAAAATTTGGTTGATGACGTCATCTATTTTTGAACTATAACACCGTCATCAATTTTTTTAAATGACAACCCCCAACTTTTTTTGGGTTTTGGATGCATTTTTCAATTCTCTATTCAACAAGAGTAAAAAATTGATGGTTTGCATAACTTTCTTTGTTGAAAAAATTACGTTTTACATCAAAAATAAAAATTTTATTCCTTGAAAAAAAAATTAAAAATAACAATAAATTTGGAAAGCAAACAACGAAAAATGAAAAACCATTTAATAAAATTTAACGCAAGTGTTTAAATTGCCACCGGCCAACTATTTGACACATTTCCAGACATGTTTTAACGGTTTGAACACTTCGTTCAATCACTTCTGAACTAATCTGCGCCATTTCACCACGGATTCGTATTGAAATATTTTTTTTCAACAAATAAAAAATTAATTTTTTCAAGTAAAACTTGTAATTTAAAAAAAAGTTATAGAAGGTAGCACTTTTTTACTCTTGTTGAATAAACAATTGCAAAGTGCATCTAAAACCCAAAAAAAAGTTGGGGGTTGACATTTAAAAAACTTAATGAAGGTGTCATAGTTCAAAAGCAGATGACGTCATCATCAAAATTTTTATGTCAAAAGATGGCAATTTGAAAACAAAAATCGACCGGTTCGAGCGTTTTTCGCAAAAACATTACATAACTAAAAACTTTTTGATCACACTGTATATCAGAAATGAAATTTTTGTCTTGCGCCGCGCAATTATTAAGCCAAAACGTAGTGTTTTGAGTGTCGCGAATTTCAGAAGTTCTCAAAAATACATAAAATGTAGAAGTTATATCCTCCATCTTTCGTCCACTTACAATTTCGTTCCACACGCATGATATATTTTTTTAATTTTTATCAACAGAAACAAAAGACTCGATAAAAGCAATTATTCGTGGGGTAAAAATAATCTTCTTGAACATGTCGCATCGTGGTAGCATTATTACCGGAATAAAATTATAATTAATAATCATTATTAAAAAAAGCGTATCTGCTTTTTAGTCAATAAAGACAAAAAATACAGTAAAACAAACTATGTAAATTATATTATATTATATAAATATATTATTAAAACGTTTTCTTTAAAACTTGGTAAATTTATATTTAACAAATTAAAATTGAAAAGGGTTGGCAGAACTGGAAATGCAAAATTGCAATTTTCTCATTTGTAATCCACATGTAGATACGTATGTTTTCGCTTAGTACGGCAGTATGGGCCTATTATGTTGTGCTGCCCAATGAAACCAGCCCATACATTATTAAGTTTTTGAGAGTGCTTAGTATGGTGTTCCATCATCCAATGAAGATTTTCGCTAAACCAGTACCGACAGTTGTGTCTGTTCACAAATCCATTGAGACAAAACGTGGCTTCATCAGAAAATAAAATTTTGTTTAGACAATTTGGATTATTATCGATCATTTCGATCATTGTTGCACAAAACTGCATTCTTCTGTCTGGGTCGTCTTAGTTTAGCTCATGGAGAAGGTGTATCTTATAGGGTTTGTGTTTATTCTTTTTTAATATTCAATGGGGTCGTCCCACAATTTTCAAAAACAGCTTTTCTAGAAACTAGACGAAAAAATATTATACTCTTATTTTTTTGTTTCTACGCAATCACGCGTTTACTAAGTAAAAAAAAATCCGAAACATTTGTCTTATTTGAAACGCGCGCCTTTTTGTGACGTCAACACGGGACAAAATTCATCAGACAAAAATGAAGTTACTAGGCGGCCGACTAATGAGAAGCGCATGAACCAATGACAATGCTCCCCCAAAATGACGTCACAAGAGGCGGTAAATGTACAGCGTTTGAAACTGCTAGCCAAAATTGCGATTTTTGATACGCACTGTCATCTTACAAAACAACTTTATGAAACAACAGAACACGTTTTAGGGCTTCATGTTACATAGTCTATGAGATGCTATAGTTGAATTGGTCAAATTCAATTGAGGGGGACGACCCCATTGACCAACGATTGACTAATATCATTATCCAAAGCAAGTTGCGTGGTTGACGTCATTGGATTATCCATAACACTTAGTAATACATCAAGATTTGTTATGAGTCAAAATATGAAAAAATGTGCTAAGGTGCCTCCTTCTCCCCTACACTCTTTAAAACATCATTTACTGATAGATCCACCACAACTATTTTCAAACCTACTTATCTTGGCAAAGCAAGTTTGTTGCAAACTTGTCTACGTTAGTGTAGCTTTGTTCAGGTGTGAATACTGAAAATTGGAATAAATTACCAATCCAATCATTCACAATTTATGCTGTCTTAATACTAAAAAATATTGCATGACAAACATAACTTGTAATTCTTATACAATCGCGGCGAATCTAATCTGTTTGATCTTAGTTTTCGATAAAACCGCAACATTCCTTGGTCTGCTGACTGGTAAATACAGTTACGAAAAAGAAAACGAGAACGAAAACCAAAGTACTGCCACACAAGTTGCTCTTTCGTTAGAACTACAAACAGGGGAAACGCGCAAGAAATACAAATTAATGCTCTTAGGTCTGGGCCGAAAACTTCTCCTGAATAAAACGAATTCTTTCACTGCAAGTGTAGCAGCATTAAAAAAAAAGGTACTAATATAGGCACCGTGCAAACTGATGCTGGGGAAAGCGAAATGGATTACAGCATACCACGTAGTCACACAGTGATCTAAGCACACCGCCAAGTATAATATAAATATTTATTTACTTAATTTTATTTTACTACCCTAATCAATCTGAAACTTCATGCATTTCTATCACAAATGTTAAGTCTGGTCAAAACTGCGATTTCTAGACACTATTCAATAAATTTAGTTATGAGTTAAATAACTAACATTAAAAAACCAGAAGAATGTCGATAAAGTGGAGTAAATTTAAATTAAAATTTAAATATATCTAAGTCGAACTCCACAAACTTTAATAAGTGTAAAATTACAAATGGAACATGTTTCGGCAGAACACTACTGCCATCATCAGCCCTTAAAGAATATAAAAAATTATGACGTTGACGTAATTAATTAATTTTGAATTAAGAGTTTGTGGAGTTCGACTTAGATATATTTAAATTTTAACTAACATTAAGTTGCTTTTATACCCATTTAAGCTATTGCAACGTTACGAGTTCCAACTTTTTAGATATCAAATATTATAATTTATAAATAATCAAAATCTATAATGGTCAATCACGTTGGTAAAAGTTTAAAATTTAGAAACATTGAGATTATGGAAATGCTGAATGAAAATCTATAATTTATTAGATAGTCAACAACACATTTTGTTTGTTTGTGGTAATATTGTAATAAGCAGGGCCAACATAGTCACAAAACTACAGATTGCATCGATCTGGGTGCTTCTGC
This sequence comes from Diaperis boleti, assembly GCA_963583935.1. Taxonomy (NCBI): domain Eukaryota; kingdom Metazoa; phylum Arthropoda; class Insecta; order Coleoptera; family Tenebrionidae; genus Diaperis; species Diaperis boleti. The sequence continues at coordinate 54,330,435 of OY757244.1, forward strand.
TTGTCAAAAAAGTAAAGGTTAGACACAATTACTTATACCCACAATTATGTTTGAAAAAGGTGGGGCCAAACGTAAGGAGGTTATAGGGGACATTGAAATAGAAACTTTTTTCATATTATCAACCCCTTGTCGAAAATGAGCCGTTTTGTCTCTAGAACATTTTATATCCAAAAACGTAATGTTATCTTGTTCACACTTTTAAGACTTCAGTATTTAGTTAATTTTTATTAAAGATAAAGCAAACATAATAAATTGATAAAAATGGTTCAATATGTGCGGATCTTGGTGCTCGAAAAGATATTCTGCCATCACTCTCCTTAACAGTTGCTTTTGTGTGGCTACATTTGGTTTCATAGACCAAAGACAGCGCTGTCCAGCTGATAGGCTCTCCCCAGTAAACACATGCACGTTGTTTTAACGTGGAAAAGCCGTGTATGTGGTTGATAACACGTTTATGGTTGAAAATATCACGTTATATTTTGGTAATACGTTCAACGTTATTTCAACGTATTTTACATAACGTAAATTCAACGTTGATTTACAATAAAATATTGACTACGTATCTATAAATTACGACAATTCAACGTTAAAAAATTACGTTATTTTTAAATATTATATATGACGCAATAAAGACGTTTAATCTATATTGGTAATCAACGAAAGGTACATAATGTTGATAAAATATAAGTTATTTTCCACGTGCAGTTCTGACGTTTGTTTCTCGTGAATTTTTACATTAAATACACGTGTTTTTCTAGTGTCATATAGGCGTGTTTGTCGTCGTTTATTTTTCGTGAAATTCTTACATTAAGTACACGTGTTTTTCTAATCAAATAAAAAATAAAAATACCTAAGGAGTGAAAGCGTTCCAGCAGAGTATAAAAAATCATCATCATGTTGTAGCCCTATAAGTTTTTGGGTTTAAAAGGAGGTTTTTCAATTTACTTCCCTTATTTTTTTTATTATTGTATTTTACTTTACCTCAATTTAATTTTTTTTTATAAAAAATTTTGTTAAAAAATATATATTTATTATTTAAATCATAACTTAAATCAATTTATATAAAATAGAAAAGAACGAATGGCGGTGAAGTCTAAATTATTATTTTTGACTATTATTTCTCGTAAAATTTTAACATTAAATACACGTGTTTTTCTAGTCATCTATACTACAAATAAAAACGCATTCGAGGCGTGTTTTGGCGCCGTTTACTTTTTAGTGTTGGTCAGGGAATGAATAGTTTTTAAAAACGAAATTGAAAGCAGGTATAATTAAGGGACAATTTGAAACATACGTTGTGAAGTTTTACCCGTTTAGGGGCTGGAATTTTGAGAAGAACGGATATTGTATTATGATGGGGGCTGAAGGTTGAGGAACCGACGACACGAGCGTAATTTTATTGTCGAAAATAAATAATAACCAAACGTATAGATCAGTACTATCATTGAATATCAATACTCTAGTTAGAGTAATCAGAGTATTGATATTCAATGGTACTATCAATGAAAATTTCTGCCTTATCGAATTTGTTTTGGCGACAAACAAACATGCTGCTTCCAAGACACAAAAATGTACGTGATTTACAGCTTTTTTTATTGCCTTGCATCCCGAATGAAACGAAACGACCTGTGCTTGGCCATTGCTTCGTTCGATTTTGTTCATTTTCATTTTTCGTCTGAGATCGTGCAGTTCGTTTCGTTTTCGTTTGCCTTACCAAGTTTTGAGATTTGTGTAGCTTCCAAAAGTCCTAAAGGTAAGTAGTACAGTATTTTATTTAAAAGTAGTAACTAAATATACATTTTTTATGCATATTACTAACCAGTTTAATTTAAATTTATTCCGCAAGTGTACCGATTTTATGACTTTCGTCAAAAGTGGTACTTCATGTAAGACCTGGCCTTCTTACAAGGTTTTTAAGATTCATTTTAAGACAGATATATACATAATATATGATATTATATTTATGACTTTTCTAATTAAATATTTTTTTAACTTGTGAGCTTCTTTGCAGAGGATCAAGGAGATTGGGGAAACTGCAGAGGAAACAACTCATCACTGGAAAGTCTCTCAAGAAAGCAAGTTTTTGGTGATGAGTCTTTTTTTGATAGTAAGCAGCGTCGAACTGTAAACCTTGGAGAGTATTTTTGCTGTACCCCGACAACGTCTTATACATCTCCAGCTTCAACATATCCTGGTAAATTGTGTCATTTTATATCATTTAGGACAATCATATACCTAGATGTAGATATTTTTATTTTTGCAATAGTTACTTATAGTTATTTCTTATAGATTTTGAGGCAACTGTACTGCAAACATTGGCAAAACTGACCCAGCACGTCGAGCAACACACAATCCGAGTCATAAAAAAAATGATTTAATTTAATTAGGACAATTAGCGCATAATAATTATTTTAGTTTTTTTTATAATAATAATTATAGTTATAGTTATATAGTTTATAATATTAGTAGTACATAGTTGATATTATAGTTTTTAGTAATTATTTTCATATTTTCTATTCACCTTTATACATTATAATAGATTTGAACTTTTGTAAAACAATTTTTTTTTTTGTTTTATAATAAATATATGTCATGAAAATCAACACTTTTTTAATATACTTATTTTCTAAAATCACCTAAAAAAGACGTATTTTATAATATCTTTAAAATACGTTTACAGAACGTTTTGATGAGACATTGAAAATGACGTTTAATTCAGAAAATCAACACGTCTTTTCAACCTGGTAAAAACACCTGAAAGACGTGTTTTATCAGACGTTTGTAACACGTGATTTTTACACGTCATAAGTAACGTTGATTTCGGCGACATCGTAACGTCTATTCAACGGTTGGTAGGTACTCGTTTGTTTTACGTTTTTTTCACGTTGTTTTGTTTACGGAAAATCAGTAATTCTTAACGACGTGGTAAAATCACGTAAAAAAAAACGTGTTTTACTAGACGTTATAAACACGTCATATTTACACGTCGAAAGTAACGTTGAAGTCAGCGACATCGTAACGTCTATACAACCGTTGGTACTCGTCTTTTTTTTACGTTTTTCTCACGTGGTTGTGTTTACTGGGTCCTCATCCAATCCATCGTCCAGGAAATTCTTGGTTTAGGTGATCCTGTACCTGGCGGGCACAATGTGCAGGTGCACCGTCATGTTGAAACCACATTCTATCTTGTATGTCGGAACGTCGGAACGCTTGCATTTTTCAGTAGCCCAGGAAGTACGCCTTTCAATAAATTTAGGTAGATGTTACCATTTAGACGAGGTGGAAGCAGGAACGCGCCAATTAAAAAATCGCCAATAATACCGGCCCACATATTAATAAATAGCAAATTTGCGTGAGAATTGTGATCATCCCATATGTGGCTGTTGTGAGTATTGAAGCACCCGCCACACTGATGAATAGTAAACCTTCATCTGAAGCGCCATTGTACGCGTGCTGGTGGCAGGCTCGATTTAAAACCCCTTCCTCAAAGGCCAATGTCCGTGCAGTTTGTAGATGTCCGCTTCCTCCATCTGGTTTGACGAAAAAGTTTTTCGGCGATCCGGAAACCGAACCGCTCAACATAAAGACGCTCGGCTTCTCTAGCCAAAATTTTGTTGCAAACAAAACGTATGTGAAACACTAAAACATGTGCGCTAATGTTGCTAAACACTTTTTTTTTTCTATTATTTTTTAAAAAGATAACATTCCGCTTTTGGACAAAAAATGCTTCCAGGGCAAAACGCCTCATTTTCGACTAGGGGGTTGATATGCAAAAAATTTCTGCACTACCTTTTTGAAACAGCCTGTATGTAGTTATTTATTTGACAGAAGTATCGTCAAACTAAATGTGGTTTTTGTCATCCCTAATTTTCATACACAATAATCAATACGTATAATTGTGAATCAACTATCAATTTACCAATAAGTTAGGCCTTAATAACTATTAAAATATTCATGAACAACCAGTTAATGCACGAGTAATATAAATTTATTACTTAGTTATTATGCATGTAAAGGTTTGGAGTATTCGTTTCAAAGCATAATATAAAATCATTAGAGCTGTTTCATACACATAACAAGCTGTCCATCACGACGTGCACAGTACGAAAAAGAAGTTAACTTCCTGTTTACCAACGAATTCGTTTCCTTGACAAGTTAGCAAACAAAAAGCTTTAACTTTTTATACAACAATAATGAAGTCTAGAAACTCAACATTTATTGTTTCGCCCTTATATACACATCTTACGGTCACCATCAGTGTGTATGAGGGGAGCTTTGCACTCTTTGTTATATGAGAACACATTTACTAAAATACATTGCTTTCAAACAACAACAAACACGAAACAATGACGACAATAATATCAAACCTCTTGATATTTAGCTGAGTCATGTATTAAGGATAAATGGGCCTTTACGTTTCAAGTGGGAAAGGAATCACGTTTGTAGGGTTTATATGAACGAAATAAAAGCATTGTATTGTTTGGTAGTTGGAAAGACTTTCAGAGCCACTTAACTTTTGTAAATCTTCCGGAGAGCGTAGTAAAATTTCTATAGACTCACAAATCAAGTTTTTTTTTGCATTCAATGCACTATAAAGTGCTTGATTTATTTGCGGTTATATATCTTCACGCCCTTTAAATAAAGAAAGAGGATAAATTTCCACCCTAATACGGCATTCACTTCCGCTACACTTCGATTTCAAAAGAGATGATTCAGACGAACCCAAGTTTGTCATAATTTTTCATTAAGATAATGAGTTATACAAGTTGATGAAAAACAGTCTGGACCTATTGTGAAAAGAATCATGTAGGATACATTCGACAAAATACAATTATTAGATACCAGCTAACAAATCTCTCACAGTTGAGGTTAAAAGCACAACAAAGGAGAAACTAGAAAATATAATATAATTTTGTAATGGAGAACAATAAAAACAATCAAGATGGTGTAAACAGGTAATTCGCACACACCCCGTACTTTTGAAAAGCGAGAAGATAAAATGCAATAGTAAATTAGAATAGAAGTTCGCCGGCAGGAACAAGGATAAGGTGAAAATTATAAACGCTGTAATTATGATCCCAGAAGGAACAGAACAAGAAGAAAAAATTGAAGAAAATTTCTTCAACGTTATGATGGTAATCAAAAAAGAAATGAAACTCAAAAAGGAAAATAAATTAACAGTTACACCTCCGCAAGAAATAAAAGTGGAATTTAGGAAAAAAATGTGCGAAGCCATTTTTAAAAGTCTGTCGGGCTAGGCCGAAATAAATATAAAAAAAAATAAAAATATAAACCAGAAAATAGAAGGATCCAAGCAAGGGAAAGTCATAATCATTAAGGATATTGAATACTTAGACGCTGACCTGTTGCAGGTATGAACAGCGAAGATAAAAAAATCCGAAATCAGTCTGCAAATCAAGCCATATTTACACAAACTTATTTTGAAGTAAATAATATGAATATCAAAAAAAAGAACAGGAGGGTGTAAAAAATAAATTCATTAATTAATTGTTTGATATAAATATAAATTTAAAAAAAAAACGGACACACCTGTACCAACCACAGTGAACCACAGGGAGGATGCAGACAAAATTATATCGAGAGGAAACATCATACTTGGCCTCTCAATATGTAGGATCCAAGAAAGGGTGCAGGTGAAAAATGTTTTCGATGCTGGGAGTACGGACAGAAAACGTACACCTACAGAGAAGTAGACAAAGAGAAATCGACTCTTACTGTTAGTCTAAGATCCGAAGGGAGGTCGTCCTCCACCCATCTGCTTACCAGTTGAAAATTCTTTTTTATCAAGCTTTATATTATATCTATAAATGACTATTGCCCTCAGAAAACTTTAACCAATCCAGAGACAGCATTATTTAAAATTTATCCGATCAAGTGAATATCAGCGAATATTCATTCACATGTGCAATGCCCGGGTATAAGCACATGTGTGCAAATATCCAACAACAAAATTAATAAACTTTCCAAAATTTTATTAACGAACATTCCAATTACTAAATTGGCAATTTACAAATGAAACCGTTTCGGGCAATAGTCTTCCTGTATATCCCTCGTGCACGCCAAATACAATCAGAATATTTCGCTCGCGCACTACATGCACTCCCGAAATATTCAGGTATTTGGCGTGCACTTGGGATATAATAGTTGAATATATCGCGAATGTATTGCCTATCAAAATATGTTCACGGCTATCCTTAATTAATTAATTAATTTAAAAAACTGTAATTAGATTTCTGGCTTCACAAAATCCCGCGGGGAGCACGAAGAAAAAAACTTCAACTCCAAGAATATGTACATACTTCTAAAATCTCAGTAAAAAGAGAACACCATACAAAGTTCCAAAGAGACATCAAAGATGGCAGCAAAGAGAGAGGCTCAGAAAATGATCACAAAATTCAAAAAATGAGCTAAAAAAGGCTATATTAGACGCGAAAAGAACTTTACTTTACAGCGACCTGGAGAACGATATACATATTATATTCGGTGAATGATATAGAATAATAAACTAGCAAATAAATATCGTAAATCCGCGAATAACGATACCAACAACGAAAAAAGAAAAAATATGCAAAAAGCTTTTTTTTTAAGGAATTGTCTTATCGAAAGACGAAATTCAGAGACCCTAGGAGAAGTATATGAAAATATAATAAACAATAGTCTTTTGCAGGAAATCGAAAGTAAAGAAGGAAAGACAAGTAAATGACAATTTTGATTCAGAAGTCTCATGCGGTAAAAGAAATATGTACTACAATTTATAGAAGAGGGAGCCTTTTTATTTGTTACTTCGAGCTCTTCGATTTGACGATTTAGAAACGAAAGCTGACCAAAAAAATGTAGACAAATTAGCTCACATCCAAGAAATTTTCGAAATGTTTCAAAAAAATGTCAAGGTGGCTACACCCTAGGTCAGTATTGCACTATTGATGAAATATTGGAAGAGTTTTGTGAACGATTCTGGTGTATATTATATACCTAGAAAACCTATGCTGAACATTCCGTACCTAATAATAATAAATAACGTGCGAAAAGTGGCGGCGATAAAACGTGTAAGAATAGTATATTGTGCAACTATTGCGGCAAGTTGTCGATTGCCCATGAAAGCGAAGTTGAGCTCATTCGCTTGAGGGGGCAATCGACAACGCCGCACGAGTTGGACATACTATTTTTTATTGCGAATGCGGAATAAATCTCAATATAAAATTGGACTCCAGGGGTAAATTCAGTTTTCAGTAGTTTGTTTCTCTGAATTTGCGTGTGCAAAGAATAATTTGCGTGCGACAAGTAAACTTTGCGCACCCAAATTAATAAATGGGCAAACCGTTACTTTGCAACCGTAACCAAGGTTGCAAAGATACTATTTGTCTATATGAGCAATAAAATAGTATATTGTGCAACTAATGCGGCAAGTTGTCGATTGCCCACGAAAGCGAAATTGAGCCATCAGAAGAAGAAGAAAATCAACCAAACGTTGAGGTAAGTAAGGTTAGACCTAAATGTAGTTACTCTCCCAGCAAATAAAAAGGAAAACCCGCGTAGTTTGCTACAATTTGTCAACAAGAAGACCTTGATGAACAATATTTTAGAATTCTTTCTATTATTATTACCTATTAGTACCTTCATAAAATCACAAATCAGCTTAAAATAATGTTATTTTCAAATTAGCTGGACAGATTTTGATGAAATTGTCAATAGTAAGATCCCGAGACTATGTCAAATTGCCGATTGCTACGCGAAATCGGGTAACTTATAAAAAATTATCAGAAGCAATTGACATAGTAGAGAGGTCTTTTAGCTGAAAATTTTAACTGCAGTGTGAAAACTGTTTAAATTCATTTGTTGGTTTTTGTAAGTGAATTTCAAAAATTATCGCAAAAGAGCCTAGACCATTTAGTAATAATTTTTGATAATACTCCTAGAGCAAAAATTACTACGTAATTGGATGATTTTTGAAAATTGAAGCGATTTGATTGGCTTAAATTTGGTGAGGGAAATAGTCAGGGTAAATGTAGAATAGTCTGAAGACTGTTCCTGTGAGTTTTTTCGAAAGTGACCGTTTCAGTTTTGAGCAGTGACAGCTTTAGACAAAATCTCAAAATAATTTTACTTTGTTTTACTTTATTTTTTGGTCGTAACAACACTAGTTACGTACCAGCTAGTTACGTACCAGCTAGTTTAATATAAATGATGTTTAATCTATCTATATAAAACAAAGTGGGGTTAGTTACACCATTTATATCTCAAGAAGGGCTGGACAGATTATTATGAGCTTGGATTTGTTGGATTTGTCTCCGTCCGAATAGTATTAGAATAGTATAACTATTAAAACATTTGAACTTGAAACATTGAATTTGTCTCCGATTTGTCCCGAATAAAAGAATTAATATTAAAACATCTGAAATATTACAGGCCCCCCACCTTTGTGCAGGGGGGAGGGAAGGTGGCAGGAAAACCCCTTTGGCAATGACAATAACAAAGAACGCCAGCAACCAAAATTTGTCGTACCGTGCTTTAAAAATGAAAATCGATTTTTAAGCAGTAAACACCAAAAGTTTCACTTGTGTCCACTTGGACTCTACACACAATTTTATTGTGGTATCGAGAACAGATTGACTGATTTCGATGATTTTTTTTCGGGGGCCAATAAGTATTACATCGGGAAAATTCATGAAAAAAAAAATTATGAAGAAAACTCATTTTCAAATACGTACATGACAGAAACAAAAATGAACATGGCGTTGTATACTGTTAACACAACATTTATTGATTCTGAGGCGGTACGAAGTTCGCCAGGTCAGCTAGTCTCTAATCAATTTCAATTGTTAATACATACTTTTGTATTTGATTTGAGAGCGTAGGTATATAAACGTTCAATTGCGACCGATGGTGTTACAAAATATGACGCTACCAACGAAGAGTTAGCATTCGAGAGCTGCAAAGTTACTTTGGGTGGGACACCGCAAAGATGAAGTGAGGATTTTTTCCTGAGATGATTTTTTTTGCGGGAAGGGAGGGAGCACGCTCTCTACTCCGCTACCACCACTACAAAATCTCTATCATTATTCTGCTAATTGATATTTTTGTTCTATATTATGCATTTATCCAAATTAAATGTCCCTTAATGTTTTTTGTTTATCTTTTAACTTTCAGATTGCATAATAAAATTAAAACTACTTATTACTAATAAAAACCGAATCAAATCTACAACCAATACAAACCATCAACACTGCTATAATTTTTTTAACATGTTATAGTTTGGTTTTGTGGATTTTATAAACAATAGATAAACACTAACTAATAAAAGTCAAAATATGCTACCCGATAAATTTAAAAATGGCGTTAAAGTCTCTATTAGGGTAAACTCACTTTATGTTTAAGATTTTTTAATTATAATAATGAGACTGACCGTAAAAGTTCCCATTAAAAATAATGTGCAAATAAAAAGTACATAGGATATGATGATCTTACAAAATTTGTTTCGTAACTGAACATTTTGCGTTGACTACGGTGCTGGTTAAATGTAAAACCCCATAAGGAAAATCTAATAAGTGTGAGAATTACATAGTTGTGTGAAAAATAGAAATGTGTGAAATCCATTGAGTGTGGGGCAATTTTTTCGGTATAAAACTTGAAGAGATGTTCTCAGGATCATCAATGAAACGTGAAAAATAAGGCAGAGCAGGAAATTTGATGTTCATCTTATTAGAAAGCGATACATTTTCCACTTTCCCACAGTCGCTTATAAATAACTCCACGTATATCGAATTTCGCGCATTATTCGTGATTCTGGAAACTGAACCGAGCCTCTCACTATTATCATATCATACCGAGTGATCCTATTACTTCCGTTCCACTGTGTTATAGAACGTGGCAGTATGCTAGTAAAAATGACAACACGATTTGTGTTCTACTCAATTCGACCTCAGAGTCGTCCACGACATATTTGTAACAAAAATTTATATTCTCAGGTTGTCAGCTCGGAAAAATAATATTGCTGACGTCGCTGCTCCTATAAGAAACCAAGCGCATATAATGTGTAATATGGCGAACCTAAGATCCTACTTGAAATATCAGCTTCTCGTCCAACAATAGCATCTGCAATGCATCTATTTCTTTCCAATCGAATTTTACGCTTCGACAATGTTCATCCGAAGCGATTTTCGAGAAAGCGCACAATTTTATATCGGTTATTTCTTCCCTAAATTTGAGAATATGTCCGCATTTATGCGAGCGGATGTAACTCCGACAGATAACCTTTTCCAGCCACGAGTTTTGTAAATAATATCATCTATCTACGCAGGGCAAGTACAAGCGTAGTATACAAGAAGTATAACTTTGTCAATTAGGATTGAAGACAGACTGTCTAAAAGTCGATTTATAGTTCCGTAGACATATAAGGACGACATAACGTTTCAATTTAAAATACTTGATTTAAATGTAACAATTTATAGATCTTTTAATGTAACTTTTCTGTCTGCGTTTATATAGGAGTTTGTCTTTTTAATTTCTATGTTGCGAAATTTTAATTTCATAGGCATGAAATCACATTTTTCATTGAACTCCTTGGATATTTTGTATCATTTGTCATTAGGAGGCTTTTGAATACCTATAAAGTAGCTAATGCTTTTCAAACTGTCTCACACACTTCTTTTATTACACATTATACAATAGTGAGACCAACCTGATATTTCCAGGCTGTAGTTTGAATTGAAGATCCTTGAGAAATTCCAGGTGATTAATCTTTACGATCTCTAAGTTATAGAACTGTTAGGCGTATGACCTATTGGCAAGTTTCAAGTAACAGACAGACAGAGAAGCACAGGAAGGTCACATAAAAGGTTTATGACCAATGCCTCACAAAGAAAAGAACTGGCAAGCCAGTGTACTGGTGGAACGAGACTGTAAGTGAGAACGGGAGCAAATGCATAAGAGCTAGAAGGCAAACAAAAGAAACATTGGCAAAAGAAGAGAAGAGGAGAGAGTACATTGCCCTTAGTAGTGATCGTGAGTATAGGGAAACTAGATCATGATATATGGGGCTACAGCTACTAAAATCTGGAGCTCGGAAAGAAGATTACCTAACGGAGGAAGAAATGTGGGTCGAGGCAACGAAGCTTTTTCCCCAGCGAAGTCAAATAAAATGGGTGGAGGACCCCATCGAAGGGGAGGACACCTTAGAGTTTAGAGGACAAATAATTGTACGGACGCAATACCGTTTGTGGTCATAGCCCTAATAACTAGTAGTACTTCCTAGAAGTACTACTAAAGGAAAGACTGTGTAAATAATTAAAGTCCAAAAAGGGCCCGTCGGATAGGAAATCCGGGTTCTTTAAAGGAAAGTGTACTTTAGTAGGATTCCTGTATTACCGAGCTGAAGGTAAACACGTGGTACGTAGCGTAGCGAAAAATAGAGAAATAGAAGGTGATATAAAGAAAAAATTAGAGAAGATATTGAGAAAAGCGAGAAGAGGTATTAGAGAAAGGTAAGAAGAAAGAAGTGGGCAGGGAAGAGGAGATATAGTCAGGAAAAACAATAAATCGGCGAAGCCGGAAGATAACGACATCTAGGAGGCGCCACAGGAAGCGGATGAACAAAGACGATAGAAACCGCTCGCTCAGTCAGGGAAGCCTGGGCTCTTACCTGGAGGAAAGGAAAAGAAAGAGAAAAGGGGAAGGTAGAACAGAAAAACAAGAAGAGGAGGAAGCAAAATTTTTTCAAAAAGTAAAAAGACGGCGAGGTCTCCTGGAGTAAAGAAAACACAGAAGACATCAGAGAAAGAGAAGGAAACGGACACAGAGATGGAGAAAAAAATATTGGAGCTGTTGCAAGAGTTGAAGGAGGAGATGAAAGAAATAAAACGAGAAAACAAGGAACTCAAGAAAGAGATAGAGAGGCAGAGAGAAGAATTTAAAGAGAAGGAGAAGAGATGGGAAGGAGAGAGAGACTGGTGGAAGGAGAGAGTGGAAAATCTGGAAGAGAGAATGCAAATCGAAGAGAGAAGAAAGAGGAAGAATAACATCGTGATAACAGGATGGGACGGGGAAAGAAAAGTCATGTAAAAAAAGAGGATGTAGAGAAGTTTTTGAAGGAAAATGTAGAGGATAGTAAAGTAAAAGATTGTTGCAGGATCAACAAGGATCAAGTATTGGTGGAGATGGAGGGATGGGGTGAGAAGGAAAAAATAATGAAGCACAAAGGAAAATTGAGGGAGAAGAGGAAAACAAGGGGGATATACATAGACAACGACCTCACAAAGAAAGAAAGAGATTTACTAAAGAAACTAAGAAGAAGAAACTAAGAAGTATGGCGAAGGAAAAAAGGGAAGAAGGGAAAGAAGTAAGACGGGAGCAATGGAGATGGAATGAAAAGAGAGAGAGACTAGAGGTTTTCCAATAAGAAGAAGAAAAAGGGGGACAACGGCAAAGTAAAAAGGACAATGAAACGGAAAAAAAGAAACAAAGAAGGAAGTAGGAGGGAAACTAAGGAAGGAAGGGGGAAATCAAAGAAGGTAACGAGAAAAACAGGGGTGAGGGCACTATTTTGGAATGTAGCGGGACTAGGAAAAAAAGAAGAAGATTTTTGGGATTATGTGAAGGAGTTCGATATTGTTGGATTAACAGAAACATGGTCAGAAAGCTGGGAAAAAAATAGAAAAACTGTTACCAAAGGAGTTCAAGTGGGAATGGCAAGGAGCGAGAAGGGGAAAGAAAAAAGGAAGAGCAGCAGGGGGAATAATAACAGGGGTAAAATAAGGAATAAAAGAGAATATTAAATAGAAGGGAGAAGAGGAAGGTCACATGGTGAGAAACGTTAAAATAGACAGTAAATGGTGGAAAATAGTGACAGTGTACAGCAAAGAGATGAAAGAAACAATAAACAAGATAGAAAAAACATTAAAAGACAACAGGGAAGAATGTTTGCTTCTGGGAAGGGATTTTAACGGGAGAATTGGGAAAAGAGGAGCTAGGGATTGGGAAGAAGAGAGAGGAGAGGGAAAAAGAAAATCCAAAGACAAGAAAGAAAACGCGGAAGGGAAGAAGTTGATGGAATGGATAGAAGAAAAAGGATGGGAAGTGCTGAATGGAAATAAACAAGGGGACGAAGAAGGAGAATGGACCTACATAGGCGGTAGAGGAGAGACGGTGATAGACTACGGAATAGTAAACGAAGAAGCATGGGAAGAAGTCGAAGAATTCAGAATAGGGGAAAGAGTAGAGTCAGACCATCTGCGTATAGAGATAAGTATAGGAAGGGGGAGAGAGAAGAGAGGAGGAGAAGAAAAAATAGAGGAAATCCGGAAGGTGATAATTAAAGTATGGGACGAGCAAGGGGTGGAAGAGTATAAGAGAAGACTGGAAAAGGCAAGATTTAAAGAACAAGAAGTAGGGAAAATGGAGAAAGAATTGGTAGAAATATTCGAAAAAGCAGCGACAAAAAGAGAAATAACAGTAAGAGGTGGAGGAACAAAAAGAAAGAATAAATGGTGGGACAAAGAATGTGAGCAACGTAAAAAGGAAGCAATAAAAGAACTAAGAAAGTGGAGAAAGACTAAAGGGAACAGAAGTGGCTGAAAAGAAGAAACAGAGAGACATGCAGGGAGAAGAAGAGGCAGAAGAAGGAGAGAGAGGAGGAAGAGATAAAAGCAATAAGAACAGAGAAGGAGGTATGGAACTATATTAATAGAGAGAGAAAGAAAAAAGAAAAGGGGAGCGAGGAGATAAGAATGAATGAGTGGGAGGAGTACTTCATGAGGCTGCTGGAGGGAGAAAAGGAAAAAAAGAAAACGGAAATAGAGACGAAGAGAAACCGAGTAGTACCTGAAGGAGAAGAAATTACAATGGAAGAGGTGGAGAGGCATGTGAAGAAACTGAGGAAAGGGAAGGCACCAGGGAGGGATAGAATACAGAATGAGTCGTGGATGTATGGGACGAGAAGAGTGCTAGAGAGGCTGGTGGAGGTAATGAATAGGGTGTGGAGAGGAGAAGGATTCCCGGTAGGGTGAAGAGAGGGGGTCATTTACCCCATTTACAAAAAAGGGGAAAAAAATAAAGTAGAAAATTACCGAGGGATAACTCTCCTAAACACAGGGTACAAGTTGTATGCATCAATTCTGAATGAAAGGATGAGCAGAGAGATAGAGGAAAAGGGAGCATTACCAGACAGCTAAGCAGGATTTAGAGAGGGGAGGGGAACTATGGATAATGTATACATGCTGGACCATTTGACGAAGAGTGAGTTAAAGAAGAAAGGGGGGAGGGTGTATGCATTATTCGTAGACTTGAGGGCGGCTTTTGACAAGGTGGACAGAGAGAGGATGTTTGAGTGCCTGAGGGAGAAAGGGGTAAATAAATGGCTGGTAAGAAAGGTGGAGGAGATATATGAGAAGACAAAAAGTAAAGTGAAGGTAGGGCAGAGGGAAAGTGAATGGTTTGTGACAACAAAGGGAGTGAGGCAAGGTTTCCCGCTCAGCCCCTTGTTGTTCACGATGTATGTGGCAGATATGGACGGAATGTTAGAGAGAGCAAAAGCGGGGGGGTGTATGGTAGGTAGAAAAAAAGTGTGGAGCCTGGCGTTTGCGGATGATGTGGTAATGGTGGCAAAGAGTGAAAGAGAAATGAAGGAAATGATAAAGAGTTTAGGAAAATATGTGAAGAAGAAAAGACTAGAAGTGAATGTAGAGAAAACAAAAATGCTGGTGTTCAATAAGAGAAAGAGAAAGAACGAAGAGGATTGGAGGTGGGAGGGAGAAGTAATAGAACAAGTAAAAGAATTCAAATACTTGGGGTATGTGTTCAATGAAAGAGCCACAGATAAGGCACATATTAGAGAACTGGCAAGAAAAGTGAACAAGGTGATAGGATGTGTATGGGGAATAGGAGAGAGAAGGTGGGGAGGCGATTTTAAGAGGAGAATGATGATGTTTGAAAGTCTTATTGAAAGCGTGTTGTTGTACGGAGCAGAGGTCTGGGGATGGAAAGAACAAGAGGAGATAGAGAGGGTGCAAGAGAAATACCTGAGGTGGGTGCTAGGGGTGGAGAGAGAAACGCCAGGGTACATAGTGAGAGACGAATGCAAGAGGAATAGGTTGAGAGTGAAAGCGGGAAAAGAGCGGTCAAATTCGAAGGCAGGATGGAAGGGAGGAAAGAATGTAGGATACTAAAGGAGTGCTGGAGAGAAAAAAAGAAGAATTCAGAGGAGAATGATAGGGAGAATTACTACACGAGGAATGGGTATGCAAGCAAAGAAATAGAGAGACTGAGAGAAAGAGGCGTGTGGATGAATGTAGAAGTAAGTGAAAGAGATAAGGATACGGATAGACAAGAGAGGAGAGAAAGAATTCGAGAATCCAGATACAACGGGAAGTACGGAAGATGCATGATCGAGGAAGTACCGAAGTATTTGGGAGAGGAGAGCGAGAAAGAAAGAAAGATAATGGCAAGGTTTAGGTGCGGAAATGAAGGGAGGGAAAATAGGTATTGGGCAGAAGATGGAGGAAGAGTGTGTAGAATGTGCTATGAAGAAAGGGAGACAATTGAGCATATGTGGAACGAGTGCAGTGAGATGAAACAAAGAGAGAGGAAAGAAAGAGAGGAAATACTTAATGTAGATGGAAGGGAAATTAAATGGATAAAAGAGGTATGGAAGAGGAGGGAGAAGGGAGAAGGGAGAAGAAGAAAGGGGAGGGGAAAAGAAATAGGGAATTTTATTTAGTTTTTTTTATTATTATAATTGTTAAGTTTACTTGTATATGTATAGGAATGAGAAAGCCCGTAGGGCAAATAAAGATTTATTATTAGTGTACTTTAGTGTAAGTGCACTAAAAATGGTAAAGGCTGCAGTTGACAAAACGCAAAAAGTAACCTGGATATACCAAAAAAACTGTTACGTTCGATATTCGGAATGCCTTCAATACTACCGACCAGCATATTATAATTAAGAGAAGAAGTAAGTGTGAACAGGTATCTCATCCAGATGGTAAAGAGCTATTAATCGGAGCTTACAGGTGTTTGAACGACGCATGGAGTTCAGTTGTGGAGTTCCGCAAGGGTCTGTCCTAGGCCCGACACTGTGGAACATCTACAATGGTGTACTCGAGTCAGCGGTCCCCGACGAAGTCACAGTGCTTAAGAAATCTTAAAGAAAGGAGCAACAATAAGGAAAATTCTTCTGACCAAGAAGCGCATCGGAAAAGGACGGGATCGGTGAGGCAGATGGTAGTGTTTCCTTGATGCCACTTTGTAGCAGGATTGGGCACCTGGCCAAGGAGTGTGTCCTGCCACAAATGTTAGGGGAACCGGGGCACGAAATGAAGGAATGCAGAAACCAAGAGAGCTGCTACCTGTATAATGTCAAGGCACATAGAACCGAGTCCAGTTCAAAAAGCGGTAGAGGGGATGAGAGCCAATAGAGGATGTTCGACTGCAGGGTCTGACGCCAGAAATGGTGGCTAGGATCTTGCAGATCGATCTGATACGCGAAGCCCTAGCCCACGACGTGCTGGAGAGGATATCCTTGGATCGGGGTGTAAAGTACATCCTGGCCCAGGAGCCCAATCTCGTCGGCAGCGGGGTGGTCTTTCATAGAGCAGACATAGGGGAGGGCTGGCGCTGGAAAACTGGCGGGGTCTAGACGAGGACTTCTTCAGCAATCGCTACCTTTCCTTCCGAGTGAGTATACCGATGCCGTTCACAAGGAATCTGGCTGGATGTAGAGAGAAGGTAGGTAGGCTTGCCCGACGGTGTGAGTAATCTCTCGTCGGAGGAGGCATTGACATCATCATTCTGTTTTCAATAATGTTTGTTGTAAAACAAATTTTGACAAGAAACCATGAATTTACGTAAATCATACTATCAAATTTTATTAAGATGAAATTTGTAATAATTAAAAAGCTTTAATATTATAGTATTAATTAAATTAATATTATATTATAATTTATTTTGTACCAGATTTATGTGGCCACAACTGCACAAATGTACGATTCTGCTGCAGTTTTATTATATGTATAGATATTTCTTCTCGTTACAATGTTAAACACTTTTGATATTTGAATAAAACAGATCATCATATTTGCGCTGGCCGATATAGCTCTTTCCATCAATTGTGTAATTAAATATATGCAGCGCTTATTATATTGTATGTCGTACCTCTGCATGATCGAAATACTTAGTGGGAGTCTTCCAATATACGTTTAAGACAGGTTAATGAGCTCAACCAAAAACAATGTATTTGCGCTTGCGTGACTCCTGGTGAGGTCGACCAAAAATAAAATAGGACGATATGGATTGATGAAATGGAAGTAATCGATAAAAAATCAAACTTAAGAGCATATCAAGAATCAGACTAGCTTTAAACATCAACAAGTAAAATAATTTTCTAGATTAGAGGACAACAGTAATTTTCAAACTAATTTACCTGAAGTTCGATTGTAATTATACGATACGGTTAGCATATCTATCTAGTTATGTATTGTTAAAATTATTGTCACCTTTGTTAATTTATTTATTACAGGACTTGTGAGATAAAATTTGTATTTTACTTATGACCTAGACCTCACCTAAAACCTTGACAGTAACGATACGTCAAATTTGGATTGTAACAATACTTATAACTTAACGTACAATCGGAGGTTCAGAAAAAAAAGGTGAATGACACACTGCATATACAACTAAAGAACGTGTTTTTAAGAACTTTGCTTCCACGGCGGTTATGAAAATTGGAATACTTAGAACGAATTCACAAGTTATCGGCTCATAATTCAAAGGATTATTCTCAGGTAATTTCACCTGTCTTGCATCTGTGCGCCACTGTTATCTTCTCCGAAAATGAACTGTAACCTTTGCTCAACTCCGTATGAAACCACTTGTTTTGCATGGCGTCATTAGTAAACCTAGTGAGCGCCGATAAATTCCACTAAAATTTACATCGATTACTTTGAGGCTACCTTGCTTCGTCTAACGTGTATATAAATTACTTCAGGTTTTTAAGTTATGGCTTCTTTTTAGATAAACTCGACTAGTATCAGTAAATTCACTAAATCTGATAAAATATTAAACTTTTATCCCCGCAATACAGCGTCTTTGCCAGTAAGGCAGCATATTCGGGAATATTGCATGCCAAATAACATGCATTTTATTGGCGCATTTCGCAAATTCTATACCGCATAGCCGGAAATGATATTATTGATCGTTAATTGTGCTCAATTTGATATAAACTAATGTGAAATTTGCTTTTAGTGAAATTTAACTGCACTAAAAGCTGCATGAAACAGTGATACTTATTAAAAAAAGTTGAAACCATTGATAAATAGGTGCATCAGTAAAAACTACATATTATCTAGTTATGCATATTACTTTGAACAGTAATGGCGTTTAAATTTCAAAATATCTTGAAACGGCAGATCAATACAGCACTGCAGTGTTATGAATTGAATTTTTTATGTAGCAGACTGCTGTGTCAGGAATGCATGTCGTCTAACTACATACTAAAATCTATATGTTTGTACGTTTGGCCATTCCATGATAACGCAAAAGAAATCAATTGATTACACTGTAAACCCATAAATTAAATTCACTTATTGATTTTTATTTAGGCTACCGTATAGTAATCATTATTATCGGTAGCTACTGGCATCCGCTGTTTATAAAAACGCCTCTTTTGTGCTCTGGTGAAATGAGACGCGCGAAGGAAAAAAAACGAGAGACGGTATTAAAAACAGGGTCTGCCTTCTAGTAAAGCTGTTAGGCTCGTTACATTGCAAAGCAATTTGGGTGTTGTTCGCGATCAGTTCGTGAGCTCATCGTCCACGCACATGTTTGTAATAAGATAAAACTTGGGTAAGCCGGTTCAACACAGATGTCTGTCTAATTATTACCATCCCTTCGAAAACGTAGACCTGCTTCTTATCCCATTAGTTCATCAGTACTGGGGGTCTACCACTGACATCGATGAGTGAGTGAGATGGTATAGTTGGTTTTCTACATTAGCGTACTTCGTACATTATTGTAAATAAACTTATAACTTACTCTAAAGGGCCTAAACCCTAGATGGCCTAAATTTGAACGTCTTTCAAGTAACAGTAAGTCTCCCACACTGTTCACAACATTACAGAGTTACAGAGGGATTGTTACCTTAAAGAATATTTAAAATTATGACGTTATTTTGAATTAAATTTGACGTTTTGAAAAGGTTACATGATTTTTTAAAGATTTCGTAAAAACAACATTTTATAAAATACTAGCTGCACCGCCTCAGAATCAATTGTGTTAACTTATTAGCTGAATTAAATTCAATTTTTTAATATCAAAAGATAATTAACACAACGCCATCTACTGGCATTAGGCCCCCCTGGGCTCGCATGTCCATGTTTTAATAGTTATTCTGCTATTTGGGGCGGAGACAAATCCAACAAATCAAAGATCATAAAAATCGGTCCAGCTCAAGGGGGCCCCCTGGGTCCCCATGTCCATGTGAAAAATACTTGGCGACCTATTCTCATAGCTTCGGAATATACAAAAAAAATTCATAAAAATCGGTCAAACCGAAAAATCGCTGGGCTCCCATGTTCATGTAAAAAATACTTTACTACCTATTCTTATACCTACCAAATATACAAAAAAAATAAAAAATAAAAATAAAAATCGGTCCAGCTGAAAAGTCGGTCCAACCCAAGGGGGCCCCATGTCCATGTGAAAAATAATTTACCACCTATTCTCATGCCTACCAAATATACAAAAAGAAATTCATAGAAACCGCTCGAGGCGAAAGATCGGTCAAGCCCAAGGGGCCTCTTGGGCCCCCATATCCATGTGAAATAGTATATTACTTCCGAGGTGGAAACAGTTTCATTTCTGTCGTAAGCTAATGCTCTAGACAGAAATGAAATGTTTCACCGAGGATTGTATACTATTTTATTCACAATCATCCCGTTTTTGATGAAACATTTTTGGCAAACCAAATCATCTGATTCGATTTTGTTGTCGTTTCTCATGAAAATCAAATAAGTTTGCTGTTCGCATAGTGGCCTATGATAACAAAAATTGCGTTAAAACTAATTTGACATTGACACGCACTAAATTAATAAAAGTTCTTCAAGTGACGATGTCGAACAATTCTGATTCAGATTGTGACATGCAGCAATGTACTCCACCTGCATTGAAAAAAGCGGTCAGTGAAGCCATCGAAAACTTTGTTGCCAAAGGAAAGGTCATACCTACTCTTTAATGAGTATGGTATGAATCACGGCGTATTCTATTATGAATTAATTATTTAATTGAAGTTTCTTAGATCTCCATTGTCATAAAAATTACGAAACCAAAATAATGTATCGTGGGTTGACGATAGGCTGTTGGCAACCATGATTACTTCCCCACCAAGAAATGGAAGTGATAAACTGTCATTTCCCGCCCGTGAGAAGGCCCTAAAAGTTGGGAATGATGCATTTTCCAACCTTCAAAAAGTTAGGAATCGACATATTACAATAATGATTGTGAATAAAATACTTTACGACCTATTTTCATACCTGCCAAATATACAAAAAAAAAACATAAAAATCGGTCAAGTCGGAAAATCGGTTCAGCCCAAGGGCCCCCCTGGGCCCCCATGTCGATCTGACAAATACTTTACGACTTATTCTGATACCTACCGAATATACAAAAAAAATCATAAAAATCGGTCGAGCCAAAAACTCGGTCCATCCCAAGGGCCCTCCTGGGCCCCCATGTCCATGTGAAAAATAGTTTTCCACCTATTCTCATACCTACCAAGTAGGTATACAATTTTTTTTTTTATAAGAATAGGTCAAGCCGTTTCGGAGGAGTTCGACCACAAACACCGTGACACGAGATTTTTATATACACTGCCGCTCAAAGAATTCCGGACACCTTCAAAATTTTTGTTTGGGTACGTGAAAATCAATTCAATTATTAAAATTGTATTTAAATAAGAAAGTCTTTCTTTTAACAATAACAAAGTTGAAAGAAAAAGATTTATTAACAGAGAAATTGAATATTTAAGAATTAATGTTAACAAAATTAACATATTCTGAAAATTCAAAATTATCACTAAAAACAACAGCAATACCGAGTGTTCCCACTACGAGCTCGTATGACGGCCCTTAAACGATGTTATCCTTTGAATAAGAGTCACAAGGTATTCTTGTGGTATTTTGCCGATTCTTCTTGTAACGCCATTCTTAAGTCACCTAACGTCTCCGGCCGAGGTTGGTGACGTTTGACTTTTCTACCAATAAAGTCCCAGATGTGCTCAATTGGATTCAAGTCTGGACTATTGGCTGGCCACGGAAGATGTCAAATACCAACCTCTTCCAAGTATTGGACTACAATTCCCGTGATGTTCGGGCGAGGGTTGTCATACATTAAAAGAAAATTCTCGCCAATAAATGGCGCATTGGGCACCACATGTGGTTCAACACATTTGGGGATGTACCTGTGTGCCGCCATTTTGCCATTTTCGACAAACATTAGTTCGGTGCGAGCCTCTAAGGAGGGACCAGCCCACACCATTATACTGGCTCCAGTAAATCCAGTTCTGGAAGATATACAGCATTGAGTATATCGCTCACCTTGTCTTCTCATGACCGTCTGGTGATCTAGGACTAAACCTAAACTCATCTGTAAAGAGCACGTTCTGCCATTCGTTGTCGTCCCAATACACATACTGGTGTGCGAAAGCAAGTCGTGCTCTGCGATGTCGTGCGTTTAATTTAAGGCCTGTAGCTGGTGTTCTTGCAGACAAACCTCCTTCTTTGGGCCTCCTTCTAACTGTTTCAGCTGAAATCCTGACTCCACGAACATCAGTTAATCGTCCAGAAAGAAGAGTTGATGGTAGTACCCTATCTCGCTGCACAAAAAGTTGAAGGCAGCGGTCGTCCCGATCATTTGTTGACCGCCCACGACCACATCCGGCCCTTCGGGTGAATCCATGTGTTTCACGGAATCGTGAAAGAGCGTCTTGCACAGTACTTCGCGGTATATTAAGGTGTTGCGCAATATATCGCACACTTCGACCGTCGTTGTTTAAAGCATCAATTTGGACAGAAATTTCAGGCAGCATGGTACAGAAATGTGTCAATCTGACATCAAACAAGCAGATTTCAACAAAAAAACACAAAGACAGTCAAAGCCACATAAAACCCAACGTGATAATGGAACAGTTTTAGATACGCAAGAAGTGGTAAAATGACTAAAAGCGAGAATTGTCCATTTTAAACTTTAAAAATTAGGGTGTCCGGAATTTTTTGAGCGGCAGTGTATCAGATAAAACGAAATCTTTTAAAAATCATGTAACCTTTTCAAAACGTCAAATTTAATTCAAAATAACGTCATAATTTTAAATATAAGAACCCCTCTGTAATTCATCAATTGTATCATTAATCTCTTGTTAAATTAGGGCTGATGATGGGAGTACTGTTCTCCCGAAACATGTTCCAATTGTAATTTTGCGTTTATTAAAGTTTGCGGAGTTCGACTTAAATATATTTAAATTTTAGGTGGCTTTTGACTAGATGCAAAAAACTAAATACACCATTGAAAGAATAATGTAAATGTGACTCCGAAAATACAAGCCCTGGAGAATATACATAGAAGAGATCTAAATAAACTCTAAGCCAGACTAGTTTCCAGAAACTCTCCACAGACGGCACTGTCTTCAACGAAAATTTCAACTTCCCAATTAACAATTCATAATGATTTGAGCATTAGAGCATAGTAATAATTCTAACAAATCAGTTTGATATTCTTCTTTTGTCATTTCAAAACACCATTATTTCATAAAGAGTATGTAGAGTATGTAAAGAGTATGTAGATCTTTACCATTGTTTCATGTTTTCACCCAATGTACTTTTATGAAGAGTAAATAAATTTTAACGCAACGACAATGCTTTTGAAAATTGTGGGGCCCAATAAATAACATGAGGATTTTCGTCTGCCTCTACGCATTATGTAAGTTGAAAATACCTCCTACAATGATTATGTATTATTGGCTGTAAAAATTAGACTTTCCGCACGTGATGGGGATTTAATTATTGTTCTTTCAAAATTCTCCAAATTCGATTTGCTAACCTTCGGGTACTGGCGGTTTTTTGCAAAACACAATGCACAACGTTAATGGAAATAAGGCACACGAGAAAAAACAGGCATCTTTTACGACAATAACTTTAAAAGCGAAAGTAAAATACAATAACGCCTGGTCGAGTTCGCCCGCCGATACTGATTCTCAACAGCAGGTAACTGATGCACCCGAGAGTGCAAAAAATTTAGAAACTTGATAAGGACGTTGATTGTCTGTAGGTCAATATAAAATAAATATCCATAGGCGGTTCGAGAATTTGAAGGGTTCCAAAAATGCTAAAAAAATTAGATTTCTAAAAAGTGGTAGATAAAAATCTTGTTCGTAAACGTTCCTCCGTAGAAGAAGATAATATTTCGACTCTCCATATTGAACTTGAGGATTTGGTTTGTATTTTCCCTTGTGACAAATCTTTGTCTCACAGTGCGGATAAGTCAGGAATTCTTGCTCTCTACTTCAGGGTTTTAGTATATACTTCCTTTAGATAATATTGCAGTATTACGACCGTGTGCAACCATTATCGCGCATAAAAATAAAATCTTCTCCAACATATGGGTCAGTATTATACCTTGAAGCTGTTAAACGAGCTTTTTGAAGTCGAAGCAACTCTGCGCACCCATTATATGAAACGCCATTCCAAACCATAAGGGGTCCTCCACCAAAATGTATTTGAGGGTCCAAAATTACACTGAATAGACCATTCAGTTGGTCGTCTACAAACGGGGGCACATCTATCTGACGAGTATAAAATAAATCTGGACTCGTCAGACATATTAAAACCGTGATAATGTCTAACTTACGCCACGAGCATTCAGGACTTCTTATTGAAGCATTTTTTCATATTGAAGATTTACATGTGTCTCTAAAACGTGTCAGAACCAATTTTCCAATTTCCCCGTAACATACATTGCCAGAAAAACAAATTGTTAATTAAATTGTCTACCTTTAAACACATTAATGTTTTAAACTGATCTTCAAGAAAAGCAACAAGATTGGAACTTACTTTTTCGATAGAGCTTTAATTCCGAACAGGTTTTAAACCAAAAGTAATTCATTAATTATTTATTGAGTAATTTTACACCATACGTTAATTGTTGGGCACAGTGTATTTGAAATCAATTTAGGCGTTCCAGTTGTACTGTATGATAATAATATAATTATTTATATGACTTTGGACCAACATTATATTAACCAATACACGGTTTTAATAATTAAAGTTCTGGTATTCAAAACAGTATTTCGTTAATTAAAGATATTGCTATGTATTCCAGATTGCTTTTCAAACTTTAGACGCAAATAAAAACGGATTGAAATTTGTCTGAATGGAAGAGCGAATGCAACGCTCATTATCGAACTTTTAACGAGTACTTTTGTGCATCGATCCTGGTGTGTTGACAAACCCAAATCAAGTAAGTAATTATTTATAATGCGGGCATAATGCGCGCACTTTGAACACTTTTGGTTATCCTCTAGGATCTAGGTATAATGTAAACAACAAAACAAATTTTTATTACTACACCCCTGGTGAGGAATACTGAACTACACTGAACTATAAAACAAAAACTTTCGAAAAGATATCAAAATCCATATTCCAAGTGAACTTATGTTAATGTCTTCAATTGATCCAAAGATACACGCAAAGTACATGGTACATTATTTGTCTTTTCTATTTTTTTAATAATATAAATGGACTGCATTTAATGTCAGCTGATTTGAAAATCCATTGCAAATCACATGGCAATAGTTGTAATTAACGTCTTTTTCACACTACGGTTCCCCCAGTTTAAACGACATTACACATGTAATCTATGACACCATTTAAACGAGAATATCATACCGCAGTAATAATTCAGTCTTGTAATTGTAAATGTTTACGATTCAGCAATTGTAAACATACATGGTGTCATGGAAATACCTGCAATATTTTTTATCACATCAACAAGTAGAAAAAATTGTTAAAGTAATTTTAACCGCTCCCACTGAATTAAACGACTCATAGCAGAGGTGAATGCGCCTGCTCTGTAAACAAATCCCCTATAAAAATTTGCTTTCAATTTTTTGTTACTTTTTGACTGACTTCCCAACGGTTATCTTTATATTCCAAACTCGTTCAAACTTTATATAGAAATATACCAATATTAATTGCTCATGTAGATCTACATAATAGTCTATTATTATTTATCTAGAACGAAAAGTGAAGGTTAAAGTACGAGCAAGTTGTTTACGGTCGAGGCGTCTGGCCGAGGCCGGAATTACTTGTGAGTACTGTTACAATTTGAATTTTTACTGCGCATTCACCAGATTCAGGAACGAATCAGCGTTTAGAGATAACCGGCATGTACAAAAAAGGCACGAGATTTCTTGCAATGCCGCGCGACGAACATACGGCTTTCTTTTTCGATTAACATCTGACCGGGGTAACATCTCATCGTAATTTTTGTCCTGGACTGGGACTACGACTGGGGTGTTCATTTATTTCTATAACGAAATCGCGTTAGCGGATAAAATCGATTAGGTGACGATTCGGGGAAAAAAAAGCAGATTCACCAGCATTCACCAGAAGATTTGTTTCTTGTACCATTTGCTTATGGAATAGCTGCTAAGTATTTCCACTCGAGATTCTTTCCTGGACTGACGTAATCTTCACGTGGAATCAGGGTTAATTTCCCAGGAATCTCAAAAAGCTCCAAAACCAGCAGAAAACCGTAGTATCGCTCAGAAGATAAGTAGGAGATCATTTTTTTAAAACTTGTTTTGGGTTATCATTTCGTCTAGTTTTTTTTTTTATAAGCGTGTCATTTAAAAATTGTAAACTTCAATCATCATAATTATAATGTAACTAGCTTACCCGGCGAACTTTGTACCGCCTCAGAATCAATAAATATTGTGTTAACTTATTAGCTGAATCAAATTCATAATGCACACAACGTCATCTACTGGCATTACCGAAACCAGCATACAACGCTATGTTAGTTTTTGTTTTTGTCATGTATCAAAGATATCGTTATATAAGGTTTCCATACAAAATGTATGAGAAATTTTTTTTTCGTAATTTTTCCGATGTTTTAATGGTTATTCGCCCCCGAAAAAAGTTAGTCAACCGTTCTCGAGATATCATCAAAAGATTTTTGTGTGGAGTCCACGCGCAACCGAAGTGAAATTTTAGAGTTTACTTCTCAAAAATCGATTATCATTTTTAAAGTCCGGTACGACAAATTTTGGTGGCCGGCGTTATTTGTTATTGTTGCCCTGTACCAAGGGGGCTTTCGTTATTGTCGTTGCCCTGTACCAAGCTCCCCGTAATGTTTTAATAGTTATTCTGCTATTCGGAGCGGAGACAAATCCAACAAATCAAAGATCATAAAAAACGGTCCAGCGGTTCTTGAGTAATAAATCCAAGGGGGCGCCTTGTCCCTCATGTCCATTTGAAAAAATCGGTCCAGCTCAAGGGGACCCCCTGGCCCCCATGTCCATTTAAAAAGTACCTTACGACCTATTCTCATACTTACCAAATATACCAAAAAAATTTTAAAAATTGGTCCAGCCGTTATCGAGTTATAAACCCAAAGGGCCCCCCTGGGGCCCCATGTCCAATAAAAAGTATCATATGTCCGTCTCCTGGTTCTAAGCGACCTCCCCACCAATTTTCAGCCAAATCGGTTCAGCCATTCTCGAGTTATAAACCCAAAGGCCCCCCCTGGGCCCCCATGTTCAATAAAAAGTATCATATCTCCGTCTCCTGGTTATAAGCTACCTCCCCACCAATTTTCAGCCAAATCGGTTCAGCCGTTCTTGAGTAATAAACCTAAGGCGCCCCCCTGGGCCCCCATGTCCAATAAAAAGTATCATATCTCCGTCTCCTGGTTATAAGCTACCTCCCCACCAATTTTCAGCCAAATCGGTTCAGCCGTTCTTGAGTAATAAACCTAAGGCGCCCCCCTGGGCCCCCATGTCCAATAAAAAGTATCCTATGTCCGTGTCCTGGTTCTAAGCTACCTCCCCACCAATTTTCAGCCAAATCGGTTCAGCCGTTCTCGAGTAATAAACCTAAGGGGCCCCCCGGGGCCCCCATGTTCAATAAACAATAAAAAGTATCCTATGTCCTTCTCCCGGTTCTAAGCTACCTCCCTGCCAATTTTCAGCTAAATCGGTTCAGCCGTTCTTGAGTTATAAGCGAAGTAACTAACACGACTTTCTTTTATATATATAGATTTAACCTTTAAGAGTAGTGCAATAGTCATAATTTAACTTGTCATATTTATATTTCAGCATTCATATAGTTTTTGTTTAACCAACCAATTGTTACCAGTCAATTTAATTTCAATCTTCACAACGTTATTTTAATATTGTTTAATTGTAGGAAGTTCCTGTATTTATTTTATTTGTTCATTATATGACTTTTGGGGACATAACTGTATTATTTGTGTCACCAACCACACCCCACAATTTTGTCAGGGCATTACAACAATTTAGGTTGTAATAGTACCTTTAAAAACACTTCTTCGTTCGAGGTAAATACAACGTTTTATTTCATACTGCAAGTTTAATGAAGTAGATTAAAATAAAAAGAAATTTTGAGTACTAGGACAGTCAGTTTAGATTCAGGTATGAAATAAAAAGTATTTATTAAACCCTTCAAAACAGTCATTTCGAGTATACGAAGATCACAAATAGGTATTTGTTTTATATCTAGAACAGTACTTTATGGACACTTATAATAATAAAATTAAATAAATTACAATAAAAATATATTAAAAATAACTTTATTTTTGCAAACAATTGTTAAAATGTCTTCCACTTTTATACTTATATAAATTATTATAACTTATAATAATTATATATTGTGGTAACACCAAAATCTGTTTCATATTCGGAATAATTATAATTAACTTTGCACCTGCTGTTTGCATAAATGTAGGTAGCCTGTTGAATGGACGATAATAATTACTTTGGTTACACTGCACTATAGGTTGCTGACATAAGTTGGTTTTTGTTTGTTCTGTTGTGATACCGCAGCTCCACAGCTCCCCAGGGTTCGGCTGTCATTGTCAAAATGCCTTGCTGTCTCCCATAACCACGTTACTATCACAATATAATCATATGTATCAGTTGCCTACATTGAACTAGACAGTGTGAGATCAACTTTATTCGATTTCGATATACTGTGTTTTGTTACTTGTTTCTGTGCACACACGTATTGGAAAATATAGATTACTTTCGTAGAAGCAAGTTTGAAATTTCAGTCAAAGAAAATTAAACTTTTGCAAATAAAGTTATTCAGAACTTACAAATAATATTGTTCACTGAGAAATATAACAGCCCGAAGGTTCGGTTAATATTTTGAGGAGGAAACTAAACCCAACATGAATGTCGATATTATATAGTCCGTTTTTTTAACCATTGTCGTGCAAATTAATAGTAATACCCTATATTAAAAGCAACACGTTGCTATGGAAACGAGAATAGAGTGTGAATTATTTGCACCACAATGGTTAAAAAAAACGGACAGTGCCTCCAAAATCATAAAAGCTCTGTCAACTACACGACTAAATACAGGAATAATTACATACAAATTGTCATTTTTTGTGGCGGTAGATAACGTCAATAATGTTATCGTCAACTGATTTTTAAAATTTTTCTCTGCGTTTGTCGAAAAATGTCCCGCCATCGCCATCCAATTTTGAATTTTGATAGGGAAAGGATCAACAGGGTTGGTCAAATCACAGAATAATTTCAGCAACACTTCTTATCAGAGTATTCCAAGAGACTGGATATCTGAATAGAAGACCAAGTGATTGACGTCCAAACGTTACAAATGCAAAAAGAATCGCTGCATAGCCAATTTTGTATGATACAACCCAAACATAACTCTCAGAGCTGTAAGAACACATTTTAGGACACTAGGGCCGGTTTTTCAATCGTTGGTTTACCTCTAGTTAGTAGGTTTCTATGGAAATTTTAGTAATTTAACCAATCAAAATGCTGCATTTTTCGTTTAACTAGAGGTTTAACTTTAACCAACGATTGAAAAACCGGCCCTTAGGGTCGGTCTTTTCAAGTATCAAGTAAAGTTGTAGATACGTATCTTGCAGATAAACATATCTCTGCAGCTTTTACCCGTAAGATAAGTCATTTCAGTCTTTTCTTTGCTCCTTATCTGCAGGAAAAGAAAGACTTATACCGAGGTAGTGTGATAAAAAGAGAACAATTTTTACAACAGTTTTGACAACATAACCTAAAATTTAGCAGTATGACAGTTTGTTTATTATTTTTTCATTAGGTTATTAGTGTATTATTTATCAATATTAATTATGGGGAAAGTGCAAAAGAGCTGGATGAGAAGCGGAAATGGAACCCGAACTACACAAAATCGAAAACCAGATTGTTGGATAAGTTAGCTGTGGCTCATGTGAAAATTGCAAAATAACACTCCGACACCTGGAAGCAAAAAGATTCCACTTGGTCCTTGATTGCTAATAGCTACAGCGCTAGATTTTTGCATCCGAGGAGGAAATGCTCATGTGTAATGAGAATGAGTTTAGTTTACATTATAGGTGCAAGAGTTCTGTTTTACAATATAATGTATTTTAGGTTTCTGCTGAGATCGATCAATGAAAGAAAGAAAATATACAGTGTGCCCATTTTATCTGTTCACGCCTGAAGATTCAGAAGTAGGCAACATATTAAACATTTCATCAACAGCTATTTTGTTTAAGGATTTACTTTTCATATTTGATTAAAAGATTGCTTTGAGTTTAATTTCAGACCCACTATGATTCTTTACTTAAAAAAATTATAATAATTTGCGCAAAGTGATTTGTAAAATGTTTAATATGTTGCCTATATCTGAATCTTCAGGCGTCAACAGATAAAACGGGCACCCTGTACCTTTTGTAAGTTTATGCCTTTCCATGATATTGTTGTTGTAATATATCTTTTAGGCAATCAATAACCAAAAAGGTTGAAAAGACATGGGATGTGGGGTCTCGGGGGAAGAAACATCCACTTTTACAAAAAAGAAAGGTGCCACAAAAGATCTTTTAAACAACAAAGTGGATAAGAGAATTGATTCCCGGGAAGAACTCTGAAACCTTCAAAAGGAGCTATTGCAAAATGAGGAGCTCCAGAATGTGGCAGAAAAAGGCGAAATGCAGAGCATATCATGGCCATGGAACTTCTGCAACTACAAATTAGTAAGAAAAAAAAAGAATTGAACGAATAAATCACAATTAATTTATTTTCTCATAGAAACAACTTTCCATGGGCGTCATGGGCTGATCCTGGTCGTTTTGCAACCACGTCCAATATTTTGTACTCCCCACTACACTACAAATGACTTGCGTATTTAATGAAAAAAAACCTTTTCTACACCACCTAGCTTTAGTTGTCGGTGTGTCAACTTCTATTGTTTACCGCATATTACACAATGACAAAGACTGTATCCCTGGTGATCAACCTGGTGAAGCCGTTCCAAATTTTTTGAAACGTTTATTGACAAGTGACGAAGCGGGCTTCACACAAGATAATGCTCTTAGCTGTACGCTGATCCATGCGTATTTTTTTTTTGGCATATGAAGCAGTTAGTGTAGGCGACTCTAGTTTCTACAATTGAAGAACTAACTGCTCGTGTAATGCAAGTGGCTGAACAATTTGGATTCGTTTTAAAACTTTTTTGTGTATTATCGTTATCGAAGAACGTGGCGGGTATTGGTTTTAGAGGTGAAAATATTCTTAATTTTAACTCTGACAGCCAGCGTTTGCGAAAAAAATTATAGATAAAAAATATCTTTCTTTTGACGAGTTCTACTTGCGGTTAAATTTTTTGCTAGGACTTCCATACCACTCTGTATATGACAAGCGCTACCTACCTAGAAATATCTATCTCCAAAATGAGTGTCATTAGACCAATTATTATTATTCATAGCCCATGAGGGAAGGAGTTTAAGAAAATTTTATTTTTAGCGACGATAGTATTCGACCAAACCGCATGAGTGGAGTCCAGAATGTGTTGGAAGAAGCAAATGTGCAAAGACTGCGTAAGCCGGAAACCTTCCTGTAAATCCAATCGAGTACATGTGGAATATGGTTAGTAAAGCAATATTAAGAACACAAAATCTACCCATAACGAAAATTGACACCTTCATGTATAAAATGTAAAATGTATAAAAAGCTTAATTATGCTCTATTGTTATCAATAGAGTAAGGAATTTCATAAAATTGATTGATATTTTTATTCCATCATTGTAGAAAATATGGGAGGGGTCTAAGAATGGGCGCTGTGTGTATGTGCAGTTCTAATTGTTACACATTTACGTCTACAACAATCGAGTTAAAAAAAAATTTAATTAATTTTCCAAATTTAAAAAAGGCTTATTGGTTAAAATATTATAAAGATGGTGGTACGTGCTGGAAGGAGAATAGACATGGAAAAAACAGAGTACCAAGAACTCTATTTTATATTTATAAACTTTTGATGCTGTATCTTTAACACGATTGGAACGGTAGATTCATCAATGAAATAAGTTTAGAAACTAAAATTTAAATATATTTAAGTCTAACTCCACAAACTTTAATAAGCGCAAAATTACAATGGGAACATGTTTCGGCAGAACACTACTGCCATCATCAGCCCTTAAAGAATATTTAAAATTATATTTAATATTTCCCATTGTAATTTTGCGCTTATTAAAGTTTGTGGAGTTTGACTTAAATATATTTAAATTTTAATTTAAATTTACTCCACTTGGATTCTTCTGGTTTAAGTGTAGAAACACTTCAACGCTACCTGCTTTAGAAAAAAATTTGACGTTTAATCTTTGACAGATAACATGCAACTTTATTTTTTCAAAAGGCACTGTATATATTTTTCTGTATGAACTTATTCTTATAGAAAATATTTCCTATAATATGAAAATATTAAAAGAGAAGATAAATTTATTCTGGCCAAAAAAATAAATAAAAACGAGTAACCTAAGAAAAGAATAAAACTTCTAATGTGATATGAAAATTGCATGTATACTGTCCCTTACGTCCAATAAAATATTTAGGGGTATGTCGGACCAAAATGACGTTATTTCAAATACACGCATTCATATTTATTCGTGTTAACGAGAGAATCTTGAAAAACGATGCAGTTTTTCGCATCAAAACATTATTTTTTTACTAAACTGCATGACGAGCGTCTCTTCAAAACTGAACATATCCAATTTTTTGAATTACTCATTTTTCCACGAATTCCAGTTGAAATTGGTGGATTAAACCTAAAAAATTTAAAAAGCATTGTTCATTTATATTGTTACCGGAGCTCATTTTGAGGCGGTTTTTACCGCTATATTAATATTTTAGGTTTTTATTGTAATTTTATTTTGTAAGTTTTCTCTGTAGTTCTAAATTTAGTTGTGAGGGAAAAAACTGACCGCGAAACGGTAATTCTAACAGTACATTTTAAAAGTATTTATTGTGGTTATTTGCCCCTCGAAGTCAGTACACCCTGGAGTCTGAAATACAAAACATCTCTTAGTTTCGACTCTTACTTCACCATCACCAAAAAACACTCGACGATCGGGGCTCAGGGGATTTCACCCCTTTTAGTCGGAGCCCCCTTTGCACCCCCTTCAACAATATGATGTACCGTTTGGTCAAAACCTAACATATTCAAGCAATAAAAATTAATAATATAATTTAGTTTTCAACAAGTCTTAGATCTCACCCCTTTAGCCAGGGATTTTTTTTTTATTTGGAAAATAAGAATAAGCAAGGATAAGCTTTAAAATGATGTATCACACGACCCCCCATGCCATTTAAATTTTTTAAGAGGGTGGCCCCCTTGGCTAAAGGAGTGAGATCAAAGATTTGAAAGTTTGACACAATTTGGTCCCCCTTGAAAACAAAATTGACCTGTTCGAGCGTTTTCTTTCAAAATTGAAATTGTTGGGGGTACAAATTTTAGTTGGGACACCCGGTATGTGTTCAAATCGGGTGAATAATAAACATGACACTACAACAGCGTCAAAGTTTTTTTTTCAGTCACTATGTATATTAAGGGTAATCCAGGAGGCAATGTAATAAACTTATGATGGAGTTTTGGTTATGGAAATGGTCACGTATCAACTATAAAATAATTATTTTCAGCTGTTCAGACTCCTTGAATAGAAACATAAACTTTCACAGCCGACTAATGCTTTGGTCTTAACAAGGAATAAAAAGTATATTGTTGTACGTAATTGTTCTGTAATATTTTCTACCAACCTTAAAGTATTTCAATATTCATTTTGAATTCTAATTTTTAGATACGCGCTGGAAGGCTAACTTTGTAGTAAAATGTGAAACACTTTACACCTTATAAAATCACGACTAAAATTTTTGTTATCATAAAGTTTGTCCAGAAAAGGTTTATTAGTAATTAGCTTAATGGGATGGTCAATTACATTTCGGACGATGTTATCGACAAGTCCGAGCTTTCAAATAATTGTGAAATAATGTAATGTGTGTCCAAAATACGTGATAACAATATTGCAACGTTCCATGTTTTTAGTTTTTTACCACCAAATCCTTTTTTTATATTGTATTGGTAGATATTATCTGATGGTGGTTTTCCACATTCGTATTTTCGTAATTCTAACATCTATTCTCACTTGTGATATCTAAATCCTGTTGTTCTTGGTGGCTACCTTTTTTTCTATTTTTTTTTCTTTTTGGTATTAAGCTCCAGTTTGCGCAACGGGTTATACTTCGATGGGGTGGTGGTATTGGAGTGGGGTGAATCAATAGGTTGAAACCAGGTCGAGGGTGTTGGTGCGGCGTTTCGTAGGTACGAGCAGCGCCCTGCGAGGATATTAGCGGAGCTCATCGGTACTGTTTCCGTTACAATTTTCAGCTTTCCAAATCATTTACATAGCCAACTTTTGTCTCTTCTTGATGTATGTAGTTAGTTGCAATTTATATGTTTTTTCTTCTTTCTTGTTGCATGTACTGCATATAGGAATTTGTTGCTTCACATTTTCTGCTACCATCTAGTACTCGGTATCTATATCAAGTCCTCTGTACGTGTTTACTAGTATTTTAAAGAGTCTCTTGGCAATAGTTCACAATAATAATTGTAAATAAAATAGTATACAAACTTCGGCAAAAGTACCATTTCTGTGTCTCGAGAACTAGTTCATCTCCCGCTAAACTATAGTTCTCTCGTCAGGAAAAGAATACTTTTCGCTGTGGTATGTATTATGCATACTATTACTGATTTCATATAGTTTTTGCATAGTATTTAAGTATCCAGTCCAACTTACATCCAACAAGTTTACGAAATTTATACTAGGGAGTGGTTAAAGAGGGGTCTTTTAGTATAATTTATGTCGTAATTTCCAAGCCATGATTACTTAATGTGCAATTGTTATGAGACAAACCATAAACATTTACGATATTAGTCGTTTAACTCCGTTATAAAAAGAAAGGGAAACCCGAGGAACGGGCACCAAGAAGGATAATGCTGTTAATCAATGACCTTGTACCTACTCTTATAATCTTATAAAGTAAATAATCTACTAAATTTTGGGGCTAAATTAGTTTAAGGTATTTTTCAAAAATTGACAGTAAAATCTTTTTAGGAACTTCTAGATTTAGATATTACTAGTGATCGCCCGTCACTCGAAATTCGAGTGGTATGTATTGAATTGGTAATCAAATCAATGTAAAAATAAAAAAAAAGTTAATACTTACGTAAATAGTGTTGAATAAATACTGTTTACCATATTACATATTACAATTTTTAATTTGCCTTGTCTGAATAATTAAAAAAAATTAAGACGGAATAATTTCTTTATACTATCCATTTTTTTTATAAACAATTGTCAATGTCAAAATGCAATAAAAATATGTCCGCTTCTCGATTGATTTTTTGAGAAAGTCGCAGGTCAGTTAAACGAAAATATTGTGGAATTGGTAAATCAATTTTTCGGCAAGAAAAATTATGCGATAAAAAAATTGTATTTTGCACAGCTTCATGCGTCCTCTATTTTACACTCCTCACACCCTGCACCATCCAGAGGTATAAATGTCTTAATAAGCATGTCTTAAGTTCCTTACACAACTTGCTCACCCAACCTCAAGGGAGGGGCTAAGATATATTTAGCTACAGTTGTCCAACTTCTCAATTAAAACGATTCACGCTCATTTAAATCGATGACTGTAATGGACCGCTTTTCCACTAAAATGATTTGCAAATAATTAATGAACCTGTAAAATTTTTGAAAATGGTAGGTAATCTTGACATAGAACTTGTCAATGTATTTCATTTAAAAAACAATTATCAAAATCGGTGCAGTACAGACTGTTTTATTTGGTTAAAATTGTTCAACGATTATGACAGATAAATATATTGGTGCAGCCAGTATTTAATTTTAACTAGTACTCGCCCAGTAGTGGAAATTCAACCATAATTCATTAAATATTTTAAGTTTCAACGTCAGCTGTAATTCAATTGAAAAACAAAATTCGAAAGATTTGGAGAAAAATCTGGAAAAACGCATTCCAGCCTACATGTATAATTCTAATAAAAATGAAATGTTGTTTATTGGTAAGCCCATCATTTGAGAACGGCTAGACTTATTTGACTATTTTTTTTAATGTTCGTAATAGTCCAAATAAGGTTTTTACGGAAACAAAAATTGGAAAAGTTATGCATTGCATACGCATTGGAAACGGTTGGATTGATTTGAGTACTATTTTATTACAATAATAAATAATTAATTTGCAACACATTAAATAGTATATTGTGCAACTAGTGCAGCAAGTTGTCGATTGCCCACGAAAGCAAAGTTGAGCTCACGAACGAAGTGAATGCGCTCATTCGCTTGAGGGGGCAATCGACAACTTGCGGCACGAGTTGCACATACTATTTTTTATTGCAAATGTGGAATAAATCCCAGTATTAAATTGGGGCCAAGGAGGAAATAATAACTGAAAAGTTAAGAAATATACAGGAAACTTAGTTAAGGAACAATGAAAATAATTTTATTTTGAACAAGAACAAGAACAACAAGAGTCTCATTTAAGTAAACTGCAAGGTTTGAACAGTTTGTGAACGTAATATTTAGATTCTTGGCGTTTTTTTTTTTATGAAATCGGCTGCAAAATTTTAAAATTTGTATTTTTATTGTCCTTCACAATGATGTCAATGGGTTCTTCAGTCGTTGTTCCAAAAGTTGTTTGATTGGGTTTGCATGTTCGCGTGAACTATATCGCAAGTGCACGTGCAATTTGTTCACCGATTCGTTTTTTGTTACCTACAGAGTCTTCAGCGTAACCTTCAGCGACTGAATTAGATTTCCATCCTCCGTGTCTTTTAATTGTAAGCAGATCAACACCAGAATCAGCTAACAGAGTAGCTTACGTTCTTCTAAATGTATGTCCAGTGTAAGACTCCGGATTCTCCAATTTTAAATACTTTGCTACTGTTTTAGGCATATCACCAAACGTATTAATGCCAATATTTTGTCTCCCACATCTGCCGTTCCGATAACCCATGAAGAATCTTTTTGTAGCTAAGTTGGTTGGACGTGAAGTAGAATATTTTTTATAAATCTGATAAAATTCATTCGCTACAACAAAAGATCTAGTTTTGCCGGTTTTAGTTTTTGGAATTTTTAGCAATAACATGTGACTTTTAATGATTATATTGTCCACAGTTAAATCACAGAGTTCTTGACGCCTACATGCACCTTGAACCCCAAAAATTAAAGCTACCTAAAATTTGAAAAAGGTAAAAAATTAGTTCATGTATTTATTTATATTGGGTGTCCCAACTAAAATTTGTACCCCCCAACAATTCCAATTTCTAAAGACGCAGAAGAAAACGCTTGAACAGGTCAATTTTGTTATCAAGGGGTACCTAATTGTACCAAACTTTCAAGCCTTAGATCTCTTAAAAAATTTAAATGGCATGGGGGTTCGTGTGATACATCATTTTAAAGCTTATTTAATTCTCTATCCAAACATACTTTTATCGATTCGTTTCTATAAAAAAGGGCATAAGAATTTGTTATTTTCCAAATCTTTCGAAATTGGAATTGTTGGGGGGTACAAATTTTAGTTGGGACACCCTGTATACCAAGTATATTGTAGCATTAAGTCAATTCAATAATTAAAAACTATTCAGAAGTATTGAAAACTTGTTTTATAAACTAAAGTATCTGTCACGTCAACCTCAATTCAGTTTTAATATTTCGATTGTGTGTTTTTTTTTAATTTCAACAACGTTATTTTTTTTATTTAATTTCAGCAGTTTGTTTATTTGAATTTGCGTGTGCAAAGAACAACACAGGCCTACAGATGTTTTGGTGCCGGGGTATTTGGAGCTGATTCGATGTGACTTTGTTGCCCTGAATTCAAATATGGCATTACCCTTTGCCTAGCAGCTCAAATTTCGAAGTTACAAGGTCAAAGTCCTTAATTAGTTGCCTAATTTGCGGGTCGTCAAATATTCCTGCTTTAATTATTTCCGTACTCAATTGAGGCTTTCCCCCCCTATATACCGGATGTCCCAGAGGTGTGTGGACCTACAATTACGCCCTTATTTTGAAAGATATCAAAACGGGCGTTTCGGGAGACGATAGCTACACAATACCTTCACAATTTAAAATTATTAGAAATCATATACAGAGTGTCCTAGTATTAGTAATATACCAAAGTTATGTTTTTTTAAATGGAATGCCTGTATATTAGTTGGTGAATTGAAAGAGCAGTTAATGCTGAGCAAAATGATGTAAGGTACTACGGGTTTATTATGGATGGTTCTTGAGTTATGAAGAATTTTAGGTCAAAATTAGTGCTTTTTAAAAAAATTGCAGAGACCATTCCAACAGAGATAACTGAATACTTTTTTCTGTCAATAATTTTTTATAGACCCAAACTTTAATACAGACTGATTGAAAGTCATCTAAATTAATATTTCTATACAGGGTGTACGATTTCGCAAAATGTATAATAACTATTTTTTTTCAAATGGAACACCCTATGTTCCGGTATACCACCAAATATCATTTTTAATAAGCTTTTTTTCAATGTATGGTTTGCCACGGCAAAATGTTAGTACTTTAGGTAATTTTTACAAAAAACCTAGAAAGTTTCCCGAAATTGCTAAAATCGTTTATTAAGATCAGATCGCCTTGGACTTGTTGCCATGGAGACACAGGAGCTCCATCCTGTTGCAACCACATTAAGGATCACTGATTCTGATAATCAATCGTCCGCATCCAGTGGGGATTTTCAGTGGCATATAGGGCATGATATGCCTCTTGACAAATTCTGTTTAAAATATTTCTATTCCTTTCTAGAAGATTGTTCATTATTTCGTAGAATTCCACTCTATTTGCAAAATAAGCTTCTTGCAATTCTTGATGAAGTTAAATATGGTATGGATGAAACCGATGTTTTTTGATCAGACGGTTTACTGAAAATTTCAAAATATCAGATTGGGCAGCAATTTATTTTGTACTGGAGTGAAGATTTTCTTCTAAGATTAGTAAAACTTCTAGCTCAGTGTTTTCACCTACTCTTCTACTAATTAATTAATTGTTGTAGGCCACGTTTCCAGTGTTTTCAAAACTTTGTAAATTTTTGTGACCAACAAAGTATTTCTTTCGGCTTCTAACGCATTGTACCATATTTATCATTACTTCAAGGAGAAAGATTACTATTTTTAAATCCACATAAATCACTATTGATGTTCACAATACTTTATTTTCTCCAAGACCAAAACTATGGTGGTATACTCTTGTTTCATTTTCGTTGAATGAGCAATTATTGGTACTGAACCATATTTGTTCTCATTGTGTAGGAGGAAACATTTTAAAGTTTCCTTTGAACTGACAATAAATAAGCGCCAATAATCTTAAAAATATTCAGGAAGAGCCATTTTTTCCAGAAGTCCTCCTCTAACTCAGAAGCTTCTTTTGACAGGTTGAGATCTCTGGTGAGGTCATTCAACTAGTCTGGAGACTGACAATAGGACAAATATACAAGAACCAGTAGTTTAGAAGTGCAAAAAATGGAGTAAGATCTGCACAGTTCGTGTAGAACTGCACGTTAAAAAATACACTTATCTAAAAAAGTAGAGCTGATAGAGAAAAACTAATTTTATATTTAGATTCAGCGACACAAATATAGCTAAAATCAGTTCCAAAATCCTCGGTACCAAAAAAAAATTATTAATTTTGTAGGCCTGTGTAACTTGCGTGCGACAAGTAATCTTATCGCACCCAAATAACCGTTTGATTAATGAAAAACCTACATCGAAATAATTATAAAATGGACAAACAGTTACTTTTGAACCGTAACAAAGGTTGCAAAGATTCTATTGTTCTGCATGAGCAATAAAAAAATAATTTTAGGTTTGTGCACTTCTTCTCCATATAAACGCAATGTGCTTAAAAAGAAGTACAAAGTTTTCTCTTCACGTATTAATATATTATACAAAGTGTTACAAAATGATTTGCATATAGTCGCCTATTCATTTTCCATGTAAAATAAAAAATACCACTTTACGAAAATAGTTATAACTTCAAAAATTAAGATACACGTCATTTCTAGTGATTTTTGGGTTTCAATGTTTTCACTAGATTTATAACGTAAACAGCAAACATACAAACAAGTTCGAACAACATAAGTCTCAATACCACCCAAATTGGTTAGTTTACAAGTGAATCAATGTCCCCAAGTCTTAAAAGTCCGTCGTCAGGGGGTCAATTTTTCACCGTTCACAAGTCGATTTGTGCATTCGCAACTTTGCGATTCGAGCAATATTACTTGAGTTCCAATTTTTCACCACTCGCAAAGTTGCGAATTCGTAACTTTACGATCATTATCTTGCGAGCGGTCTTTGAGTGTTCGTAACTTAACCTATGACTTAACGTTCACAACCAGGATAATGTTGACTCACCAAAGGTTATTGTTATATGTTTATTTGTGAAGAAAATGGATTGTCTACTACACATCATTGTATTAGAAGCATTAGAATGAGCGGAAGAGACTTTATAGGGATGTATGTGCAAACGGGTTTTCAGAATTCTTCGAACAGTTCGAGCTGCTAAACGACGTATGACGACGTAACGACGAATGTGGATTCTCTTCAACAAGCGCTCCACTTGTTCAACGACATTTTGGTTAGTTTGCGACCTTCCAGTCGATTTTGCTTTCTCTGAAATCTTTCTATAATTTGACGGACGTGCTGTTGCAAGACAGTTTGTCCGCTTTGGAAATAGGCCTCGATAACAAACTTGTTTTCGTCCAAACTGTACATTTTACTCGCTTTTTGTTCAAATGAATAAAATAATATTAAATTTAATTAATTGACGTTTCTCAATAATTGACAACCACCTTGTAGATTAATGTAATTTGAAAGTTATAAGAACACAGTATTTGACGTTAAGGCTGTACAATAAACCATATTAACTAACAATATCCCATTATTATTATTTATGTTCTGGTTGATCTCTAAAACAATTCTATGGTTCGTAAAGTTGTAGCGTTGAAACACAACCATTACCGTAAACTTTTTACACAATAAATAGTCGCAGGTTACACAGCACAATCTACATGATGAACAATGCTCGTGAATTAATCCCGTTGGTCGGAAAATAGGTAGATGTGGTCGAATGTAGCTGTTAAGCGTGCCGATAGAGCTTAAACACAATGAGTGATCGAGTTCGCAAACTGCTTCTAAATCAAATTTCGAGTAGGATTAGGGAGTTATGGGTGAATATTTTCACCGCACACCTGCGTCCATGATCGCTTTTCCATTTACCTAATATATGTGTGTGAATGTGTCTTCATGAATAATACATGCCATCACTACTCTTCGCAAAAGTCCGATCATCAATTCATTCCGTAAATGCGCGGCACTTTTCGATCGATATTTGTATGAAGTTATCCACTGACGAAAGTCTTATCGTAACTTACTGCTAACTACATTTCGCTATTTCTTCGGAGGCAGGATTAGGTGTCAAAGTCTGAATAAATAGGTAGAGAGAGCGCACAGGAAACGAGCATTTCTGCATAACATCGCGATATGAGATAAATGCTAATTTAGCACGCACACTAATCAAAGATATTATCTGCCTCAAACTTTTTCATTCTTGTGATGATTGCAACGCTACACTGAAGACGCCGACAACTTTTTTATTATACATATATGTACGTTGAACTATAAAACTATATGCAATTTATTTTTAATAAGGCGATAAGATAAATTTAACAATTACGAAGAAACAATTTATAATCTGAGATACCGTTCGAAATGAGCATCACAATGGAAAAGAGAAGGAACACCAATTAGAAGTTTAGAAGATTGGTCAAGACAACTTGGTTCAATACAGTTCCTCAGGCAGGTCGAGATGGAGAGAGCTAATTTCAAAATTCCACCATTTTCCAATTTTATTGCTTTAAGGAGCCGAATATTCCGATAAAATAAAGCTCCAAGTTTCCAAGAGCTTTGGTAGAAGCTTCAACATTCAAGGTTACAGGTATTTCCAGAGTTTCATATTCCAAGATTTAGATATCCTAAGAAATAACGCTAAATGTTACTATTTATATTCTTATTTCTCAGCTTCCAGTAGCATAAATGTGAATTTTGGTTTATCGATTCGTCCTTTGTCTTTCGACCCCACTTCCTGTTTTTGTTGCTTTTCTTTCTCTGAAGGAATGTTTTTCAATATATGAACTCTAGGAATTAAACTGTAGCTGTGTCAGACTCCTGTAACAGTTAGAACGCAATCTGTTGGAGATCCATGGTTAATTGGTTGGTAAACAGTTCAATTCGTAAAGGATTAAGTGAAAGATTAGAGTAAAGTATGAAGACACAAGGGTTCCAAGTTCGCTGAATGCCGGACACAGCTGACCATTATCGCCAAATTTATGTTTGTGGATGAGAGACGGTGTCTCTCTCGCCTATGCCCCATTAGCTCGTGTTGTCGGCAATGATCCGTAGATCGTAATGGCTCTTCACACGTGATGTGGGCCTATTGTCTGCATGGCATCCGCCGATCATCGAATCTGATGACCTCATCACATCAAAATCACACCTGAACAACCACAATGTCGTGTTAGCGATGTCTTCCTGGATAGGACTTAAATTTTAACACTTGTTCGAAACGAATCTGTCCGAACGATTTACTTCTCCCTGAAATAATAACTGTCGGCAACTGAAAATCTTTTTGATAGTTATCGTCTCGTAACATCGAATCATGTACAATATTTAATATGACGATTAAAAATATTTTGAACGAAGGCCTTTTGAATACAATTCGTTCCTTTCAACATTTTTTTGCACTGTAATCCCATTGATAAACAATAATAATTAACGAAATGTATGCTTGTTGGAATATAATTATCCTCTTAGGAGATCGTCACTTTGGAATTTTATGTCAAATAAATAAAAAAATCAAGCTGGGAACAATTTGAGGAAATAAATGGGGGATCTGATTTGAACAGCCGAAGTTTCTGGAATAAAGTATGAGCAAAGAGAAGAAAATAAAAAAGAGGAGTCGGGGACATAACAAACCAAAGAAGGTGTGGAAAAAGGTCATATAAAATGAACTATTGGATGATGGTTAAAGCCCTTTAAGGAGCAAAATACTGGGATCCTTTTGTTCTCCTGAAACTTTGTGTACTTACTGAGTGACTACTAGGTATAGTACTTTTTTTTTTCTTTATTTTATCAAAATTTTGGGAAAGAAATTATTATGCCAATGCCTCGTTTGAATAACAATAACTTGTTTAGGGCAGTTTAGTACATTCTATGAAAAGGTTCAAAATATCCTTTGCAAAGAGCCACAAATCATACATGGTTTTTTTCTGCTATAATAATTTCCTAAAATTTTAGACACTATATTTGAAGCCCTTAATTCCAAAACTTGTTTTTTCGGTTCTAAGCGATTTTTGGCAAAACGCGAAAAACTGTTTACCAAAAAACTTGAAGGTGTATTTACTTCTTATTTTTTCTTTTTACGCAACTAACACTGCTGAACTAACTTGCAGAATGAGAATTAAAGTTAATCACTTAAAAAAAAAGTATAGCTTTTCCAAATTTTGAAAGAACGAGTTTTGTTACTTAATACTCGAAAAACAGCAGCTTTGATACTGTGAATTTTCAAAAAAACTGGTTTTGACTACATAATATTTATAAAACATGCTGCATGAATCATGAAACATCAAATTTATGTTCTTGTTATTTATTATCACTAGATATAGATATTCGATATTTATTTGTTTAAATTGTTTAATTATCAATATTAGGTAAATAATTAAATTGTTTATCAATCCAGAAGACTTATTATTATAGGTTAGAAATTTAAAAAAAATTAAGTATCATCAGAAGAGACTGTATAAAAGAACGAGTTTTGGAACTGAACGTGTTTTTACATGCGTTTATCGCCTAGAAAGAACCACTTTTGTCACTATCCGCTTTTAGATATAGAACCGGTGTGGTACACACTATCAGAATCCACTGCCACCTTGATTTTCATAAATTATTTTCGAAACAACAAGTTTTGGAATTAAGGGCCTCATTTGTAATTTCAAATTATTCTAATTTAGCTATAAGCCCATCTGTCAGTGCTGATCGAAATTCTAAATGTGTCATTGGTTTTTGTCCTTTCCTTTCAATGTATTTCTTTTTTATAAAGAACTAGTTGGCCCGTCATGGCTTCGCTCATGAAGTATTCGTTTTCATATAGGAATTACTCTGTCCCGTTCACGCTCCGGTTCCTGTTCATATAGGTAGATGTATAAAACCACGCAGGCATGCAACATTATGTCAAAATTTCAAAGCAATCGGTGAAGAACTTTCGGCAGTCACAATTTCCGCACCAAATGAAAATCATTTGGAAGCAAGAGTTGCATTTCCTGATGTTCGATAGGAAATGCTTCGATTCAGCGGTAGATCTAGCAAGTTTTAAATGGCTCTGGTGGTGCTTCAAGTTGAAGCAATTGAAGCAACATCCCTTTAGTTTCATTATTGAACTTTAGAGCCTGGCAGTAGGTACAGACATGACTCATCTGGCCAATGACAACATGGCGACTTGAACTATAATCAACAGCTGGATTGTATTGTATTGCAGATTCAGATCTGCTGTTCTTTGGGTACGTGTTTCAGCTACCCTCACCCTCTCGCGTTCATTCCCTTGAAAACGAACCAAATCTGTTGCTGCAGAACGCGACTGCTGTGCTCACAATCGTGCATCCTCAAGCCTGGCTGCTTGTCTTTCTGCTGGTTCCGCGTTCCGCATCTGGATGGCGCTTCGTCTGTTCCTCTTTCGTACGAATACCTATTCTTCCTCAATCATATTCAAAAGCCGTCTTCACGATTCTTCTGTGTGGCGAGTGCGACGACTCAAATTTGTTATTCTGCGAAGCATTATTTTATGTAATTTCACATCTAATGTTTCCTGTCACTTGTGACAGCGGCTGTCATTGATACACAGCTGACCGTTAAAAAAGCTGTTATCTCGCAATCGTGGGTATGTTAATGACTTGAGATATAGATAAGAACCATCCTTAAAGCGGTTTGTATATTGTGTCAAAATTTGAGCTCAGTCGGTGCAGAACTTTTCGAGTTTTTGACTCATACACAAACCAACACAACATTTTTATATATACAGGGTCTATCAGAACTGGCGGACCAAAATGACATGGTGAATTCACGATCTTCTGAGACTAATTGGAAAAATGTTTTAAAAAATCTATCTTTAATAGTGATCAGAAAATGTACGATTTAAACTAACCAATCGTGTTGCTGATGTTAAGTTACCTGTAAATTAGTTTCTCCTGCTTTATTTGTAACTATGGATGCATTTGAAATATTTTTGCATTGTTGTTACACTGACGTAA
Organism: Diaperis boleti; assembly: GCA_963583935.1. Lineage (NCBI taxonomy): Eukaryota > Metazoa > Arthropoda > Insecta > Coleoptera > Tenebrionidae > Diaperis > Diaperis boleti. The sequence continues at coordinate 54,375,418 of OY757244.1, forward strand.
TCTTTTAGGTTATTTCTCATTAAAATTTTTGACAAGTTTATTTAGGACCAACAAAATAAAATAACAAACTAAATCTAAATGGATGCATTTTTTGTCTTTAAGAATACGTTCAACAGAAGATGTGGATATATCATGATTTCTAGCCACAACCCTAATGCTCGTTTCAGGTTCCTCTTCAAAAATCACAATAACCGCTTCCTCATTGTGAACGGTTTTCACAATTCATGGAGCACCACCAACCTCCCTTCTGCATACTTTTAAATTATCAGATTCTCTTCTCTTTGTACCAATCTTAAAATAACATTTCTGCTAGGTTGTTCCCTATTGGGAAAACTGCGTACTCCTGAACTGTCGCTGTTGCACTGTGATTACACTCTCCATATAACAGGACCATATCAAAATATTCCTCCGGATTAAACATAATTATTATTAAATGAAATGAAAGCCCAAATCAACGTTTTGAATGACGTTTATAACTGTCACAAATACTTTATTATGACATAATAGTCATTATGTTTTTCAACAATAAAATTTGTTTCTATAGTTAAAAATACATTTTTAAGGTAATTTTACATCTACAACGCGATTGGTTAATTAAAAACGTTCTTATTTTAAAATCCAACAAAGATGGATTTTTTTTAAGTTTTTTCTCCTCATCTCCAGAAGATCGTTTATCCATGGTATCATTTTGGTCCGCTAGTTCTGATAGACCCTGTATAGATTTAATAGTTAATAAAACAATTTGACCCACCATCTTCCGAATACTAATTTAGAATAAACTTGTGAAATATGTATATATTTACTGGTTCGATCCACGAATGAAATTTTCCAGGTGGATACTTAATAAGAATTTTCTTCGTCTACAATAGAGATTTTAGCTTAATATATTTGGTATGTCATCGATTAAGAGCAGATGACGTTTTAGAATTGTTGAGAAACGATTTAACACACCAATTATTGTTGGATGATATTCCATTAGCAATTAGAAGAGATTGATACAAACGGATGGAGACGGATCATATTATGCTCGACTGTCCGAAGATGGCTTAACGAATCTATTCACAAAGATGGATCAGACGCGAGAATCCTGTTTCTTGGCCGGTCAGAAGTCCTGATTTAAATCCTTTAGGTTTTTTCTTGTGGGGTCACATGAAAAATCTTGTATACGAACCTACATTACCCAAGACTGTTACGAGAGAATTATAAAATCGAATTTTGGGAGTATGTTTGAACTTTATTGTAATTAAAGGTTTTATAATAGTATGTCGGGATATTGTAAAACGCCAAGTTGGTTGCATACACTTGGGTGAAATCGGGGAGTGCTGGGAAGATCACGTGACGCAACGGACAGAGTCACGAAGGGCGTGCACCCGGGATCACCTGTTTCGCAATACCCCTCGGTTTTTGTTGTTATTGTTATCAATAAAGTGCGTGGTGAGCCAGCATAGAGGGGGAGGGTCAATCTCCGACAAGTATATTATGATACGAGTTTTATAAGAAGCATTTTGTTGCACGCCCGGGTTTAGGGCACGACGAGCGTAGCTAAATGTCCTAAATGAGTAAGTGCGACAAAATGCCTTATAAACGAGTTATCATACAGTATTTTTCTACTTTGGTACTTTTTCTACAAAATAATCAAATTTCAAAATTTTGGGAATTTTGCGGCGGTTGGCCACGTTTGCGAGATGCAACGGCGGCTATGAAAAAGAATTAAGTTGAAACGTCAATACTCGTATTTTTGTCATTCTGAGTTCTAAAATCCTTCAATGTACGCCCCGGGCTTTGGCGAAAATACGATGGTCAATTTGTTACATTCAAAGTCACGCGAGGTAGGTATATGACGGGTCGATGATGACAAGCTGTGGCGGCCATGTTGTTCTAAATCTGTTTTTTATTATTCAATCATTGATGCCAAATCACCATGACAGGTTACACAATTGAGCAGCACGTCTAAATGATAAAACTTTATTATAAAAATTGTGTTCGTTAGTGCAAACGTTGCGCCGATTTTACGGCAGACCTTTTATTTAAAAAAACTTACGCCCAATTTGAAAATTGGCGGAAGGAGAAGATCTCTATAATCTCCGAAAACACTCAGTTAGCGTATTTTGCCCATCCCGAACGACCTCCAAAAACATCTGTCAGCCATGGCTGGAACCTCAAACCACACCCACAACCCGCACAGACCCGGTCTTTTCCTTTCCGATTCGCGGTGTGTGAGCCATCCAAACCGTCAGCCCCAGTCGCACTCCAATGGACCATGCTTGGCAACCCCCAGACAGAACACCCCAACAAAATCGCGTGCCCTAATAGTAATGCCAATTCACATTGACAGCTGCTAAGAGCCACTTGGACTTGACAGCAAAGTATAGGTTAGGATTGCCAAGATCTGCCACGATTGCCCATATTTAAAAAAATATACTAATTTTAGTCAAATTATTATTATTATAACACCGCTTTCGTCTATTATGACACGCAAAAGCGTATCGTAATGGTCTAAGTACGAACGCAAAGTACAAATAGATTGTTTTATTAGGAGTAAAAGTGAGGCTTTTTGTGGCAAATACAGACGCGCCACGAAAAGCCACTTTTCTCCGAATAAAACCTGCAAGTTTTTCTTTAAATGCCGAAAATCGTCCACGAAATACAAATTTGACACTGTACTAACCTGTAAAACCTTTCAAACCACACGCTTTTTCAATTGAGCGGCAGACCAAATGGCCATTTGTGATTGCCCATTGACATATAGAATGTCACGTTTTTCTGACGTTTGAAGAAAAAATAGTTTTTTGGTTATAAAAGTTTTGACGCATTTGACAGATTGTTGGTTTTTTGATTAGAAAATTTCTGTGGATTTAAGACTACAACAATTATACTTCTAAGTCCGGTCCTCATAGAACACCTGGTAGTAACGCATTTCCGTGCGTGTGTGTGCACTGTATGTTTAAAGAAGAAAAAACAACACCGTGATTCAGCCCAGATCCACTTCCTCCCATTACGGTTTTCAGTGCGTTTGTGTGCGGGTGTTCGTGAAATTGCGCCTAAGATGCCTGGCAATTTAAAACGAAAATCCGTAGGAAAATTGAAGAAACTCAAAAAGAAATTAACGAAATTAGAAGAGTCCCTAAACATCTCATCAAGCACCAGTAAGCCCGAGTTATTGTCACTCTTATTATGCCCTGCGTGGTTAAGACGTGACAAAATCACATTATCCAATTTTCATAGTCCTGCGTGACGTATGGATAAATGTAATCTAAAAAAAGTTTTTCACTTTATGCCCTGCGTGGTAGAAAAACTTTTCTCTTTTATTACGGGAGCTTATAATGTTATGCATCTTTTGCTCACTCCTGGTTTCTGAACATTTTTGGTAAGATCTTTCTGTTCTTGTTCAGGCAGCAGCAGTGACAGCGCTGCTGACGAATCATTTTGCGTGTCGCCTCCCAGTCAAAACATAGCCATATCGGTTAGAGACAGCTCGGATGTCGAATTCGATAACAATTCAGGCTTTTATAATTTGCTATTAGGAACAGATCCGGACTGCAAAAAAAAATGGGGCCTTCGCTTAACGAGAATCTGGTATCATGTTGGAGTAGTTATCTGACGGTGGGTTTAGACAAAGCCGGAAGGGATAAATTATTGGAAAAATGGGTTGTACCGGAAAATTGTCCTGTTTTGAGCACTCCAAAATTAACTCCGGAATTGTTGAATTTGTTTAATGAAAACGAAACAAGATTCGACTCTTTTATGGCCAGATTCCAAAGTGAAATAGGCACCGGTCTCGCTGCACTAGAATCAGCGTTAAATTTATTACTTGATGAACCAAATCAGAAAAGTGAAGAACTTAGCGCGTTGTTAGCAGACTCGGGAAAAATGTTATGCAATGTTCATCACTTATTGTCGATTCATCGTAGATACCGGGCTCATCCCAAATTGGACTCCTCAGATCAAAAAACTGCGAGGGACTGTGTAATTGATTCTCTTCTTTTCGGTGCGGACTTTGCAGAAAAATGTAAATCTGCTCAGGCAGTCAAGAAAACAAGTCATGAGCTCAAGGCAAAAACGACCTTTACCAAATCACGTCCGTCAACATCGGCCCAACATTCTTTAAACTCCGAGCGCCCTCTACGCAACACGAAATTCAAACAAAATCTCTATTCATCTCGAGAATCCAGTTCGCTTAGGAAGGAATACGTACGGCAAACCAACTTCCGGAAGCAAGAGGAACGGAAGATGGGGAGCAAGCACCGTCCTCATTAAAGGTACATTGTTTTACTGGCAGACTACAACATTTTTGGAACGAGTGGTGTAAAATAACCCACGATTTGAATAATCTACAGTGCATTAAAGGCTATTGGATTCCTTTTAACGAGCCACCTATCCAAAATTATTTGGCGATACCACAATCATTTGCAAGGGCAGAAGTGGCTTTGTCCAAAGAGGCTCTTCCTAATCTTTTAAAGATTGGTGCCATAAGTAAATGTAGCCTGACAAACCCACAGTTTGTGTCAAACATTTTTCTAGTGCCAAAACCTAAAGGCACATATAGATTTATATTAAACTTAAAGAACCTAAATAAATTTATATCACCACCTCATTTTAAAATGGATGACTACCGAACTGTAAAAACATTAATTTTTCGTGGATGTTTCATGGCATCACTAGACCTTAAACATGCTTATTTTACTATATCAATATCTAAAGAATACCGAAGGTATCTTCGTTTTCTATTTTTGGATCAAATGTTTGAGTTTATCTGCTTACCTTTTGGTTTGTGCACAGCACCTTATAAATATATTTACTAAAATTATGAAACCGGTTATGAAAAAATTAAGATCCATGGGAGTTTTATTGTTAATATACCTGGATGATCTGCTTGTTTTCGGTAATTCGGAACAAGAATGCAAGAATAACATCTTAAAATCAGTAAAACTTTTTGAATTAGTAGGTTTCTTAATCAACTTTGAAAAAAGTAATTTGCAACCCAGCACATCATGCAAATATTTAGGCTTTGTTTTTAATACTATCGACTTAACTATATGCATCCCAGAGGAAAGAAGTAAACGTATTCAAGACGAAATTAATAATTTTCTAAAATTACAACATTGCAAAATTAGATTATTTATTAGCCAAAATTCTTGGTAACCTTATATCAATTTGCCCTACTGTGAAGTCTGGTTGGATGTATACCAAGACTTTAGAAAGGCAGAAATACTTAGCTCTTAAACGGTATAATGGTGATTGTAACGGCCATCTTCAAATTATATCCACTATTAGAAAAGATCTGCAGTGGTGGTTGAAATCTTTAAATTCATCAAAACAATCGTAACTACCTCCTTTGTTCGCTTTAGAAATTTATTGTGCTGGAGAAAGTTCAAGAGGGTTCTGGAGCCCTCGAGAGATACAGTATCACACTAACTATTTAGAACTATTGGTCTATATTAAAAGATATAAACTATATATGTATTTATATAAAACTATATTAAAATGTTTTGCATAATGTAAACAATATTGCAACATTCTTTTTGAGAATCAGCTATTGCTTATATCAACAAAATGGGAGGCATCAAACATACAACGTTATCAAATCTGTCACGCGAAATTTGGGAATGCAGAATGGATTTTTTGCATCCTATATTGAGTCACAACGTAATGAAAAAGCTGATTACGAGTCAAGGTCTAAGTCTATCGAAACTGAATACTCTCTTCCAAAAAAAAAAAAAAATTAAATAAATTGATGTCTTGGGTATTCCGGAGATAGATTTATTCGCATCAAATCTGAACAACAAATGCGCTTATTATGTTTCTTGGAAAAGGGATCCAGGTTCAGAGGCAGTGGATTCATTTACAATTAACTGGGAAAACTTTTTTTTTCTCTATGCATTCCCCCCATTTTCTTTAATATCGATAACACTTAATAAAATTTTAGTAGAGTAGAGTGAAGGTATAGTTGTGGTACCAAAATGGAAGACACACATTCATGAAACTTTTAATATCAGAATTGGTTATTCTTCCGCCTGATAAATATCTATTGCTGTCCCTTTAGGTGCAGCCATTCTCTCTGGAAGTCCCTTACCCTGGTTGCAGGAGTCTTATCAGGAAAAGTTATAAGCTCCGAGGTTTCCAAGATTCTTCCATAAACACCATAACGAAATCTCTTAGTTCCAACACCATAAAACAGTATGACACAGCTTTTAAAAAAATTGTGGTCATTTGGAATACTGGTAATTTAGATGTTTTCCGACTTACTATCAAATATGTTTTGGATTTTTTACAACAGAATTATAATTCTGGAGCTAGTTATCGAACTATCAACTCGTTAGATCAATTATAAACTAAATAAAAATAAATACTTATGATGAAAATATTATAAATCGTTTTATGAGGGGAATCTTTAAGCAAAGACCAGTATTTCCAAAATATTCTCAAACTTGGGATCCTCAGACGGTATTAAATTTCTTATCTCTGTGGCACCCTCTCGAAGACCTATTACTAGAGCAACCTACATTACAATCTATTACCCTACTTTTTCTTTGTACAGCTAATAGATTGCAAACTTTAAGTAAGATTACAGTAAATAATATTTTAGTTTTCAATGACAGATTAGAAATTCTTGTTTTTGATATATTAAAAACTTCATCCCCTAGCTCAATTCAACCAAAACTAATTGTTCCTTTTTTTTCCCTGAAAAAATAAATATTTGCGTAGGATCAACTTTACAATTTTATATAAAAAAAAAAAATGTTTTAAGGGGCAGAATCCAAAATTTATTTATCACTCATAAGAAGCCTTTTCGCGCTGCTACTTCTCAAACTCTTTCTAGGTGGATAAAACATGTATTAAATAAAAGCGGCATCGATGTTATTTTTTTTTTCTGGATACAGTATTCGACATGCAGCTTCTTCAGCATCCCATAGGTCTGGAATTAGTATAGACACTATTAGATCTAATGCAGGTTCACCAAAGAAATCCATTACTTTTTTAAATTTTATAACAAACCTCGTTGATAATACTGTATTTGATAAAAGCGTTCTGAGCCTCCAACAAACTTAGTTACTATGTATTACCCTTTTTTACTTTTAATGTTTAAGAAATTTGTTGATCGACTATAATCATTTTCATTATTACCATAATTATAATCATAAAAAGAAGTCTTTTTTGTATGATCATCGCTCATCTGCTTTCTTTCAACAACTACCAGGTGTTCTATGAGGACCGGACTTAGAAGTATAATTTAAGATTAAACGACTTACCTTGTAAGGAAGTTCAATCGTAATTATACGATTAGTCCGGTCCGAGATAGAACACCCCTCCCAGTCATCCCAGCCCTAGATTCGCGATACTTATTCCCTAAAAACCGTAATGGGAGTAAGTGGATCTGGGCTGAATCACGGTGTTGTTTTTTCTTCTTTAAACATACAGTGCACACACACGCACGGAAATGCGTTACTACCAGGTGTTCTATCTCGGACCGGACTAATCGTATAATTACGATTGAACTTCCTTACAAGGTAAGTCGTTTAATCTTAAATTATTTCGGAAAAAAAGCTTCCAGTCAATTTGCTTTCTTCAGATTTATAATCCGAATATAGTCAGCAACTTAGGGTTATGTGCCTGTCCGAGACTTCCGACACATCCTGTATAAATACACTTCAGTGTGAATCTGTAAATGTAACGTACGCTTTTGCAAAACACCATTGAAACTTATTAACTAAACGCACACCGATCATTTTACACTCAAATGCACCTACTTACCGTCTTACATAAAATTCAAAATAATCAAAAGAATATTATTATTTGCGCATAATTAAATATTACAACTTATTTCTGATACACGATCAAGAGCGAAATGATCTCATGTGAAAATCACACCTGAGCAACCACGATGTCGTCAGTAACGTCTCGGTGAAGCTTCTTAAATTTCAAAACTTGTACGAAACGAATGTGTCGCCTCGAATAAAACGAGATCAACCATAAACTGTTATTAAATTATATCAAGAATGGTAATTTAATAACAGTAGGTAGAGTCCACCTACGTTCATAATACATAGTTAATGTACTCGATTTAATGCCCGCATTATGTGTAATATATCAGCAGCAGCAGGCTGATTACAAGTTTAAATTTTAATGACAATTGGGGATTTTTCTCCATTGTGATGATTATTTTACAGAATTATTTCTGCTTAGGTACTATAATTTTTATCTACCAACAGGAATTCATTCTAAAATATTGTTTTTTTACTTTGCGTTCGTATTGACGCTATTACGATACGCTTTTATGTGTCATAATTAATAGACAAAAACGGTGTTATAATAATTTTACTAAAAATAGTATAATTTATTTTTTTAGTATTGGCAATCTTGGCAATCCCAGGGCAATCCTAGCCTATACTTCGTTGTCAAGTTCAAGTGGCTGGTCAACAGCTGTTAATGTGAATTGGCATCACTATTGTTGGCACTTGTTTGCTGAGGGGCTTCACGTGCATTTGGGGCACGTGATTTTGTTGGGGCGTTCTGTCTGGGGGTGGCGACGCTGGTAACACTGGGCGTATTGGAGTAGGACGTGGGCTGGCGCTTTGAGCCATTGAGATTCATCCGGTGATGACACGAATAAAGGGGGTCCACTTTTGTGCGGCGGGATTTGATTCTAAACATTTTGTGAGATTTTGATTGAGATTTTCCAGGGCCAGAAAGATATCGTGTTCGTCGGTGTCAAGGTTTACACCGCGGATCTCAAAGAAAAAGAACGGGTCTGTGCAAGTTCTTTGTAGTTTGGGGGCGTTTGTTATGAAGGTTATTGTGAGTCATAGCTGAGAGACGTTTTTGGACGTCACCCTTAAGTTCACTACCACGTTTTTGATACATATACATATACGCCGCGAAATTCAATAGATTGCGAAATTTGATTATTTTTTATAAAAAGTGGTAGAGCAGAAAAAATACGGTATGATAACTTACCCATGCGTGCGACGAAATGCTTTTTATAAAACTCGTATCATAATAAAGGTACTATTATAGGAATTAAAAATATGTAGTGTTATCGTTATAAGGTGAAATATTGGATTCGGTCTCGACATTGTTTATTTAAAATTAAAAAATTTAAATATATCTAAGTCGAACTCCACAAACTTTAATGAGCGTAAAATTACAAATTGTTTATTTATTTCATCATTCTGCTTACATTTTATGCGCCATCATAATTTTTCTTATCGAATTATTTAAGACAGAAGTGCGTAAGATGGTAAGAGATTGGGTACTTAAAAACTGGCAATTGACTTTCACTAGTTTTCTTTTGGATCCATCTCCTCAAATTTAGCTATGATCATTCTGTTTATTTGTTTTCTTTGTTGGAACGCAGCAGTTTACGGAAAGGATGCTGTAAAAATACTGGTAATTTTGAACGTTTGTAAAATTAATGACAAGTTGCAATGAATCTACATTGCAAACGAATAACTATTATAAATCCACTTTTCATCAAAGTTTTCCATATTTGGTAGCAAGCTTCGCCCAATATTAAGGACAGAATGCGAGAATACGTGCGTTTGACAAGAGTTTCGGGAGACAAACTAAATACGTTCTTGCACTCTCGGGAATAGAGATCGATTTCTTAGCCTCAAAATCTAGAAAGAAATTTTCTTCATAAAAAAAAAACTACGCAAACAAATCTCCAAGGGGAATTTTCTTTATGTCTGTTACAATCACAAAGGAGAGTGAATTTATTTATAAATATTAAAGGTGAAAGATACTGAATTCCTTGCGGGTTTTGTGTTGCACTTTAAATGAGAAAATCCCATTAATTTGTCACAACTTTTTTCGCTAGGTTTTATCTATCCACTGTCCCGATTATTATTATTTAGTGTTTTTGATGAACAATACTAGTTAAAAAAAACTCATAACTCATAAATGTTGTGACTATTTGTTTTGACGTGATTTCAGCCTGATACTTTATTGAGACATGGAAATAATTAATACGGGCTCATTCAAGATATTGCATAAAAGAACCCCCTATGATTTTCTTCCGATAGTTACAGACACTTTGAGATACCTTCTTTGAAGATCCCTAGAGGCCACAAGAATCATGCTGTATACACTTCACAAGTAAAATGTAACATTTTCGCGACAACGACGGATTCCTTTTGATGACTATCCAAGCGTGATCAGATACCACATCCTCGAAGGGTTTATGTAATGCAGCTCAACAAGTATGAGGGCTACTACGTCTTAACAGGGAAAAGATACGATCCAACACCGTAAATTAAACTTTTATTGGATGTGTGAAAGGAACATAAGATGGAAATTTTACCAAAAACTCTTTGTAAAGTCGTCAAAGAGCAAAACTAATGAAGTCCAGTTGTAGCACCAAAAACTGATCAAATAAATGATATTAACAACTATTGAAACTACTAGTACTGACAAACTGATCGTTTCAGTTAAAGACACTACATTTCCCTTTTAAATGACATTTTCACTGAAAATCAGTAAAACTCAAGGTCAAAGTATTTTTGCTTGCCCGTAGACGTAAAACCGAAAACGTAATCTAAAAGGACGCTTTAGGTTGCATTATGAAACCGAACGTTTTTATTTATTGTTAGCATTAACCCATTAGTAAAAATCAAGTAAATACTCAGGGAGTACACTCAACAGAGAGGACACGTATGGCTATGTCGCAGGCACATAGCATATTCAGGCTTTCTGTAAAGTGCCTGGTAGGAATTAGGCTCATTGAAGACATTGCAAAAGCATATTGCGAATGACTACGCATTTTGAATAAAATATAAAACCTAACCTAATCCGACTATCAAAAACTGGTAAAATATTCAGTTGAGCTTTGAATAATTGTTGTGAATATATTAGGTGACTCAGGTTCAGATGTGAGTGAAAATTGATAATGATACCAAGAAATTAACACAGTTGCCCACATCGGGGAAAAAAATACTTACCGGCATAGCAGCGGTTTTTTTTTTACTGTCGTAATCATAAAATTAGCGCGCAGCTAACCAGACTATTCACAGCCGACCACGCCCTTCTCATCGAACCAGTTATAAGCTGATATAAAATGCTTCCTGGTTTTGTTCGGGGAGGATTCTAGCATCATTGTAACTAGTGAAAAAGCGCGCTCTGGATAGCGCCATCCCGAACTCGCTCCGATAACCGGAGCCTACGGCACCTCGTTGGAAAGAGGACGTAGTGATAATCTCCCTACTACATTGCGACGCAGTGATAAGACTCTCTCCCTACAAACTTCTCTATAAATGAAGCCCCGCTCTCATGAAAAAGAGATATGAGCCGACCCTCCCTGGAAGTAACCCTGGACCACCCCGAGCATAGTACCGCCCACCCCGGAAGCAGTAGTATCCACCCCGGAACGAGAAGGCGCCAGCAAGGTAGGAGCTCCAGGCGTCCACCTCACTTCCCGAAACCTTTCTCATTGTCCAGCCGCCGCCGGCCATCGTAACTAAAGTGTCCCGACGCCACTGGTCGCACGGAAGGGTGAACCGACTGTGCACCGGAAAGCACCCGGACTGATCTTATCTGTCAAAACCTAGCCGGTACCATTCCTGATCTTAACCTCCCCGGACGCTACCTTACCTAACAAAACGGTTACGTGTATTAAGGCGGAAGATGTACAAGCGTAGTATGAATAACTAAATATATATAAATAAAATTGATAACTTTGTATATAGTGTAAATATCCGGGTGAACAACTGTAAATAGTATAAATATAGGAAAGACCTTAACTCCGTGAACTGTTTATTTCCCCTTCCGCCAAACTTGACAGCTGACCCCCAGATTTTCATACTCCGGTGTAGCTACCCGCGGTCTCATGGAGCATACCACGTAAAAAAAACTGGCGCTCGGGGCAACCCTTCCGAAATAAGCGTCGCAACCAATTTACTCATTAAAATATTATGATAAGAAATATTTACTGATGAAAGTTGGACATATTACTATTTTAGTGTTCAGGCGAAAGTGCTGTGATGATCCCGTTCTTCAAATTATACCAACGAAAAAGTATTATGACGAATTAATTTCATGTCACAGATGTGTAGCACATGGAGGGTGTGATAAGATGCTTTTTACATTATACAGAAAGCTATTAATCCCTTCATTTTGAGATCGTTTTTTTTTTCTATTGGTAACACATACTGAACCCTGCACTGAACGAAATGTCAGTGTGATTTTGAGGTTATGGTTCCATGTTAAATCATGTCAAGTATACGTCAGGTACAGAAAAATCTAAATTTAACAAAATTGATTTTATTTATATAAAAATGAAATTAATATGCAAATTAGAAAAAATAACTTGAAAAACTCGTCTTGTAAAACTTCTACGTCTATACGGCAGTCGTTCTGCAAACCTGAACTCGTGTCGTAATATAAGCTTGTGACCGAAATGTTATTGTAAGCTCGTGAGATGTGCATCACTCGTGCTATCGCACTCGTGATACAAAAATCTCACTTGCTGACAATGAAGCATTTCTATTACTTATAACATAATCTACTATTGTTACAACAGCAAATTGTAAAAATTTACTAGTGATTGAAATTTGATTTTAGTCACTCAAAACGCAGGTAAAAAACACCTAAAACATGCAACTGTTGGACAAACTTATTATGACGTCTGTAAAAATGCTCACAATGTCGTTCTCCGCTGACAATCCACAGTCGCATTCGCCGTTTTGTGAATTTGTGTTCTCATTATGAGTTTCGGATTTTAATTTGTTCAGCAATTATTTGTTTACACTGAAACCTGGGTTAGTTCTTTTGCGTTAATTATTAACTGTTAACAGGTGTTGCAAACAATATTTTTTCAGGTGCCCCCACAAGGAGAAATCAGAAGGACGGTCGAAAATAGAACCCAATAAAGCCCTTTACTTCACCCTCAATGAGCCTAATGAATAAAAATTTAGCAATTGCTTTTTCTTATAAAATCAAAGTAAATGCTTGAAAGCCGATGAATGAAAACTGAAGTAATTGCTTTTGCTTCCAGCAATTGCTTAAAAGAGCAGGAATTGCTTCTGGTCAAAGGTTTTTCCTTAAAAATAAAAGCAATTGCTTACATATGCTTAAAATCTGATGAATAAAGTAAGGAATTGCTTTTTCTAGTGTGGCAATTGCTTACGAATTTGTAAGGTAAGTCGACCCCTGCATCATTTGCTTGAACAGTCAACTTTGATTCTCTGACTTTGATACACGTGAGTTCTTATATTTATTTGAGTCTTTTCATCATGTTGTAAAAAAATATTAACTGCATTTAAAGAATTTTAGAATAACAAAATTAATCAAGACTGTATTTTTCATTGAATTTATGTATTTACGAGTGTATTTGTTTGGCCTCCCAATTTTGCTCCACAAATTGTACATTTTACTAGCTGATACGTGATATTTATGTGGAAGCATCAAAAAAGGAAATTCTTCCTTTAAGTTATCGTTAAATAGTATATTATTATACAAGTTTCACAAGACGGTTGATTGTAGCACGGGTGCTACAATTTCGGCTTGTGAAGCGCGTGTAATATACTATTTTTTCGAATTTGGCTTTATTTAATTAAGAAAAACTGAAAATTTGTGCTAAACTGATGACTTTGGGAGTGGTATTTCAGTATAATTGGTATTTCTGCTTTCTGACGTTTCTGATTTGGAGGTTAGATTTGGAAACTTTTGATTATGTAGACACAAGCTGTACCTCACGTTTGATTGCCATTTTTCCAATTCTTGTTTTTACCAATGTTTACATCTAATCATGGAACGAAAGTCATTAATTTACTTCTCTTTGGTTTATTTTCGTTCACATCTGGTTCACATCTGTGATATGGCGTGATTAGTTGACGTTTATAACGTCGTTGTCGCGGTCACATTGCAGTACAGTTGCAAAGTTGCAGGCAACATTAAGACAAGAAATGTTACCAAAAACAGAATTATAATTCAGATCATTATGATTCTGTTTTTGGCGTTATAATTTTCAAATTATGAACGGCGACTGCCCTTTTGAACATATACAAATAAAAAAATAATTATGTGGCCAAAAACACAATTAAAAGACCTTTCAAACAACATGTTACTCGACCTCTATTCCCTATTTAAAAAATCGAGGTTGCTCCTGTCAAGCGTATGGGGTTGCACCAAGCCTGCTTACTATTGCATCAAAACATGTCCCCCTCGAGGTAAAAATTGACCTGTTTTTAGATTTTTCTTAAATATCTTTTCCAAAAAAGTTATTGAGGGTGGCTCGTTTCGATTGAAACGGTCTGTATATATAGATTAACAAATCTGAAAAAACGTACGTGGTGTGTGGTGTAAATGAATGAAAACGTGGAAATACCGCTTCAAGTTATCCTCGAGGCTGATAAAGCTTCATTGAATTTAATACCATGGAAGTCGAGGGAAGTGTATGACAAAGAGTATAAAAATTTCAACGACTAGAGAGAAATAAGAATTTCTGGACAAATAACAAAGGATTGTCAATTTCTTCATCACTCATCTCCTCAGATTCATCACTTTCACTCGAATCTGCCATATTATTACAAAATTTAGTTACAACGTTGTTGTACTCACCTCTATTGCATGTTCGGCACCAAAATGAAATTAGTAGATATGAATAGAAAAAGGGTGAATTGAGACTATTTAAATTTACAGGTCTAGCCGTTGAGTAAGCAATTGCCACAGAGACGCAAGAAATGCAGCATTTGCCTATAAATTTTATTCATTTGAAGATCTAGCAATTGCTTTTACTTATAACATTTGCTAGTCAAGCAATTGCTTTTGCTAAAAAGCAATTCCTTAAAGCAATTGCTAAATTTTTATTCATTAGGCTCAATGTCTGTTAATTCAGATAACCAAACAAAAATAGCGAAGTAGTTATGCCGGCAGCGCAGCGGACAGATCGCAACTGTTTGTTTACATGTGGAAGGTACTTCTTTGCGACAAAGACGCACGACAAGTTTACTTAGATATTTTCAGTCAATGTGATGTTTAGAACGACTCGTGAAAATAAGAGGCGGAAAAAAAATAAAACCTAAAAATAATTAATAATAATAATCTGTCTGTGCACCTTCCTGTACTGTCTGTAGAACTGCGTATTAGAAAAGAGTTTATGAAAACTTCCAGTCCGTTCGAATAATTTAATGTTATTATTCAAAGCATTATTCTTATTGTTTTTAGGAATTGAAGCTGGTGGAGATACCGCGGAAGTGATTCTGTAGCTTAATCAAACAGTTGAATTGGTTGGAATGGTGCAATAATGCCGCAGGTTCATCAACGTTTTTAATTGTACGAAATAGCATGTTATGTCGTTTTATGATAACTTTGTTCAAATGTTGCGGTATATATCGGCACAGCTTTTAGCGGGTTTTTATGCGTCTGCTTGCATTCTTCGAGTCTCAGGTGGGGCGGATAGGGTTTTGCCCCAAACGAATTTTGAAAAACAAATTTACTTTCATAAGTTCGTCTACTCGCTGATGTTGTGGTTATAAATTGCAGGTATTTCTATAACAGCATGTGTAAATTTGATTTATAAACAATCAGTCTTAAATAATCTAAAACACACCTACGAAATCGCGGCTATACGGCTAGTTAAAAAACATTTCAAAAAATGCTTCATAATATCTAAGACGGAATGTCATATAAAATATCAAAGAATTTAATTTTCATGACTTTCGAGGCTAGTTCGCTAGTTCGACATTTGGTCAGTAGTGTATAGTTAGAAAAATTCCTGTAATAATTTGGATTGGTAGACAAATTCCTCTTAGTTCAACTTTAACAAGACACCTCGTAACTTCAGTGTCTTGAATCAAATGCCTTAGTATCAAGTTTCTGTGTCTTAACCAAAACTCAGAATACAGAACAGTTTCATCGTTGCACATTGTGACTACGCCACAAATCGCCTAATTACGTAAGTTTAAACTTTAATCAGCTTTATCACCCAATTGTCAAATGTGTCACGTACTCCAAAACAAATAGTGTTGTTAAAATATATTTAATTCAGTAGTGGAATAGAACAGTTTAATACATTGCAATACAGGGTCTTTATAAATGATACATCCATTAGGCTGTGGACGTCAGTATTCTTTTTCTAATTAAATGTAATTTTTGTTTTCCCCATACAACACGATGTGTGAATTGTTATTTATTTAGTTATTGTTCGTAAATCTATTTATAAGTTTTTGGGACGTCTTAATAACAAAACTGAAGAAATCAGACGCCCACAAATCTTTTCGGTACTGATTAAAATTTGGGGAAAATATAATCTATTTGAAATTGCACTACTACAGACATAATAGTGTGTTCAATTTTACAAAATATATGTATATTTAGTTGTATTTAGTAATAATAAATGCAGTTCAACGATTTTTCAATCATATGTAAATTACATCAAAAAGCTTTTCTAATTTGTGTTTTTCCATAAGTTATTATGAATATGTATGAGCAGCATGATATTTACATAACACGAATTTCATACTTTAACATTTTGCTTTATTTGCTTATTTGCAATGTGTATCGGCT
This sequence comes from Diaperis boleti, assembly GCA_963583935.1. NCBI lineage: Eukaryota > Metazoa > Arthropoda > Insecta > Coleoptera > Tenebrionidae > Diaperis > Diaperis boleti. Next base: position 54,391,918 of record OY757244.1, read on the forward strand.
ATTTTAAACAGAGGTGAATTCATTCCATAAAAAAACATGAGAATTGGAATTAGTTCGTCATAAGAGAAAAAACATGAGTAAGTGCGCCCTATTAAATCGTATTATATCGGAACGAGTTTCAATTGAAAACGCAATGATAGATATAAAATAAACTAAAAATAAATTGTGGTTTCTGAAAATTTGACCGTTTGTTGCACTAATAATTGAAATCTATAATACAGAATATATTAAAGAGCAATTTATATTAAAGTTACTTTTAAACTTACATACTTCACTATGAATTGAAAACAACTTATATACGCTTCAGTAATGTTATATTATATACCGGTGTCCCAGAGGTGTGTGGACCATCAATTACGCCCTTATTTTAAAAGATATCAAATCGGGGTTTTCGGGGGCGATAGCCACACGATATCTTCACAATTTAAAATTATTAGAAATCATTTACAGAGTGTCCTAGTTTTAGTAATATACCAAAGATATGTTTTTTTAAACGGAATGGCCTGTATATTAGTTGGTGAATTGAAAGAGCAGTTAATGCTGAGCAAAATGATATAAGGTACAACAGATTTATTATGGATGGTTCTTGAGTTATGAAGAATCTTAAGTCAAAATTCGTGCTTTTTTAAAAAATTGCAGAGACCATTCCATGAGAGATAACTGAATACTTTTCTGCCAATAACTTTTTATAGATCCAAACTTTAATACATACCGATTGAAAGTCATATAAGTTGATATTTCTATACAGGGTGTACGGTTTCGCAAAATGTACAATAACTTATTTTTTTCAAATATAACACCCTATATTCCATTATACCACCAAATAGCATTTTTAATAAGCTTTTTTTCAATGTGTGGTTTGCCTCGGCAAACGTTAGTACTTTAGATAATTTTTACAAAAAACCAAGAAAGTTTCCCGAAATTGCTAAAATCGCAGTATTAAGATCAGATCGCCTTGGACTTGTTGCCATGGAGATAGTCCTTTATTGTCTAGTTTATTAAATTACTTCAGAAATGACACCGAGAGGTAGACAGATTTAGGTTTACGTAAGAATTCGATAGACTATATCCTTTACATAACCACAAACGAAAAAATTTAGAGGAGTTAAATCTGGTGATCTTGCGGGCCATTTGACATGGCTGCCCTTACCAATCCAACGTCTCGGCAACCAGTCGTTTAAATATCTTCTTACATTACTATAGAAATGTACAGGAGCTCCATCCTGTTGCAACCACAAAGAACCACTGATTCTGATAATCAGTCGTCCGCATCCAGTGGGGATTTTCAGTCGCATAATAGTGCATGTTATGCTTCTTGACATGCTCACTACTCTTAAAGGTGAATCAGTGAACAAAATTCTGTTTAAAATATGTATTTCTATTCCTTTCTAAAAGATTGTCCGTTATTTCGTAGAATTCCACTCTTTTTGCAAAATAAGCTTCTTGCAATTCTTGATGGAGTTCAATGCGGTATGAATGAAACCGATGTTTTTGATCACACGGTCTACTGAAGATTTCGAAATATCAGATTGGGCAGCAATTTCTTTTGTACTGGAGTGAAGATTTTCTTCTAAGATTAGTAAAACTTCTAGCTCGGTGTTTTCACCTACTTTTCAACCAATTAATTGTTTTTTGTTGTAGGCCACGTTTCCAGTGTTTTCAAAACGTTTTAAATTTTTGTGGCCAAAAAGGAGTTTCTTTCGGCTTCTCCTAAGGCATTGTACCATATTCATTATTACTTCTTTCGTAAAATTCATTTTGTAAAAAAATCACAAAAGTGAACCTATTTGTTACAGGATAACTTACTGTCAACAAGAACAAACGGCTCCATGGTAACCAGTCTAAAATGATATCTCCTTGGCAACAAGTCCAAGGCGATCTGATCTTAATACACGATTTCATCAATTTGGGAAAGTTTTCAAGGTTTTTTGTAAAAATTATCTAAATTACTAACATTTGCCGAGGCAAACCATATATTGACAGAAAGCTTATTAAAAATGCTATTTGGTGGTATAATGGAATATAGTGTGTTCCATTTGAAAAAAAAGAAGTTAAACATTTTGCGAAATCGTACACCCTGTATCGAAATATCAATTTAGATAACTTTCTATCAGTGTCTATTAAAGTTTGGGTCTATCCATTCAAGTATCTCTGTTGGAATGGTCTCTGCAATTTTTAAAAAAAGCACTAATTTTGACCTAAAATTCTTCATAACTCAAGAACCATCCATAATAAATCTGTAGTACCTTATATCATTTTGCTCAGCATTAACTGCTTTCAATTCACCAACTAATATACAGGACATTCCATTTAAAAAAACATAACTTTGGTATATTACTAATACTAGGACACTCTGTATATGATTTCTAATAATTTTAAATTGTGAAGGTATCGTGTGGCTATCGTCCCCCGAAAACCCCGTTTTGATATCTTTCAAAATAAGGGCGTAATTGATGGTCCACACACCTTTGGGACACCCGGTACATATACCGTGTCCCAGAGGTGTGTGGACCATTATATACATAGCATTTATTATAGCAATACTATAATTGTAATAATATAGTTGTTGTGAAATCACAATTTTGAAAAGAAAAAAACAGTTTTTAGCGCTTATTGAAAAATTACGTTTTTGAACTTATGTGATTTGCGAATTAGGCCGACGATATTACTAGTATTAGAACACTCTGTGTATGGTTTATGATAATTTTAAATTGTTAAGATGGCTATATATCGTCCCCCGAAAACTCCGCTTTGATATCTTTTAAAATAAGAGCATAAATGATGGTCCACACACCTCTGGGACAGCCACTATATACATCTGAAAAATTTCTTATTCCGCAATATAAGCATTTCTCCTAAATTATATTATATGTATTATATTATATTTTTGAAACATCTATCTAGAATAAACAGACGTAAAAGCCTTACCAAGTTTTTGTTGGTTTTCTATATGGGAGAGCTGCTGAAAAGACTTCTATGTAATAATACCCTCCATATAATTCATTCCAAAGCAAAATATAATTCCTCCCTCAATTTTTTTCTGAAATACATATTTGATACATTAGGGGCAAATGATACAAACGGTATTGAGTTATCTATACCTACATAAAAATTCAAATAGAAATATTCCAATTTTGCAGCGTTTTACATTTCTGCTGACCAGTTACTAGAACACGTGATTAAAATAATTGTTAAAAAAGGACCGAAAAGACCATTGTACTTGTTGACTCTGAAGCAGCACGAGAGGAAATTGTAAATGACCATCGGTGTTAGCACGTAACGTCCATCTGCGTGCTTTATGCTTTTAGCAGAACGCCTAATTAAAGATTAGGTGGTCACGCTTAACGAACCAAATAAATTTACCAGTGTTAAACGCATTAAAAACTGCAATTACGGGGGACGACTAATTTGATCGCTATGATTTATGGAACGGTGTTAAAACATGTGTGAAAACTGATATCCTCAACGGAAGCATCATAAAAATGTTATAGGATTGGATATTTTTACGTGACAATGTTTTAAAATGGCAACAATTAGACAGCTACCGTTGTTATTGGTTGTGGAAATGACTGATAGAATCGGCTCGTGACCGATACGTTAAATTTTGAATTATTTTTGGTATAACCAATAAAGGCAAATGGACTGCGATAATTTAAATGATTATAACGGGTTCAGGAGTTTCGTTATGGTTTGTTTCACATTAAAAATCGTGCCAATAATCATAAATTGACAAATCGGTAAATCGAAAGCTATAAGCCAGACCGCAATTAACCGTTTACAGATATCTCTATGTTGTCTTATTGTTCCAATTTCAATCGAAACAATTTGCTCGTTTCTTACCCTCTGATAATAATTAAGAATGTTTATGTATTTATTACAGAATTTCTTCATGTCGACACAAATAAAAGTTGCATTACAGTTGTATTAGTCACATCATTGTTAATACTCAATATAAAAGGTCATGTACTTATTTACGGCAAATACGCATTTGGACGGGGATAGTATACGTGCCTGAAACGGCTATTTCAAGTAAAAACTCACCCTCAGCCTTTCCAGCTAATAGGAATTACAGAATGCGCATTTTTTGTTGAAGCATAAACGTACTAATAAATTCATACATTTAGTAGCCTTTCCACGACAAAGTTATCGCTCTAAATGCATGTAAATTTTGTATTCAATAGTCACCATGATGCGTGAGTCATTTATGAAGACATGATACATAATATTATGTACATATTAATCCTTAGCAATGTATGAAGTAAGAAATTAAAAATCAGGAGCCACAATTCATATAAATACGAATACTCAAAAATACAAGCAAAATGTCATTTTGGTAAACAATATAAAACAGTTGCTTTCTGAGCTGAAAACGTTGACCCAAATCAAAAAAGAATTCGTTATATTTCGGTCGATTACGAAAGAATAACAATCATTCAATGGCAATTATACAAAAAAAAAGATTGAAATACACGATTATTGTAGGTAAGTCTTGCAGTGTATTCTTTTACAGGTCACCGTCTACCGATATCCGTGAAAAGAAATTTCATTATGCAGACGCTCTGGACAGAATTTGTTAGCAGGAGCCTGTTAGTCCCCAATGGTCAATTTAATGCAATTTGGATCAAATTGAATGAAAGGTGCTTTTTCAATTGGTGGGTTCGAGTGGGTAAATGTTGCAACCATTCGCAAAAAAAGACAATGTTCTATTGGCCAGAAAATTACTCTTGCACAAGCAGCGATGCAACAACGCGCCAATTTTCATCCATCAAGGATCTGAATAGATTCCGCCGTATATGTTTACGGAATTCTAAACATTTCTACCAACATAATATGTGCCTACGTGATACGTGTAGACAGGGTGATGCAGAATTGTTATTCTAAATGTAAGATTAGGAAGGGCAAATTGTAGATAAATTAACATTTTTTTCTAGAAAAGTACAATGTGGATCATGAAATAAAATTAAGCGTTTCTTAATATCTCTGAAAGGAATTTTAACATAAAAAAATACGAGTGTGCTTTAGACCACACGACTTAAATAAAACTTCAGTTCGGAAATGTGAAAGTACTCTTAATTTATATACGTTTATAAAGGGAGCTAGAGAATCCTGAATTACTACCGTCTGCAATATTGGATAATGCATGTTTCAGTTTGTAGTCAGCGAAAAGTCGGCAATCATGTGTCGCGACTAAGATAAGTAGCGCAATTGAAGGATGCAATGCATAAACCAGTCAAGTCCACTTTTTGCCCGAAATTAGTTAATGGTATATTCTTGCACAGTTTTAAATTCTGAATCATCTGCAAAAACCGGTCATGTCCAGGACTTGACTGGTTCTTGCACAGTACTGATAATAGTGTCAAATGTTGCAAAGTTAAATCTGCGATAATTTTTAAGCGACTTTCTTTAATAATAAGTGTGTGTGGTTTTACGAAGATATTGATGGTATCAGATCAGATATCAATGGTTTTACGAAGATAATGAAAATTACCGTAGAACCTTTTTATCAGATAACAATCAATCTTCTGCGTCAGAATTTAGTGATAATGAATAAGCGAAAATATAAAAATATAATACAAAATATTTAGTTTTAGTTTTTACTATTGTCCTCCATTCTTAAAATTCAATAAAAATATCATTTTAAATGTTTGATTAATTTTTGTTATAATTTTTTTTTGTAAATACTTAGCATAAACCAGTCAAGTCCATTAGTTTTTTCGTTATACTTAATCTACTTTTTGCCTTCCAACTTTTTAGTAGTTACAAATGAATGATAAATATACATTCAAATAGGATGAGATACCAAAAAAAATCTAAAAAAAAACACTTTGACCGCAAAACGTTTTTTGTCTCTCCTCAACATTTTACCGAAATGGACATGACGGGTTTATGCATTGGACCCCTTAATTGCAGGCAAAAATTACACAGGCCAATGGCTCTGTCGTGGGCAGGGCGGATCCACAACCTAAAAGGCCCGGGTTCGAATCCCGTTAAAGCAAAAAAAATTCTATGAATTAATTATTGTAAAATCGTTTGCTTCGCCCGATCACACTTTTCGTAACGCTCTCGTCAGACATTCACCAGCTTACTCCCAAGGCAAGTGTCCGTAAAGAAGTTTTACTTCAAAAATTAATTAGCTATATCAAAATTATCAAATTTCGGTAAAAATAACTGCTGCGACGGTTCATTTCTTATCATGTTCCGTTGTTCTCTTGTTGTGTAGACATGCTAGAACACCCGGTATGACACGCTATGAAATCCCAAAGCATTACACAGTAAATGAGCATGTAATTGAAACTAGTGACCATGTAAACATGTATCACAATCTGGCATCTCATCAGCGGGGCACATCGGTGCTGCACCGTTGCGATTTAGTAACTACTTCTGTTCTAAGTGTGTCAAATTGGCAGTCGAGAAAATTTATGGTGGTGTTCTTTACTTACATTACACTGCCACCGATGGTTTCATCAGAACATATTTTACATCAAACATTCGATAATAGTTCTTCGAATATGTTGCAGTTTTCTCCGTAATTTAAGTTCATATATTTAATAAAGGCGTATCTTTAGAGTGCAACATAAGAAAAAGTTATTTTGCACGTTCTTAATCTAAAGATCTAGGTTACAATAATGTATTCTTTGCTTTGTCATCAAACGTTTGATTAATGCTTATCTGTATTTAATTTAATTCTTTTATTACTATGTTACGTAGCAACATTTATTTTTGGTACCGCCCCAACTCTAACTCGATGGAGTCTATTGTTATTTTTTTTCTTTTCAAACTTTAATGAGCGCCACCGGTTTTTACAGCAGAAGGTTGTGTACGAATGATTAAAGATGTAGTTGAAAAAGTGGAAAACTTTAGTAGTAGTAGTATGTATATTTATTACCTTTACATGTTTATAAAGTATCCGATACATTTCCCATAACTCAAATAAAATAAAATCTATATATATAAAAGAAAGTCGTGATAGTTACACTATTTATAACTCAAGAACGGCTGAAACGATTTGGCTGAAAATTGGTGGGGAGGTAGTTTAGAACCGGGAGAAGGACATAGGATACTTTTTATTGTTTATTGAACATAGGGGCCCAGGGGGGCCCTTTGGGTTTATAACTCGAGAACGGCTGAACCGATTTGGCTGAAAATTGGTGGGGAGGTAGCTTAGAACCAGGAGACGGACATAGGATACTTTTATTGGACATGGGGGCCCTGGGGGGCTCTTTGAGTTTATAACTCGAGAACGGCTGAACCGATTTTCATGGTTTTTGATTTCTTGGATTTGTCTCCGCCCTGAAAAGCAGAATAACTATTAAAACATAAACATGGGGGCCCAGGGGAGCCCCTTGGGTTTATTACTAGATAACGGCTGGACCAATTTTTAATTTTTTTTGGTATATTTGGTAGGTATGAGAATAGGTCGTAAGGTACTTTTTACATGGACATGGGGGCCCAGGGGGCCCCTTGAGCTAGACCGATTTTTTCAAATCGACATGAGGGACAAGGGGCCCCCTTGGATTTATTACTCAAGAACGACTGGACCGTTTTTTATGATCTTTGATTTGTTGGATTTGTCTCCGCTCCGAATAGCAGAATAACTATTAAAACATTACGGGGAGCTTGGTACACGGCAACGACAATAACGAAAGCCCCCTTGGTACAGGGCAACAATAACAAATAACGCCGGCCACCAAAATTTGTCGTACCGGGCTTTAAAAATGATAATCGATTTTTGAGAAGTAAACTCCAAAGTTTCACTTCGGTTGCGCGTGGACTCCACACAAAAATCTTTTGATGATATCTCGAGAACGGATTGACAAACTTTTTTCGGGGGCGAATAACTATTAAAACATCGGAAAAATTACGAAAAAATTTTTCTCATACATTTTGTATGGAAACCGTATATAACGCTATCTTTGATACATGACAAAAACAAAAACTAACATAGCGTTGTATGCTGGTTCCGGTAATGCCACTAGATGACGTTGTGTGCATTTTGCTTTGAAAACTGAATTTGAGGGTCCAGGAGGCCCCTTGGGCTAGACCGATTTTTCGGCTCGACCGATTCTTATGATTTTTTTTTTATATATTTGATAGGTATAAGACCAAGTGGTAAGCTATTTTTCACATGGACATGGGGGCTCAGGGGGCCCCTTGAGCTAGACCGATTTTTATGATTTTTTTTGTATATTTGGTAGGTTTGAGAATAGGTGGTAAACTATTTTTCACATAGACATGGGGGCGCAGAGGGCCCCCTTGGGCTGGACCGATTTTTCGGGTCGACTGATTTTTATGAATTTTTTTTTTTGTATATTTGGTAGGTGTGAGAATAGGTGGTACACTATTTTTCACATAGACATGGAGGCCCAGGGGGGGCCTTAAGCTGGACCGATATTTTGGGTCGACCGATTCTTATGAATTTCTTTTTGTATATTTGATAGGTATGGGAATAGGTCGTAAAGTATTTTTCACATGGATATGGGGGCGCATAGGACCCCCTTGGGCTGGACCGATATTTTGGGTCGACCGATTCTTATGAATTTCTTTTTGTATATTTGATAGGTATGGGAATAGATCGTAAAGTATTTTTCACATGGACATGGGGGCCCAGGGGGCCCTCTTGGGCTGGACCGATTTTTCGGGTCGACTGATTTTATATGATTTTTTTTTGTATATTTGGCAGGTGTGAGAATAGGTGGTACACTATTTTTCACATAGACATGGGGACCCAGGGGGGGTCCTTAAGCTGGACCTATTTTTAGGGTCGGCCGGTTTTTATGATTTTTTTTTTTTGTATATTTGATAGGTATAGGAATAGGTCGTAAAGTATTTTTCACATTGGACATGGGGCCCAGGGGGGGGGGCGGCTGGACCGATTTTTAAGATCTTTGATTTGTTGGATTTGCCTACGCCCCGAATAGCAGAATAACTATTAAAACATGGACATGGAGGCTCAGGGGGCTCCCTTGGTTTTATAATTCTAGAGCGGCTTGAACGATTTTTATGATCTTTAATTTGTTGGATTTGCCAACGCCCCGAATAGCAGAATTTCTATTAAAACATCGGAAGAATTACAGGGGGCGGGGAGCTAAGTACAGGGCAACGACAATAACAAATAACGCCCTGGCCACCAAAATTTGTCGTACCGGGCTTTAAAAATAAAAACCTATTTTTAAGTTGGTTCTCCATCTTAAATCCATCTGATCTTTGCAGCTGCAGAGTGATTTTTTGAAATTTGTCAATTAAAAAAATATATTGCGGGAAAACGTACTTCGACCGGCAGAAATGTACATGGAACTGGAGAACCCTCTTAAGGAGTAAACTCCAAAGTTTTCACTTCATGGAATCCGTATATAACGCCATTTTTTATACATGACAGAAACAAAAATGAACATGGCGTTGTGTGCATTATCATTTTATAAAAAAAAATAATTTAATTCAGCTAATAAGTTGCCACAATATTTATTGATTCTGAGGCGGTACAAAGTTCGCCGGGTCAGCTAGTATAATATAATAAATAAAACAAAATAAATCAATAATTCAGCACAATAACTAGCAGCTTTTATCCCTTTCCACGTATTGTCCCTCTTCTCCACTCAACCTTCCTCATCCATTCGATCCCTCCTCCGTCCTCATTCAAAATTTCTTCTCTACTCTCATCTCTCCCTCTCAATTCTACGCATTCCTTCAACAAATGCTCTATCGTCTCTTTTTTTTCTCCACACATCCTGCATACTCTATTATTATCCTCACTCCAATATTTATTCCTCTCCTCATTTCCACATCTAAATCTTGCTATTATCACTCTCTCTTTTCTACTCCCTCTTCTAGGCACTTCTTGGCATTTCTTCCGTTATTATTTTTTCATACTTCCCATTGTACCTAGACTCCCTAGTTCTCGTTCTTCTTTCCTGCACTTGCACATCTCTATCTCTCTGCACTAATTCATCTTTCATTACTCTGCCTCTCTCTCGCATTCTTTCTATCTCCGCGCCTGCATACCCGTTTCTTTCGAAATATGCCTCCCTCTCTCTTCCCTTTCCTATTTCTTTCCTTTTTTCTTTCAAACACTTTTGCAAAATTCTGCACTTTCCTCTCTCTATCACTCTCTCCTCAAATCTTATTCTCATCTCTCTTTGTTCCCTCCATCACTATATACCCCGGGGTCTCTCTCTCTACCCCTAGCACCCATTTCATATTTTCTCTTTGCACCCCTTCCAATCCTTCTTGCTCTTTCCATCCCCATATTTCCGCTCCATACATCATCACGCTTTTCACCAAACTATCAAACATCATTACTCTCCTTCTAAAATCATGTCCAAATTTTCTCTCTCCTATTCCCCATACAGCTCCTATTATCTTATTTGCTTTTTTCACTAACGCTCTCACATGTGCTGTTGTGCTGTGTTTCTTTCATCCATCACATAACCTAAATACTTAAATTCTTTCACTTCTTCAATTTTCTCTTTCTCCCATCTCCACACATTTACTTTTCTCCTACCACCCCCTGTTCTGAACACCATCATCTTGGATTTTTCTACATTCACCGTCAACTTTTTCCTCCTCATATATTTCTCCATGTTTCCTATCATTTCTTTCATACCTTTCTCCTCACTCGCTAGCCCCACCAAATCATCCGCATATGCTAAAGAGCACACTTTTTCTTTGAACACCACACGACCCCCCCTGTCTGCCCCTTCCTGAACATCTCCTCTATATCTCCAATAAAAGCTGCAAACAGGCTGGGGCTTAGTGGGCAACCTTGTTTTACTCCCTTATAAGTTTTGAAACATTCATTCACCTTTCCATCCACTCTCACTCTACTTATCGTCTCTTCATATATCTCTTCTCTTTTTGTTACCAGATGCTCATTTATCCCTCTTTTTCTCAAGCATTCCCACAGTAAATCTCTTTCCACATTATTAAAAGCCGCCTTCAGGTCCACAAAGAATGCATATTATCTTGCCACCCCTGTTTTTTTATCTCATTTCCTACTCTGTGATTGGTCCTTCTACCTTTCCTAGATCCCGCTTGTCCGTCTGGTAACACACCCCTCTCATTTATTTCCTTTATCAGCCTTTCTTCGACAATCATCGCGTATACCTTATATGCTGTATTTAGGAGAGTGATCCCCTTATAATTACTGACTGTATCCTTTTCTCCTTTCTTATATATGGGGCATATTATCCCCTCCTTCCACTATTGGGGGAATCCTTCTCCCTTCCACACTCCATTCATTATCTCTAACAACCTGTCAACTTCAATTTTCATTCCATATATTCACGCTTCATTTTGTATACCATCCTTCCCCGGTGTCTTTTTTCTTTTCAGTTTTCTTAGTTGTTGCTCTAGTTCTTCTCTTGTTATTTCTTCTATTTCTTCCACTCTTTGTTGTCTCTTTTCCTTTTCTTGTCTGTTTTAATCACCCCCCAGCAGCTCACTGAATTACTCTCTCCATTCCTCCATAGTAATTCCATCTCTCTCTCTCTTTCTCTCTTTCTTTCTCTCTCTCTTTCTCTCTCCCTCTCTCTCTTTCTTTCTTTCCTTATTTATGTATCTCCATGCTTCTTCTTCCGTCTTTATACCCTTCATATTTAGCTTTTCTTCCATCCGTTTCTTTTGCTTCTTCTCTTTGCATACTAAATTGTGCCTCTTGCGTGCTCTCTTGTACTCTTCCTTGATTGCTTTTTCCTTCTTCCAATTTCTTTCTTGCTTCCTGCTTCCTTTCCCTGCATTCTTTATCCCACCACTCGTTCTTCCATTTCTGTCTTATATCTATCTCTTTTTTTTCTGTTGCGTTTCTTATGTTATCGCTCAGTGTCCTCACCTTGTCGTTTATTTCTATTTCTTCGTATTTTGCCTCCCTAAGTCTTGCTCTATAATTTTCTTTTCCTTCTTCCGTCCAAATATTCTTCACAATTTTTTTTCTAAACTCATTCACACTTCCTCTATCTTTCTCTCTTCCTTTTGTCTTCACTTCTAAAGGCATATGGTCCGACTCCATTCTTTCTCCCACCTTGAATTTCTCTATTTCATCCCATGCTTCTTCATTTACCTTAACACAGTCAATAAATGTCTCCCCTCTTGATCCAATATACGTGTACTCCCCTTTCTCATCTCTTGTGCAGTTCCCATTAAGTATGTCCCACCCTCTTTCCTCTACTAAGCTAATCAGTACTCTCCCTTCTGTTCCATCTTTTGTTGTTCTTCCTTCTATTGTTTCTTGTTCCTCTTCTATCCGTCTTCCTTTTCCCCCAATTCTTGCATTAAAATCCCCCCAATCACCAAAGTTCCTTCTTCTTGCTCTTTTACTCGCTCTTCTATTATTATCTTCGTTTCCTTCATACTTCTGCTGTACACTGTTACAATTCTCCATTTTCTCTGTTTACTTTTCACCGTTCTTTCCATAATCCCTCTTTCTTCTTTTGCTTCAGTTCCATTTTCTCCTTCCAGTCCCTCTTTCACCCCCATTATTATCCCACCATTAGCTCTCCCTTTCCTTCTTTTCCTCTCTGCATATTGACATTTCCACTTAAACTCTTTCGGCATTCTCTTTTCCAATTTTTCACACCCCTTTTCTTCCACCCACGTTTCTACCATTCCCACTACGTCAAATTCTCTGAAATACTCCCAAAATTCATTCTCTTTGTTTTTTATTCCCGCTACGTTCCAGAATACTATTCTTAGTTGTTCCTTTTCTCCTTTATTCCTCTCCGTATTCGTTTTCCCTTTTCTGCATTGCCGTCTGTTTCTTGTGCTCTTATTCAAAAATTTTCTGTATCTAACTCCCCCTTTTCTTCGTCCCACCTAAGCCCTTTTCCCTCTATCCATATTTTTTTATAACCCAGTTTCACCCGCTCTTTTTTGTCGCTCTTCTTTGGCTATCGCTCTTAATTCCTTCTGTATATATTTTTCCTTCTTTGTCAGATCATCTTCTATGTAGGTATACTCTCTTTCCTTTTTTTTCTCTTAGTTTTCTTTTATTTTCCACAACTTCCCTATTTTTCCCCCAGCTCCCAAGTTCCGCCACAATCATTTTTCCTCCATTTATTTTATACATCTCTCTCACCGTCGTTTCTACCTCTAATTCCACCTTCATCCATTTTTCCAGTTTCTTCTCGGTCTCGCATTCCTCTTCGTCCAATCCCGTTGCTACTGTTTTCTCTGCTCTTCCATTTTCTCCTCCAATCTTTTCATTTTTTCTGTTAGTTCCATCTTTTCTCTTTCCCATTTTTCTTCCTTTTCAACCATCATAATTTTCAACTGTTGCAGTTCCCGCCACATCTTCTGATTCTCTTCCTTTATCCTCCATAATTTTTTTCAGCATCTCTTACACTTACTCATCTATTGCCTTTTTAACCGGTGATATTTCTAACTTCTTACTTTGGAAAACTTTAATAAATGATTGAATTTAAATAAACATATGACAATTGAAATAAATGAAATTAAACAGTCTTAGTCCGCCGAATTAAGTCTATTAACACAGCATAATTATATTTACCACTCATAAAACTCCTGATGGACTAAACAGTATAATACAATTAATACTATTTCGATGGGCGAATATACACAGAAGAAGAACACAGAATGTAACGAAATAAATGACACAATATGGTTTATCTGCTCTTGAGAACGTTAATAATAATTGGTCCGATACGAATCAACAGATAATACCAGCAGGACTAAGAATAAAGAAGAAGGACGATGGGCATTCCATAATGTCGTCCAGAAGTATTATACAGTATAAGTCTAGTATAAGCGAGGCAAGAGTGAAATTCACGACGAAAACAGCGGCTTAAAATTCAGAGTGCGGCAAGTCCAATACACACTTCTCCTTGGTGGCAAAGTGCTCTAGGATGCTCTAACCCAGCAATCCCTTCACGGCGAAGTTAGTGGTTCATACCCAAAACAACTAACCGAACAACAAAAAGAAGTAATGAAATACGTAATGTTATACAGAAGATAAAATTTTAAAAATTGTTCTGGAGCAGTTGGGCAATAGTATATTTCAAACGAGTGCGCTCTCAATACACTTTTCAGGGGCGAAGGCGAATTTTTGCAGCCCGAGCCCCTGAAAAGTGACAGGGCATGATTATTGAACAGTGTTTTTTGTATTCGTTCCCGCAAAATGAGAAAAAGTACGAATTTACAACAGATTTTGAGGTTAGGTTGACAGCTGCCAAATTAAATACATACGATGCAATAATACTTATGTATGTTGCTATGTATTTCATTACGCATTTTGTGTTTCACAAAACGAATACAAAATAGTATATTTCGATACGAGTGCGCTGTCATGACACTTTTCAGGGGCGAGGGCGAATTTTTGCAGCCCGACGCGAATGCCGAGGGCCGCAATGAGCCAGAACACCTGAAAAGTGACAGCGCACGAGTATTGAGCAGCGTTTTTTGTATTCGTTCCCACAAAAAGAGAAAAAGTACAAATTTACAACAGATTTTGAGGTTAGGTTGACAGCTGTCACATTAAAAACATATGGCGTAATATCCTATGTATGTTGCTATGTATTTCATTATGCACTATGTGTTTAGTATTTGTGCTAGAAATAAAACTTAAAAAGCATGTGGTAGGGCTAATTATATTATAGCGCATCCGACGAACGTATACAATTTTTTTAGTTATGACGTCATCAATATTTTTTTTAATGGCAACCTATGTTTTTGATTTTACATTGGAGTTTTTTATTCTGATTTCAACCCTATCAAATACTCAATAGGTTACATAAGGAAAAAATAAATAAAAACGGCACTAAATTTCAAATTAGTACCAATTAACGCCGTTTTAATTTATTTTTTCCTTATCTAACCTATTAAGTATTTGACAACGTTGAAAATAGAATAAAAAACTCTATTCAAATGTAAAATAAAAAACATAGGTTGCCATTAAAAAAAATATTGATGACGTCATAACTGTCAACAAAAACTAATAAAAAAAGATAGTATACGTTCCTCGGATGCGCTATAATTAGCCCTATCACATGCTTTTTAAGTTCTATTTCTAGTGCAAATATTAACGGAGTTACTGAATTTATTCCTTACTTAATTTACACACTATAATTGGCCATGTGAGATACATGGATTTTCCAAATTGACCCCAGCAAGACTCAGTGACTGTCCTTGGGCTTTGTTGATGGTAATTGAGAAAGCAAGGCGCACTGGAAATTGAAGCCATTTGAAATCGAAAGACAAATCGACCCATTGGTATGCGTGGGATGAGCACATCTTCCCTGTACATTTTCCATTGAGGGTGGTATTTTTAATGGACGCTATGTTATTGAGGTGTTTTAGCAGCTTTTGATCTGAAATCTCATAACCGCATTTCCTCTAGACGACTTTCACGTTGGTCGGGTGTCACAATTGTGTTAATTCATATTTATAGTGTAATTCATCAATTACTTGATAGGAAGTAAGCGATTACTTCCAACTAACCGGGAAAAAAATTACCAGTTAGCAAAAAATTACTTACCTGGTAACCGCGTGGACGGTCGCATAACCACATTTCCCCGTCACATATTTGGCTGTGGGGTAGTAAATTGGGTCATTTCGGGCACGAGGGCTTAAAAAAGCACGAGTGAAACGACGGCTTTTTTAAGCCTCGAGTGCCCGAAAGCACCCAAATTTACACAGGAACGAGTGTAATACAACGTTTTATAGTTTGACATAACCGCGGCAAGTATGTAAATTACTTAAATCCATAAAAATTGTGTGACGTTTATCTGACATTTTCTTATTGCCTGACAGGAGAGTGTTTACACAAGCGAAAATTTGAAAATTCTGACAGTGTCGAACTATAAACATTATTTTTATACAGATCCTTACGATTTCGACTGTCGAACTAGCAACAACGATCTTCGCAGCAAGCTCTTATAATTTTTTTTAAATGTTAAATCTTATTTCATTTGCAGCATGAGTATTCCATGATTATTTTTCTGTTCGTATATGCAACTTTCAGCTCAACCATTAAAATTTTACGGTTTGCTCCGACGATGTGTTCTGGTAGCGGCACGTCATCAATGTAGCGCCATCACTTTATATTTTATGGCCTGCCATTATCAAAATGTTCTTGTTTATTCGTACCAGAGTCTTCACTATTAAATTTGCTAGAGTTTGCTACTATTTGCTACTATTTGATAAAACAGAAACCTTTTTTCATGATAACCAAATCAACTGGGATAGAACCGGAAATTTCTCAAAATAGTTCTTCTGGCATAATCAGTTAATGCCACGCAAATTCAAAATAAACGGTTTCATGTAGGTACTCGCTACTCCATTTAGCCTTATTCAGGACCTAATCATTGGTGAAATACCATTTAACCCTTTGTTTTTTCTTCCAGAAAATTATGAATTATTTTTTAAATGTCATTTCATCCTTTTCGGGAAATTATTGTTTAATCCCTATAGGGCACGCCGAAGATATTGCAGTTCCACTGTATTGTCTTTGTCAAAAAAAAAAAAAACACAACGTAAGGCTCTGATTTTCCTTGTCGGAGGATTATTGGCCAAACATTTAATTTTGCGGTTTGCTTCAAATTTTCAAACGTTTTGTTGACGTCATTCATGTTCAGGTTCAAAAAGTATATGAAGCTTAAAGCGTGGTCCTTCTAATGTTTTTTAAGAAAAATGAAAAAGCAATTTGCGCTAATCCTCTCAAGTTGTTTTGTTTTCAAATTGTTAGTTTGCTTTAAATTACATCTAAAAATATATATCATACCTTTACATAAACTAGAGCTGACTACCGTTTGACCTTGAAATTAGACCTCTGAAAAATAACTTAGTAGCGACCAAGGAACTTTTATTTGGTTTTAATTTCATTAAAATATGCAACAGCTCAATCCTTGTTTTTTGCAACACCCGGTATAAAGTTTTGTGACCCAAACTTCTAACAGGATTAGACGCGGTAGAAATGCAAATATAATAAGAAAAGATCATAAACTTTAATTTGGTGATAATTTGGCGCTGTAATGGAAAAAATGATAAAAAAACATTATTTTTACTATTATTATTCTATTGTAATTAGTCCTGTTATCTTATCTGCTTGTATTTTTGCAGGAACAGGACCATGAAGTTGACCAAACCTCACACAGCAGAATAATTTCTTTAAGATGTTATATCAAGTCAGTTTCAAGTCAATTGTTGTTATTGTCAAATTTGAAGTTTTGACTTTGCGGCCACTGAACAAAAAAAGTGTACACACGCTGTTTCATGTGGCCCGTTTCACGTGGGAGCCACAATACTCGGTCGTTTCTACCGATCCACCTTTGCTGGAAATTTTCTTGTGGGGACCACATTTGTTGTCTTATGTGTGGACGAACGTCCTCTACTAATTCCTCGAGTTCATTGTTCAAAAATTTTAAATATTGTGCACCTGTTAACCGTCGTGGTAAAATATGGGATTCTGGAAAATATCCGTTTGGAAATCGCAAACTGGGACAAATACGGAGCCGCAAAAGCGTTCCCACGAGTTTCACCATAGGTCATAATCATATCGGTTATGCCACTATTTGAAAATACAGGCATTTTAAGTTTTTTTTTTTGTTTAAGCCAAGAGATAAGGGTTTATTTACTAATAATTCTTCAATCATGCTAGCTGTTCTCAATCGGTTTTCACGTAAATTTTAAAGTCGTATTTTATATTTGTTTACAGTTATAATTTTTTATTTTTCTAGGTCTTCTCATATATAATCAATTTTTTTTATAAACAATTATTGTCAATGTCAAAATGCAATTAAAGACCAGGTTGTATCATCTAAAAATATGTCCTTTCGGACCGAGCTGTATAGCCGACACTATTATTAAGGTTATTTTCACCATGTTAAACAACGGAATAAATGTCAGAATTTGACATTCAATGTGACCAACCAAAAATTACTGTTGTTTAACATGACCACATTTTGACAATTGTTTATAAAAAAAATGGATAATAGGTACTATCACAGGTTTAAATATTTGTGTGAATCACCCTAAATATAGATTATCAAGATGTTACACTTTATATGAGCAATTATTTCTGCCAAAACAGTGATTCAAGAATAAGTTCTTCTATTCTAATTTTTTCAGTAGGTAGTTTGCCGCCTTTTTACAGAATAAACCAAGTGGGACGCTAGTAACAACTATTTCCACATAATGCTCATTTAAATGTATGATACAGACAATACCAAATGATGATCAATGCGGAAGAGACTAGAGGCCAAATGAGCACACTTACCGTTCCGTTCAGCCAGTAAGCATGAGTTGTCAAATAACAATTGCAAGTTTACAACCTGTTTAGCGAAATAGCTCCATCAAAAACTACCAATGAACGTTCCGTTTTGGTTAACAAAACTTGCTTTAACTTGGATCGCTGTACATACTGATTTTGGACCGGTGTGTGTAGGAAATCCGATTATGTCTGAACTTGAAATATAAACTTTGATAATAATTAAAAATGATAATGATAACTGATAATTACCAGTTTCAACAAAACATAATTATCTGAAGATATAAAATAATTCGAAGTTACTCTCGGCCACCCATTATTATTGGTGATAACTAAATAATAATATATCACTTCATCTTACGTAATTCAGTCTACATGTAATCAGTAATTATTTCACAAAAAAAACTAATCAGTGGATTACAAATCAGACTGGTAAATAGAGTTCCTCCAATTTGGAAGCGTCTGGTACCAAAATCAAACTTGCATAATTAACATGCGGAAAATCAATCTCTCCGTCTTTGCACTTGCCCCTATTCTACAAGAAATGCACCACCAACGGTGTACGGTGTGAGGAAATAGCATTAGAGGCATCGATTTTTAAAGCAGTGACATTAACCAATTTAATAATCTGACAAAAAGCGAGTTTAAAGCGCTCCCCGTATCAAGGAGCTGTCGGATGTAATACCATGTAATAACATTTCAATCTGTTATTAAATCACAATTCCACAGGTGCTTCCCCGTAAAATTAACTAAAGCACGCTTTCAGCAATCTTGTAGTTTCTTATAACGTGCGTATTTTATAGGGGCTACATTAATTTGACCCAATGGTTTTCGTTACAAACAAATGACACAGGTTTGAGGGTGAATATATTAACAGCTTTATATATGCAGCCAACGTAGGGCTAAGTTTTTGTGCAATTGCAGATTCTGCTGAAACGTTTTTGTCAACTGCGCAAGAACAGTAATTGCATGGCTTAATTGGTGGCAGTTCTGCTTTTTATAATTTAAATTGTGCATTCTTGATAACAACTAAAAATATGAGCTACTATTACATTTTTTATTTCACATACTTACTCAACAGGTTCGTCTTCTGCACCTTGCAGTGAAGAGGATACCAGTAGTGACACCAACCAGATGAATTTTAAAAGCCCGCTACATTATTTCTAATGTTGAATTATTTCTAGTTTCTAATACGTTGACCATTCCTCATTCAAAAAGTAATTATGGGTTCTAATTGAAAAGTCCAGTAAAGAAGGGATACCACTTTACCAGCAATTTAAATGCGTCTACATGGTTATTACATATATTATATTTCAGTCAAAAGTGTAGCCATAGCTGTAAAAAAAGGTAAAGGTCAAATTTTTCATTCCCCTTTCGGGGCGGGCCGTATAGGCTTAGACGCCTTTTCAGCCACAAGAAGGAAATTAGGAGGGGTTAAGTGAAAGATGGGAGTGACGGGAAATTGTAGGAGGAGTCGGAGGATGTTACGAAAAAAAAGTTTACAGAAGAGTCGGCCGCACTGGGAATCGTCTCCCGGGCCTCCCGAATGACAGTGACAATGACAAGTGCGGCCGCAGACCGCTGAGCCACTGTCTTGGTGCTACATCCGCGTGGAAAAGTGAAAGCTCTTGATTTTCTTAAAACTTATTTTACACACATTAGCTGATAGCTGTTTTGAAGGCTATATTATAGTCAAACAAGTAAGCAACTTAGAACGCCCTAAGAATTTTGAGTACATAATGCAATTTTAAAAAATATCTTAAGTATATTCTGATAGAAGAATTATTTTAAAAGTTATATTCTACACTTGCGAGCAAATAAATCGACCCACCTCACATACACACATGAATGCATGCATGCATGCAACGCCAGGAATCAGATATAAAAAAGTAATATGTCGTTTGAAAGACCGTTTATTAACGTTTTCAATGACCATAAATTTTCTCAGATTCCTTTTGTCTGCTAAAGTGTGGAGCTTTAAAACAAAAGTTATTGCTATCTGCTGGTCTACGTCTATAAAATCAAGTCTCCGCTGGAAAATTTTATTACGTCTGTTGACATTCGCTCAACCAGCCATTAGCCACATTATCCATGAATATAATGAATACCGCACCTGAGCTGCTAGGGCGTAGCTCGCAAACAACTTCATCATCATAGTCAGCGATTCGTCGATCAGCGGTTCGACGGGTGTACCACTGGTTTGAGGAGACTGATTCCTTCAGTCGGAACAGGTGGACGTCGGTGTACATCGGAAAGATATGATTGCTTCATTGCATCGACATTCTTGAGGAGACATAGACTTAATGCGGTTCAAATGCAACAGCATCTCCGTAATGTCGGAGAGAGTGACTTGACAGTGACGTGAAGACTGCAGGAGACGAACCTGACATCCCGTAGACCTGCAACTGTTCCAAAGCTGACTGCACGACAGGCACGGCTTCGTTTTGCATGGGAGCATTTGAATTGGTCCTTAGAACAGTGGAGGTAACGATGGAATAACAGGAGTGTACCGGCGGCCTGGAGGCATATAGGGAATACATACCATTCCTTGAACACATAGCCTCTACACAAGCTTGTTCCAGTGGCCAGTGATAGTGAAATGCTTAAGAAATTTAGGCATAAAGTGCACAGTATTAGTTTCTTCAACAGTAACAGATGCTCAATGATGAAAATTGAATCTTAAGTATCGTTGGATAAAACATCTATCAGATTTTTTATTTTAAAGTAAGGCTTGGTGTTTCGCCTACCGTGACGCAATAACAGATGACTACCAAACCAACAACTACTCTGAAGTGTGCGTTCGTTTATATAAAGACATTGTTTTGATGAGATGTAAGGCTTGCATTTGTTGACTTCACCTGGAATATGGAGCAGTACTGTATTAGATGACTATATTTTAAATCACAAATATCTAAAACTTTATATGTATTTGGCAAAATATTGTATTGTTATCGGTAGCATGGTTTTAGTTTAAGTTTTTTAGGATAACTAATAAGATTAAGAATTAATTAAGATAGGGAGCGTGTGAGGTCAGTGCTGGTCAGGTCGCCAGTCTGGCGCCAATACGCCTCTCCACTCTGTATTTTTATTTGTTTAGGTAATTTTAATTGTAAGAGGAAGAATTTTCACTACTTGGGACCGACTTTGGGAATTTCCAAAGTAAAGATATGGTCTCAGCGGGTTATTCCGGCAACGGAAATAGACGGTTAACTCCTGCCTGCATTCTCTATATGCGACCCATCATAGTGCGATTTGCCCAGTGCTGCATTAATGAACGCGTCAGTTATAGGGGTGATTCGTGCATGATGGGGTGCGATATGTGTGGAAGGACGAACTGAACCGTCATCGTTGAGACAGGCCGTGGTCGCAGTAGATGAAGTTTGACAGCTGTCGAAGAGATTTTGACAGATCATGTGGTGTCCTATGCTGAGTTTATGGGCGACCAGTTTATGCTCTTACATGGCCATCAACAGCCACACACTACCAGAATCACCCAAGAGTACCTTGCTGAAGTGAAAGTGGGACTTCAAAAACAACCCCATCAAACAATTGTGGGATGAGCTTCGACCACCGTCTCTGTATTTAATTTATTCCCCTACTATCGTACTTCATTTGGCTACCCCTGGTACCGTGGAGCATACCACTAAAAAACTGGCGCTCGAGGCAATCCGACAGTAGGAAGCGTCACAGTTGTTAATTAGACAGCGTCACAGAGCGAGTGAATGTAACACGCGATACAAAAATGAAATAATTGTTGCAGCAGTGCAAATTTTTCACCTGATGATTTGTTTACGGAACTTTATTTTAAGGCGCTACACTTGAAAAGGCATAAGCAATTATCTGAAAATATAGTATCATAAACGACATTATTGTTTTTTTTTAAACCTTATTTCTGGCGACTGAAAAAAATGCATTCTAACTCAAAACTGTAAGACTCGAACCTCATGTAGGTTTTGTTTTGTATCAAATAAATAAGAAGTAGAATTGAAAGTCATGCTGACAGTTTAGAGGAATAGATAAATCTTAATGTGAATAAAATATTTCGTTTGCAAGGTAAAACATGGCACGTTTGTCCACTAAATCTAAACGGTACTTAAAACATTGTAATAGATTTATATCAACCTTTCGGCATCATGATCTGGAGATAAAGAATAAAATTCTCAAACCACCGGGTTATAGAATCATAACATTTTTAACTCATCCATCAGATTCGAGAAGATTGGGAAACCAAGGTTTACCGAGGTTTCCTAAGCATTCGAGACTAAAAAAAAAATTTACAGTTCGAGGTTAGTAAGCTATTTTTTGCAATACCTGCACAAATAAGAAATAGTATATTACATCCAAGGTGGAAACAGTCTCATTTCTGTGGTGAGATAACGCTCTAGACAGAAATGAAACATTTCACGGAGGATTGTATACTATTTTATTCACAATCATCCCGTTTTTGATCAAACATTTTTGAAAATGTGTGAAATTGTTTTTCTTTCCTAGTAGTTAATAATCATTTCATTATTGACTAGTAGTTAATAATTGAAGAGACCGGATTTGATTGAAAATGCATATCGTGTATTATTTTATCTACCAAATTAACAACAGCGCCCTTCGATTTTTACAAATTGCACCAGTGGTAAATATTTAGCATTAATTACTGCAATTCATGTAATAAAACAAACAACGTGTTAAACTATTACAAAATGCATTGTGTAATTTTGCATGAAAATCCGGTCTCTGACTGAGAAATGTCAGTCTCAAAAAATAGATAACCTCAAATTCGTTCCGACTTTTGGCATTATCATGATTATCACTTCAAGAAAAGTTAAAGAAATGTGCTAGTAGTGAAAAAAATAATATATAAACCACGGTTGCGAAGCCTTTTCTTAGCCTCGCACTTTTATTTACCGCGATGCTTTATAGCTCGGGTAAGAAAAATGGCTTCTCAACCTTGGTGTATAATTACTATTATTCACAATCATTATTATTTTAATATATCGAAGTAATCATGGTTGTGAACCCACAATACGTCCAGAAATACGTCCAAATACGTCATTTAAGGGGCATTTTGCAAAGACGAGCAACTACTGGGTGAAAGTGATCTAAAAGTTCGAAGAGTGACATAAATAGTAGGACGTACGATCCACGCGAGACACAGAAAAAGTACATTCTGTGAAACAATGCTTTCTGGTCAGAAATATTTACAGCGGCCAGTTGTGAAACCCAAAGCACAGCCAAAGGGTCATAAGCCTCTACCTGTCTAACGACCCAAATGCTAGCACAATACAAATACAATATTCTAAATTCAACAACCACCCGAGACGACATTCGGGATTATA
Source organism: Diaperis boleti (assembly GCA_963583935.1). Taxonomy (NCBI): domain Eukaryota; kingdom Metazoa; phylum Arthropoda; class Insecta; order Coleoptera; family Tenebrionidae; genus Diaperis; species Diaperis boleti. The sequence goes on from OY757244.1 coordinate 54,415,459, forward strand.
AAATTATTATTGACCGGAGTCCATAAAACTACTATAAGTCTGGTCGTACTTTGCTTCTGATGAAACAGTCAAATGAGAACGTGACATCGTAATGGGAGAAACAGTTCAACCATTTTTAGTATTTCACGGGCCATTACATTTAAATACATATTTTTTAAATTTTGGCACAGTGTTGTCCCAAAAGGTCATAATTATCTTTTTCAATCTGCAAAAAACATATAGAATAAAATTGCTATGGAATAAATTTTTGGTACTTGTCGACAACAATTCCAATAGATACAATCCATACAACAAAGTAGCAATAATTGTTAGCACCAGTAATTGCCAATTGTCTCTGAACCTGAAAGTAATAATTATCTTTTTGCTTTAGTTTAACGTTCCCATTTTGGTCTATTTTTAAGTAACTAATTTTTTCTTCATTGACCGTTTGTTGGGGATTTAAGTCTCGAATGGACCAATATTTCCACAATATGATCTTGATCAATAATTCCATCCGGACTGGAACCGAAAAAACAAATTTCCTTGTCAATAAACAGTCCGCACTCACGCACAAGTACCCCATAGTCTTCTTCAAAGTGCTTTTGCTTCATGTTCTCTTCCCCACATCATTATAGCTGCGCTCTTTCGAAATTCAGAACAGACAATATTTCGAGCTAGCTTTGACGAATTCCTAATAAATTCGTTTTCATCTGGATGAATTTCTGTCAGACCGTAATTTTCATAGGGTGGAGCAGCAGTCTTTCTTTTTTTAATTCGTAGAAATAACTCTGCGAGTTTTATTATACTCGCGTTTTCTTTTCAGTTCCGCGATATAGTTTTTAGCGAATATTTTTGTTGTCTTTTCTCATAAAAATCAAATACGTTTGCTGTTCACATTGTAGCCTATGAAAACGAAAATTGCGTTAAAACTAATTTGACATTAACACGAACTAAATTAATAAAAGTTCTTCAAGTGACGATGTCGAACAATTCTAATTCAGATTATGACATGCAGACATGTACTCCACTTGCATTGAAAAAAGCGGCTAGTGAAGCCATCAAAAACTTGTTGCCAGAAAAAAGCAAAGGTGATTATTAACTACTAGGAAAGAAAAACAATTTCACACATTTTCAAAAATGTTTGATCAAAAACGGGATGATTGTGAATAAAATAGTATACAATCCTCCGTGAAATGTTTCATTTCTGTCTAGAGCATTAGCTCACGACAGAAATGAAACTGTTTCCACCTCGGATGTAATATACTATTTCTTATTTGTGCAGGTATTGCAAAAAATAGCTTACTAACCTCGAACTGTAAGTTTCTTTTTAGTCTCGAATGCTTAAGAAACCTCGGTAAACCTTGGTTTGCCAATCTTCTCGAATCTGATGGATGAGTTAAAAATGAAAGGAAAGAAAAACAATTTCACACATCTTCGACAAACTATATAATCGTACATTCTACAGCTAGTAGTGAAAAAAAGTACTTAAAACACGTTTTGGTTGAATTTTCATCCAAAATCAATTATCGCAAGAAAATGTAGCGTTTGTTTTGTGTTATGGAAACAAAACAAAACAAAAATTGGTTAAATTAACATTTGTACTATTAAGAAAACGTTTCAAGTGAAATCTGCTCTAAATTAGAAGAATGGATGATATTGAAATGAGAAAAAAGAAAAATGGTTGCAATTGTTGCATAGAAGTAAAAACTGTTTCCAAACTGGTGCGAAGAAAAAAGTGAATAATCATACCGTGAAGTCAGTTTTGTTGACGTATTTTCTGGAGAAGTCTAAAAAGTATTCATCCCCATTGAGCTTCTGGTGTGAATACTCTGGGCTGCGTTCTACGATTTCTCTAAACGATAACGTCGATATTTCCAAATATTCAAAGTTAAAAGCATTTTTGAAGAATAAAAATATTTGTTATCGTTCAAAAAAAGTGAATTATTATGGGAATTGCTGAGGCCTGTCGCAAGATGAATTAGGTATGCAAAATAACTGACATCATAGACAAGAAAACTTTGTGCTGGTTAAAATACCTGATTCAAAAAACCATCAACAAAAAAGTCTCTCTATAGAAATGGTCAACAAAATCTTTCAAGTCAGCAGTACAGAAGCCAGTTCATTTCTTGAAATGAATAAGGGAGATGATTCCACTTCCTAAATTCATAAGTCTCTTTAACATCAATATTTACTGTAAATGCAATGACCAACTATTAGTTCCATATATTACGTTAAATAAAAACGGCGCTTAAATTACTGAATGTCTTATTTTTACCTATCATGAGATTACGAATAGCATACGCTGGTACTTAATATTTACATACAGCCCACGAACTCTAATTGGAAGTAAAATATTATTGCAGGATAATCATAGAAACTGGCAAATGATTAAAAACTTCCGCTTAAAATAAAAGATATTTCTCAATAAATGATAATGAAAGTACATTTTATTTACATGAACATATAATTACAATGACCCACTTACAGCTTATTAGTGTACTTATGATAAAAGTACTGAATCATGTAAAAACATTTTCCTTTCATAATTTGGAACCCAGTGTATTATTTTGATTTAAATATAAGCTCAAAATGAGACTCGAAGCCGTTCGCATCGCGGTTGGTAATCCAAATTTAATTAAAAATTAATTCGAATTAATGTGTTGCGTCATACCGAGATGATATCCTTTAAAACTAGTTTCTGTAGTTTAAATTAGAACACAAAAGCGTTAGATTCTCGAAATTTTCCGCAGTGTTAATTAAACTTGAAAGAAAAGACGATCTTTTATTCGTTGCAACATTTGCGTTCTCTGGTAAAATCTGAATTTCTTGGTTTAAACTCTCCAGCTTTTCGGTAAAATAATTTTTAATTAGCGCTTGGGATATTACAATTAGAACATTACAAAGTTGGCTCAACAAATAAAAGGTTAGTTGTAAACTAGCTGTATTTTGTTACGAACTTTCCGGCTTGTTATTCTGGAGTCCGTACACGCTTTTTCCAACTTTTTAACGTTTTGTTTTATAACTGATATAAATGGTTATTCTACAATGTAATTTGTACCGGGAGAATCTTCTAAAACATTACTAAATAAAATAATAAATAAATAAGTGTTATTGTAGTGCTATACAAATATATGACAATTGAACTTGTGTTTTTGTCAACCAATGAGATGTTTCAATTTCAAAACACACAACCAATAGGCTAATTATTTCAATGGCAATTTATTCCATCGACAATTTTTTTGTAGCTATTTGACATTACAAAATAAGAGGAAAAGTAAGAGGAGCATAAACAGTAAAACTTTCAGACACAATATTTTTATCATTTTGTTAAAGACATTTTATTTTGCTTACTCCATTTTCATCAATTTCTGTAAATAAGACGTAGTGTAGCCTCGATCAAATTGCGGTTGTCATTGTTTGGGTTGGGTCATTGTTTTTTGGGTTGAGAATAGAAAAACATGTAGCGGGAAAAAGGAGACTGGCGGGTAAGCCAGTCGGTCCCTAGTCTCGAACCGAGCTGTTTGTACCGTTGTTTAATAAAACTTATTCTTTTGTTCTAAAAACCGTGTTTAACTATTACATCAGCAGTGGGAAAAAGAACCCGTGTGTGTGTTTGTAAGTGCGAGCAAGCAAAATGAAAAATGTCACTCGAAAGTGATGAGATGGAAAACCGCGGTAATGAGAGTTTTCCCGCGATACACGGATTACGCCGCAGTACTGGAACAAATTTGTGGCCCGTATAAAACAGGCTGATGGGACCATGACCCACTACGTCCAGGAGAAATTGGGTTTACAACGGTGTCGTCTGGACGACGAGGGTACAATTTCCTGCATCATCAGCGGTTTGCTCTTGGAACTGGAAGCCAACGCCCGCGCCTATCAAAGCAGCATCCCCGACCCCGACCAACAAAAGTCCCGGTTAAGTTGTGTGTAGCAAGCCATCACGAATGAAAACGCCCCGCCGGCCGAATGCAGCAGTGACACTGGTATCGAGTACTTTAATTGCGGAAAACGCGGAAATATGGCGCGAGAATCTCGTCAAAAAAACGGTACGAGGTGCTATTCGTGCAATCATTTTGGTCACAAAAAGGAGAATTGCCGATTCCGGAAGTCGGAGTCGTCCGCCACCCAAAGTTCCGCCGATTCGCAATATGTGAAATTGATCGACGCCAAAAACGCTAATGACTTATACAGAAAGCAGTGCTTTGTCGACGGAAACGTGCTATGGGCGTACTTGAACACAGGAATACAAGTTTATATAATTTCGACGACATGTGTGGAAAAATTCGAGGTGAATTACAATACAAAGTCAAGCAAAAAAAAAGGAGTTTATAAAAAAGGGTTTGGAGGCGCGACGATTTGTACCACCCTAGAGGCGAAGTTCTTATTGCAAATAGACGAACTTCCACGGTCGTGACAGATGCCGACATGGACACTTTCGATGTAATCATCGGGTAGCTGCAAATTACTTTAGTGGAGGCTGAATCCCGACCCCGAATTATATTAGAAGAGGACATCGATTTGCCGCCCGGTACCACATCAATGGTGAAAGTCAACATCGCAGGGATGGACGACGAAGTGGATATCCTGGTCAACAGTCAACGATACCAAATTGGCAGTTCTGTAATCTGCGTTCCGGGTACTGTCCGCAGGAGGTCAAGGTCACAAACACCCATTCCAAATGTAGGGAAGGACACCGTGACTTGGAAGGAAGGGGGTGAAACATGCGACAGCGTCCAGGAATTTCAGAGTTTGAGGGTGAGTTTTCAGAGCGATGAGTTGAACGATAAGCATGATATTAAGTCAGCAAATGTAAAAGTGATTGAGAACTTAAACGACAGTGATAAGGGAAAATTGTTACTTGTTTTAAATAAGTGGTCGCATTGTTTTGCGAGAAATTTGGCAGAGTTGGGTGTCGTAAAAGAAGGAAAGCTGGAGATTAAGTTGAAAGATGAAGCTCACACTGTTTGCTACGGTTTGCTATCGCCCTTATCGATTATCATACAGGGAGAGGACGGTGGTACCAGAAACAGTTAATTACTACTTATTAGAGGCGGGTATAATTAGAGTCCCATTCGAAATTTTCCAGCCCGGTTGTCTTAGTGAAAAAGAAAAACGGTCAGTTTCGTATATGAGTTATGAATTTCGAGGTTTTGAAAGTTGGGAAATTAGCGAAAAAAATATATATCGAGTTTTCCAGCAGGGATTTTAATGCAAACTGCTCGCTTGGAGTGGCAAGACAGTTCTGAATCTATGACTGGATATAATGCAAATGTTGCGTGTTTTGACGTCTTCTGGTTGATGTCCGTTAGTCCTTGTCCTGGTCTTGAGTTACGTGGTGACATCAAAAGCTAAGTACCGCTGCTGTGAATTAGCACACTCGGCGAATGTCGGCCTCTTGTGACGGCATAACATGTGTTGATTTTAGGGCATTGAATAAAATGACTAACAAAGCGCAATAATAAATTAAAGCGAAGCTACCCATTTGAAATAAAAATGCTTCAAGGTTATGTTTCAACTGCAATAAGTGTAAGTGTAAGTAGAGAATGTAGAGGCAGCGAAAAACCGTTGAAATCCAGAGAATTAATTTCACACCCGGACTAGTGGCTTCCACTTCCACTATCAAAACTTCCAAAACATTCCACAAATAAATTATTTTTTTGTTAGTCTGGATAATGAGTTTGTTTTGACATACCTATTTTAAAGTACAAGATCGTACCGTAAAGTGTTTAATTGACGCAGGAACTGAATGTAGATTACTGTCCGATAAGACTGCAAACAAATTTCAATGTCGTTTACAGCAGAGTTTCGTATTTCTAAAAAGTATAGGTGATAATTTGATTCCAAATTAGAAACATAAGTGCAACGTACGGACGCTAGTTTAATAAGCTTTGGCGTTATTTTGTTTCAACGTCACGATAGGAAACTGAAACTCATCTCGTATTATTCCAAACGAACTACAGCTAATGAAGCAAAATACCACTCTTAAACATTTTCGTGTTTATCTTCTAGGGATTAATTTTAAACTAATTGTTAATATTTTTTTGAAATTAATAACGGGGATTAATTGAAGACTTAAGATATGACTTTATTTTATGAAATCTCCTACAAGTCTGGCTAAACTTTTGTTTCAATCATTCTTGAAACTAACCTCGTAACTTTAGACATAGTACCTATATCATAACAAGTCCAGCTGAGCAATGTTATCACAGTTACGAGCTCGAGACCTTGGCGGTTGTAGAATCTTTGCAACGTTTTAGGATTTACTTAATGGGTTTCTATTTCAAAATAGTAACAGATTGTTCCGCCGTTCGATAAACTTTCGTAAAACGCGATTTAATTCCTCGCGTCGCCAGATGGAGGCTCCGGGTGCAAGATTTTGATTTCGAAATAGAGCATCGTCTGGGTGATTCTATGAAACACTTAGATGCATTAACTAGAAACGCAATAAATACAATGTCAATTTCGGTAGAGGATTGGTTTCTCACGCTTCAGTTACAAGATGACGCAACTTGGCAGATTATCGAACAGATTCGGAATAAAACTAGCCGCGATCTAGACCAACAATACATTTACAGAAATAGTCGTCTTGATCGGAAAATGTTTGGGGGAGAGAAATTAGTCGTACCGAAATTTGCAAAATTTTCGATTGCACAGAAACACCATGATGAGATCGGTCACCCCGGATTTGCGCGTTGATTAAAAGATTATCAAGCAAAATTATTGGTTTCCTCGAATGTCAACGCTTGTCTTAAGTGCGCGTATATAAAAAAAAGGGTAATTATGGAAAACCGGAAGGAGAACTGCATCCTAGACAAAAACCAGACACTCCGATGCACAAGATTCACATAGACCACCTTGGTCCATTTCCAAAAAGTAGATCCGGATATTCATACATCATAACTTTAGTAGACTCTTTTACGAAATATTATATGGTTGCAAGACCTAGTCTTAGTAGTACTGTGGGTTCTGCGGGGTGTATCAAAAAAACCTTAGGAGTATTTTCGGAGAATCTCTCAGTTACCTTACGCTAATGATTTCAGATAAATGGGAAAGCGCTTGACAGTCGATCTTTTACTGATTTTATGGGTAATAAAAAGATCAAACATGTCACAACAGCTATCGCTACTCCGTGTGCCAACGGACAAGTTAAGAGGTTTCATTGAACACTTGTGGATGCAATGAGGGCATTAGGCGATGACAATGATCTATAGTGGGACAATCGGCCTGATTCTATAAAAAAAGTGACTACAAAAAGTGTTTATAAATGACCATTATTACAATCAACTTTTTAATCACGGTGAAAATACCTTTTGTCAATTTGTGTATTCTATAAGTGAAGTCTCAACAACGGTCATTACAGAAATTTGGTAAAGACTTGAGTTATTAGGAGTAGTTCGAATAAAATCGAAAGTAAAATGGATGAATCGAGCGAATTTGTTGCTGGAGATTATGTGGGGTATCAGTAATACCGAAAGTGCAAGCACTAAGTTCACTCCGTATGGGCTCATGTTTGGTCAAAAGGGAAATTTGTTAAGACTTAGAGGTACCATCGAGGTCGGTAACTTCCAATGTTGAGAAAGAGCGGAGAGTTGCACACAAAAACTGGTCAAAGGTTTCTCGCAAGATGAAATTGAGGTACGATCGAAAAAGAAAGCAGGCGAGGAGGTATAAAAAGGGAGATCTCGTATTGTGGCGGGATGGTAATTTGTGCAACATCAGTGGTGTTGATAAGAAATTGAGTGGGAAGTTTACCGGACCGTATGTGATTGATAAAGTGTTTGAGGGCGATAGGTACAGGATTCGTAGTGTGAGGGGAATGGGGAGAGATAAAAACCTTAAAACATTAGTTAGTAGCCATGGACTCATTGAGACGGCTCAGAAAATCCCTTCAGGATGATCAGAGCTAGACAAGTAACGATTTCGATATTCCCTTATCAGAATTGATGGATGATTAGCGGTGTTTGTGTTGCTGTAATGGCACTACTCTGAGTTTGAGATTGTGACGCGTAGCTGTACAGGGCGGCTATATAAGGACCTGTGGAACAAATTGTTCATACCCGGATGGGGGCCGAGCAGGACGGCTAAGAATTACCTGTGGATGTGAGTTTGAGTTAAGTATGAGAAAGTGATCACTGCTTGAATTATTTGAGTTGGCATCCGGGAGATGTGGTCTGGCCAATCACATCTACCGGGTGGGTTGGAGTTGAGTGTCTCGAGTAGGCACATAAAGACGAGAAAAGGTAGCACCGATAATCAGTAAACATGATAAACATATTTCAAACTCAGAATGGTGATAAGTGAGTCTGGGGTGTAGAAACATTTCTGTCGAAAATTTTTGGATTTCAGAATGCCCAAAGATGAGGTGGGACAGTAGACAGCAAGCCGAGGCGACCCATAAATCACGAGGACGTGATCTGGTCAGGATGGCCGAATGTTAAAGACATTTTATTTTGCTTACTCCATTTTCATCAATTTCTGTAAATAAGACGTAGTGTAGCCTCGATCAAATTGCGGTTGTCATTGTTTGGGTTGGGTCATTGTTTTTTGGGTTGAGAATAGAAAAACATGTAGCGGGAAAAAGGAGGCTGGCGGGTAAGCCAGTCGGTCCCTAGTCTCGAACCGAGCTGTTTGTACCGTTGTTTAATAAAACTTATTCTTTTGTTCTAAAAACCGTGTTTAACTATTACAATTTACAAGTTAAATTGTCAAGCCAAATAAGACCCTAGATCTAAATATTGCCGTCAATATTTTGACATCTCGTCCTATTATTATTAAAGATGTAAGCGAAGTAGGTACATTAATTTTTACAAAAGGTAGAACGCATCACTTTTTCTATGTACCATTTTTTCGAAGTCGCATTTGCTAAAATCAACCCCCTACAAATTGACGAGTTTTTTATTAAATGCTCCGACAAAGAAAAAAAAAAGAAAATTAATTTTATTTTCATGAACTTGATTGGAAACGGTCGCTCCTAAGAAAAATAAACAGACAGCAAAAATTTTTATTGTTTGTGTTAGCAACTGATGAGGCTGGATTCACACGAGAAGGAATTTTTGATAGTCACAATACTCACATCGGGCAGACAAAAATCCCTACGCCGTTACGGAAATTCACTTTCAACATCATTTTACAATCAATGTCTGAGTTGGAATTAGGCTTTTGAAAAAAAATTAATATCGATTTTTTTAATGTATTCTGAAACTTAAAGAACAAATTATATTGATGGCCGATGCGAAAAACTTTCAAAACTTTTTCTAAAATTAATTATAAACAATTTAAAATTGATAAAATTTAAAAAAAAGTCACGTGACTACGAACGCACCATGATCGGTTCTGACGTCATATTGTTAAACAGTTAAAAATTTCACTATCAGATGTCAGCAGATGTCTCTCTGGATGTCAGTGTCAAGAGTGTCAGTTTGTGGTGTCAGTTATCATACGGTAACAGGCGGGTGATGGTTGTATTAGGAAATTGGCAGCACGAAGTTTGTGGATGCACGCCGGGGGCGACAAGGTGAGAGGAAGGTAATTTCACATTGCGCATGTGTATCAGATGTGTACCAAATTTTGCCACTAGGGCATTCTTGGGCATTCTGTCCATTCTATCTAGTTTGTCTGCAACGTGAAGACGACGTAAAGTTATTCGTTTCAGAAGAATGCACCCCGGTAAGTATGGGGTACGTTTGCTTTTTTGCTTTTAGGCTCGATCAATGGAAACAAGTAGGATTAATTCATACTTTAACATCTTTCAGAAAAGTATGCTGGTCCTTGAAACAACGTGTCTTTCAATACTTCAGCCCACGAAGGTTCAATCAAGACTCGGCTCGAAAATCTGTTTGAAACCCAACGGCCGAGCAGTTTGTAAGTTCCCTGAAGACTCAAACCATCAACTGTTCCAAAAACCAAGAGTAGAAGGAAACAATTATTGTGAACATGATAGTGGAGCTATACTAAACTGCCACGAAAATGTAACAGTGACTCATCTAAAGATAACTCTTTGGGCGGACCATAAACAGACTGAAATTGAGCAATCAACATAATATCCGGAACAGCTTGTACTTTTTATTTTTTCTTTGACAACTAACAACAACTAATAAAACAACAATATTTGTTCCAAAAGCGCCGCATATTTGAAGTAGAAACTTGTCCCTGTAGCATACATAAGGCTAATTTTTTTATTTCATCAGGAGTAACAGGACGAAAGCTAGCATCTTGCGATATTTTAGTCTTAGGTCTGTTTGTTGTAGTTAAAGCTTTTCCATAATCATTTGCGCAATCAACTATAAATCGCAGTATATCTTCCGTAAATAGATTTTCAAAAAACATTTCGAGGACTAGCATTGGCACGAAGATTTGCTGTTTGTAGACTTCAAAATTAAAGTATGTATTCATCCGATTTTTCCTGATGGTCGGGTGTGCCTTCTTCAATACTTTGTGAAATATCCCAGACTTGTGTACATTGAGCTGCATCATTTTGGACTTGCATTTTTTGACGGATTCTGGATTTGACGATCCAATTTCGTCTGAATGAGACATTTCGCTTTCTTCCGATGGCGATGTTGTGATAATACCCTCGTCGCTTGGTGAATATAATTCTCGTCTGATCCATACTTTCCAGTCCAATCAACATAAGGATCCCCTTCACCTTCATCTAAAGACATCTTATACAGATTCGTAAGGGTCGTACATTTTGTCTTCTTCTACTTCTTCTACTATGTGTTTCTGGCAACGAAAATCCTATTGAATAAATGTTATAATCAATTATTATACTTAACAAAATCGTTGCATTTTGGAAACCACGTGCACCAAAGTGGGACAGACGCAACAGGCCCATATGCATTTGCAATATAACTGACTTAAAAACTAAATTACTTTGGTGAGGACGCAGATATACGTTGTGTCAGATCGCATACTTTAAAAAAGACGCTGCATGACATTACTGACATTACTGTCCGACAAGATGTCAAAGTGAAACAGTCTAACAGCTGCTTCTGATAATTAGTAGAAACCTGTAGAAATGAACATTGTGACGTCACAAATGCTCGGGTTTGTTCGGCGCGTCCTCGGTACTGGGTTCGAAAATGTATTTTTAATTCGATATAACTTTTTAATTATAACGAAAAAACAAAAACAAAATATACTTTTGTAATAAAACTTATATATGATCTTTCCATTTATGACAAAAATTTTTTTTTCAAAACCCTAATTATAAATGGCCACATCATTGGACCTCACATAATGCCACCGCGTTTAAACGGAGAAAGATATTTACATTTTTTAAATAACATTTTGAACGAGTTACTCGAAGAAGTAACAAACATGTGGTGGTACCTGCATGATGGTGCTCCCTGTCATTCAGCACGCATTGTACGTGATTGGCTGAAGGACAATTTTCATGCTCGTTGGATAGGACGAAGTGGTTCTGTAGCCTGGCCTGCCCGATCGCCAGACTTGAACCTTTGCGAATTATATTTGTTGCAAGAACGGATGGAACTTGCTACTGCACTGATTCGCACCGAATAGCAGAATAACTATTAAAGCATCGGAAAAATTACAGGGGACGGGCAGCTAAGTACAGGGCAACGACAATAACAAAGCTCCCTGGTACAGGGCAACAATAACAAATAACGCCGGCCACCAAAATTTGACTTACCTGGATTTAAAAATGAAAATCGATTTTTAAGGAGTAAACTCCAAAGTTTCACTTCTGTTGCGCGTGAACTCCACACACATTTTTTTATGATATGTCGAGAATGGATTGACTGACTTTTTTCGAGGGCGAATAACTATTAAAACATCAGAAAAATGAAAGAAAAAAATTTTCTCAAACATTTTGTATGGAATCCGTATATAACGCCATCTTTGATACATGACAGAAACAAAAATGAACATGGCGTTGTATGCTGGTTCCGGTAATGCCAGTAGATGGCGTTGTGTGCATTATCCTTTTATATAAAAAGAGAATTTAATTCAGCTAATAAGTTGCCACAACATTTATTGATTCTGAGACAGTACAAAGTTCGCCGGGTCAGCTAGTTATTAATAAATTTGAAATAAACTTTTTTTTTTGGTGTTTATTGATTTATTGTTTAAAATCGACAATAATAGTCTCAACCAATGATCACCGTTTTATAAGGTAATCTTGTTGACTATTCAACTTTGCTTCCAGTGGCGTGTAAGAAAATTGTGTAAGATTTTTAAATAATTTTAACTCAAAAACAAAAACCTGTTCAAAAAAAAGTTATTAGAAAAAGTTGTTGGTCTTGAATTAATGTACTTATTTCGCTTACACAGTGTATAAGTAAAGAAAAAGAGCAAATAGCAAAAAAAGAGAAAAGCAAGAAGTTTAGAGAAAAAATAACTATAGACTATATTAGACTGATACAAATGATAAGAGAAGAACTCCAAAAACCGAACACCAATTTAAACCGTGTCAGAAAAAAAAAACAACGAATCAACGTGACTACAAAATTTAGTATATGTATATTTTTTTCATTTATATCCATTCAATTTACCGATCGACATAGGGGAATTTTGCCTCAAAAACCGGCCATAACAAAGAAAAATATATGACTGAGAAAAATCACATTTCACATCTCTCATCCCATTAGGTGAGCACAGTATGCGAAATCAACCCACTATACCCTAGTTCGTAGTACTTTCTGCGCCGATCTAAGCTTAATAAGGTTGTCATTTACTGAGAGACAAATTTCTTCCGATGTTGAAGTGGGATAAAATTTTGTAAGTTGTTTGTGAGATGCTGTAACCTCGTGCAGAATAGTGGAACTAAAGTGTCTCGGTGTGATTGTTTTCTGTTTTATTCCGCACGTTCAAACTGAATATTGGTCTGGGTTATTTCCGCTCCAAAGCTACACCAAATTCTAAATTTTCTACCCAAATATACAGCTTTCTGTATATTTTAAGCTTACTTCAGAAATAATTATAATTAATAATTATAATAATTATAATTAATAATTATTATTAATTATAATAATAATTAAAATAAATAATCACGAACAACAATGCACGCCAGTTTTTTACTAATGAAAGTTTAATTCTTGCTACAGGGTAACGTGTATTTGAAATTTAGCAATTATGCGTTGTTTTTCAGAAAAAAAAAATCCAAAGCCATTCATTTATACTCCTAAAAATGAAGCACCTTTTTTTATGAATAAACAAATGCTGATATGGCTTTTGTAATACCGTCTTAAACTGAAATAATATCTCCTTTATCGATTTTTCATAACCGCATATTCAAATAATCCACACTAAACCCGTGAAACTCAATAAAATGTGTCCCGTGCGTAGGCTCTATCACTAGTAAATAACAGCCATAAGTGTCAGATTTTTAAGTTAAAAATTAAATCCAACCTACAATTTGATATGGACGAGGGGCTGTTAACTTGGAAAAAATTTGTACAACTAATTCCACATTTAATTAATTCAAGGTAATTCCGATTCGAGGAATTAATTCGCATGTAATCGTGGTAATCGCAGTAATTCCTAGGTAATTCCAATAATCAGGAAATAACTCCCACAAAAAGTAACTAATTCCAGTAATCAAAAGGTAATTTCGGTGATTCCAACAAAAGATGAAGCACTTAATTCAATTTCCATTTTGGAATTACGACAAGTATTAAAAACGAAAACTATTTAATTTATTGCATTTATTTTCGTTTACATTATTCAGGCACGGTTTTTGAATAAAAAAAGCATAAATAATAAAACTCGTAATAAAATAACAAATTAGGTTGGCACTACAAACTTTTGACAATTTGATTTAAAATTTGAACGTCAAAGTGACTTCAAAAAAATGGCGATAAATGTCCAGCAGATTATCAAAAAGTAGTCCAACAAATTTATAAATGCGTGGCAAGATTTCGTGATGTTGAGGACTCTTGGTCGAAAAGCGGGTAGCGGAGCGCCCAAAAAAAGAACTCCTGAGGTTGTGGCAGATGTTGCAGCAGTAATGGAAGCGTCTCCCAAGAAAACTCTCCTCAGGTTAGCACAAGTGATGGACCTCTCATATGGAACTCAAAAAATATTAAAACAAGATTTAAATGTTCATCCCTATAAAATTACCGTCGTGCAAGAGTTCTTTCCACGAGATTTTCCTGCACGATTAGTATACTGTAAATAAACAAAATATCGAATTTGGTCCGCAATTAATCCCCATGAATTCGTCCAAACGCCCCTCTATCCGCTGAAAATTGGTGTTTGGCTAACGGTCTCTCGAAGACGTATAGTTAGACCTGTTTTTTTTTTTTTGAAGGAACGGTAAATGCCGAGAGATATCGCAATAATTTAATCGAACCTTTTTTCCAAAACCTTCATGATGGCGAACCTCTACATGGGTACTTCCAGCAGGATAATGCACCAGCTTACAGGACAAGGGAAACTATTGAGCAAATTCACGAGTTTTATGATGATCGAGTCATTTAATTTCCGCCTCGAAGTCTGGACCAAAAACATCATATTGTATATAGTTGTACTATCAGATGTTGGAAATTGCATTTGAAAATATGAAACCGAGAGTTAACAGCTGCATTGAAGCTGGGGGAGAACACTTTGAACATTTGCTGCAATTGACTGCGTAAGTAGAAATAAACGCTAACATTCATTGCTTTCATTGGAAGACAACATGATCCAAAGTTTAGACCTTGAGTCCTATATATTTTGGTAAGGGGGCTCCTATATATTTTTTATTAATTTTCTTTTTACTTCTAGGATGATGCGCTACAACGTTCAGAACTCGGAATACGCAAATTTTGCGACACCGTGTATAATGTAATTATGTTGTGTTACAAATACATTAAATAATAAATAGCTTGTGGTCAAACAGTCGCACAGATCACGGAGAGTTTCGAGATGTGAATTTTGTGTGATTTCAAATGTTCCTTTTTCATATGTATTGCAGGGAATTAGGGCAAACGAGACACGTTAGTGACGTATTTGGACACGCTCACAGCTGACCTAATAAAACAAAATTAAAAAAATATATATGCAATGATTATAGATGTGTCTACTATTTGAAAAAGAAACCCAATAACGTTCAGGCTTACAAATTTAATTAATTACGATCGAATTTTGACCACTGGGCGACCACTAGTAGTAATAAAACCTGGATGTAATTCAAGTAATTCCAGAATAATTAAATATTATTTGAAGGTAATTCCAGTAATTCCAGGGTAATTCCGGTAATTCCAGTAATTCATGAGTGTTATGTAGGCTGGTTCGATGAAATAAGAACTACTCTTAACTTAGGACTGTATATTGAACGAAATTGGTTTAAGTTAAGTCGTCTCCACGGAGAGCTACTGTAATTCTTATATCTAGATAGTTGTCTCAGTTTAAGAGCTAAACTGGTTGTCTCGAACTTGAGAGCTAAAAGTTCACTGACTACAATTTGGGGTGCTGGTACCTGACCCATCCCTCGGTACTCATTAGGGTGGGGGTTGCAAGTACCAACGTAAACAATGAGTACTTCCTGTAATCACGAGTACTTCCATTATTTTGAGTACTGGAAATAATTCCATGTAATTCCAAACTAATTCGGGTAATTCTGACAGTACTCGGAAATAATTCTCGCAAGATGTACAACTAATTCCATAGTTAACAGCCCCTCGGATATGAATAAAGGTATGTATGTGTCATAGAATAAAAATATAATATTAATTCATTAAAATAATAATATTAATTATATTATTTGCTTCTGCCATGTTACTTTGCTGTAAAAGCAGTTTTTGGCAAACAGATTTCTTGAAATTCCTACCATGTCGGAGCACACAAGATTTTTAGACTTTCCTTTCATGATCCAACAATAAAATTTTGCACATTTTTGCTCTGTATTTTTTCGGACCACTACATGAGGTAAATTTTTTTTTCAGCGTCAACTTCTGGAACTTTGTTGTTCTCAGGAAGGCATCTTATTAACATCATGAAGAATTCAAATTTGTCCAGAATGGACGCCCAATTCGATAATCTAGAACAATCCACCTGAGAACGTCTGGAAATAATTGTTCACATAAGATGCTCTCATGAGCCTAAAAGATTCTGTCGCGGTGATCTCATACTATACTACTCTCGTACAAAGAGGATGATCTCATGATTCCCGGAATCGAGAACATCCGGAGGGGTATAAGAAGAGAACACACGACGGAGCAGGACAGTGTATTGGTAGTATCGTGAACAACTCGATCAGCGTGTTTTTTTTATAAAAGTTAGTAACTACGGTGTGCACCAGAATTTCTTTAAACCCTTGAACCCGCCCGGCTCAGGTTACGTTACAGTATCTTATGTCTCCCGAAAGAAGTCCGCGAACTCCATAAAAAAATGAGTGCTTTTTACCATTTATCATTTTACAAAAAAATTATTACAGCCAGAAGAAAGAAAAGAAATGGTTAAATACCGAGATTTCCTTTCTTAATTATGCGCATAGAATCTCTAATGGGGGTCGGCCAACTCTAAATTTCAATGGAAGTAGTGATGGGTCAAAAAGGCGAAAGACGGAAAAACTTAAGAAACAACGATACATCAGAGCAGTATATTTGGATGTGATAAACAGATTTCATGTTATATTACAAGATTTGTCATCCGGATACAAAATAAATATTGAAAAGTTTAAAAAAAATCTAATGAAACTGCCGAGGTATTTATAAAAAATACGGATGGTACCCAATACCACCTAGTGTACATCTAACGAGTGAGCAACAAAATTCGTGATCGTAGGAGCCTCTGAATCCAAAATTTTGAGTCGATTCTTGATCGATACGATTGTGTAAAAAGTCATCGAGTAATGTGAATTGTAAACAGTAAAGTAAAAGAACCGATATACGTTTAGCCAACTGCGATCACGAATTTTGTTGCTCACTCGTTATATATTAATACGTGAAGACAAAACTTGTACCCCTCTTGAAACCTATTGCGCGCACGGAGCAGTCTGAGATTTGGCATAGTTAAAGTTTATTATACTCCGACCGAGTCGCCACCGTCAGTAAATTAAACAAACACCTACATGTGTTTATCCATATTTATTACATAGCCTAAATCGATGAAAAATGCTGATAATCATCCTGTGGATTATGCTCATACATATTTGTACAATGCCTCTGGAAATTTAATTATCAAATATGGATTTCGATGCAAATTAAAATATGTAAAGCACAAATTATTCAGAGAGATATGGGTAATAATCAGTAACTTCAGCTTCATGAGAACCATTGGTTTGACTATTAAACAAACATGCATCCCATTCGCTTGTCCAGCATATTGTCCACAAATGGAAATATCAAATATTCAAAGAAATTTTAAATGCATCGCTTCAGTTCCATTAACTAAAAAGATGTGGAATAATCGAATTTGGAGTAGCGTTATCTCTCAATAGTACAATTTACGAGGGTTGTCCCAGATATACCCGACCTAACAAAGAAAACAAAAAAAAAATGGGAAAAAATCTCTTTATTTCTCTACATATTAGTCTTCTTTTAGCTCGATATACTTATCCCCGCTATGTTCAATAGCTTCGATACCCAAAATATAAGGAGAAGCGTCAAGCTCTTTAAAATAGTCATCAACCGCAGGCTCTACCACTTCATTGTTGCCACCGAGCCATTTTTAAAGTTTGGAAACATAAAATAATTCAAGGGGGCTAAATCTGGCGAATAGGAGTCCATAAGGAAGCAGCTCGAATTTTAACTCATTGTCTTAATGAAACAAAAGTTAGTCTGTTTTTATATCTATATACAGGCTGTCCCATTTAAAACTCCCCAGTCCAGATTTCTCCGAATTGATTACTGTGATTGAAAAATCCTCGAACAGGTCGATTTTATTTGCCAGGTTCCGGCGCTTTGCCCTCTTCGCGAGGGGGCTGTTAGCCCCAAAATTTTAAATGGCACTAGGGGTCGAGTAATACCTCATCTAAAAGGTATTGAAGGCCTCTATACAACTAACCGCTTACCTTTCAATTTTTTGCAGTTTTAACCGTAAAAATGATAATTTTCTATTTTCAACAAAATCAACATTTTCTCATGCTGGGTCCCATAGAAACCACAAAGACAAACATGTAATTGCTGAAATTAAACTTTTGGGTCATTACGTTGTTGATTTTGATTGCTAAATAGCGCAAGGGACTTAAAACTGAATGTGGAGTATTCGACACGATTATTTTTCATTAAATGATCTAATTACCGTAATAAATGTTGGATATGGTCACCATTCATTTCCATGCAAAAATACAGACGATTTTCAAAACTGTACCTGTTCCCCCAATTTCAATAAGTCTAATTTCAGCAATTACATGTTTGTTTTTGTGGTTTATGTGGTTCATGAGTGTTAGGGGGACCTGCCGTCGAGTTAATTCTGCAGGCTGAGATCCACACCACGATGATGTAAAAAAGACTCCGGTCGTGCACTTAATAATTTTAATTAATAAACTTTAATAACTACATAACAACAACAAAAAAATAGAACTGTTTGTTCCGGATGTCGGAGTGAGAATGCCGATGTTCTTGACTAAAATATCTAACACTAAAATTAGGGTGGTACTGGTGGGGTGGGATGCAACCCAGGTACCAAAGACCGCCTTTCCAAGAAACCGGGGAACGGACCACTAACCATGCCGCCCCCGTTGAAAGGATGGCTTTCAAAATTAACAAAATTAAATTATGCGAATGAATGCAAAGAATACAGAAACAGATGCAAATACAAACTGAATAATATACAGTAAAAGCAAAACACTGGTACAAAGGGATGCTTGTACCGATCAAATTGATATAAAAAAACGTTATACAATAAACAATATATGTGACAAATACATAATTATAGCCTAATTAACTGAAAGGTTACATACAAAAAAACGAACAATCTCCGCGCACAACAGAAATGTCCCTAACCTATTACATACTTATTTACACACATCGCGAAACATTATACCTTGTCCATGGGTAAAACACACACTTGTCCGATGGCTCGTTTATAGAGTCCGCTTGCAGTTTGGACGGACACAACACGCACCACACCATCACTTCCTGGGTACAGTTTCGCCACGCGCCCCATTTTCCACTGTAGTGGATGGATGTTGTCTTCCCTCAGGATAACCATGGTGCCCTCCTGAATGCTGCTCTGGCTCTTGGTCCACTTGTTGCGTTGTTGTAGCTGCGTTAAATATTCTTTGGACCAGCGCCTCCAAAAGTCTTGCTGTAGTTTCTGGACGTACTGCCAACGGGAGAGTCGATTGTCCGGAAGATGGCTTAAATTTGGCTCAACAATGGCGGTTAATCGATCACCAATTAAAAAATGACCTGGTGTCAATGGCTGCAAGTCCTCGGGATCGTTGGATAAAGGGGTGAGGGGTCGCGAGTTTAGGCACGCTTCAATTTGCGTTAATACCGTATACATTTCTTCAAAGGTGAGTTTGGCCGTCTTAACTACGCAATTGAGGTGTTTTTTCATTGACTTAATATTTGATTCCCAAAGCCCGCCTATATGAGGTGATTTTGGTGGGGTGAAGTGCCATGAAATATTGTCTACCGTCATTGAATCAATTATTTTCGATTGAAATTGGCTTGAAACAAACAATTTTTTTAATTCTCTACTGGCCCCGACGAAATTAGTACCATTATCAGAATATATGTCTGAAACTTTGCCACGTCTTGCGATGAATCGTCGAAGAGCGGCAAGAAACGCATCGGTAGTACAGTCTGTCACGAGTTCTAAATGAATCGCTTTTGTTGCGAAGCAAATGAACAGTGCTATGTATGCCTTACTTGATTTCTTTCCTCGACCGCGGCCTTCGCGAATTAATATTGGGCCGGCATAATCGACACCGCACCGAATGAATGGTCGCGAGGGTTCAATTCGTGATAATGGCAAATTACCCATTATCTGAGTTGCTGGAGTCGGTTTATTTCGGAAACATGTCATACAGCGAAATAATACTTGGCGCACCGTACTCCGACCCGAAATTGGCCAATATTCTTCTCGTACCGTAGCTAATGTGGTTTCGATGCCCGTATGTAAATATTTTCTGTGAGTGTGACTAATGATCAATTTTGTTAGATGATGACCTTTTGGTAGAATCATCGGAAACCGTTTATCATACTTAAGGTTAGGATTGTTTCTTAAGCGTCCACCAACTCGCATTACGTTGTCGTTGTCCAAGAACGGGGCTAAAGATTTTAAATTACTTGACGGTTTGCAACCACCATATTTTTGTAAGTGCGTTATGTCTAACTTAAACTCTTCTGCTTGAACTACTTTAACTATTATTAATCTCGCGTTGTATAACTCTTGGCCCGTGAGATGACCATTCAGCCGTTTTTCTTTACTTAATTTACAATTTTTACAAAATCTGATGCAATACGCAATTACTCGTTGTAGTTTAGTGAAACTTGAAAATTTGTTTAACACATCAAAACGTTCCTTTATGCAAGTAATTGTAGATACGATTCTTCGTTCAGGGATTTCATCGTCGTTGTCATTAATCTCATTAACTTGCCCAGATTCAGTCAATTCCATTTCGTTCTGGACCAACCAAGATGGCCCGTGCCACCATAATTTTGAATTTATTAAATTTTCCGGAAGCGATCCGCGGGAGATTATGTCAGCCGGGTTATGTGTCGTACTGACATGTTTCCACTCCTCTTCGCTGGACAAACTTTGAATGATTGCGACGCGGTTTGCCACAAATACCTTCCAAGTGGAAGGACTGGCGTTTATCCAGGCTAGGACAATTGTTGAGTCCGTCCAGAACCTGCACCTGATGTTTTTGATATTTAAAGCTCCCTTAACCTTAGACATCAGTGTTGCCAACAAGACGGCAGCAGAGAGCTCCAAACGCGGAATTGATATCGTTTTTATAGGCGCGATCCTAGACTTCGATGCTATTAGATTTGATGTTATCGCTCCTGATGCGTCAACTGTTCTTAAATATATACAACAGCCGTATGCTGCATTTGATGCATCCGCGAACCCGTGTAATACGTACTGCACTGGCGCTGCACCTGAGATGCATTTTCGTGGTATTTTAAATTGGTTTAAACATTGAATTTGTTGAGTGAACTTCGTCCACATGATTTGGATCTCATTTGGAACGCTTTCGTCCCAGTCAAGCTTTGCTACCCAAAGCTGCTGCATTAAAATTTTTGGAATGACTATGATAGGACCGATTAAACCCAAAGGATCGAATAACTGTGCCGTTTTTGACAGGATAATTCGTTTGGTTAACTTTGTGTCTTCACTGTGCGTTAACAACCTAGAGGCATATTTCAAAGTGTCCGAATTAAAATCCCAACTTAGGCCAAGTGTTTTAGCTTCCGATTGTTTACATAAATCGACATTCTCGCAACTAGTGTTTTTGTTAACGTTTTTTAATAAAGCCGAATTATTTGAGGCCCATTGCCGTAGCTGAAAGCCAGCGCTTGACAAAGCCGCGTTCAATTGATTTTGTAACCTTAATGCATCCTCCAAGGTGTTCGCGCCTGAGAGCAGGTCATCCACGTAAAAATCATTTGTCATTGAATTGAATGCGAGGGGGTATTGAGTCTTCAGATCAGTTGCAAGTTTTTGGAGACACTTCGTTGCCAAGTATGGGGCACTTGCTGTGCCATATGTAACCGTGTTTAATTCAAAAATGCGTACTGGTTCGTGTGGTTCATCGCGCCACAAAATTTGTTGATAACGTCGATCATCGGGGTGTACCCATATTTGTCTATAAAATTTTGCAATGTCTGCACTAAACGCGTAATGATACGTTCTGAATCGCAGTAATATGGAAAAAATATCTTGTTGAATGGTGGGTCCCACCATTAACATGTCGTTTAATGATGTTCCGTTCGTATCTTGGGCAGATGCGTCAAACACAACTCGCACCTTTGTTGTTTGACTCGACTCCTTAATTACTGCATGGTGCGGTAAAAAACAAGCGTGTTTTGTTGGGTTTGACGCTTTCTGCATGTGATTTAAATCCTTATACTGGTGCATGAATTCTGTGTACGCTTGCTTGAGCTCGATTTGATTTGTTAATTTACGTTCACAATTATAGAATCGTTTAAATGCTGTATTTTTGTTCGAACCTAATTGATGTGCCTCATCTTTAAACGGTAATCGCACTACAAAACGTCCGTCTTCACCGCGTGTGAAATGGTTTTCACAAGCGATTTCTTCCTTTGAGAAATTATTGCTACATGAAGCTTCCTCCAGTTGCCAAAATTTGATTAATTGATTGTTTAATTCTGATAATGAGACATGGTATGCTGCTACTTGATTTGACATCTTATTTTTTGTTGTTGGTCCCGCAAGAATCCATCCTAACGCGGTTTCTTGTAAAAATGGATGATTTGCAGTGCTTTGAATGGTATTTCTGTAGATCAGTCCCCAAAATATATCCACACCTAACAGGACGTCTATTTTTCCGCTGATCTTGTAATTAGGATCGACCAGTTGAATTGAATTTGGGAGCTTGAACACTTCCTTATCAAAGCTTATCAGAGGGAGATTTTGCGTTATTTGCGGTAGTACCAGACAATTAATGGTTGTATTAAAGGAGGAAACGCGCGACTTAAAATGTATTTTGGCCGTATGCAAAATTTTACAATCTTGTTTATTTATCCCAGACACTGGAATGTTCGTTTCCTTTAAATTGAGATTGAGCCGTTTACAACAGGCGGTGGTTATAAACGACGATTGAGAACCGGCATCCAATAAAACCCGGGCCTTTTGGAAGTTCCCACAATTATCCTTTATCAGAATTACCGCCGTGGACAATAAAACTTCGGATGTCCTTGCAGATGTTTGGGCCTTTTGGGCATAATTGCTAACGGTCAACATTTCTGGGTTTTTTTCGGCATGAATTTGATTTATGTGTAATAGGGTGTTGTGCTTACGTTTGCAAGTCTTGCACCCAGATGAAAAACAATTGGTCGAAAAATGATTTTTACGCAAACAATTTAAACAAAGCTTGTGCTTTTTTACCTCCTTGATTCTATTTTCTATGCTAAGATCTAAAAATAATTGGCATTGGTACAAATTATGCCCTTGGCTGCACATTTCGCATTTTGGTTTGTTAATCGCGACGTTTACAGATTGGTGATTTCCTTGTTTTGAAAAATGTGATTTGTTCGGATTGGCCGAAAACTGATTTATGGAATTATTGGTTATACGAACCTTTTCTAATAATTTGCATCGTTCGTTCAAAAACTGACAAATATCCGAAATTGTTGGAAATTCTGTTTCGGATTTAACAGAAAATTCCCAATCGCGTTTCGTTTGCGTATCAAGTTTAGATGTGACTAAAAATATGACGAGATCATCCCAAGCCTCGACTGGACGTTTTAAACTTTTTAAGGCTTCCAAATTAGCGTTCAATTGATCCAGCAGTGCTCTAATAGATGCCGCTGAATCCTTTAAAACATTTGGCAAGTTAAAAATTGCGCTAATATGATTTTGGGAAATTAAACGGTTGTGTTGGTATCGTTCTTTCAAGAGTTCCCATGCTTTGCCGTAATTTGTCGCCGATATCGATAATGGTTTAATTATTTGCCACGCATCTCCGGTGATACACGATTGTAAGTAATGAAATTTCTGAATTTCGTCGAGACCAGTATCGTTATGTATTAAAGACTGAAACGTGTCGAAAAAATTGATCCATTCCGAGTAGACACCCGAGAATGATGGTAGATTAATTTTCGGTAATTTGATTGCAGTGGCTGCCTTGCCCGACTGCCGATTGTCATCTTGACTGGTTACGGTTGTTGAACGACTAGGGGAATCGCGAGATAATGTTGGCGTATGTTTGTCAAAGAATGCGCGAACCTTCGTAATTGTATCGTAATATTCTGATTCAAATTGATCTCTAGCAGCTTCATCCACCTTTTTTGTCAAACTTTCAATATCGCTGTGTACCTGTTCAAATTCGTCAATAAGCGGTTCAATTTTTGATACCCGAACTTTTAATTCTGCTACCTTTGACTCTTCTTGGTGTGTTTGAAAATAACTGCTGAAGCGCGTTAACTGTGCCTTGATGCGACCACGTTTGTCTACTAATGGTTTAATTTGATCTTCAACCGACATTTTTCCGTTATCTCTACTTTGAAGAAATGTACATAATACGCAAAACTACCTGATAAATGATTGCTCGATTTAGGGATAATGGATGAGGACTTACTAATTTAACGATGCGACTTGGTGCTGATTGGTTTCTCCTGTACGTAATGGTGGTGGCGAACTGATGTCCACTGCTGCCCACACGTGTCTCCTTTTCTCCACGTTGAACTTGATTATCTTGCTTTCTTGGTACCGGTGTTGAACTGTTGTCCACTGCTCCCGTCACGTCGATGTAATACAAAAATGCATCCGGAGTCCGCTGATTCTCACATCCGGCTCGAAGGACCATAAAATGTTAGGGGGACCTGCCGTCGAGTTAATTCTGCAGGCTGAGATCCACACCACGATGATGTAAAAAAGACTCCGGTCGTGCACTTAATAATTTTAATTAATAAACTTTAATAACTACATAACAACAACAAAAAAATAGAACTGTTTGTTCCGGATGTCGGAGTGAGAATGCCGATGTTCTTGACTAAAATATCTAACACTAAAATTAGGGTGGTACTGGTGGGGTGGGATGCAACCCAGGTACCAAAGACCGCCTTTCCAAGAAACCGGGGAACGGACCACTAACCAATGAGCATGAGAAGATGTGGATTATCTTGAAAATAGAAAGTTTTCGTTTTTACGGTCAAAACTGCGAAACATTGAAAAGCAAGCAGTTAGTGGTAGAGAGGCTTCAAATACCTTTCAAATGAGGTATCACTCGACCCATAGTGCCATTTAAGATTTTGGGGCTAACAGCCCCCTCGCGAAGAGGGCGAAGCGCCGGAACTTGAAAAGTTTCTGAAAAGATGTGCCCCTGGCAAATAAAATCGACCTGTTCTGTTTTTTAATGACAGTAATCAATTCGGAGAAATCTGGACTGGGGAGTTTTAAATGGGACAGCCTGTATATTGCTCAAACTTCAACTAACCGTTTGTTATATAAATAAATCGATAGTAAAACATTGCCCGGGTATTGACCGCAATAATTACTATAAGGTAATACAATACATACAGGGTTTTCATAAATGATTCATGCATTCAGTAGGCTTTGAATGTTCAAATTCTCTAACTAACTGGAGGTAAATTTTCCACATGCAACATGATGTAAAGGTAGTAGTTTTATCTTCTGACTGAAGAACTGGTAGATTGAACGACCTTTTGCACATGTTACGAATAACAACATAATATTAATTAACAGAGAAATATGTGTATACACAGCGACACCACATCAATGACCTGTGACTCAGATACGATTGATGAATCTGTCTCGTTCTCGAGCAACAAATCCAACATTTAGAGTAGCAGTTAGTACAATAAATCTTGTGTTCCGAAGTCCTTGATGAACCTTAATGTTATTTGAGTAGGGTAAATTTTGTTGATTATAGTTTAATACACCTCAATAACCCCAGGCCTTCGACATTCAAGTTTCGATAATTAAATACACTTGAGCAAACGAAGATTGTTCTCAAGTAAATTGAACAAAGAGCCTTAACTAAACATGTTTTTCTTGCGAATTACGTCTGAATAAAGCTTGCAGCAAACGTTAATTATTACCGGTCATTTTGGTAAAGAATGTCGCTATTTTACAGAGATGAGTAATTGCTTTTTTTATCAAGCAAGAGTAAATTTTATTCTTTCTCTAACTTTTTGATTTTATAACTGTTCAGTAAGAGAGTAATTGGGGAGTGCTCAGTTAATTCTATAATTGGCATGATGGCGGCCAATTTCGTATAGCCGTTCCCAAAAGCCAAAGGGTTTTTCGTGTCAAAGCAGGCAACAGTGGCGGCTCATGGGCGATTTAATATACACTGCCGTTGAAAAGTAAACTAACTTCTAATGACGACGACAGTTTTGCATAACAGCATAATAATACCGCACCTAAGAATTTCTGGTCCTTCTTTTCCTACGATGTGAATTTTGTCCCTTATCGTACAATAATGAATAAATTGTGTTTTTCTTCAAACATTAGAAAAACGTGACATTGTTCATGTTTCATCACATGAAATTGATCCTTACTGATTGTTTTTTCATAGCAACCGGCGCCGGCGCTTGCGACCAGTCGCAAATCAACATGCAATCGGGCTGAAAGTCGTTTAGCGGCGCACAAAGTCAGCTGGCGGCGCATAAAGTAATCTTGAAATTACTTCATGCGCCGCTGTTTTATTCGGAGAAAAGTGACATTTCGTGGCTCTTCTGTATTCGCAAAATCTACTGTTTTGTCATTTGTTATTACTTTCTGTTGTGTCTAGTACTAGTTTGTTTTTGTTTTTGGCGTTCCTCTGTCGTCATGCCTTCTTTTCATTCCATTTTTATTAATTTATATGTTCAGTTATTTTTCTTATGAGTTTGTTTTCATGTGTTACCATTTTTTCGTATATTTTCTTTGCCATCCTAAAACTTGAACGTAGATGTCTTCTTGGATTCTCTGGTTTCAGACAAACCAAGGTGCGTCTAAGCATTGTCTTAGCGTTATGTTGCTTTGTAAATTTTAATTTTTACATTTGAGTATTATAATTAATTTGTTTTTCGTGTTTATCATAGGGTAGATTTTTATCTTGATTTGCTTGGCTTTCGTGATCGTGTTTACGTGTTAGGCCCAAATATTTTACCTCTTTGGTCCAATGTATATTTTTGCCATTTATTTGGACGTTCTTTTCTGGTTTAAACTTGTATCTTTTTGTCTTGCCAGTAAAGTACATTGATTGTTTTTTTTTCCTCGTTTATTTTTACCTTCCAGTTTTGGCACCATTTGCGAATTTCGTCCGTATGTTTTTGGAGTTGTTTCGTGATTATGTTCGAAAAATTTGAAGCCGACATACTTGCGGTGACAATGCTCTTGTTTTTTGGTACGTCTGAAGTGAACATGTTATAGAGCAAAAGTAACAGGACGGAGCTTTGGGGGACGCCTGCTGTTGCCGTGTATGTATTTGTTAGTGCATCATTGATATTTAAGCTCTATAATTTTCGTTTACTTCTTCCATCCAAATATTCTTCACAATCTTTCTTCTAACCTCATTCATCTTTCTCTCTTGAATTTCTCTATTTTATAATGCTTCTTCATTAACCATAACATAATCAATAACTGTGTCCCCTCTTGATCCAATATTCGTGTACTCCCCTTTCTCATCTCTTGTGCAGTTCCCATTAAGTATGTCCCACGCTCTTTCTTCTACTAAACTAATCAGCACTCTCCCTTCTGCAGTTTTTGTTCCATCTTTTGTTCATCTTCCTTCTATTGTTGCTTGTTCCTTTCTATCCGTCTTTCTTCAATTTTCCCTCTTCTTGCTCTTTTACTCGCTCTTCTATTATGCTTTCCTTCATACTTCTGCCGTACACTGTTAAAATTCTCCATTTTCTCTGTTTACTTTTTACCGTTCTTTCCATAATCCCTCTTTCTTCTGTTGTTTCAGTTCCATTGTCTTCTTCCAGTCCCTCTTCCACCCCCATTGTTATGCCACCTTTAGCTCTCCCTTTGTTGTTTCCCTCTCTGCATATTGACACTTTCACTTAAACTCTTTCGGCGTTCCCTTTTCCAATTTTTCCCACCCCTTTTCTTCCACGTTTCTACCATTACCACTACCTCAAATTCTCCCAAATACTCCGAAAACTCATTCTCTTTGTTTTTTATTCTCGCTACGTTCCAGGATACGCCCCCTTTTCTTCGTCCTACCTAAGCCCTTTTCCCTGCACCCACTTCCTTTCCCCACCCGCCGTCCTTTTTGTCGCCCTTCTTTGGCTATCGCTTTTAATTCCTTCTGTATATCTCTTTCCGTCTTTGTCTTCTTCGTCCAGTCCCGTCACGACAATATATTTTTTTCTTTTTGCCTGCTCTTCCATTTTCTCCTCCATTTTTTTAAATTTTTTTTTTAGTTCCATTTTTTCTCTTTCCCATTTTTCTTCCTTTTCACGCATCATAATTTTCAATTCTTCCAGTTCCCAGCTCACCTTCCGATTCTCTTCCTTTATCTCTCCTACATCCTCCATAAAAAAACTCTTTCATTTTCTCACCCATTGCCTTTTTAACCGGTGATCTTTCCAATTTTTTGCATTTCCAAAGGGGTTAATCCTTTCTTCCGATTCTCGTCGTTTTTCTTTTATAGTCTTCGTCTCTCTCGCTCTTACTAACACATTTTTTCATTCTACCTCGGTTTCACGCTTTTTTTATTTGACATTTTATGCTAGTGGTATCTCCTTTTGTATGATTCTGAACGTTAGTCTTGTGTGCCATACTTTGTAAAACGCCTTTGAAACGTCGAGGAATAGCACCAGTGGCTTTCCCTTTGTTCCCTTTGTTGTATATGTCTCTGATTTTTCCAGCATTCATTAACGTTGTTTGCATTTTTGGTTGCATCAAAAACCACTTCAGAAATAAATCACAATAATAATTAAGGTGTTCGGTCTTAAAACATCCGTTTTAAGTGACAAAATGAATATTAGAGATATTCCAGTTGATTATATATCACACTTATATTAAATTGAGCCAATAACAATTACAGATGTTCCTTAGTTACGATGTATATGTCGCAGGCATTTGGAATAATCAGGCTTTTTGCATAAAGACCAGGCGCTTTGCAAAACAGCGTCACTTTGAACAATCGCTAGAAGTTATTGTAATTGACCGGTGATTTTCAGTCATTTTGCAAAATGACTAGTGATAATTAGGCAGATAGAATATACCAAACAAATAAATATATACGATTACAGTCGGAATCTTTTCAGATGGCTTTCGCTTAAACACTTACGTTATTGTGAAACTGAAAATATATTCTGTAAAAACATAACACAAGTAACATTCTTACATGAAATAAACAAATGTATAACAATAAAACATAATATATACTGGTAGGTCAAATTTACCTAATTTTCCATATCATATTATTTATTTCTCCAAGTGCTGTCTTGCAACAACATTTTTTTGTATTACATTGGATTTTTGATGCTTTGCACTAACATTTTTTATATATGTATCTCTGTATCTCATTCCTGGGTAACCAACTTTTTTGTATTCCCGCTGCAGTACCAACTCTGTATACTCCATTTTGATAATCTAAAACTTTTCCCAGTAAATTCTGTTGATCCATTGGCCCCCTATCTACTTTGGGCACGCAATTTTGATGACGCACAAGCAATTTTAAAAGATTCTGACTGTAATAGAATATTTATTAGTTTGGTATATTCTATCTGCCTAATTATCACTAGTCGTTTTGAAAAATGCCTAGTGGCGACGAACGCACTTCTACGCTCTCCTCGAAACGCCCAACCGCTTTCGGGCATTTTGCAAAATGACTGAAAATCACCGGTCAATTAGAATAATTTCTCGCCATTGTTCAAAGTGACGCTGTTTTGCAAAACGCCTGGTCTTTATGCAAAAAGCCTGATTATTCCAAATGCCTGCGACATATATAAGCGATTGTTCTCTTGACGACAGGGTATATTCATTTCGGTGTTTCGGCTGGCTCCAACAATGAACTTTGTCATAGTAACGATTTTTTAAGATTCTGAATAAACGTCAGAAAAAAAAGTATCGTCTAAATTTCGCATTTTTTGGTTATATAATCGTAACGAATACCACTCGAGCATTGAAAATAATCCGATTAAACTAACTTCCACATTCGACGCATTCCGCGAAATACGTCTCATAAGTCAGAAGTTTAATCGATTATTATTTTCTATATGTTTTTGTGATAGTATAACTGTCAAATATTGCAGTTTTATAGTTTTTTGGCATGTACTGTTAATATCCTGTTACTAAAGCAAAGTTCAGTAGTACTTCTATATTATTTACTATTAAAAATTCTATTAGTAACACATAATATTAACAAGTTAAATGTCAACGATTGAGAAGTAATATTGTTAGGCAGTAATTCTTTAGTCATATGGTATTTCATTAATTTAATCTTTCATTGTCGAAGTCTTCATGAGATTCCCTAGAGACATTAAGAGTATTTCGCATTTTTTATTGACCTTATCAGACTTTGGTTAAAAATTCGAATTCCCATAAGGAAAGAGTAAAAAAGAAATAAGATATAGGGATCTAGCAAGGAGCTGGGAGAAAAAGATGGCTACTGCCAATTGGTGTGTTCATTTGCATTCAGTGTTGCAAACTTTTGCTGGTCATTAGAGAGTTAAGCACTTCTTATGAAGATAAAATCGAAGCAAAGACGAAATGGCAAATAATGTGACAGCTCGCTTACAGGTCAAGGTTTTGAAATTAATGATATTGCTACAAATAATGTTTTATTATTTAATCAATTATTTGCAAAACGGTTTAACTTACTAGGGCTACTTTCCTTGTTTTATATGTGAGATCGTTCCGCAACGATATGAACTTGGAAGGAGCGATGAATGGGGTAATATGGCTTGGATGGATTTTAGAAGGGGTAGAAAGTAGGGGAGTAGGAAATCTACTCGCCTTAAGGCCGAGACACATATGGCCGCACCGCGCCCGCACCGTGTGTTGGACGTCGCACGGCGAGCGAATTGCACAATAGTACCACGTGGTCCCCACCTTATCGCACCGACACCCAACGACGTCAGAAAATACAGAGTGATCATAATTTAGTTATATAATGTTTTTGCGAAAAACGCTCGAACAGGTCGATTTTTATTTTCAAATTGCCATCTTTTGACATAAAAATATTTTGATAATGACCTCATCTGTTTTTGAACTATGACACTGTCATCAATTTTTTTAAATGGCAGCCCCCACCTTTTTTTTTGTTTTAGATACACTTTTCAATTCTGAATTTTGTGTGGAACTTTATGATCACTCTGTATAGACCGGGTAAGCTAGGTAGCTTGTAGGCGAATTGTTTGAAGTCAACATCATGGGCGAGAGGGGCGAGTCGCGAAGGGGGTACAGTTTTTTCAATGGAATTTCGACCTTAATTCCCTTTTGATTGCTTCATTTAATTGTCCGTTTATTTTCGGGATATTCCGTCCAACGCCATAGCGTAAGTACGTGAGCCAAGTCATAGGCGTACAAAACAACACAAAAAATCATTACAATTTTTGTCTTTTAGCTTTTCATGAGATACAGAACAGCGCGAGACATGGTTCAGATGATTGAACATGGAACCTAATCTCAATAAAACCATTGTTTTTGAATTTTTTTTACGGCTTCCTAAGTCTGATACGTCACTGACAGTAAATCAACAACAAAAATGAACCAATCAGCGTAGCGAGATTTAAGGTCGAAATTCCAACTTCTCTTGGTTTCCCCTTTCCCCCCAAGTTGGATGTTGGTTACAAACAATCGGAATGAGTAGCGGGTCTGGGAACTTTATGGTCGAAGCCGACTTCTTCACATTGAGGACACTGACCCGTGGCCAAGTGTGCCTCTCTTAGGTGTGTTAGATCCCATCTACGTTAGCGCTGATCCGTCATAAACGCAGGACAACTACATTTAAATTTAGAACAAAGATAAACTTACATTTACCATTGACCTTCCACTAACTTAAAACTAATTTGCACTTTAATCTCGAATTGTCAATGTACATTCAAATTTTATTAATTAGCGATATTTTATGATTTGGATTATCGGATTCGAGGATGTATAGAAAAGGAAAACCCTTATTTTCCAATTTTATGCGGCTGTTAAATCGTTTCTCGTTCGGACTGAAGAAAAAGTGCTTAAAAGGGACAAGTGGGGTTTCTATTGGTGTATCAGGATCGTTAAAAATGTAGGTTATAACGTGATATTCTTCGTCTTCAGGGTGAGATTATAGAAATTGAGTACAGTTTAAGATGTGTGATTAACTTTGACTGATAGTATTGATAAATAGTAGTATAAATAGTATAAATAAATAGCCTAGACAACTTCCAACAAATGCGGTTGGTATGGATACTAGTTTGACATTTAGTAAAGACGTACACAAAGTTTAGTAGACAAGATTTGATTGAACCATTTACAGTGAATTTTTTAAGAAGATATGTCCGACCAAATTCAGAATTCAGTAAAATCGCTCGGTGATTTTACGCGAAAGAAATTTACGGCGGCATGCTTGATACAATAAGGCAACAATGTCCTTCCTATCCCACAATAAAAAAACCGGATTTCAAAACGCATATTGAAGATATTGGACATCTCGTACGAACGGGTTTTTCACATTGTTCATACTGATTTGGGTATGAAAAAAATATCAGAACAATTGATCCCTAAATGCCTGAATGCCATCAAAGGCGCGTAAGAGTAATCCCAGCTGATTTGTAGGCAGTTTGAAGAGGATTCAACAAAGTTTTTGGATCCAATTGTAACTATGAATGAAGGGTTATGGGTCCAGCATTAATGATCCAGAGACTATGTGCAGGAAAAGTTCTGGCTTCCATATTTTGGGACAATACTTCTTCCGGATTACTTGGATAAAGGCAAAACAGTGAATGGGAAATATGATTCTTTTTCTACTTTGCGTTCGTACTGAGGCTATTACGATACGCTTTTACGTGTCATAATAGACAAAAGCGGTGTTATAATAATTTATTATACTAAAAATAGTATAATTTATTAATTTTATCTTACAGGTGTAGTTTTTTAGGTACCTTATACCATGGTTTTCGGTGACAGAAATCAAATTTTAATCACAAGAGAGATAAACCCGTGCGTGCGACAAAATGCTTCTTAAAAAACTCGTATCATAATAGAATATTATTGTTAAATAAACTTGGATAAAAAGTGTCTAAAGGAGTGCTGTTTCTGTAAGACAATGCGCCTGCTCACAAATCGCACTTGGTTTTGCAAAAACTAAACAAATTGGGGTTTGAACTGCTTGATCATCCCTCATATTCCCTTGATTTAGCTCCCTCAGGTTATTATCTATTCCCAAAACTGAAAAAACATTTGAAAGGACATAAATTTAGTTCAAATGACGAAGTAATAAGTGTCGTCGAGGTCTGGCTTGTAGACTTGACAATAGGTCTATTAGAGTTATTTTTTAAGCGTTGTGCTAAATATATTACTTTGAAAGGTACTCCGATTCGAGCAGTTAAGACGAGCGGACGTGTTTTGCGGCGCTCGATAAGATAAGCGGATAAAAAAGCGTGAAAAAGTGAAAAATAAATCGAATGGAAAAAAGTGGAAGATGAGACGGGAACTGGAACAGTTGAAAATTATTATGCGTGAAAAGGAAGAAAATTTGGAAAGAGAAAAGATGGAACTAAAAGAAAAATGAAAAAATTGGAGGAGAAAATGGAAGAGCAGGAAAAAAGAGTGAGAAAAAAGAATATTGTATTAACGGGATTGGACGAAGAGGAATGCGAGAGCGAGAACAAACTGGAAAAATGGATTAAGGTGAAATTAGAGGTAGAAGTAACTGTGGGAGAGATGTATAAAATAAATGGAGGAAAAATGCTTGTGGCGGAATTTGGGAACTGGGGGGAAAAGAGAAAAAAGAAAGTTATGGAAAATAAAACAAAACTAAGAAAAAAAAAGAAAAGAAAGTATACATAAAAGATGATCTGACAAAGAAGGAAAGAGATATACAGAAGGAATTAAGAGCGATAGCCAAAGAAGAGCGACAAAAAAGACAGCGGGTGAAAGTGGGTTATAAAAAGATATGGATAGAGGGAAAAGGGCGTAGGTGGGACGAAGAAAAGGGGGAGTTAGAAACAGAAAATTTTTGAATAGGAGCACAAGAAAAAGACGATAGGGCAGAAATGGGAAAACGAATACGGAGAGGAATAAAGGAGAAAAGGAGCAAATAAGAATAGTATTCTGGAACGTAGCGGGAATAAAAAACAAAGAGAATGAATTTTGGGAGTATGTATTTGAGAGAATTTGACGTAGTGGGAATGGTAGAAACGTGGGTGGAAGAAAAGGGGTGGGAAAAATTGAAAAAGAGAATGCCGAAAGAGTTTAAGTGGGAATGTCAAGATGCAGAGACGGAAAGCAAGAAAGGGAGAGCTAAAGGTGGGATAATAATGGGGGTGAAAGAGGGACTGGAAGGAGAAAATGGAACTGAAGCAAAAGAAGAAAGAGGGATTATGAAAAGATCGGTGAAAAGTAAAGAGAGAGAATGGAGAATTGTAACAGTGTACAGCAGAAGTATGAAGGAAACGAAGAGAATAATAGAAGAACGAGTAAAAAAGCAAGAAGAAGGAACTTTGGTGATTGGGGGGGATTTGAATGCAAGAATTGGGGGAAAAAGAAGACGAATAGAAGAGGAACAAGAAACAATAGAAGGAAGAGCAACAAAAGATGGAACAGAAAACGCAGAAGGGAGAGGTACTGATTAGCTTAGTAGAAGAAAGAGGGTGGGACATATTTAATGAGAACTGCACAGGAGATGAGAAAGGGGAGTACACGTATATTGGATCAAGAGGGGAGACAGTTATTTATTATGTTTAGGTAAATGAAGAAGCATGGGAGAAATAGAGAAAATCAAGGGGGGGAAGAATGGAGTCGGACCATATGCCTTTAGAAGTGAAGACAAAAGAAGACAGAAAGATAGAGGATGTGTGAATGAGTTCGGAAGAAAAACTGTGAAAAATATTTGGATGGAAGAACGGAAAGAAAATTATAGAGCAAGACTTAGGGAGGCAAAATACGAAGAAACAGAAATAAACGAAAAGGTGAGGGAACTGAGCGATAACATAAGAAACTCAACAAAAAAAAGAGGGGCTGTGGAAGAACGACTGGTGCGATAAAGAATGCAGGGAAAGGAAGCAGGAAGCAAGAAGGAAACTAAGAAATTGGGAAAAAGAAAAAGCTACAAAGGAAGAGTGCAAGAGAGCACGCAAGAGGCACAATTTAGTATGCAAAGAGAAGAAGCAAAGGAAACGGATGGAAGAAGATCTAAAGATGAAGGGTACAAAGACGGAAGAAGGGGTTTGAAGATACATAAATAGGGAAAGAAAGAAAAAGAGAGAGAGAGTGAGTGATGGAATTACTATGAAGGAATGAAGAGAGTACTTCAGTGAGCTGCTGGGGGGTGATGAAAACAGACAAGAAAAGGAAAAGAGACAACAAAGAGTGGAAGAAATAGAAGAGATAACAAGAGAAGAACTAGAGCAACAACTAAGAAAATTGAAAAGAAAAAAAACACCGGGGAGGTATGGTATACAGAATGAAGCGTGGATATATGGAACGGAAAGGGAAGTTGACAGGTTGTTAGAGATAATGAATGGATTGTGGAAGGGAGAGGGACTCCCCCAAGAGTGGAAGGAGGGGATAATATGCCCCATATATAAGAAAGGAGAAAAGGATACAGTCAGTAATCATAGGGGGATCACTCTCCTAAGTACAGCATATAAGGTATACGCGATGATTATGGAAGAGAGGCTGATGTAGGAAATGAATGAGAGGGGGGTGTTATAAGACGGACAGGCGGGATTTAGGAAAGGGAGAGGGACCATGAATAATGTATATATCTTGACTCACATAGCAGGAAATGAGATAAAAAAGTGGGGTGGCTAGATATATGCATTCTTTGTGGACCTGAAGGCGGCTTTTGATAATGTGGAAAGAGATTTACTTTTGGAATGCTTGCGAAAGAGAGGGACAAATGAGCATCTGGTAACAAAAATAGAAAGAAAATGTGTGCAAAGCATATGCGGATGATTTGGTGGTGCTAGCGAGAGAGGAGAAAAGTATGAAGGAAATTATAGGAAGCATGAGGACGAATGTAGAGAAATCCAAGATGATAGTGTTCAGAAAAGGGGGTGGTAGGAGAAAAGTAAATGAGTGCAGATGGGAGAAAGAGAAAATTGAAGAAGTGAAAGAATTTAAGTATTTAGGTTATGTGATGAATGAAAGAAACACAGCAACAACACTTGTGAGAGAGTTAGTGAAAAAGCAAATAAGATAATAGGAACGGTATGGGAAATAGGAGAGAGAAAATTTGGACATGATTTTAGAAGGAGAGTAATGATGTTTGATAGTTTGGAAATATGGGGATGGAGAGAGAAAGAAGGATTGGAAAGGGTACAAGGAAAATATATGAAATGGGTGCTAGGGGTAGAGAGAGATACACCGGGGTATATAGTGATGGAGGAAACAAAGAGAGATGGAACAAGAATAGAAGCAGAAAAAAGAGCAATAAGATTTGAGAAGAGAGTGATAGAGAGAGGAGAGTGCAGAATTTTGCAAAAGTGTTTGAAAGAAAAAAGGAAAGAAATAGGAAAGGGGATATGGAAAGAGAGGGAGGCATATTTCCAAAAGAAACGAGTATGCAGGCGCGGAGAAAGAAAGAATGCGAGAGAGAGGCAGAGTAATAACAGATAAATTAGTGCAGGGAGATAGAGATGTGCAAGTGCAGGAAGGAAGAACGAGAATTAGGGAGTCTAGGTACAATGGGAAGTATGAAAAAATAATAACGGAAGAAATGCCAAAGTACCTAGAAGAGAGAGTAGAAAAGAGAGAGTGATAATAGCAAGATTAATAAATATTGGAGTGAGGATAATAATAGAGTATGCAGGATGTGTGGAGAAAAAAAGGAGACGATAGAGCATTTGTTGAAGGAATGCGTAGAATTGAGAGGGAGAGATGAGAGTAGAGAAGAAATTTTGAATGGGGACGGAAGAGGGATAGAATGGATGAGGAAGGTTGAATGGAGAAGAGGGACAATAAGTGGGAAGGGATAAAAGCTGCTAGTTATTATGTTGAATTATTGATTTATTTAGTTTTATTTATTATATTATATTTAATTTTATTTGAGTTATGGGAAATGTATCGGATACTTTATAAACCTGTAAAGGTAATAAATATACATACTATAACATATTCGTTTGAAAGGAGATTACGTTGAATAAATAATTTTTATATTTGAAATTTCATTGTTCTTTCTATGTTGGGCTAGAAACTTATTAATATGTCCTCGTATACCTGGGACAGTATTTGATTGCCAATGGAACAAAGCCATGCGTTTTCTGTGATGCAAATCTTGGGTAAAGCATATAGAAGAGCGGTTTTCTAATTTTTGGGGAGCATCTAATAATGTAGTCCATAGACCAATGAAGATACCGACATGTAAGAACCTACTAGATACTAGGACCTTTACCGCTGAAAAATACATGGAACCTCTGCTTCTCTAGATAAACTTCACCTGATGGTAGCTGTAAGTGTCTGTCGTTAGTAGACACCTTTATTTAAAGTAAAATCTGTACTGATGGAAAGAACAATTTATTATGCTGAGATATTTTTAAAGCTGCTCAGATGTTGCCGTTTTTAAATTGAATTTTGAGTGGAGTGATTCTGTTGCAGTTTTTATACACTTTCATAAAGTACCTTTTTTATATTCTTGTGATGAACGTCCAGCGCCCGTGCTACCGCTTTGTAAGTCTTCCTGAAAGTCCCTTTTTCTTAAAATGTAAGACCCTATTGTCTAGTGTCTCCAGGTTTCTCGTTTACTTTGGGCTCTCCTAAAACATCTTTGAATTCTTACTTTTTTTTTCAGTCATTATCATTATCATTAGTCATTATCATTTTTCCGCACCTTTTATAAATTCTGACTACGTCTTCTGTTTTTTTTTTATTTTAGTCTTTATTTTGTAATGGCTTTTGTTGATCTACAAAAAGCCTACGATTCCATGCCAACGGCAGATCTGATGGGGGTGACCACTAATTTAGATATAGGTACATCCCAAGAAATATATCAAAACAATAATTCTTATATAGGAATAGGAAATAAGTTGTCGGAAGCAATATATCCATCAAAAATAAGACTTCGCCAGGGATGCACTTTCTCTCCACCCTACTTGAAGAAAGCCTGAAATATTGAAAAAAAATATGCTCTGGAATGGGTATAGAGATAGGGGACAAAACACTGTACACTATTAATTACGCGTATGACCAAGTTGTCATGACCCAAAACGCTTTCGACTTATTTATGATAAGAAGACCATCGAGTGCATACGAGGAATGGGGAAGAGTAATTAATACCTCAAGAACGGACTATTTAGCATAAACAGCTGTGTTAATTTTGACATATAAATGGATGATAATACACATTCCACAGGTTGGTGGGTAGGATAATTTCTAAAAATGCGACTTGTGTACCGGAAGTAAAACAGAATAAAAGAAAGCAGAAAAATAATAATTTACTCCCTAAATTGTATATGGTGGGATAAACATATTTCACGGAAACACAAAAAAGGGGATCGAACGGGCCATGGTTGATTCCGCACTAGAATATGGATGCGAACTAACTCGGATTTGGTGATGCAGTAGAGATATAATATCTTAGACGTAGCGGAGGAATTTTGAGGTTAGAGAGAATTCCCAATGAACACATTAAAGACATAATGGATGCTACGGAGACCATAGTTCAACAAATAGAAATTAAAAGTCTAAAGTGGTTTGGCCACGTATTGCGGATGGATGATACAAGATGGCCAAAGAAAATATACCAGTGGCAGACTAAAACGCAGATCTTGGAATGATAACATCATTAGGAGCATGAGAGAGATGTAGAGGAGAAATATGTGTTAGATAGAAATAGATGGCGTTTAGGTGTAGTAATACGGTTGTAAATGTGATTAATCTGAATTTAGAAATATAATATTATGTAAATGGCCATAATATGGTATTGCCTACAGTTTCGTAATAATTATTGAGATAGAGAGCGGTAATAATAATAATCATTGTACTTTCAACTAAAAATTGTAAATTTAAAAGAATATGCAGTTTCACCTCCCCTTTGTATTTAAATAATAGGGCTACACTGTGTCTATTTTTCCTACTGTAGAAAACCGCCGCCGACAAAGAGGAAAAGGAAATTCCTGACAGTGAGGACGCCTGTAAATTCCCCTAGTCTCCGCTGACGATGCTGTGGCAGCACTGAGCCCGGCTCTGGACCGATCAATATGGTACACTCCCCAAAATCAGCAGAAACAATGCGAACTGCCGTAGTACACTAAAGGCCCCGATTATTGTCGCCCTTCCGTACGAATTTCAGATGTAGGCTTGCGTCGTTATTTATGCCGAAACTTTCATGAAACCGGGCCTTTCAATTTTACAGTTGTTTCAGCAATGTGGGCCTAAAAATTTAATAGGTTAGCAAAGTTGTATAAATATTTATGGTTCTAAAGTTACGAACGTTGCAAATCAGAATTCTAATATCATTATTAGCCATTCTTTACCACCGGTGTTGTAATTTACCGTTCTAACGAGGTTTTCAGCGGTGGACGACGGAACGCGACTGAAATACGTATTAACCTTCCCGTTAACGTTAATATTATTTCAGTCGTGTTCCGTTGTCACCCTGAACAAGAATATATGGTACAATAACACTGCCCTCTCTATTTGGAAAATTTAAATTTCTACTTCTCTTCAGGCGTAAAAAGAATGAAATTTTTTATTACCAGCAAAACAAAACAAAAAATTGCCACAATTAAAGAAAAAAGTATGTACTTTGTCTTATATTTGCACACAAAAAAATTCATACCTCGTGCAAAATAATTTGTGCCAGGCCAAAATCTAGATGTATAATGGATTATTTCTCTCACAAGTGATATAAAATGATAAAAAGGGTGAATTACGATGGTTAGACAATTATTTTTTTTATTTTTAACGTTTTACAAGAAGTAGGACATAAAACGTCGTATGTCACACGTGACCGAAATGGCATTATAAGCTCGTGAGATGTGCATCAGACGTGCTATGGCACTCGTGATTCAGAAATCTCACGCGCTGACAATGAAGCATTTCTGTCACTTATAATATAATCCACTATTAGATCATTTTCCCTTTCCCATGTCATGTATATTATTGCTCAATGTAAGTTAATGTATCCAATACAACGTGTCTAGACAAAACTTAGTACATTTCAACACGTTACAATAAAATTTAAATTACGTAAATTTTAAATTAGAGTGGCAGAAACTCTTCAGTCTCACCGAAATGTGAGTTCCAATTCGGTATTTGTTTTCCAGGGCTATCCAAGTATTCAGCAATTATGCGCCTCCAGTGAAAGATAAAACAAACCACAATTGTGTCAATGTCCAAGAGGATTTAATAGAATAGAGGAACCATCAGCCACCTTTAAGCATGTAATGTAAAAGTCGTTCAGCACATGCTGCTCTCTGTGAGTGAGAAACATAAGCGATGATTTAGATTGAGCAGTTATACAGCGTTCTGTAATCCTTTTTTCCGATTACTAACCTATCGCAATTTGTAATACAATACAGAGATACAA
This sequence comes from Diaperis boleti, assembly GCA_963583935.1. Classification (NCBI taxonomy): domain Eukaryota; kingdom Metazoa; phylum Arthropoda; class Insecta; order Coleoptera; family Tenebrionidae; genus Diaperis; species Diaperis boleti. The sequence goes on from OY757244.1 coordinate 54,455,657, forward strand.
TACAATTGATTACGTGGTCTACGCAAAGAAAGTAATCTGATATGCATTTCGATAACTTTTAATGTTGTCAGTTGTAGCCGAAAAATGTGTACCTATTTCTCAATTACTGCTTAATTCCAAAATGTATCTTGATTTTATTACGTTGTTGAAATTTTTTTTTGTTAACACATTGAGCCCCGGGTTGCATCAACGCGATGCCACGGTTTTCGAGCAGTGTAGGACGGCGAGTACACGATTATATTATGCCATTGCTTTCATGCTATTTCAATGGAGAACGGAAGGTAGCCGTCCGGGGGACTTAACATAAATATGCTCGTGGTACGATAATTTTTTGTACAGTCTAATCTTTGCAGCAGTTTTAATAACAAATAAAGCTGACCACACGTACTCCTTTTAGAAGTTTTGTACTTTTATTTTATGACCTGTACTCCGGAGGAAATGTACTGCAAATGTACTTCCCTTTTATTTGAATGTACTACCTGTACTCCTTTTTCTTTGGGTCTTTAATTTTTCGGCAGGCATCTTCGATCTGTGTCGTTTCTACTAGCAAGGTTCAAACGCATATAGGCATGGCGGTACCTAATTTGAGACGCTCATTCATTTCTCGGAACGCAGAGTGCTAAGTAATCATAAATTTTGTTTTGTGTGTTTAGTTGAGCTCTCTCTACGAAGGCGCTGAACGGACATGCATGGAAAAATAACTGTAAACGATTTTTTTTTCTGGCAATTCTGACTTTTTTCTGACAATTCTCACTTTTTTTCTGGCAATTCCGACTTTTTTCTGGCAATTGCGACAGAGGTAGGACGATGACACTGTTTTGTTACCCAAACTTAAAATATGAAATACTGTCCACATTTTTGTCCACATATAAATAATAATAAATAAATAATGACTTTATTAAGGGGCGAAGTCTAGCATAAAATACTTGGAGTATGTTTCTTTAATTTGAATGATCCACAGTAAAACAAATTTTTACAGACGATAACTTCCGTGGATCACTGAAATTGGTGCCTCGTGCTATGCGCTCGACCACTATAGACATTCTGTCTGTTGGAAATAAACTTCTATTGTTTTTTTCGTATTGACCAGAAGGGAGTTCCCCGTGATTCCGACCTTCACGAGGTTCCTTGCTGGTCAGGTCCTGTTCATACATCATAGCCACTCCTTCAAACCATGAGGTCAGTAGCTATGAATCCCGTAGATCATGTGCCCTGAGCAGACGCAACGACCCCAAGATGACTGCTTTCTGCATTCCAGCCGCAAGGGTCTCTGCTGGTTTACGACAGGCAGGAATGATTTTCAGATTGGACAAACTTCTATTATTATTATTTTATTAATATTATTATTAAAGAAACATACAACAAGAAGGTCATATTTCCCTGTACGTGATAGTCAAAATGTAGACAGTATTTAATCTTTTAAGTTTGGGCAACAAAACAGCACCCCTGTCGCAATTGCCAGAAAAAAGTCGGAATTGCCAGAAAAAAGTCAGAATTGGCAGAAAAAAGTCAGAATTGCCAGAAAGAAGTCGGAATTGCCAGAAAAAAAGTCAGAATTGCCAGAAAAAAATTGGAATTGCCAGAAAAAAGTCGGAATTGCCAGAAAAAAAATCGTTTACAGTTATTTTTCCATTCATGTCCGTTCAGCGCCTTCGTATCTCTCAGTTTCGCCAGTTTCGCATTTATGTTCGATACAAGAGTTCAACAACAGTTCCTTGAAAATTTATCCGCCACTTTATTTAATTACATAAAAAGTTACTTCAGTCAGTTTCATATTAGTCCAGGCAATGGGGGGTTTTTGTGTTTTTGATCGCAAAAGGTCGGACAGAAATAAAATTTGGTGGGATGGTGGGCGGGATGGTGGGATGAGACCAATTTTATGCAGAATTTAATGTAGAACATAAGTCTCATCGGAGTTACCGTTTACGAGAAAAAGGCAGAAAGGCTTCATGACGTCACGTTCGGGAGCGGTTTTTTGGGCAAAAGTGGATGAAGCTCCCCCGCTGGAGTGGGAACTCTTCGGATTTTTATTTGGATGCCTACTGGGAGTTCACAACCAAATTTTCTAAACTTTATAAATTATTTCTTCTAAAAAGTCTAATTTGCTTGGACTAGATTCTCATCGGCACATATCTCGAGAACGATTCAACCCAGTACCTTTTTAAGGGGTTATTTTTGTAGGAAATTTTATCAGCTTTAATTTTTTACGGAGGACACATAGTTTTATAGTAATAAACGAAGAACCGATAAAAGTTAGAATTTTTCGACTTTGAACCTATTTTGGAGTAGGGAGAGGCACACTTAAAAAAATATTTCCTTTGTAATATGCAACCAAAGTTGAAGTTGATCTTCGTTGTAATCCGCACTGAAAATAATTCAATAAATTTCATTAATTTATAATTATTAATAATCAATTATTCTTGTTAATTATTAATATTGAACACGCCGCTAATGAATCGAAATGAAATCTGCAACGACTTGCCTGCACACACAGTAAATTATCCCCGCGCGGTTTTACTTGCACACGCCAAAAATCAATTTAGTTTTGATTGCGGACTTGACTTTTATTGAATTTCACCGGTTTAGTTTTGATTAAATAAACAATAAAAACATATTTGAAAAAGGAAAATGGAGGATTATCGCTACAATCCAAAAATTTAAAAGTCCCAGATGGGTTGTAAACGATGATGAATGAAATAATCTATAATACAATTCAATCAATTTCAACACGTCGCTAATGAATCGGAATGAAATCTGCAACGACTTGTCTCCACACACAGTGAATCATCCCCACGCTGTTTTAATTGCACATGTCAAGAATCAGAACAATTTTGATTCCAGTGAACGAGTAGTATTAATTAACTGTACCCCGTTCTCCGTGCGGTCAATGCAATACATTTTTCCGTAATCTTTTTTTCAAATTTACAAATTTCAAAAAATCGCTCTCTAGCGGCAAAGATCTATCAAAATTTCAAGCGACAATGTTCAGAAACAAAAAAGACCGGCAGGAATGTACATGCCGCAAGAGAACCTTCTGTCAGAGACCTATGAGTAAATCACGAGTGGACCCCTTTATTACGGCGAAAGTCCCTATTGAAAAGAAAAATGGACACCCAGGTCATCAATATTCATTTTTAAATTTTCCAAATAACATGGGTTCTTCGTTTGTCCCCAAAAGCAAAAGGACACTGTAATACCACAAACCAAATTCGACCCAGACATTTTAGTTCTTCTATTCTGAACGAGGCTGCAGCATCTCGCAGCCAACATTCAAGATTTTATCTCACTTAAACGTAGGAAGAAATTTGTTTCTCACTAAATGACAATCTTAAAGAAAGAATTTCTTTTTTTGATACTTCCACATAAATACGACGAATCTACAGTAAAATGTACAATTTCCCGAGCAAAATTTTCATTGGCCATTAGTGGGAGATCAAACAAATACATTCAATGGAAAAATACAATCTTAATTAATTTTAAAATTAAAATTTAAATATATCTAAGTCGAACTCCACAAACTTTAATAACTGTAAAATTTTACAGTTATTAAAGTTTGTGGAGTTCGACTTAGATATATTTAAATTTTAATTTAAATTTACTCCACTTGGATTTAAGAACATTCTTCTTGTTTAATTAATTTTGTTATTATAAAACTCTTTTGAATATCAAATAAATAAAGTACTAACATTTGCCGAGGCAAACTATATATTGACAGAAAGATTATTAAAAATGCTATTTGGTGGTATAATGGAATATAGGGTGTTCCATTTGAAAAAAAAAAGTTATTATAGATTTTGCGAAATCGTACACCCTGTATAGAAATGTCAATTTAGATGACTTTCAAACAGTGTGTATTAAAATTTGGGTCTATAAAAAATTATTGACAGAAAAGTATTCAGTTATCTCTGTTGGAATGGTCTCTGCAATTTTTTAAAAAAGCACTAATTTTGACCTAAAATTCTTCATAACTCAAGAACCATCCATAATAAACCTGTAGTACCTTATATCATTTTGCTCACCATTAACTGCTATTTCAATTCACCAACTAATATACAGGGCATTCCATTTAAAAAAAAACATAACTTTGGTATATTACTAATACTAGGACACTCTGTATATGATTTCTAATAATTTTAAATTGTGAAGGTATCGTGTGGCTATCGTCCCCCAAAAACCCCGTTTTGATATCTTTCAAAATAAGGGCGTAATTGATGGTCCACACACCTCTGGGACACCCGGTATATAAAAAAAATCATAAAAATCGGTCGAGCCGTTTCGGAGGAGTTCGAATGAAATATTCCCAAACAACTTCTTTAATGATATGATAATAATAATTATTAATGCATATTTATTGAGTTTAGTTGATTGAGGCTTAAAAGGGAAAATATATTTCTTCTAAACAGTCTAATTTGCTTGGACTATTGATTTGGGGAGTCTTATCAGTCTTATGCGGGCTACAGACGGCATGGCAAGTGTAGGCCAATGTGGGTTCGTTCTGACGTTTGTTTTTTATTACTCAGGCGGAAAAATAGTATCTGTGCAAACTTTGTTATTAAGGTTGAAAAGTAACTGTTTGCCCATTTGACACCAAACGGTTGTTTGGGTGCGACAAGTTTACTTCTTGCACACGCAGATTCAGATAAACAAACTGCTGAAATTAAATAAAAAATAACGTTGAAAGAAATTGGACAAAAAAAAACACAATCGAAATATTAAAACTGAATTTGCCCATTGACCCTAACGGGTCTTCGCTCCTGAACCCCAATTTTATACTGGCATTTATTCCGCATTCACAAGAAAAAATAGTATGTGCAACTCGTGCGGCTTTGTCGATTGTAGTTGCACAATATACTATATTTAATTTCAGCAGTTTGTTTATCTGAATTTGTTATAAAATGGACAAACAGTTACTTTTTGTACGCAATCCAGATCCTGGAAAGCTTGGTCAGCAGTACGCCCACGGGTCGACTCGTTCCGCTGCTGCAGGAGCAGTACGACACTGACGCCCGACGGAGCATTTCGGGTCACGTTGTACTATTAATTATACTTATTATTTTTAATATAATCTAACAATTTATTCGTACATTTTCAACCGGAACAAAGGTTGCAAAGATACTATTTTTCTGCATGAGCAATAAAAAAGGAATAAACGCTCGACAAAAAAATAAACGTTCGGTAAAAGTAGTAAATGTTCAATAATACATAATATATTTCGATACTAGTGCGCTGAAACTGAACGGAAAACTGAACTGACCGTCTAAAAGTACCTTAAAAAATGCAGCTCCAAGTCTTTTAAAAGTTCAGTTGCTTAGTTGTGGTCGTATAATTTTTGTTATTGTTTATATGGACCTGCAGCGCAACGTAATTCTAGGAAGCCATTCGTTCTTTTGTGGTAACAATCGTTTTGTTATCGGAACCCCTGTGTTTACACATATCTGAACACAAACATTATAACCGCTAAGCTTATGTTTCCGACCACCAGAAGGCGCTGAGTAAAAAACAGTTATAATTGTGATTAACAGATGGCAGGAGGCGACAAAATCGGATAAAATTCGTTACGCCATCTGGGAGTGAAAATCATTTTCGTGACACGACTTTCATCATTGTATGGTTCCTCTATTGTTTACCTACTCTCTGTCAATGTTAACACGAATACAGAGAGCTATAATTGCATATTTCCTTACCCAGTAATTAAAAATTTGACCGATTATACACGTCGAAATCTGGCAAATATAACGTTTCCATTTCCTCGTAACCAAGTTATGAATTATTTCTTTGCACATCCGTTTCCGAGTTTTCATATACGCCGTTCTCTATATTTCATGATAGCCTCAATGATTGATTGCTCCATGTTGAAAATCATTGGTTCAAATAAATTACACTTTTCTTCTGAATAAAATAATTTCACTGCTGGAAGATACAAACAATAAATAAAGATATTTCACCGAACAAAAGTGATCTGCTATTAAAAACTATTTGTATGTTTGCGTAATGATGAAACACATCTGTCACTGTCATACCAAAAAGGAATAAAGGTTAAAATTTATAAAAGATCATACAATAGATCAATAGTCAAAATCTGACCGCATACATTTCGCTACCTAGATGCACGAGGCTGCGTGAATGTAGAATGCAATGAATGAGACAGGAATTTTAATCATCGGAAACGGGATTTTAATTAAAGTGGATATAATCGCTATTGTATTTTTAAACATATCTGTTGTGCTAATGCAAGCATCTAAATCCAAATACTCCAAACATACGTGTAAATATAGTAGAAACTTGATAACATTGTTTATTGTATGGTCCTAGATAATTACACCGAAAGATTTCAGGTAATTTACGTGTTGCTGCAAATGTTAACGTTTTAAATAGATATTGTGAATTACTTTTATATTGTTGATAATTTAAGTATAAATGCAATAGTTTGTCATGAAAAGCTTGATAAACACAATATATACATTAAATCTAATTAAAGTAAAATGCTTAAAAAAATGTGAATGTCGTTCTTTTGAAACGATGAAAACGAAATGTAGGTGTATTTCTATAAAAGCGAAATAAACATATAGCGAGTGTCCCAAAATTTTCGTCCCAGGCCACTGTTATTTGCTGCACTAGAAATATGCGATAAAATTATTCTTAAAATGTTTTCAGGTAGGTCTGCACTCCAAACCTAAATTTTATTACACCCTCTGAAAAACCCTTCCCAATTTTTTTAATTTAAATTTTACCCTCTATGTTTTTTGATGAAATTGAATCATTTGTTTATTTTAAATATTATGGTGATATGCAATAACATGTTTACGTCGACACCAAAGAAAAAGAGACCATCGTTTAGAATAAATACACGGTTTAATAATTTTATTTTTTCACTACTAGATTCAGCAAACATAATTATATATCGTGTTTGATGCTTGAGAAATTGATTTTCTGTACTTTACCGAATATTTTTTGATTTTTCTCGCCTGCTAGTCTAATATATAAAAATCAATATTTGTTTGTTTGTTTGTTCGTATGTTATGGGCACCTAAAACGGTGAGCAGATCGTCATGAAATTTTGACCACAAATAATATTTGCGATGGGGAGTAACATAGGGGGATTCACGACCCTAACGTGTCACCCCTTTTTGGTATAAAAATATTTAAAGCTCGAACCAGGCGAAATTGAAAACTGTTAGATAAAAATGTCAAAGTGACATAACTCATCAGTTTTCGTCGAGAGAGAAGTGCTAAAATTTATTGTAGATGTCTCCAGGATTGCTTTCGATGTGGACGCATCTTTAAATTCTTCTTGGATAGGACGTGCAATCGACAAGTACCTTTAATCAATTTATAACGCTATTCTGACGTAATTATTGGGTCTATGTCTAAAATTTGTTATTATTGTAAATCCTTTCAATGGAAAACAGAAGGCCCGGGCATGTGCTGCAGTAATGGCGAAGTAAAGCTGGAACCTATGAGGGATCCACCAGAACCATCATTCACATCGGCACAGATATTAGATCAAATATGTTTCTTTCATACCAACATTGAAAGTCCCCAAGTTCAAGTCTATCATTTACCTGGTTAACTTCTTCCCCTATCTGGAGATCCAAATTTTCTAGAACTCTATTTGATAGAATACAATGACGTGGAGACGACGTTAAGATGTACCTAATAATTACCCACATCTAAATGCTGGTATTGTCTAAGATTTACAGCAATTATTGGTGGTCTAACTCGGGCAACGCCGGGCATTTTGCTAGTAGATAATAAAAATAATAGACAATATTGGCATGGTTACTGCCCTAGTTGATGTGTTGACTTGACATTTGCTGTCATTATTAATAATAGCTGATAGCTCAACAATGTAGAACTGGGCAGTTGGAATTTCTTGCGAAATGGCTAGCTGGACCACACTAGCAACACAGTTAAATTCGTTCCGACCTTTCGCATATCATAAAGACAAATTAAACAAATATGCTAGTAGTAAAAAAAAGTATATAAACCACTGTTGAAAGGCCTTTTCTTAGCCTCGAATTATTATTGCCCAAAAATAGCTCGGCTAAGAAAAAAATCTCTTCTCAACCTTGGTGTATAATTACTATTATTTGTACAGTTTTTACAGAACTCGGGCAAAACATTGTCTTTTTTATTAATAAAGCCGTTTCTTATAGTCTGTTGTTGTACAAAACCTCTAGTATGATGAGTGATTTAGTTTGCTTGCAATTGATAATTCACTTCATCAAAATGCCGTTCACCTATAGCCCAAATAAGTGTGTCGACATGCTTCTTGTCTACGGGAAATGCAGAAAAAATTATCGTGCTGCAGCTGACGTATATCGGAGGCGTTTCCCTGATCGAGGCCCTCCAAGTTATAAGATTTTTCATAAAGTTGAGATGAAGATGCGTATTTCCAAATTTAATCAACACTTGGCTCCAGTTCGGAAGGAAGAAAATGTTATAAAGGTTTGAATCCCCACGTATACCTTTGCAAAGTGCAAGACGAAATTGGAAATAGCGAAACAACAATTCACAGAATTCTGAAAGAGCACAAATACCGTCCATTCAAAATCCATTTGGTGCAGCGTTTGAGGCCCACTGACTTTGAAGGGAGATTAGAATTTGTTGCTTGGCTGCAAGTTGCATTAAGACAATCCCGCTCTGCTGAATAAAATTTGCTGGACGGATGAGAGTCGAGTCGAGTTTCATAATAATGGTGTCGTAAACAAACACAACGCCCACTACTGGTCCGCGGATAATCACCACTGGGTACGCGAAACGCATTTTCAAAGTGTTTGGGGTATTAATGTGTGATGTGGCTTATTCAATGGAGGTACTTTAACTGGCCGAAGATATTTTAATTTTCTGCATAACAGGTTACCAGCACCACTCGAATATATTCCACTTGGCCAACGTAAAGGAATAATGTGGCAACAAGACGGGACCCCTCCACACAACACCAGAGATATCACTGAGTATTTAAACATAATCTATCCTGATCCTCTTGACTTTTTTCTGTGAAGTTATCTCAAAGAATTTGTGTACCAGATACCATCAAATAACCTGGAAGAACTCACAAATCTAATAGGGCAGGCCTGTCTTACTTCACAGATAATTGTAGCTGCTTGTACCAGATCCTTTGTACAGCGTCTTGAAGGGTGTCTTGAAGCTGGAGGCACTCAATTTGAACATCTTCTATAAATTCCAGATATTATAGTAATCAAATATTCAGCTATTCAACGATGTCTGTGACTAACTAGACGAGTTTACACTAAAAGCGTGTTAAGAGGGTCTTCCAGTGGCATGTACATTTCTGCCGGTCGAAGTACATTTTCCCCTAATATATATTTTTTTAATTTACAAATTTCAAAAAATCGCTCTGTAGCTGCAAGAATCTATGTATATTTTATCAACACGCCCACAAAATTTCAACAAAAAATCTTCAAAAATAAAAAAGTTAAATTCAACGGCGGGCAGAAATGTACAGCAAGGTGGTTTGCGCGATTTGTAAATAGTGTAAATATTGTAATGTAAAAAGTCGAAGAAAAATTGTGTTTCAATAAATAATGGAACCCAGAAATGTAACAAAACCAGTCCGAAGAACTTTCAATCAAGTTACTTAACTCACAATCAACTTAAAATTATTACTTATTTATCCAGAAAGTTTAATGAATTTTTTACTAAATAAGTTGGATGCTGATGTTTCAGTGTAAATTAAATGACTCTCAGCTCAATTACTTTACATCAGCATCAAACTTATCAACATCATACCTCTTTGGAATTTTAAAAAGTAATTCTGACCGCACACACAAAAAGAGCAAAACAGCTTTAGGTACAACGTTTTTAAACTAACAATAAATGAACTTGATGTAGATATTGTAGCTATAGATGTTATTTTTTTCATATTCTGATTTGCTGTTCTAAATGCTAAAACCGCATATCTTTTTTCTAAATTTAGAATGCAAGGTTGCCAAGTTATTAATAGTTTTGGAAAATTTTCGAAAAGTAATATGATCATTTAAAATTCTGTATCAACTTTATTATTTTCGGATGCTGCTAATACAATTGGATGTTATTGTACAGGGTGTTCACCAAAACCGATTACTTTATGAAATATTTAGAGATCCATAACTTTGTTGTTTTAAATGTAACAGCCCATATTGTTCTAAGGCTTTGGATAGCCCTATTTGGATTAATGTTGAAGGTTTATTTAGAAAGAAGTAATACAATGCAGCAAATTAAGACATATTATTATCCTTCAATAGTGGGGAGGTGCACCGTCGTGTTGCAAACACATTCTTTGGCGAACGTCCAGTGGAACGTCTTCTACATGTTCTGGCCGCCGATTTTCCAAAAAATTGAAATAAGCCACTACGTTAACGTTTTCTTCGAAAACATACGGCCCGATAAAGCAAGATCCTACTATCCCTGCCCACACATTTTTAAGGATCATCGATGTTGGTGGTCTGCCGGTCTTATAAAATGAGGATTGGCAGTGTCATAGTAGCGAAAATTATTGTGAAACGTTACCTCAATCAAATCAATTTTTTTTCGTATTTTTTCGTATTTGAATTGGCCTGTCCTTTCAAACCTCTCTTGAAGTTTTTCAAATGCTTAAATCCTAGGGTGCCTACGCTCAGAAAATTGTTGACCGTACATTCTAGTGGCCAGCAATGGCTTTCGGTCTCCTGCACCCATGGAATATACCATATTAATAAGCTGTCAATTCAGTAATATCAATAAATTTTTGTCAATCTGTAAATATCTAATTGTGCTCAATAGAATGAAAAATTGAGTGAATATATGAAAGTGTGAGCTCTATATGTGTCATTCAGAGGCGGTGGGTGTGGCGGTTTCAAATTCATGAGCATTGAGTTTCACTTGACGGTTTATATTGAAAATGACCAAACAAAGAATTTCAATCAGACAAATTTTTTCGAGTTATGTCAAGTACATAACTTTGTAAAACCACGGCTATATTTCGAGATACCTGGGTACAGATACATGGGGAAAAAAAGGAGAAGGAATGTTAACGGAATTGAGGTGAAGCGTTTCATGTTTTACATAGTTAAAATTACAAACTGCCAGCTGTCGTTCCATTGTGAAAACGCTGACATATTTCGTGAGCTGTCACTAAACTGTCTATGCGTTGACATTGTCAGTCGGTCAGTAGAAAATTATTTATTTCAAAAAATTGGTTGTTGAAACGATATTTGTCAATTGGCGATCTGTGCCTGCCTGTTTTGATACCTCCCATTTTGTATGTACGACTGAGAAGAAAAAGTAACCGACGTACTCAAAAAAATTATCAAATATCTAAAAGGTAATTTTAAGAAAAAGAAGAAATGTATTGAAGGTTGCCAAGTAAAACACATTCGCAGTTCAGGGAATCTATGCATGATCATTTTGAAGAAAAGAAAATAACCACGCGACTTGTTGACGTATCCCATCTTCTACTGACTTTTCTACCAGACTGTCGGATGTTCATGCACCAAGTTCCCAGAAGAAAAAAAAGGTCGTAGGGCTAGATATACAGACAGAACAAGGAAGAACCAATTTAGACAGTCTCAGAAAAAATATTGAGAAAGTAAACCTTTACCACATCCGAAATATGCGTTTTGAATATCAAAAATAAATCCTAAAATCCATAGGAAAGCAGTCACTCATTATAAAGAAAAAAAATACCGTAGCACACAGGCAAACTGTTTTTGTTTGTAATTATTTTTTCTTAATATTGTCAGTCCCTGTCGCATTTCCCCATTTTGGTTGTTAATCTTCATGTCTGGTTTCCACATTTAGAAATTCTGCTTCTCTGAAGGTTAGTTTTATTATTTTGTTTCAACAGTTTTTTAAACCTGATTCTCTCTTTATCTTTGCTTTGATTTCTGTTAATTTCCTTATGTTTTCTCTGCGTTATTGCATTGGATCCATATATCTCTGGCAGTTTGTTAAAAATTAATTTTTAATTGATTTTATGTTTTCTCTTTTCTTCTATTTTCTGTTATAACAACATTGTTTTCGTTCTATCTAGCTAATCGGAGTCTCACCAGCATAGGTATCGGCTTGTTGTCCGTTCTCTTTCCCCTCATTGAGCGGTCATCCAGCAATCACTGTTTCAATTTTTTGTCTATTCCTATGTGATCTATCTGGTTTCGTGTTTGCTCATCTGGTTGATATTGGTTATTACTTTGTGGGGAAACACGCTGAATCCTGTGATTTACGGTCTCGGTTGAAAAAATCCACAAATATCCCGCCGTTTTCATTTAGCTCTCATCGTGCTTTTTATCAAGTAGGTACCTAATATTTTTTCTTTACCTTGCAATTTTCATACATAGATTTATATTATTGTTGGAGAATACTTTCTGAAGTGGGAATTTAAAGAACAGTTATTTTATTAATTGATTAGTTTTTTCATGCTTTCCCATTGGCATGAATGGAACTAGATCGTATTTTCTTGCATTACAGGATATGTTTGATAGTTTAATTGCTGTTTAAAGCAGCACAACAAGCTTAAATATACAAACTTTTTCTACGCCTATTAACTGCAAAATATGCTTTCTCTATAATATTCTGCCGAAACACCACGACAGCGCAGCTAAAGCGATCTACAAAATGCGAAATTTTGACGGAACTTTTTTTCTGACGTTTATTAACAATCATAAAAAATGTTACAAAGTTCATTGTTGGACCCAGCCGAAACACCGAAGTAGCTAATAGGTTACCTATACATCGTAACTAGGAGAAATCTGTAATTGCTATTGGCTCAATTTATTATATGTATATTATATGTTATATAATTTATAAAATATAACATGTTTTCTCTATAAATATGACTGATACGGATAAGACGGATTAAAAACGTATCTTGCAACCGTTTATTGCCGGAAAAATTAAAAAAGAATGAAGCATACAGTAGATTTATGGTCGGAGATGTCGCAAAAAACCATCTTTATCAACTTTGCAACAAAAATGAGCGAATAATGAGCCAATGTCAACATTTGCCAAACCTAAAACAAGGAAATACAACAAACAAAAATGGAAAAAGTTCGAAAAGTCTGTGGAATCCAATATGGCCAAAGGTAATCCCATAGTTTGCAGATATTTAACAACAAACTGTGCAACGCAATGGACCTTTCCCAGCAAGGTATTGAAGGTAGGAAAAAATACTTCTTTATTTATCTCACTAGGGCTTAATACTGCCTGTTTGTAGATTTCTTTTCAAAACTTCATAAACTAGAAAAAGCCGAAGCTCAGAACATTTTTCTAAATAAGTATATGTCTCCATAAAAAGCATCGCGCCAACGCCCAAGTAAATTATTTTATTAGAAAGAAAAAAAATCAGCTTTAGTTAAAAATTAAGAAATCTGAAATATTATGTATTACAATTGAACAACAATTTAATAAACATATTTCTCCCGTTGTACCACTGCAATCAATTATTGTATTAAAAGCGGAGTCCTGAAAATTCAACAATTTCCCCACTCCAACTCTCGAAAAAAAATTCAGCTCGCAGGCTTGTTGAACCTGGAGCATACGGGTTTGACTAATTAGCGCTTAGGTTTGAAAAAGAGATCTTCAAAAAGAAATCATCCACATTATATGCACAGGCGCAGTACTCCATGCTGCGATCTACTTTTGTTGTCAGAAATGTTGTGGATATCTCCAACTACTCCAAGCAAAAAGGGCAATTAAGGCGTACCAGAAATGGTTACGGGCCCAGAAAATAAAAAAACCTTCTCTGTTCAAGATTTGGGTTCAGCACTGTTCCAAAGACACAAAAAAAATACCCTGTTTCTTCACAATTTCCAGATTTTTTTACACAATATGCATTTCTCAATTTGTCAATGTTTCCGTGCTCTTTATCTATTTGCGTTTTTCCTAGCAGATAGCTCAGGAAGTTTTTGTACAAGGAGAAGAACTGCGGCGTTTTTGCCGCTGCCGTCTTCATGGCGGAGTCAACACCCTTTTTCCCAAGGAAAGAACAAGCTTTTGTGCTTGAAGCTTTCGATGATTTGAAACTAACTGAGTATGTTAAAGCTGTAGGTGATATCGTCTTACCCAAGAACCTGATTTTTGCATCCCGTATGTCCAATAAACGTGTATGTATTTACTTGAGGACCCTCGATCTGGTTGATAAGATTGTATCCGAACATCCCACGATCATTATTAACGGTAAGGAAGTTTGAATTCGCCGGTTGTTAAATCCGGCACGGCGTATTATCTTGTCGAATGTGTGCCCCTCTATTCCACACTCAACTTTGGAAAATCTTATACAAACGTTGGGCTTTACTACGGTTTCTTCAATGAATTTCCTTAAGGCGAACATCGAAGGAAATGAATATGGACACGTGCTCAGTTTTCGGCGTCAAATTTACGTTCAGCCAAACGAGTCAATTACCCTTCCTTCGTCAATGGTATTTAAATTTGACGACATTAACTACAGGATCTTCCTGAATTTTGACGACGTCTGCTATAAATGCAGAAGAGCTGGCCACTTTGCCAGTGATTGCTCCACCGATATCTCTACATCGCAAAAAGACACTGACAAAGACAAAACAGTTCCTCCTCTAACTATCCAAAGTAACACTCCCCTAACCGAAGTTTCCAACAAAAGACCATCGGAACCACTTGAGAGTCCGCCTTCTCAAGATGTGCTCTCCATTTCATTGGATAGAGTACGAAACTCCAAAAAAATGCGCACTTCCGACTCAACTGAAAGCCTGACTTTAACTCTAGAGCTGTTACAACCAGCTAAAGAATTGATTAACAACACCGACCAATACCCCCTTACATTTGAGCAAACCGTCGAATTTTTGGAAAAGGCAGTTGGAGAAAAGGACATTCTCAATCTAGTTCGAAACTTCACCGAAGATATCGAGGGAGTGTGCACGTTACTTTTTGACCTGTATCCGCTTGTCACACATGGCAGCATGAAGAATAGATGCAAAAAAATCAAAAGAAAAATTAAAAAAGCCCATGAAGACAGAAGCCTACACCATGACGATGACATCAGTGTACCGATGGATCTGTCCGTCCTTCATTCAAATTAAACATTTTTTTCTGCTTCCCTTTGTTTTGATAATTATTTGTTTCAATTTGAAATGGCTTCGACGCAGTATTTTTCATGTTGTATGGTGTACACTAATATCGCCTCTCTTTCGGCTAAATATGACGAACTTAGTGCTTTGACATCTCTTTGACCTTAATGATTTCGGAGGGGCCGGAGGGCATAGCTGGGAACTATCCAAAGATAAATTTTGTACCACGATCAGGGGGAGCCTCATCACGAACAGAGTGTTCGACGGGTGGAGCTCTCTTCCCGCCGAAGTCATACAGTGCACTTCTACGACAAGTTTTGGAACCAAATATGACGCATACTGTTGTCCAAACTAATTAGACTTGGCGCACTCGGTAGCGCGGGCAAAACAGGCTAGGCCTCTGCCCGATCGCTAATATCATAATAATAATAATAATAATAATAATAATAAAATAACAGGCAGGCAGGCCACATAACATCTTTGGTCTTGGTGAGTAGCGCCACCACCTTGCCGAGCTGAAGGTGCAAATCGGACCGGTAGCTCTTGGCGCACCTGGGAGGTCAAGCCATCTTGACCCCAGTACCGGCCGGGGTTCCTTTTGGCTAACAACCAATTGGAACCCTAAACTGTTGTTACTACCCCAACAGGGAAAGACCCCCACGACCGGTCCCAGTCGGATAGGGACCAAGGTGAAGGTGGTGGGGTCTCGGAAAACGAATCACCCGTTGACGACTCTGGCAATGCCTATGGACGCTTTGAGTGGACCAACACTCTAAGGAATGACCTGCTCGACTGCTACGAGACGAGCGAGCCGCGACGAAGGGGTTACATGGCAAGGATGCATGCTCTGTGGGGTGAGAAACACCCGGAGCATCACTTTTTCGCGCCACAAAAACTCCGCGACTATGTGGCCTATCTTCGTCGCATTCAATACGAGAGAGCACCGGAGCAGTTGGTGGAGGTACAGCCGGACGAGCCGGAGATCCGCCACGCTGTTCCGGTAATTTTGGAGATGCCTCCGAACAGAAAGTCTCTCCACAAAATTCCACCACCCAAAGCCAGCGATGTAGTTGCAGCGGACGAATCACTCGATAGGAACCTCCCTGAGGATCCAGACATCCTGCTCCTGAACGAAATGGTCTATCGAGAGGCGACGAGGCTTTCTTCTTCGGCCCCACGTGGTGAGAGCACTGAGGCTGAGAGGAAATTCGAATGTCGCCTTGAAAAGATAGACAAGAAGATAGAAACCGCTAGGCAGGATATTTCTCGAATTCAGTGTGTGATGGAATTCATCAAAAAGATGAAACCCTTCACACCAAAAATCCGGCGCATCGCGCGTCTTTTTCGCCGGACCCATCATACACTGAATGCAGCGGTGCTTGCTGTTGAGAAGCAGCACTGCATGGATAGAGTTTGCAGTCTTGTGGCTGCAAGAAAGTCCCTGGTAAGGAGTAGGCGAAGATTGGTCGAGAACAACAAGTTCAAGACAAATCCTTCGAGGCTCTTCCAGCGGGCAAACTCTATCCCAGAGAAATTGCCGGCGGTGCAGGAGGTCGAAGTCTTCTGGAGGGAAATATACGAGGGATCGAAACCGTTGCGTGAAGACACTCCAGCCCTTGCACAATTTGAGAACTTCGTAAGAAGATCTCAATTAAGACCAGTGGTGTGCAATCCGATAACCCCGGAAGAAATTGGCGACACCCTTAAGGGAATCAAAAATTTTGCCGCACCAGGCCCGGACGGAATTAATACCTTTTGGTGGAAGAAATTCCGAAGCACGCACAAGCGTCTGGCCAAGGTATTTAATTCCTGGCTTAATGGTGAGCGGCCCATTCCGGAGTGGGTTGTCGAGGGGCGAACCGTTTTACTACCTAAAACGGGTGATTTGTCTCAGCCTCAGAACTACCGGCCAATAACTTGCCTAAATGCGTGCTACAAGATTTTCACCAGACTCCTGTACTACCGAATATTCCACGCCATTAACCCGGTGTATTCGAAAATTTTCGAACAGCGAGGCTGTAAAAGGGGCGTGGACGGCTGCAAGGAAAACCTGCTGATCGATAGGTGCGTCACGCAGGATGCCGTCCAATATAAGCGCAACCTATCTATGGCTTGAATCGATTATCGTAAGGCATTCGACACAACATCTCACGAGCTGATTATTCACTTGCTCGAATGTCTTGCGATACCCGATACACTGGTGAGATGCATCAAACAACTGATGTCACTCTGGAAGACTCGGTTCTCGATAACATCCCGACGGGACCGAGTTCAGACAGAGTTGATATCATTCAGAAGAGGAGTATTCCAGGGAGATTCCTTGAGTCCTCTTCTGTTTTGCATCTCACTGTTGCCGCTGTCCGTAGCCTTGCGCGGTGCAAAGGGTTATAGCTGTGGTACACCCGGTAACCGGAAGCATAAGATCACGCACTTGTTTTACATGGATGATTTAAAAGTATATGCTTCCGGAAAGCAAGAACTGACGCAGTCATTGCGCATAGTGCAGGAGTACACAGATGCTATTGGCATGGAGTTCGGTTGGGACAAATGTGCTCAGGTTCATCTCAAAAGAGGACGATGCGAGTATTTCGATGAAGATGCTCAACTCATTGACGGAAGCGTTCTGAGACATCTGAACGCCGGAGAGACTTACAAGTACTTGGGTGTGGAGCAGTGCCACATCCAAGCGTCACACGAGGTAAAAAAGTCTCTCTGCGGCAAGTACAAAAATCTACTTCGACGAATCTGGTCGTCAGAGCTTTCGGGGAAGAACAAGATTTTTGCCACAAATATGCTTGCCGTTCCGATCCTGCTCTATTCATTTGGAGCAGTTAAATGGTTAGTGGATGAGTTGAAGCAGATTGATCGGGATACTCGAAAAATGATGCATCTACAGCGCAGTTTGCATCCAAAATCGTCCGTTCCGAGGTTATATCTTCCACGAAACCAGGGAGGCCGAGGACTTTTGAGTTTGGAGTGTCTTCATAACAGGGTAATCTTGGGTATAGCCTGTAAGATCATCCAAAGTTCGGATCCCTTGTTGCTTCTTGTCAGGGATCACGAGAGGCGGGGAGTCGGGGCATTTTTGTTTAGGGCGGCACAAAGAGCAGCAGATGAACTCGGTCTTGACTTTGACGTTGAGCGAGCTCGGCCACATTCTATTACCGAGCTCAATTTGCTCCGTCTTACAGCCCACGTCAGAATCTCTGAGCAAGATATGCTCATGAGAAGGCATATGGATAAGTCAATCCATAGTGTTTTCTTCAAGAACATTGAAAACCTTGGCTTATCCAAAAGGCATACATTTGCCTTTCTGAGATCAAGTGGACTGAAGTCTGAGACTGAGGGATTCATTTGC
This sequence comes from Diaperis boleti, assembly GCA_963583935.1. Lineage (NCBI taxonomy): Eukaryota > Metazoa > Arthropoda > Insecta > Coleoptera > Tenebrionidae > Diaperis > Diaperis boleti. The sequence goes on from OY757244.1 coordinate 54,474,035, forward strand.
GCTACGCAAGATGGTGTAATTAACACATTGGTCTATCGCAGCCGCGTGATGGGTATAGAGGTGCCGAATGTGAGCTGTAGGGCCTGCCACAGGGCCCCTGAAACAGCAATGCATATATTGGCGGCATGCCCGGTGTATGCAGCTTCGGCCTATATCCATCGCCACAATGCGGCGTTGAGAGTGTTATACTTTCATTTAAGACACCATTATGCGATAGACCAGACACCAGTGCTGCCCTATGTCCCGAACGATATTGAGTCCGTTGTGGAGAACGAAAGGTGCCGAATCTATTGGAACTTCTCGTTCTCCACCGTCAGGCAGATAACAGCGAACAAGCCTGACGTGGTTCTATTGGACCACTCCTCCAAGCAGATGTTTGTTATTGAATTTTCGGCTCCTGCTGAAAATAACATCTGCGTCAAGGAGGAGGAAAAGCGGACAAAATATCAAGACCTGCTCTTTGAACTTAGGAGGCTGTACTCAAGTTACTCAGTGAAGCACGTCGTTTTGGTAATTGGGTGCATGGGAGGCATCAAGGACTCGCTCGTCTCCAATCTGAAAATCATTCCTGCCTGCCGTAAACCGGCAGAGACCCTTGCGGCTGGAATGCAGTAAGCGGTCATCTTGGGGTCGTTGCGTCTGCTCAGGGCACATGATTCACGGGATTCATAGCTACTTACCTCATGGTTTTGAGGAGTGGCTATGATGTACGAATAGGACCTGACCAGCAAGGAACCCCGTGAAGGTCGGAATCACGGGGAGCTCCTTCTGGTCAATACGCAAAAAAAAAAATAAAATAAAATAATAAAGAGGACGATGCGAGTATTTCGATGAAGATGCTCAACTCATTGACGGAAGCGTTCTGAGACATCTGAACGCCGGAGAGACTTACAAGTACTTGGGTGTGGAGCAGTGCCACATTCAAGCGTCACACGAGGTAAAAAAGTCTCTCTGCGGCAAGTACAAAAATCTACTCCGACGAATCTGGTCGTCAGAGCTTTCGGGGAAGAACAAGATTTTTGCCACAAATATGCTTGCCGTTCCTATCCTGCTCTACTCATTTGGAGCAGTTAAATGGTTAGTGGATGAGTTGAAGCAGATTGATCGGGATACTCGAAAAATGATGCATCTACAGCGCAGTTTGCATCCAAAATCGTCCGTTCCGAGGTTATATCTTCCACGAAACCAGGGAGGCCGAGGACTTTTGAGTTTGGAGTGTCTTCATAACAGGGTAATCTTGGGTATAGCCTGTAAGATCATCCAAAGTTCAGATCCCCTGTTGCTTCTTGTCAGGGATTACGAGAGGCGGGGTGTCGGGGCATTTTTGTTTAGGGCGGCACAAAGAGCAGCAGATGAACTCGGTCTTGACTTTGACGTTGAGCGAGCTCGGCCACACTCTATTACCGAGCTCAATTTGCTCCGTCTTACAGCCCACGTCAGAATCTCTGAGCAAGATATGCTCATGAGAAGGCATATGGATAAGTCAATGCATAGTGTTTTCTTCAAGAACATTGAAAACCTTGGCTTATCCAAAAGGCATACATTTGCCTTTCTGAGATCAAGTGGACTGAAGTCTGAGACTGAGGGATTCATTTGCGCTGCACAAGATGGTGTAATTAACACCTTGGTCTATCGCAGCCGCGTGATGGGTATAGAGGTGCCGAATGTGAGCTGTAGGGCTTGTCACAGGGCCCCTGAAACAGCAATGCATATATTGGCGGCATGCCCGGTGTATGCAGCTTCGGCCTATATCCATCGCCACAATGCGGCATTGAGGGTGTTATACTTTCATTTAAGACACCATTATGCGATAGACCAGACACCAGTGCTGCCCTATGTCCCGAACGATATTGAGTCCGTTGTGGAGAACGAAAGGTGCCGAATCTATTGGAACTTCTCGTTCTCCACCGTCAGGCGATAACAGCGAACAAGCCTGACGTGGTTCTATTGGACCACTCCTCCAAGCAGATGTTTGTTATTGAATTTTCGGCTCCTGCTGAAAATAACATCTGCGTCAAGGAGGAGGAAAAGCGGACAAAATATCAAGACCTGCTCTTTGAACTTAGGAGGCTGTACTCAAGTTACTCAGTGAAGCTCGTCGTTTTGGTAATTGGGTGCATGGGAGGCATCAAGGACTCGCTCGTCTCCAATCTGAAAATCATTCCTGCCTGCCGTAAACCGGCAGAGACCCTTGCGGCTGGAATGCAGAAGGCGGTCATCTTGGGGTCGTTGCGTCTGCTCAGGGCACATGATTCACGGGATTCATAACTACTTACCTCATGGCTTTGAGGAGTGGCTATGATGTACGAATAGGACCTGACCAGCAAGGAACCCCGTGAAGGTCGGAATCACGGGGAGCTCCTTCTGGTCAATACGCAAAAAAAAATAATAAAATAAGATGCTACATTTTTTAAACTTCCCCACCCAGAATCGTATACCGGAGATTGTCTTTGAAGAACTTCCGCCACTCTATTTGTCGATGACCTTACTATCTTGAAACGAGACGATGGAAGTCAAGCAGCGTTGCGGAAGGGTACATGGATGACTCTATTCAGAATAAGATAGACGTTTCAAAGAAAATCCCAAATTTTATTGTATCATCAACAATGAATTCTGCTCATACTATCGAACCAGAAGAAAGAGTAGAGGATTCGAGAAAGAGGACAAATATCACTAAAAAAATATTACAATGAATAAATGATATAAATGATGAAAATTATAGATCAAATCCTCCAATTCTTAATAACTATACAAATAACAATTTTAAACCAGAAGAATGTTCTTAAATCCAGGTGGAGTAAATTTAAATTAAAATTTAAATATTTCTAAGTCAAACTCCACAAACTTTAATAACTGTAAAATTACTAATGGAACATGTTTCGGCAGAACACTTCTGCCATCATCAGCCCTTAAAGAATATAAAAAATTATAATAATACATAATTTTTATATTCTTTAAGGGCTGATGATGGCAGAAGTGTTCTGCCGAAACATGTTCCATTAGTAATTTTACAGTTATTAAAGTTTGTGGAGTTCGACTTAGATATATTTAAATTTTAATAACAATTTTGTTTTAAATTTGAATTATTACGCAAATAATAACTAAATTTTTGTAATTCAACAATTAAAACTATTATTATTATTATTAAAATCAAATATGGTGCAGAGAAAGAATTGGGTGCAACAGTACAAAAGTGGTCTTGCATGCTCGGGTCGATATAATAAGTAATTTTGTAAATTAACATGTTCAATCCTGTGGTTTAATTCTAACAAGATGGCGTCCAAGAACTATAGTATGCAACATGTGCGAAATTTCTCTTACACGCTTGTGTTGATGCAACTTTCTACTTATACAATACACTGTTTTAATTTCTTAAAGTTTTAGAGTCTTCTATCACTTTTGATAAACAACGCCAAAGCTTGGTGTACAGAAAATGTTTATTTAATGGGCTTGATGACAATTGTAGGTATTGTATGTGAAGAAGACAATTTAACTGAATAGTCTGATTTTCAAATAAAATGAAAGAATAATCCATAGAAATAATTCTTCCAGCAGAAAAAAGTTTGTCCTCCAATTAAAAAGTGTTAATGAGAAGAAAATTTTCTAAATGAAAAACTGTCATCATTTCGTTATTTGCTGTGAATACGTGCTTTCAAATATCGTTAAATTTCTCGACGATGGAAGTTAGAGAAAAATAAAATTATGGAGAGTTTAGTTTTATAATTGTGTTTAAACAAGTTCATAGAAACAGTTCTGCTTGTAGTAATTTATTTATCGTTCAATTTATAGGACTGGAAATAATGGTTTGTGCGTAGGAAACACTTCGAAGTTAGATTTTTCTATTTTTCAGTAAACCTCCAAAGTAATACAAAAATGTTTAAAATAATAGCTATTTACGGTATTAGACTTTTGGCAAGGACATAAAAATGTTACCGGTCGTATATTGTATCAGATCTTTTAGGATACTGGAACAACCACTTTCAAGTAAAACAAAAATTCATGAAAACAAAAATTTTATACGACGCATGTGTGGAAAAAATGTTATCTACCGGACTTAGTTACTTAGGTTACTTAGAATTACTTTAGATAGTAACATACGCTATGTAAACGCTACATCCAATTCAGCATCCTAACAATAATTTTTTAAGGTTTTTCTTTGTCAGCTCAATACTTTACTGTTAAACTATAGATCTTACGTTATTTGTATACATATTTTCAGTTTTAAACATCCGAAACTCCATTTTGGTGATAACAAAAGTTGTCGAATAAAAGCGTGCCAGAAATCGTCAAAGCTGACTAACAACAGCTATTCTTCCATAATATTACGATTGCCAGTGCAAAACCACGACTTTATGAAAGTTTAATTCCTAATATATCTTCACGGTCAAATTAAGAAAAATTCCTACATACGGGGAGAACAAAAGAACAATGGAAATGCTTTTGAATAAATCCACAGAAAGCATTTCATTTTAGAATAATTTTCATTCCTGCGTTAAAAATATAGTCAGTTTGTCGATATTATTTTTTACATAGATAATAAAGTGAAATTACGCATGGGTAAAAACTTTAAGCATTAAATTGTTTCAAGTTTTCCAACTACCAGATAAACAATTTTTTTCACTACTAGCTGTAGAATGTACGATTATATAGTTTGTAGAGGAGGTGTGAAGTTGTTCTTCTTTCCTAGTAGTTAATAATTTTTTCATTATTGACCAGTAGTTAATAATGGGCAGAGACCGGATTTGATGCAAAATGCATATCGTTTATTATTATTTTATCTACCTACTTAACAACAGCGCCCTTCGATTTTCACAAATTGCATCAGTTGCAAATATTAGACAAGTTAAATTACTACAAAAGCACAGGTATGCATTGTGCAGGTTTTCACGAAAATCCGGTCTCTGACGGAGAAATGTCAGAGAAACAATACATAACCTTTATTTTTGATAAAAAGCGTCTAGCGGGTGGCACTCACAGTTGATCCTGTCCAAATTTCGAGTTTCACGTACAGGAAAATATGACCTTCTTGGAGTAAGTTTCTTTAAAGGGTTGAGCACGAAGCGCGAGCCAAAATTTGCAATGATCTACGGAAAAAACAAATGTTCACAGACGGCAACGTCTATTCAGGATTGACTGTGACCTGGCACCCGCTAGACGATTGTATTTTTGATGCTTTATTTATTTAACGATTTAAGCTGCTAGTAGTGAAAAAAATAATATATAAACCACGGTAGAGAAGCCCTTTCTCAGATTCGCAACTTAATTCCCTCGATGCTTCGCATCTCGGGAATTAATACTGCTTAGCTGAGAAAAATGACTTCTCTACCTTGGTTTATAATATACTATTTTTTTCCAATTCCTCCTAATAAAATGCTCATTTTATATATCAAATCTCATTATTAAAGCAGTAGTTTAATCAAAAGGATGAATAAAATGGGAAAAGAGTGAATAAAATGTTTTTTTCACTACTAGCTGTAGAATGTACGATTATATAGTTTGTAGAGGAGGTGTGAAGTTGTTTTTCTTTCCTAGTAGTTAATAATGTTTTCATTATTGACCAGTAGTTAATAATGGGCAGAGACCGGATTTGATGCAAAATGCATATCGTTTATTATTATTTTATCTACCTACTTAACAACAGCGCCCTTCGATTTTCACAAATTGCACCAGTTGCAAATATTAGACATTAATTAACTGCAATTTATGCAAAAAAACGAAGTTAAATTATTACAAAAGCACAGGTATGCATTGTGCAGGTTTTCACGAAAATCCGGTCTCTGACGGAGAAATGTCAGAGAAAAAATACATAACCTTTATTTTTGATAAAAAGCGTCTAGCGGGTGCCACTGTCCAAATTTCGAGTTTCACGTACAGGAAAATATGACCTTCTTGGAGTAGGTTTCTTTAAGGGGTTGAAGTCCTAGAAGAGTAAGTTCACAGGAGAAGAAAAGAACGTTTCAATTTTAAATTATGTAAAAATCGTGAAACCTGTTTATACTAGGAGACTAACGGAATACCAAATTAATTATATCGACAAATCAGTTGCTCAAAAAATATCCACGTCAAGAAAAAATTTTTGCCAGATGTAAATGCAAATGAAAGACCTGGAACATCCACTGCACTTGACCATGACGAAAGAGAGGTCTCAACTTAACTACTTATCTTCCACTGTACTTAATGGAAGTAGAGTTAAAGTTTCTTCTTTAAGTATTCATCAAATTAGTAATGGTACAATTTATGTAAATGAGTTACCTAAGGAATAAACCTTTTTGAAAATTAGAAATTGGAAAAAATATTGTATGATACACGTGAATAAAGAAATTTTATCCACTGAAAAACATTATCACACTCGGCTGCGCCTCGTGTGCTAAACTGTTTTTTCGTGGATAAAATTTGTCTTTATTCACTTATACCATAAATAGCTATTATACCCGACTAACATCTAGATGACTATTTTTGCCACGCAAAAGGAAGGTATAATGTAGTATTTCTCTCACAAGTGATATAATCATAAAAAGGGGTGAATTACTATGGTTACACAAAGGTAAGACATGAATTATTTTTTGAAACGTCATTTTGACACTTTCATCAATTTTTTGATTTTTAACTTTTACACGCTCGTGAGATGTGTATCGCTCATGCTATCGCACTCGTGATTCAAAGATCTCCCTCGCTGACAATGAAGCATTTCTGTCACTTGTAATATAATCTACTATAATGTTTGCTGTAGCTTTTTTGTACTCTAATAATAGTTCCTAAATGCAATTATTCACACTAATCTCAAAATAGCATTTCATCTTACACACCCATTTCTCTATTAATAATAAGTAGTACTATACTAAATACTAATACAATTTATATGGGACATAGTTATGTTCTAGAAGAAACGCGTGATGATTTAATTGCCAACTCAGAACGTTCCAGAAGCTGCACCCCTACAAATACGACCCGAAATCGCCGTCTGAAGTCGAAACTACTGAGTGACACAGTGCGTAATAGTATATTATGATACGAGTTTTATAACAAGCATTGTGCGACAAAATGCCTTATAAACGAGTTATCATACAGTATTTTTTCTACTTTGCCACTTTTTATACAAAATAATCAAAGTTCACAATCCTTTTTCATACACCTTGTCCCCGATTTCCGGTCTATTCATTCTCTAACGCTTTCCATTTCTGGTCTGCATACTCCTTTCCTTTTTGCCCTTCTAGACAATCTCGATCTGCGACTTTCTCATCCATTGGGTTTGTCAATGTATTGATGCTGGGTACTTTGTCCAGAAATTGTCTTCCGTAGAACATACAGATTCCCAGGGGATTACAGCATGTGGCATAACTAAATAATCGAGTAGTTCTTGTTACCAATCCTGTTACAAGCTTTGGATAAGTTTCTTTAAAATGTTCCTATTTACAATACGCTATTGTGTAATAGATGTAAAATTCACACTCCCGGTAGTAATACTTCATTTCGTCAGAGGTTAGTTATTTTCCGTTGTCAAACGTAATTAATTTTGGGTATCCCAGTCTTGAGATCCTTTCAGTGCACGTTTAGTATGGTATTTGAAACAGGAATTTTCGGCATAATTTTGATATCCTTGTACCGACTATTGTAATCAATTAATACCAAAATGTAATCACCACTAGAGAATGGGCCTAAATAGTCAGCAGCAACATCAATCCAAGGTTTGAGAGGGATTTCTCTCCTTTACATGCCTTCACCAAGGTTTCTGCATTTGTGTCACTCTTTGGCCACTACACCTTAGTCCGCAAGCGACTTTTCATGGCTACGATTCCCGGATGACCGTTCTCTTAAGGACGATTACGATTTTCGTGCTTCTCAAGAGAATATTTTCCAAAGAATAGAGTTCTGTTTCAAAAGGTTTATATTCTAGTTAAATTCCTTTTCCTCACATTTGTTTGACAGCACCTCTTATGGTGGCCCTTGCACCCACATCTCCTACATGTGCTGGGTTGCGAGGTATTCTTCGTCATCGCTGTTGTTCTTTGGAGTCGCAACATGTACATTCTTTCTGCCCAGATTTCCTTAATATCTGTCGGCTCCTAATAGTGTGAAAGGTATTCTAACGAAGTTACCGAAAAATCCGAATTTAACTACAGAGTTAGATACCGTTAGCGAAGCGACATTCTCACCGCGGAACGGTCCGTCAATTCATTATTTAAGCAAGACCGTGCACCGGAAATTTAAACATATAACTCGCAGGGAAAAATAGTTTGCAGTATCATAGCGGGATAAGTTTTTCATTACCGCAATCGGAAAATTTGCGCGCTCCGAAAGAGCCTACCCCGGAATCGCTACGACCACCCCAGCCCCCGACCTTGTCACGCTCGACCACGCCCTTTTGTCGAACCAGACACCGCCGAAAACGCTTGACCAGCGAAGGAGCGCGTTCCGGACGCAACTATGACGGATTCGATACGATGCCCGGAGCCGATTTCACTCCGGAGGAAAGATAACGCAATGATAAGACCCTCACTCCTCCGCATTGCGACAAGTCGTGTGCATCAGCCTACGTCATTATCACCCCGCCAGTAGGTCTATAAAAGAGGCTGCGCTCCCTTAGAACGACAGTGAAGTGTCCGCTCCAGTGAAGACCAGCCCAAAAACTTAACTTTTGTCATCGACCGCCCGGGTTCCGAAACTTGTGGTAATCGAATCGTCGTATACAGAGAGCGGGCACACCGAAGTCTACCGCGTGAATCTTAACTTTTGTCATCGACCGCACAGGTTCCGAAATAACCGAACCGCCGTATTTAAGGGGGTGGGTGCATCGTAACATTTGTCACCGACCGCTGTGGTACCAAAACCAAAATAATCGAACCAACGTATACAGGGGGCGGGTAGGTACATCAACATCAACAGGGTGCATCGTAACTTTTGTCACCGACTGTTTACAGACTGAAGCGTGCAGATTCTGAATCGCCGTATACAGGGTGCAATTCGACAGGGGCATACAGGGCGAATCTCAAGTTCCGTGCCACCGACCGAACCGTTAAGCTTTGTAAATATATTGTAAATAGTTGTAAATAGGGGAACATTAAATTGTAACCCCGAATCGACTTTTTTTTTCCCTACCGCCAAACTAGACAGTGCCCGTGGTCCCGTGGAAAAAAACACCTACCTAGAAAACACCCACGTCGCCTACTGTTTGGGATTCAACGTTTGCTCCTGGGATGTTGTACAATATTTCTTGAAGTCCCATTCCTTCCACATGTAATAACATAGCCCGCTTCTTTGTGACTGATTTCAATTTTCCCATTGCACTCTAACCGAGCTGGGGTCCTATTCAAAAATTAAATTTTCTATCGCGTTTAGCGTGGTCATTGTCGGCTGGATCGTTCTCTGGAAAATTGTGAGCTATCAGAAACGTCGCCATTGTTGACTCAGTCCCAGCACATACATGTCAGTTCATTGTCAACTGTGTGGTCAACTGACTGACACATCTGCATGCTTACATGCGCCTGACTGGTCGATTTTTTTGGCTCCGTCTGTGTACATGCTTTTCCCTAATCACTTTCCTTTTTTTCTTTGCAGCTTCGTTGCAACATTAGTCTCACATGTACACGGCAGCCAGATTGTTTTTATTGTTGTAGGTACTAACTTGAGATTATTTTTAATCCTTGTCGCCAAGGTATTGGGTTCGGTTGTCAAACACAATTTCACGAACCACCAGCTTCCGTTTCTAATTTGCTGTTGTAACAAAGCTATTAGCGCACCCAAAGTACAGTAAAAAAAATGAGCGAGCCTTACAGTAGTCGCATATAATGTGTAACATCTGACATCTCACCTTGGTAATAAGCAACATTAACATTACATCCTGAAATACCAGAATCCTCTTGGTACACTATCCTGCGTTCAACACCCATTAAACTAGTCCATTTTGTTAGTCTGTTTCAGTCTGAATCCACCTGATCACAATCAATTTATAAGAAACAAAAGTGCGAGGATACTTTGCGTTTAAAACCGATATGAGTATATAATTGTATTAGGCCGTTGTATGTTGTTTTATAGTTTTCGTGATACAAGGGCAGGGGCCCACTTGGTTCGAAGCGTTTAGAACCGATATGAAGTAATCAAATCAAATAGCGCGCGCTTCCCTGGCTTCCTGTTACACACTTCCTGTTACTGTTACACTGTCACACACTTTTTCATGAAATCACTCCCATAGATTGCAGGAAAGCGAGAGGAAAGATGTTATACACATCAAAAAGTAAAATTAATATTCAAATTAGAAATAATAACATGAAAACCTCGTTTTGTAAAACTTAAGAGCACCCGTTCTTTACAGGCACTCGTGCCTACTACGGCACTCGTGCTGCAAAGCTGCACTCGTGTCTTATCATAAGTTTTACAAAACTAGTGTTTCAAAATACTCTTCTTATTGTAATCAAATAAATTATTCCAAAGACACTGAAAATAAGAATTGCCAAATAAAACTTTGGTGATTTAGAAAACCAATATACTGAACCAGTCAGTTTGTAGTACTTTGTATTAGTAAAATTAAGTCTTATTCACTTAAAAAATTATATATTTATTATCAAGATCACTCTTTATTAACTAAAGATAATAAATCGTCCCGTTATTTTATTGGCATTGTGATTTGTTTTTCATTCTCTACAGTTATGACGTTGCTATTTAATTTAAATCTCTATTACACTAATTTTTAAAAACCATGAATTACGACCACGATTCATCATCAGTTTTCATGTTAACCTGTTTATTTTGATGCATTGATTATTTATTATTGTTGTGCTAATAATTTAAAACTAAATCCAAACAGTTATCTATTATTTATTGTAGGTATAATTTAATCTTACGTGACATGTCATTTTTTAAAAATATTTTTGCTACTTCAAATTAGTATGTTCTCACGGTGTAGGTATTTAAAACGCATTGATGAGTTCAAAATATAATCTTTAAATCTTAAGCATCTGATACATTTCCTTAACACCGAATACCACCACTGAATCAGAATATTAATTAATTGTAAATTATTTGCAGAAAGTTTTATGACCAATTTGGGCATTGGTGTGAACCAAATCGATTTTGAGGATGGACGCGATCTAAATAAATTAGATATAAATTCTTTGAAATGGAAGTTTAAAAAAATAGTTAACAACACTTTATCTCTGATTTATTTTTTAATTTTTTCTCATTTCCTAAATTCCTTGCGCTGTCGTAAATCCCGGACTGCTATTATCTGGAGGACGTTCTATTTATTGCAACATTCCTTTAGTTTCTCCATTAACGTAACAATGTTTACTATTTCTACGGCCAAAGTTGCATCCCAACCCTCAAGAAACTCCTCTGTGTTTGACTAAAGTCGGCCTACCAAACTTTTCACGAACAGACCGCCAATTTCCTAGTTTATGGGGGTGAACCAACAAACCAAGATGTTTTCAAGTGTTACTATTTGTCTGAATAATTACACACTTTACATTTTACCAACGCAGCTATAATCGTAAATTTTTCTAATGGAATTTGCTTTAATTATTATTGATATTCTGAACGTGTATTACTCAGAGTTCATGGGTAACAGCCAGATAAAAACTTCTCCAGAACTTTCGGTTTAATATGCTCAACTTGCGGAGAAATCTATAAAGTAGGTATCGAGTCTTCAATCAGAGGACATCATATCATCATTATGAACAGCTTTCAGAGGGTTTGATTTAGGTCCGATCCAATTTCGGCACAAACTTGCTCTTCCATATTAAACTTTGCTGAAGGCGTTTCTACCACAATAACGACGTCCAGATGTAGATTTATCCCTGATGTCTTGTTAGCCGAAACCCGATTGTTTCCCTCCATTGCCGGTCTACATATTTTGTTTTATGAAATTTTCATTTCGGGAAAAAATTGCCGGACGATCTTAATACTAATTTTAATTAAGCAATTTGTGTATGAAAAGAATACGGTTGAGACGAAATTAAAATCTGTTGGAAAAGTTCAGTAAAGTTTGTAACTCGAATTCTTTTCAACGGATTAATTTTATCTGCGGTTGGTGGAATTTTTAATATAACAGTGGAAGTCTAGAAAAATGCTTTCATCGGATCTTTCGTTTGTGATATGTCGGATCGGTTTGCAATGATGGGTTACGATTCCACCTTACAGACGGAGCCATATATTACACAGTTTTGCCGCAACTCCAAGTTGAACGTCTTCAGAAATAACAACAGTTCAAAATAGGAAACGTTCTGGCAATAATTTTCCACGGTTTTAGAAATTGCTTCAGAATTGAAGCCGTCAAATTTGAAAAAGTTGTTTTCTCTCTAATATTAGAGGGTGGCTGATAAAAAGATCCTTTTTACTTTTTGTCATTACTATGCAAACGATACAGGAAACGTTGTATCAATTATATAGACGGAACAGACAAACTGAACCCAAGAGAACCCCTAAAAACAAAAATAAATCCAATTAGTAAATAAGCACGTAGACCCTCTTCGAATTCAATAAGTTAAATTAGAAAAAGGTTGGAGGACGACTTATCTCATTCGCAAATAAGCGCACCAGTAAATCCTTTACCATTTTGTGTCTTGTAATAGGTGCAATCTGTCCTAATCCGGGATTATCTTAGCTGCACAACCTCCACTCTAACATCATTAAAATCGATTAGATTTAGATGTTGAATGTTGGCATAAAAAGCTTATTCCGCATCTTTACGAGCGTGCAGCTATCGTCAGTGCTCACTCTCCTTTCACCAGACTTATCTTTATGAGTGAACATGTTGGAAGAATTGGAATTCGCATATCAACGTCTTTATTGGCTTTCAAACCTTCAGTAATCAAAGGTATTCTAACGTATTGTTATTAGGACATTTTTGACAGCCGATTCGTAAATTGTACCTTCCTTAGCGGCCACACAAGTGGAAAGATGGAACTTCAGATATCCATGAGATCTAAGAGAATGTTTTTTGCCTCTTCAGATTTGATAGTACATTTCTTAAAAGTTTTGTTCCTATGGTTAAAAAGAGCTACCAGTTTATTATTAACATACAATTAAAATCAAATGGTTTTTATAAAACATTTAACTAAATGAATTAATAAATTTCTATATCATTGGCTCCTTTTGAAAGCAAAGATGTACAAAAATATCTCGAAACTACAATATTCTAAATGATATAAGAGTTAAAGTGTAATTTTATTTTGTACGAATATTAAAAATATCAATGTATGGGTCAATTTGTTAGGTAAAAAAAAAACAAATAAATAAGGAACAAAAGGACACCGGTCTCAAACACGATAAAATGAAAATAATCTTAATTTTGAATTAAATTCTCATATATTTTTTTTATAATTTTTCCAGTATTTCAAGGAGCTGGTTTTTAACGTGTACTCTACAAACTCTTAATTAATTATTTATATAGGAAGTGTTTTTAATTTTTCTTTATAATACTTACTTTCGAGAAACTGTAACAAGAATAGAAATTGATTTTTCTAACCAATAATGTTTGCTCCTTTCTTAAAAAAACTTTAATGTCTTCAAGTTATCTTAGCGTCTCGAGATTTTGAAATCCCGGAATATTTCAATTTCAAAATTTCACCATTTTTTTTCGGGTTCGCTAATTTTCAAAAGCTTATACAGGGTGTCATGGATACACCGTAACAGTGTCCTCGATCTTATTTTTGCTGACCTCAACTGTTCGGTCATTAAAGCCAATGTTCCGCTAGTTCCTGAAGATGCTTTCAGACAACACCTTCGCCATGAATCATGAAAATTTAAATTCCAATTTTAAACGGGCCAATTACTCTACGATTCACTGTCTAAATTTGATTGGTCTGCACTAAAATGCATGAAAGATGTAAACTTGGCATGCGACTTCTTCCTTAATACACTACAAGGTATCTTTAAAACATGTTAAAAAAAATTAAAAAAAAAAGTTGTTGGAGTTCGACTTAGATATATTTAAATTTTTTAATTTAAATTTACTCCACTTGGATTTAAGAACATTCTTCTTGTTTAAAACATGTGTTAAAATAAAATATCTAAAATATCCTGTCTCAAAAAGCATCGCTCTTCTTGTTCCCCATGGTACGACAACAACGTTATTAATTTAATTTTTTTAGCAAAAAATCTACAGATGTTGAAAATATATGGCAGTTCACATCGACAATACTATTATAAGGAATTTAAGAAACTTAGATCGTTGATAAGGAAACTTGTTGAAAATTCACCGAATTGAAAATTCTGACCCTTCATTTAATCAAAAATCCGAACGACATCGTCAACCGCTTTGCTGAGTGGTTAAAGAGCGTCTATGCTAATTTATCGCCACCTGACCGCCCTACTCCAAGTTTTATAGTTGACAGCAACATTACTCTGACAGGATATCTGAAGACGAAATTTTCTACTCAGAGATTGGGAGAAAATTTTTTCAACACCTCTTCTTAACATCTTTAACCTAATACTCCAAGTATTCACCTTTCCGACAGCATGGAAAGAAGCGCACATCTGCCCGGTGGTCAACAAAGGAGATTCTAGTCAAATAAAAAACTACCGACGAATTTCTTATTTGTGCTATTTTTCTAAAGTTTTTGAAGCGATTCTCTACGCGTACATCTATAACTCTATACTCTATATCAAATGATCAACAATTTTACAAACCTTGCTACGATCACGCAGTTCATCTCCGAGTCGTTCAACAGAAAAAGTCAAGTACGGACTTTCAAAAGGCTTTCGATCAGATAATTATATATTACTGAACAGTCTTAGCTTATCGGATCCACTACTTCGCCTTATTATAAATCTTAACTCCTGAATACCATTTGTCAAATGAAATTATTGCAACATCAGGTGTGTCCCAAGGATCAAATCTAGGACCACTTGTATCTTCTGTTTATCAACGATCTAGTGGAGTTACTCACAATATATCCAATATTGTTATTCGCAGAAGATTTAAAACTTTTGTAATGAAGTCACAAATTCTGTGAAGATTCGAGTGCATCGAGTTCCGCCAGCAACGGGCGCCGCTCGTTAATCCCACCCGCTTGTCTCTTTGCCGCATGAGTAAAACCGATCGTAGCACGCCGGAAAATCGCGTCTTTTAACTCGCCGAAAAAATACTTCCAGGCCGGGATAATTCTTTCGGTCCGATCATCATAAAATTTGTCCGCTGCAATAGAGATCATCCCAGAGTCGCTACGACCACTCCCAGTTTTCGCTTTTGTAACCCCAAATCACGCCCTTCTCATCGTACCGTTTAAATGTAAGAATAAATGCTTAACGTTGACGTATCCTGATAATTATTTCACTCCCGTGATCGGAACGAGACCGCGTTCCGGGCCCCGTCGGTCCGGAGTTTGTGCGCAGCCCGGATTCACCGCCGTTCCGGGAGAATAGAACTCCCAATCGTATAGCAAAGAAGACCTTGGGTGAATCCACGCCCGACCGTTTACGCAGGGGAAGAACGTCACCGTTTCGTCACAAGCCCCCTATAAAAGAGCGAACAGAACCCAGTAAAAGACAGTTGGTGATTCCGACCGTTCCATTTGGTGACAACAGCCCTTCAAGTGGTGACCGTTCCGGTAGTGTGTGGAGAGTTCTAGTGACCAGTGAGTGAGTTCCTGCCCTCCCGTCCACCAGCAGCAGACCAGAAAGACCGGACCGACCACCGTAGGAAACAGTAAGGTAGGGGACCTCCGACCGACCTAAAAGGGCCAGCCCTGGTATCTTTGGTGCCGACCTGGTGCAACGGGGGCAGGGCACTTACTGTGGCTTCTTCCGAGAGGCTGTCTAAGTGTCTGGGTTACGGTGCACCTGCCGGTTGACCACGGAGATACCCGAACGGGCCCTTCTAGGGATCCTCTCACACGACCAGAAGGGGCCAGCCTTGGTATCCTTAGTGACGACCTAGTGCAACGGGGGTAGGGCGCCTGCGGTGGCTTCTTCCGAGAGGCTGTCCAGGTGTCTGGTTCACGGTACCCCTGCTGGTCGAAAACCTAGATATCTGGGCAGATTCTTTTTGGCGGCGCTTCCATCGGCCGACTCTGTTCTACCCCACCTCCGACCCCGAGCGACGTGGCACGACTGTTTAATCCCCGGAAATCGTTTCCGTGATATTGTAAAAAACTTTTCTACATAAACCGCGAATATTCCGTGTAAGTTAAAGCCTATAAAAAGCTCGTACTCTACTAAGCTACCCGTGGACACGTGTGGAGCATACCACAATAAAAAACTGGCGCTCCAGGCATCCGTACCGTAGAAAGCGTCACATTTTATATATGGAGATCCATTCACTGGACGAATGCGAAATCATACAAGACAGTCTAGTTTCGAAGTTTTGAAAACATGGTGTTCCAGCAATCGCCTCCACGTTAACTTGTCCAAATGTAGCATAAGATCAGAAAGGATCTGAGTCACCTTTGACTCGGAATTAACATACATATATTGACCACATTAAAGATGCCATCAACAAGGCTCTCAAAGCTATGGCTTTATCTATAGGAATGGAAGCGAGTTTATGAATCCAAAGTCTGTGTGGATTTTGGATTTCGCCCTAGTCCGATCCCGATTAGATTTTGGTGCGCTGATATGGAACCCCATTTATAGTGCCTACATTTCTGAAATACAGAATGTGCAAAGACGGTTCTTGAAATTCTTATCTTTTCTCTCTGACGGCGTGTATCCCATACAAGGTTTTGATCACTGCTTAATTTTAGATAGGTTTCAAGTTCCGTCGCAAATGTATAGTGATGAAATTTCTGTACAATTTAATTCATTTAATAAGATCGACTGTCCGTGACACTCAACACCTACTTTTTATGCAGCCACCAGTAGGATCAACATAACGATGAAAGCTCCAGTTACAACAATGTCAGTCCTTTTTAATACAATCTGTTGTCGGTGTGATTTACAGTGTGACAACCTTCACCAAATTTTGAACATTTTCAGCGAGATATTCGGAAATTGCGTGTGAGAGGAGGTATGTGTGAGTGTATTTTCTTTATTGCTGTTCTTTGCATGTCTTTTTAAAGTGTATTGTATTATATTCTACCTGTTGGAAATATAAGAAAAATAAGGTGAATGCAATTTTTGTTAATCAAGACATGTCCAATAAAAATACTTTAAATCTAACACTGCATACCGAACACGCCACTGTTCTGAACACGTTTTCACGGTCATCAGAGCTCCGAACTCATCTAATTCTCATTCTCGTTGATTCCAATAAAGGCACCGCTGATTTTTCGAAAATACAGTTTTGGAAATAAGGTTTTTAAATTGTGCCGAATTACATGGTATTTTGTGCCATTGTGATTTGTGCATATTGTCAAATGTATTGTCCAAATTTCGTAGTTTTACTTTGTTTTTACGCACATTTATGTTCAACACAGATTTGAACTCTATTGTTGGGTGGTTCGAAAGGGTTTTCCCCAAGCGAATTTTGAAAACATTTTTACACTTTCATCATTTGATCTACTTGCCGATACTGGGGTTAAAATTATTATAGGTATTTTTCTGATACCCTGTTATAATCTTTGAATTTCTTAGGAGTTGTGCCACCTACTAAGCGCGTCCCCAGGTGGCGGGTAAGAGGACGTCCTGGGTTCCATGGTCTCCCCCAAAGGGAACCAGGGTAGTGTCGGCTATAGAAAAGCCTCAGACCTAAAAATCTTCTGTGTAGACCAAAGGCGCCACCGTGAGCGTCGAAACTTTCAAGATGAAAGAGCGGAGAATCCGATTTAGTGGCGCTGCAAGGAAAAGTTTTTTCAGGCATAAGGGCTCAACATCGAAAAAGCACGCAGGTAGTCGATTCAAGCAATCGCAAAGGAGATTGCTTCCGGAGAAGCAAGTAAAAGGAAATAGTAGATTCTGTCAATGCTTCAAAAAAACTCTTACCTACGCGATTAGCTACAAATTTGGACAAGTTTGCTTGCAGCAAAAGCAAGGAAGCTCAAGGAGAGGAAAGAGAGGCACAACCTGGAATCTCAGCTTCCGAAGAAACAAGGAAGCCAGCCAGCACTGGGGGCTGACGTTCTTTTGCAAGAGGAAAGCGAGTTTAACTCGATCCAGGCTCGCAGTCGTTTCTCATCCATTCACAGCTATGGATCCCTCTTCAGCACTCTGTGGGCTCCGGTGTACAGCTGTTGTAATGATTCCCTGACCGTGTCATCTCGCAGAAAAAACATTTGTGGAGTTCTGCAACTTTCTGTGAACAAATGAGCGCGTCTTGCTGGAATAATGCCGCTATCAAGCTTTGAATTCTTCCGGAAACAGGTACAGGTGTGTCGAAAGTCTCAGACAGGCACAAAACCCTAAGTTGCTGACTACATTCGAACTATAAATATCAAGAAAGAAAATCTTTTTGAAGCTTATTTTCTGAAATAATTGAGTTTACACATATTTTTCATGTGACCCCACAAGGATTTAAATCGGGACTTCTGGCCGGCCAAGAAACAGGACCCTCGCGTCCGATCCATCTTTGTGGATAGTTTTCGTTGAGCCATTTTCGGACTGGTCGAGCGTAATGTGGTCCAGCTCCATCCACTTGTATCCACATGTCTCTTCTAATTGCCAATGAAGCATCATCCAACAATATTGATGGAAATCGTTCCTCAAAAACTCTAAAAAGTCATCTCGTGTTAGCCGATTTGGCAAAACATGAGGGTCGATTAAATTATTCCACACCAAATATGAACTTGGAATCTGTATTTATGTGCTCTCTCGTGGATTTTCTCTGGCGTAAATATGGTAATTGTAACGATTAAAAATAGCATCTCTTGTGAAAACTTTGTCGCTCCAAAATATCTAGCAAAGAAAATTCTCATCGCGATTAATTACCCATCTGGAAAATCTCATCCGTGGATCTATTTGATGTACACTCATTTCAGGATTATTCTCCACCATTTCGAGGACGGCTTCTTCTAATGCTGGGGTTCTGGTAAATCCGGGTTTTCCTGGAACACCTTTTTGGCTCGGTACAAGTGGTCTGTTCTCCCTACTGATCTACTCGCCGAATGGTGTTGATGCTGGGAAGTCGTCGTGCATAAATTTGAGCAGCAATGGCTGCATTATTTCTTGCTTCACCAAGAACTAAATGCATATCACAATATTCCCCTCGGTCTGTCAGCTTTGGGTCTTTTTCTTGATCTGCTACCAATTCTGTAGGTTTAACTACACGGGGAGTATGGATTTTCTCCACTTTGGACAGGTTACAATGTTGTCCTTCCCTGATATGTGGTAAATGACGTAGATGCATTTTGGAAAAATGCATTACCAATAACATTATAAGTTTGTGGTCTGTCTACACAAAAAATGCTCTGCTTTCCAGCGTGTACCTGAAGTACTTTATCGACTCGTAATTAACCAATAAGTCACGGTAGTAAGTACTGTAGTTCTTCTGCGAGTTGATCAATTTTTGGGAGAACAACGCGAGAGGTTGTCAGTGTTGTCCCACCTTTTGTTCTAGGACTCACCTGTTGTGATGCGTAATCGTAAACTTGATTTTCCTGCTGGTTGTGCTAACAGAGCAGCTTTGGCAAGAGTACTCTTGCACTTACTGAATGCATTTTTTGCTTCTTCTGTCCACAGAATAGGGTATATTGTTGTTCTTTTTGCCGTGTTTTAAGGCTCCATGGAGTTGGGCTTGGATTGACACGGGCTGTTTTACAAAACGGCGCAAGTTCAGCATCCCTAAAAACAGGCATTAATCTTCCACAGTTTTGGGCATCTTGAAGTCACTAGTGGGAGTCCCTTTAGTTGTAGAGAAACGAACACCTTTCTCCAAAAATATGTGGCCCAAATACGAGTACTATGATTTTGTGGCCCCAACACGCACTTCGCGAGCTTAACTAGCATACTATAGTATATTACATTATCAGTGTGGTAGGTTCAATTTTACATCACGAAGTTTTAATATTGAAACACGACGCGAAGCGGAGTGTTTTAATAAAACTGAGTGATGTAAAATACCTACCACACACATAATGTATACAACTTTTTAGCCGATGACGAAGTTTTTCACTCGGCGCCCCCATTTAAAAAAAATTATCGTTGCACCGAAGTTACATTCACATTATTGACATAAAGATAGATGCAGGATAGTGTGACGGACGCGGATTTTGCCCAAAAGAATACGGGAGTTGTAGGAATGCATAAATAGCATAAATAGGGCACAATTCCTAAAAATATGAGAGAGGTTATGTTTTTCGAGTGTTTTGTTGACTTACCTTAACTTTTTCATTATCTTATTCTTGACATGTTTTACTTTTAGTTCAATGACTTCACCCATTTTGCCATATTATTGTATTTTATAAGAGTAGTAATCGCAATAAATTAACATTTTTAGATTTAGTGACATTGTAAATTGACAAGGTAAATAGGCAACTGCGATGCTTACTATTTATACCACGAGATGGTGCGCCTTCGAGTGTCTTTAAATTGGTCATTATTATATCTTAGAAACTTATTCAAAAACAGTTAAGTGCGGTATCTTCTTTCAAAATATACGACCAATATTTATCATAAAGGATCTTTTTTTTGCGCGTTTCTTAAAGAAGAAAATTTTGGACTATTTTACCGCTTAAAGGCGGTAGGTGACAGCTTCAATGTGAAAAAATGAGTTACCATGGCTGTCTAAAATGTGGTAGAACGTAGTTTACAACAGTCAAGGCTAAAAAAGTTATTTATCGTCTCTAGGTGCTGTTCATGCTCTTGGTGATTCGCGGATATTACTAATATTTCATCTATGTATGTAAGGTGTTCTTTGGCCTATATGTGCTTGATGGTATGCTGTGTACTAAATACTGTTTTACCCTCAAGCTTGCTTGAGAAATCGTGAATATACTGCTACAATTTTAAAATCCGCGCACCGCAAAAAAAAACAAGTGCAGGGTTCTGTGAGCTGCAACGCGAGAATTCTTTCTTTCCTAGTCAGTTGATGGCAGCGTGCACACGGGACAGATATCACCGCCGCATTTTAGGTTTTTAATAAGAGAGTTTAGAAACACATCGTTTTAATATGGATTTAAGGGGCGGCAGACATCGCAATTACGGTTTTTTTATACTGTGCAGACTTTAACTGTTTCCCCAATCAATTTAGACGGCAGCTCCCACCAGCACATAAAAACTGCTTTCTTCGGTCCTTCTTAACGCGTCGAGATCCTTCTTCATTGTTGTCTGACTTCCTCTCGCCGTTTTCCATCAGTGGCGATTACATTAGGTGTACCGTTGCAGGATAAAAGGGACCAAGGTGTTAATTAATTTTAATTGTCAATATTTATATTAAAATATTGTCCAAAGGTGTACTTTAATTGTGAGCTTGATCCCACTCCAACCTTGACAGAGACGTTACGTCAAATTGCATCGTAACAGTACCTATCTGGGATGATCACTTTGTTTAGCCGCCTGTAATCCCCACATGGGCGCCATTCTCCTGGTGCCTTCTTCTAAACAAGTTGAAGAGGGCTGTCCCAACGGGTATTTAAAGAGGGCACCATCCTTGATCCATCATGTATCATGAAACTCCGCTTTGGCAGCCTTTAGCCTCTCACCATCTTCTAGGTGGTTCAGGGACAGGAGGACCCGTGGTGAGTATTTGGTGCTTGACTGAATTGTTCTGCTGTGTACCAGGTGGTGGTGGATTAGTCAGTGATGGAAACTAATGCCAGGACGGGTGTTTCTAGGGTGTTGATGGATCCACTAGTTTACGACTTCTGTGCCAGTGTCCACTAGATATTGGACACCACTGCTAGAATCCGAGATAAAAAACTGTCGTCCTGTCCTGTCTGGATTGCGGACGGTGCACCCAGTTTTCCGATTTGTGGAAGCTACACGATTTGTCGCATATTTGTGCTGACGCCCCAAATTGGTCTTGAAAATAGCAAACGCTGCCATCTTTTTCTGTTTTGACTTCTGTTGGTGTAACTGCTTGTTTAGCCTGTTAAAACGCACACCTTCTTTTGCGAGCGGCATCATTACCTGTTCAGCGCTGTTATGGCATCCGCCATTTTGGATAGTCTGTCTGTGACGCCATCGATCTCCTCCGTCGCATGCGCTCCAGAAACGGCGGCAATACTACTTGCCGACGATGTGAAATTTCGATGAATTTCAATCGTCTTGTCTGCCATTTTCTCCGTGCCGTCGCTGGGGGATAATACTAATTGTACGTGATGTAGTGGTCTCTGTAGCCATAACGTCTTGACTCTTCGTTATTTACTTTCTGTCCAGCCAGGGTTTTCATCTCCCTCAATAACTACGATGCTTGATTGTCACCCAACTCCAATTCGTTTTAGTCTCCGGAGTTGTTTTAGATTCGAGTTGGTGTATGCACAACGCGATTTTTTGTTGTCTGTCGGGTGGTCTGCCAGCAGGTCTGCAAGGGGTTGCCGCGCGTCGCAATGCAAAGCTTCTACTACGATGAAATATTATACCTTCATTCGGTATGTTCGGAACTGTGCTTTGACGAGGTTGAACCACAGCGTGGGGTTGCTGTGCCACAATCCCGGTAATTTGGCATCAGTAATTAAACATCTTCTCTTCTTGGTCCTTGAACGCATTTTCTTGTTCTTCATTCATTGTTGACACGTGTTTCTTCTTCTAACTGAATTTCGTTAAAATTCTTTTTGCTAGACAAGGTGTTACAAAATGATTTTCATCTAGTCGTCTGTGCATTTTCCGCCTTGAAAATATCTAAATCTATCTAACATTAAAATCTGTCACCCACAACCCCAAACACCCTGTACGTCCTAGTAAATTTATTTAATACATCGTTTTTTGCACAAGTTTCGACGACAGTCGCTGCTTGAAGTGATGTTGTTCAGCTTTTGCAAGACAACTTGTATACCGTTTTCCCTACCTGAATAATAAAATTTTAGTTAATATTTAATTACATTGACTTTTTGACTCATTTTGAACCACGCATAATTAATTTAACATATATTTCTTATAAAAAAAAGATAAAAATATTTAAAAAAATATATATTTGTATCCTAGATACGCTACTGTAAATTTATTTCAAAGTGATGTGTCAGAAGCAATTATTTTCAAACTGTTCAATATTATTATGTGTTTAATTTCCCTCTGTTGTATTTGCATTTTTTATTATAAAAAGTCACAAGCTGACAGGAACGTGTTTGGTTGATTCATTTGAGCCGTATAATTTTGATGGATGGGCCTGTTTCACTAATATAACTTGATTCATGAGTGATAATTAAATTATTGAAAATATGTTTTTGGTTGCGTCAGGTTTGTTATACAGATGGATATAATCACTTCGTATACATAGATACCAGGAGACTGAGATCAAATACATATTTATTGTAAGATTTTTAAAGCCTCGGTGATGCTAGAAAAATAAAAAGTCGAACAATGAGAACCATGAATACTTCTTCAGACGACGTTTACGAAAATGGTGATTCTAAGGCCTCTTTTGGAGCCGTAAAGTTTTACTTTTTTGTACATATCTGTCAAACTCTATTTTGTTAGGACTGATCTGTCAGAAATTGACCGATGTGTACAAAAAAGTAAAACTTTACGGCTCCAAAAGAGAGGCCATAAATTTGTCTCTTTCGATGGGTACTACCAAAATTATAGAAGCCATAAAACCGTAAAATATGTAGAAACCGTGAAATCCTCGACCCTAACTTGCTTCGACCATAAAAAAAGAAGGGTCTTTCCTCCGGTTATACGTAAAACTGAAGATGTGTATCAGTAGAATAAAAAATAGAAACACATTTTTTTTTCAGTTCATCCCTTATTTGTCAAGGATTAGGGTAAATCACTTAATTAAAAACCGTATTACCCAAGTTATCTTTTTCAGCGTTAGGTAATATTATGCCTAAGAACTGCTATTTTGGTTTTTGTGAGTTACTTTATCATTACCCTCTTCATCTTCGTATAAAAAAATACACAAAAAAACGATATTTGACATTTTTATTGTATTCATAATAATAATACGTCTGTGTAACATTGAACAATTAGGTCTAAATGGTATATTGTACAAGTGCTGATATTAATTTCAAACGAATTGTGACAGTTGAATTCCAAACGAAGAAAAGAAAGTCCATGCAACTTTATTTTATTCTAATAAAATACATTGTAATCTCTACAAAATCACCTTTGTTGAATTATTCGGGAACCGGAAACTAAAAGTGCTTTTTTCTATGGGATTTTGGTACGAAGTCAAGGCCAGAACTCACGATTCGAACGAAGGATATTAATTCTTTTTTTCTTTGGTTCGTTATGATCCTGGAAAAGTTTTCAGGAAAATAAAATTCGAGACAATTACAAAGCAAAGGCGGAACATTTGGACAAACTGGAAAAATCATAATTTTTATGCAGTGTAGATCAATAACTGACGATAGGAGCGATACCTATAATATATTTGGCTGATTCTTTTTTTTTTTTTTTGTTCGTTATTATCCCGGGATGAATATGACCCAATTGAATGTTTTCAGTTATAATATAATTAGAGTTGAGATTTCGTCGGAAAAATTTACCGATTGTTACGAGAGTTCGCCTAGCAATTTTGCGAATGACATTGACATAAAAATCACGAAACGCAGTTGAGTGATTTTTGATCAATGTCATGAGCAAAATTGTAGAACTCGAGTCCACAATTGGTAAATTTTTCTAGCGAAATCTCAACTCGAATTATATTCGCCAGACTATTTCACGAAAACTCCACAAATTATTGATAATGTGGTGTAAGGTGACAGGTAATTGAGGTATTTGACATGCAATATGCTGCCACAGTGACTGCAGCATTTGTTATTTTTTCGCTGAAAAATGAGGTACGTTGTGTTGTGATGATGGGGTAGATTCAAGTAAATAAATCCTTTTTACTTTAAAGTGTGATTTATTCGGAACCGCGCATATCGCGGTCCCAACCAAGACTGTCTTTACATTTACTCCTTATCGAACGTTTACAATATGCTTATTCTATACAATCTAACCTATCGCCTCGACATGACCATATATGGACATGTCGCTGCGGAAATGCCAATCAATCATTTAGGGTATTGCACTATTTCAGGTCAACAAACTGCTGAAGTTGCTACTTCCACAGTTCGCTAACCTGTACCCGTTTTGTAATATCTTATCCCTATACTACACCTTCCCCGTGAAAGAAAAAAAAAATTTTCTTTACAATAACTATTGATGGCTTAAATAATTTTTTTTTTTTGTTGTTGTTACCCACTGACTTATCATCTAATACTTAACTTATGTTACCTAAAGTTATTTCATTGTGCTTATTACTAACAAAAACATACAATTAAAATTTAAATTAAATTTATAACATTCTTGTGGTTTAAAAAATACGATGATCACTTATAGTATGGTTTCACTCTGTTCTTGTGCACTGTCACTTGTTTTCCTTTTATCCTTATAACTACGTTGGGAGACTGGTCTTTAATAACGTCATGAGGCCCTTGGAAGACCTCTTCCATTTTGTTTGTGGTGTTATTTCGGACCATAACAAGATCTCCTGGCTTATACCTAATACTAGCTGTAGTGCGCTGATCGTACTGTTCTTTTCTTTTCATTTTTGAGTTTACTAAATTGTTTCTTGCGTCAGCGCTGGCTTGTTGTAACCTGAACTTCAGCTCTAAAGGATAGTTTTCAAAGGTATAAAGCGGGTTAGTGTCATTGCTGATATTTGAAGGTAGTCTCGCTATACGGCCAAATAATAATTCAAACGGGGTGTACTTAGTTTCGACGTGAACTGTTGTATTATAGGCAAAACACCAAAAGGGTAACCAACTTGTCCATGCGTTTTTGTAATTGGCTACTTGCATGCGCAGGTAAGCGCCTAAATGTTTGTGCGAATTTTCTAATGCGCCTAAAGTCTCATGATGATACGCGGTGGAGTTTAACTGTTTTACGTTTAGTATTTTGCACGTTTCGTTAAATAGTAAAGCCATGAATTCGGTACCTTTGTCCGTTAGAATTTCTTTTGGAATTCCGTATCTGAGTATGAAATTATTAACAAATGATCGCGCTACTGTCTCTGCTTCTTTATTTGGTATTGCGTAAGCTTCGATGAACTTTGAAAGATCACATTGTATCGTTAGGATATATTTATTGTTGTCTACATCGGATTCTAAAGGACCGACAAGATCTAAGCAAATTTTTTCAAAAGCTGCTGAGGCTGTGGATGTTAGCGTTAAGGGTTCAATGCAAGGTTTCGAATGTTTGTATCGCTGACATGAGTCGCATCGTCGCGTAAAGTCTACTACATCTTTGTGTAATCCTCTCCAATAGTAATACTTTTTTATATTGTTGTACATTCGAGTTATTCCTGCATGACCTCCAGTAGGTAATAAATGAAAATCGTTTAGGATTAATTGTCTGGATTCAGGTGATGTAATTGGAGAAACGTTTCGTAAAATTGAAATATCTATGCTGTTTTGTCTGAGTAACTTGGATAGTTTGGCAATTTCTTTGATAAAACTCGGAGCATTTTTCTTATCATTTATTATTATTAATTCATTTATATCATTTTGTGTGCACACTTCTGACAGAACTTTCAACGACGTTCGAAGATACGACGTTGAGCAAGATTCTCGCCATTTAAAATATATCACTTGCAACGTTGCGTTAAAAATAAAATTCTTGCCATAATATACTCCATTTTTGTTACTGCTTTCGATTAATTTGTGAAATTCTTCGAACTCTACCGGTCTGAGTTCTGTTGCGTTTTTGGGTTTTTTCAACAGTTCTACAATTCCAGGGTGATCAGTCCCGTGTTCGTAAAACGTTGGTTCGTTAATGTTTGACTCTTGTTTTAATTGTTTGGTTCGCGAACGCGTTAAAACGTTGAGGGTTGACGTGCTATGTTTAGACATTTCGCGTAATTCTTCGACTGGCACTTCGATTCGAGATAAAGCATCTGCCGTCACGTTAGTTTTTCCTTTTATGTACTGTATTGTGAAATCGTATTCCTCTAAAGTTAGTCTGAATTTTGTAAGACGACTCGATGGATCGGACATGCCGAACAGATATACTAGTGGTCGATGATCTGTCTGGATTAAAAATTTACGTCCAAACAGGTATGGTCTAAAATGTTTTACTGCCCAAACGACGCCTAACAGTTCTTTTTCGATGGTGCAGTATCGTGATTCTGCTTTATTGAGGGTACGACTTGCGTAAGCTACGGGTCTGTCGCTGCTATTACACAAAACAGCTCCGATGGCCACGCCGGACGCATCGGTTTTCAAAATAAATTTGTGGTTTTCATCAAAATTCGGGTATTGTAAAATTGGTGGTGACATTAATTTACTTTTTAGCGTTTGGAAAGCCTCTTGGCATTCGTCTGTCCATACAAAAGGTACATTTTTTCTTGCTAATTTGTTTAATGGGTTAGCGATGTGAGCGAAATTCTTTATGAATGAACGGTAATAATTCGCGAATGCAACAAATCGCTTCGTTGATTGTACATCTTGCGGTACGGGGAAATTTTGCAATGCTCGGACTTTTTCAGGGTCAGGTGAAACGCCTTCTTCCGAGATAACATGACCTAGATATAATATTTCTTTGCGGAAAAAATCGCATTTCTTCGGGTTTAATTTTAGATTTACTTGTCGTAATCTATTTAAAACTCTGACTAAATTTCTGTTGTGGTTGGATAGGTTAGTTCCGAAAACGATTAGGTCGTCAAGGTACACAAAACAATTCTCGTAGTTTAGACCTGCCATTGCTATGGTCATAGCTCGAGAAAATACGCTACCACTGGTTCGAAGACCCATTGGCAGTCTGGTCATTTGGTACTGCCCCATGTTGGTGGTAAATGCCGTGTAAGGTCTACTTGACGGTTCTAGTTCTATTTGATAATAACCTTGAGAAAGATCTAGATGAGAAAAATATGTTGCACCCGAGAGAGAATCTAAGATTTCGTTAATGTTTGGTAGGGGAAACTTATCGTCTTTGATTTTTTTGTTAAGCATTCTATAGTCCACAACTACTCTCCACTTCCTTACGCCGTTACTGTCAGGCTTTTTTGGTACTATTAGTAATGGGGATGACCATGCAGACTTTGCTGGTTCCACAATGCCGCTGTGTAACATTTTGTCAATTTCAGACTGAATGTCTGGTTTCTGAGAGTGTGGGAGGCGGTACTGTTTCACATACGCTGGTGTTATATTTTCTTGTAATTGTATCTGGTGTTTGTAAACATTCGTTACCGTAAGTGGGTCACGATCTAAATGAAAAACGTCGGCATATTTTGCACAAATTCGTTCTAGTGACTTCCTTTCTTCGTCATTAAGGTGATTCATTTTTATTGAATCAAGTACTTCGTCTACCCGTTCTATTTCTGTTTGGTTAATTTCGTTAAATTGGGCTATTCGGAATTCGTTTATATTGACTAGTTTTGGGGTGTAGTTTTTAATGTTCACTTCGTGTTCTCGTGTATTTAATATGCGAACTGGTATAATGTTATTGATTTCGTCTTCTTGTGGTCTAACTATTGTTCCTGCTACAAAGATTCCTGAACTCAATTCTTCTGGCATTATTACACAATCGTGGGTTTGTACCACGCTAAAATATTTAATTACTTCGCATCTAGGAGGAACACATGTGTCATTATTAATTTTTGATTGTAATGGAGTGGTTATTCTGATATGGTTGACTGAGAATGAAAATTTAAAAGTTTCGTAATCTATAAAAGCTGAATATTTTATGAAAAAGTCAGCGCCCAGGACTCCGTCTAAGTCTTTGTCAAACGGATCTGTAATCGCAAATTTGTGGGTTATCTCTATGTCGTCGATCTGTAAAGTGAGGTTTGTAGATCCGTGTGATGTTGTCGAACCGGCAACACCGTTAATTTTGATTTTATCCTGACTGTTTACGTTTTGTAAATTTAAATTTAAGGAACCAATGAAAAAAACGCTGAGTGAAGCTCCTGTGTCCACTAAAAGGCGAACATTTTGATCTCCGTACTTCATCTGGACGAAATTTGAGCTGTTCATATTGAACGTATAAGACTGATGAGTGTTAATGAGTTTCGGAGGAGAGACGAAAAAACCGTTGACTTTGCACATTTTGATTGTTTTGATTGTTATTTTGATAGTTACCTCGATAGTTACCACGATAATTATTTTGATGATTACCTCGACCGTTACCTCTACTCCTACCGTCTCTGTTGTTATCGATTCTGTTAACGAAATTTCGGCTGTTGTTACCGTTGTTACGGTTCCGGTTTCCGTTTTGGCGGTCGTTTCTGTTCGAATTGTTAAATATGCCGCTTCTACCACGTTGGTTATTGCCGTTTCTTCGTACTCGCATATGGAACATCGTTTGATTCTGATTATTCATCGCGACTTCGTCTTTGGCTGCGTTGATTGCGTCAGATAATCTTTCGTAATTGCGCGCTTTGATGACTGTACGAACTTCGTTGTCGCGGATACCTCTCGCAAACACGTCTATAGCTATCCTTTCGTTTTCTGCTCTAAATAGTTCAAATTTTCGCGGATCGTTCCCTGCTTGCGCCAGGGTTAATTCTGACATTAGTTCTTCAATTGACCTACCGTACGCGTCAATGTTTGAATTATTTTGTTTGGTCGCTTGCAATTTAGCTGCTAAAGCCGTTGAGGACTGCTTTGGTAGAAATTGTATTTTTAAATCATTTATCAGGTCTTCCACCGTTAGGTAAGATTGCTTCATTCGTGTTTTATCTCTGTACGATATGCATGCTTTAATTACGTAATTTATTACCGATTTTTTTCCTTCAGCATCTAACGCGCTTTCATACAAACTGATACCTTCGATTAACTGGTGTATGGTATTAACATCATTGTTAGAAATTCTGGGCAACAAGCTCGCCGCGGTTTTGAAATTGAATTTCTCCGTCATTTTGGAGGTTTTAATTTTGATACTTTCAATACGATCAGTGCCTAATAATTAATAATGCTTAATAATTTTTAAATCGTTCTAACTCACTCAACTTGGTGCTTGTGACTGAGGCGTCTTGCCTCCTGGTGGTGTTGTCTTTTCGCAAGTTTTCCTTGAAGTTCCTGAGGTCGTCGTTGAACTTCTCAAGGAACTCCTCGGTTTTCATTACACCCACTTTCCACTGCTCTACACTGCTCTACACTCTACACACCGACTTCTCCATTTGGGCACACAGGTCTTCTTTATGCCTTACTGGATGACGGGTTTCCACGGCCTGCCAAGGTCTCCATCTCCAGGCACGTCCTGCTGATCTCCCGTCGAATTCGGCGTTCGAATCGCTCCGTGCACTTCCGGTATGTCCGGATGGCAATGTATAACAGTACTATCAACAATACCAGGCCAACAAGCGTGACTTCCGTGATGTCCCTTGGGCTCCAACCCGTGAACGCAGCACCCCCTTTATTGCTGTTCCCGGCTTGCTGGAGACTCACGTTTTCTATCGCCTTCGAGTTGCACATGATTATACACTACATCACTACCTGCAGAAGGGCCAGCTTCGGTTCAGCTTTGCTGAGCTGGCAGGATCGCCATGTGATGATGGGGTAGATTCAAGTAAATAAATCCTTTTTACTTTAAAGTGTGATTTATTCGGAACCGCGCATATCGCGGTCCCAACCAAGACTGTCTTTACATTTACTCCTTATCGAACGTTTACAATATGCTTATTCTATACAATCTAACCTATCGCCTCGACATGACCATATATGGACATGTCGCTGCGGAAATGCCAATCAATCATTTAGGGTATTGCACTATTTCAGGTCAACAAACTGCTGAAGTTGCTACTTCCACAGTTCGCTAACCTGTACCCGTTTTGTAATATCTTATCCCTATACTACAGTGTAATAGCGACTGTTCATTGGTCCGTAACCCCCGATAAAATTTTGACAAGTCAATTTTTTCAATTTAAATTTTGATTCCATTGTTGAATGCTCACATATGATTGGTTAAAATATATATGAGTGAAATAGTCAATTGAAAAATAATCGGGAAAATCACATTTGTATATTATGTCACTTATTTCACGCTCCGCGTTGCTATGCGCAATTTGTAGTTTTTGATAGCAAAGATAAATAAATCTCATAATCATAAATAATTTTTATCCAAAATCGTGTGTAATAAGCGCATTACTATGCTAATTTGAGGGTATAATGTTGATCATTACACACTAGTGAGAAAAAAACTCGGACTCACGGAATAGTCCAAATCAACCAAATACAAAACTATAACAACCATTCCATAGCTTTCTGCTTTTAATGGGAAATGGATAAAAAACACAAAGGATATAATTATTAGGAATGATTTTGAATAAATAATATTACATATCGTGTGGAGTACTATATTAGGCACTTAAAAACTTACATGCCTAATATAGTACATTCCACACTCGTATAATAAATAACTGTGATTCAAAAATTGGAGGTTGACAACTGACTGACATATGTTGTGACCGGCAAAAGTCATCCGTTGGCGAACAAAAACTGCAAAAATCTATTACATAAATGGAAACCAACTTATGGAAAAACTTACATAAAATTAATTATGCTGGGTATAGTTTTCGTCTTAAATATTTTGTAACGCCCCATTGTTTTTCGTTGATTTTGCACAATAGTTTCCGCATTTTTACCGCATGTGTACGGCACGTTTTTTTTTTTTCTTGCAAGTGTAGGCCCAACCCACAATCACCATATTCTAAGCACTTATTCCAGTTCGAAAAATAATAGTATGTATATCGATAGAAATAATTTATCTGTACCCAAATTATCCAAAAGATAATAAATACTGTATCTACGAGGGGCACTAGAAAAGAAATCTACCTAGCCATGAAAAAAACAATTGAAATGCACAAGCATAATTTGTCAAATAGTGGCATGTATTCTACCCTTACCTCTAACTTATTTATAAAGTAAATTGTGGGGAAAAACGAATAAATTGCGCAGGACGAAAATTTCGGAAACTCATTTGGAAACTTTGACCAACGATTCTGACTTTTTGGCACAAATTGTGATGGGCGACGAGACTTGTTTGCACAATTGGGATCCTGAGTCGAAAACAGTGGGTTCATAAAGGGTCTCCACCCCCCAAAAAGGCACGGATACAACCCTCACTCGACCCATAGTGCCATTTAAGATTTTGGGGCTAACACTCCCTTCGCGAAGAGGGCGCAATGCCGGAACTTGAAAGGAACCTGAGCAGATGTGCCCCTGGCAAACAAAATCGACCTCTTCGAGGATTTTTCAATCACAATAATCAATTCAGAGAAATCTGGACTGGGGAGTTTTAAATGGGACAGCCTGTATATAAATGCGAAACTGATTTCTCACTGATCACCGCACAGCCCAGACCGTTGAGTGTTGAAATGCGAAATTTGGTAGGAACGTAGTTTTTAGGGCGTATAGGCGCACTAAGAAAGGATTTTTGAAAATTCCGTTTCTAAGGGGGTGAAAATAGGGTTGATTGGTTTCTCGAGACTCCAACTAAGTTGAGAACGAAAAACGGTAGAGAAGTGAAAATTCGGATCCGAACTTGCTTTTGAAAATAACTCGACCCCTATTTGACGATTTTCCAAAAAATTATTCACAGACGGCGAAAAAGGGGGAGAAAGGGGAAAACGGTTTTTATAAAAAAAATCATAACTCGACATGGTAAAAACGTGAAAATTGGGATTTAGACTTAACTTTGAAAATAACTAGACCCGTGTTTGACGCTTTTGCAAAAATTTCTTTACCGACCGAGAAAAAATTAGGGGTGGTTTACCCAAAATTCCTATAACTTCAAAACTGACAGTATTACTGTCGTAAAAATTGGGATCTACATTCTCCTTTAGAAAAGACCGGACCCGTGTTTGACGATTTTCCAAAAAAAAAATACCAACGGCGGGAAAAGGGCAGTGTGGATTTGGGGGTGCTTTTTCTTAAAATTCTTATAACTTGAAGGTCGAAAATGTTACAAGCATGAGAATTGGCACTCGGACTCTCCTTTAAAATTAACTAGACCCGTATTTGACGATTTTCCGAAAAAATATTTACCAATTCCAAAAAAGGGGCGTAAATGGGGAGGGTAGTTTTTCTGAGAATTCTCATAACAGGAAAACAAATAGTGTTACATACGTGAAAATTGGGATCTAGATTCTCCTTTAAAAAAGACCGGACCCGTCTTTGACGATTTTGGAAAAAAAATTACCAACGGCGAGAAAAGGAGAGGATGGATTTGGGGGTTGATTTTTCTCAAAATGCTTATAACTTGAAGGTCAAGAATTTTACAGGCATGAGAATTGGCAATCGGACTCTCCTCTTAAAATAGCTAGACCCGTGTTTGACGATTTTGAAAAAAATTAATTACAAACCTCGAAAAAGGGGCGTAAATGGGGAGGTTAGTTTTCCTGAGAATTCTCATAACAGGAAAACAAATAGTGTTACATACGTGAAAATTGGGATCTAGATTCTCCTCTAAAAAAGATCGAACCCGTGTTTGACGATTTTGGAAAAAAAATTACCAAAGGCGAGAAAAGGAGAGGGTGGATTTGGGGGTTGATTTTTCTCAAAATGCTTATAACTTGAAAGTCGAGAATGTTACAGGCATGAGCATTGGCACTCGGACTCTCCTCTTAAAATAACTAGACCCGTGTTTGACGATTTTCCGAAAAAATATTTACCAATTCCAAAAAAGGGGCGTAAATGGGGAGGTTAGTTTTTCTGAGAATTCTCATAACAGGAAAACAAATAGTGTTACATACGTGAAAATTGGGATCTAGATTCTCCTTTAAAAAAGACCGGACCCCTCTTTGACGATTTTGGAAAAAAAATTACCAACGGCGAGAAAAGGAGAGGATGGATTTGGGGGTTGATTTTTCTCAAAATGCATATAACTTGAAGGTCAAGAATGTTACAGGCATGAGAATTGGCAATCGGACTCTCCTCTTAAAATAACTAGACCCGTGTTTGACGATTTTGAAAAAAAATAATTACAAACCTCGAAAAAGGGGCGTAAATGGGGAGGTTAGTTTTCCTGAGAATTCTCATAACAGGAAAACAAATAGTGTTACATACGTGAAAATTGGGATCTAGATTCTCCTCTAAAAAAGATCGAACCCGTGTTTGACGATTTTGGAAAAAAAATTACCAAAGGCGAGAAAAGGAGAGGGTGGATTTGGGGGTTGATTTTTCTCAAAATGCTTATAACTTGAAAGTCGAGAATGTTACAGGCATGAGCATTGGCACTCGGACTCTCCTCTTAAAATAACTAGACCCGTGTTTGACGATTTTGAAAAAAAATAATTACAAACCCCGAAAAAGGGGCGTAAATGGAGAGGGTAGTTTTCCTGAGAATTCTCATAACAGGAAAACAAATAGTGTTACATACGTGAAAATTGGGATCTACATTCTCCTCTAAAAAAGACCGAACCAGTGTTTGACGATTTTGGAAAAAAAATTACCAACGGCGAGAAGAGGGGAGGGTGGATTTGGGGGTTGATTTTTCTCAAAATGCTTATAACTTGAAGGTCGAGAATGTTACAAGCATGAGAATTGGCACTCGGACTCTCCTTTAAAATTAACTAGACCCGTATTTGACAATTTTAGAAAAAAATATTTACCAACCCCGAAAAGGAGGCGTAAATGGGGAGGACAGTTTTCCTGAGAATTCTCATAACTGGAAAACAAATAGTGTTACATAAGTGAAAATTGGGAAGTAGATTCTCCTTTAAAAAAGACCGGACCCGTGTTTGACAATTTTGGAAAAAAAATTACCAACGGTTAGCAAAGGAAAGGGTGGATTTGGGGTGATTTTTCTCTAAATGCTTATAACTTGAAGGTCGAGAATGTTATAGGCATGAGAAATGGCACTCGGACTCTCATCTTAAAATAACTAGACCCATGTTTAACGAATTTCCAAAAAAAAATTACCAAGTGCGAAAAAAGGGGAGGGTGAATTTGGGAGTAATTTTTCTCAAAATTTCCATAACTTGAAGATCGAGAATGTTACAGACGTGAGAATTGGCACTTGGACTCTCCTTTAATAATGATTAAACCAGTGTTTGACGATTTTGAAAAATAAAAAAATACAAACGGCGAGAAAAGGGGAGGGTGGATTTGCGGGTGATTTTTCCCAAAATTCTTATAACTTGAAGTTTGAGAATGTTACAGGCATGAGCATTGGCACTTAGACTCTCCGTTAAAAATAACTAGAAAATATTTAGAAACCGCAAAAAAGGGGCGTAAATCGGGAGGGTAGTTTTCCCCAGAATTATCCTAACTGAAAAACAAACAGTATAGCATTATAATATGTGAAAATTTGGATGTAAATGCTCCTTTTAAAAAGACTTTTTGTTATTTTTTTTTATTAAAAACTGCTTTAAGCCGCTGTACCAATTCCAAATATTTATAAGCGCCAGTAAAGCCGACCCCAACTTACGCGGGCATCTCTGGACGGTGTGGGGACAAACGGCAAGAAGGGCACGAAAAGGAAAAAGAAACCAGAGGCCACTCCTACGCCAACCTCTCCTATAGAAGATATAAGTCCACTACTTAGGCTCTCGAAAGCCTCGCAGCAGGACTCGTTCCAATGGTTACGGAAGAGGAAGAACAAAAGGAAGGGCCAAAGAGTCCTCCAGAATCCCCTCAATCATAGTGGAGGGGATCAGGGTTCTACAGGCAAACCTCCACCACACAAAGGCTGCATCAGCCATAGTGTGTAGGGGGTTCGACAGGGGGGACATCCATCTAGCCCTCCTGCAGGAACCCTGGATAAATGCCGGAGTCGTCCGCGGCTTACGGCCTCAACGAGGTAAGCTGCTATACTACACCAAGGCCTTAAGACCGCGAGCATGTATAGTATATAGTAATAAGGTTAGCTGCACACTAATTCAGCTCTGATCCGATGACTGTGTTACAGCTATCCTAACGGCAACTACAGAGGAAGGAGCAAGGACCTGGGTGGTGTGCTCCGCCTACTTTCTCGGCGAAGAAAAAGAATGTCCGCCGCAGTTCCTGAGGGAAGTCATCACCTACTGCGGAATCTCCGGCTGGTGATTGGGTGCGATGCAAACGCTCACCACACAGTGTGGGGAAGCAAGGACGTCAACAATAGAGGTGAGTCTTTATTAGACTTCATTCTAGGGGAAGGGTTACAATTTGCCAATATAGGTAAGGAACCCACCTTTGTTACTGCAGTAGGACAGGAAGTATTAGACCTAACGCTGTGTAGTAACAAAGCACACAGCAACATAACTAAATGGCATGTATCAGAAGAGCCAACGTGTTCGGATCATAGGCACATAAGATTCGAGCTTGTATCACCACCATTGACGGTGGAAAAATTCCGGAATCCTAGAGAGACGGACTGGCAAGGATATGTTAAATCCCTTAGGGAATCTCTCAATAGGTCAGAAATTGCCATCAAGGATCCGGAAGGCCTTGATCTTGCGGTGGAGCAGATGAACGAGGCCATAAAGAGCGCCTATCAGGACAACTGTCCGGAACGGGTAAAGAAGCATAGGGAAAATACAGTCTGGTGGAATAATCATCTAGAACGACTAAGAGTCCAGGTGAGAAGGCGATTCAATAAAGCCAAGGTTAACCACGACTGGAATACATACAAAATAACACTGACGCAGTATAACAAAGAGATCCGAAAAGCCAAAAGGGACTCGTGGAGGAGGTTCTGTCAAGAGTTAGAAGAAACTCCTGCAGTCTCCAGAATCCACAAAGTTCTGGTTAAGGAGGGCGCTGCAAACAGGGTAGGCTTCCTAAAGAAAGCTGATGGAACCTACACAGAGACGGCAGAAGAAAGTCTAAGAGAACTAACCGAAGCCCACTTTCCGGGCTCATCGATCTTGTCAACTACGGAAGGACCTATCCAGTCTGAGGAGGAACCGAAAAGGCCTAAGAAAACAGACTGGAAATTTGCCACCGAAGTTGTAAAACCAAACATAATCAGATAGGCTCTGGACAAATTGAAGCAATTCAAATCCCCAGGGGTGGACGGGATCTGTCCAGTACTACTTCAAGGGGGCAAGAATGTTTTAATCCCACATATGTGCAAAATCTACAGGGCTAGTATAGCCTAGGGTTATGTGCCAAAAGAGTGGCGAATGGTGAAAGTTGTATATTTACCAAAAGCAGGTAGATTAGTAGAACATACACCAAAGTCATTCAGACCCATTAGTCTATCCTCTTTTCAACTGAAGACGTTGGAAAGACTCGTGGATAGGTACATAAGAGACAACGTACTTATCAGAAGGCCATTGAGCGAACGTCAGTACGCGTACCAGCCGGGAAAGTCAACGGACTTGGCGCTGGACGACCTCGACAGGTTATTATCCAAATCATTGGAAGACAAGGAAATTGCTTTAGCCACTTTCCTGGATATAGAGGGAGCATTTAACAACGCCTCCACTGTGTCCATAGTGAATGCTCTTATAGAAAGAGGAATTCCCGAACTAGTGTGTAGATGGATAAATGCCGAGCTAAGAGATAGGACAGTGGTGTCCCAGCTTGGCACGGCTACCATAGCGGCACAAACGGGGAGAGGCTGCCCGCAGGGAGGAGTATTATCACCGCTATTATGGGCAGTCTTGGTTGACGACCTAATCTGCAAACTAGTCCAAGAGGGCTATCAATGCCTCGGATACGCAGACGACCTGGTATTGGTAGTCCGGGGAAAGTTTCCAGGAGTTATAACAGAGCGAACACAAAAGGCGCTTAATATGGTGGACAAGTGGTGCAAGGAGGAAGGGGTGTCGGTCAACCCCAATAAAACCACAGTTGTACCATTTACAAGAAAAAGGGCACTAGATACCCTAGGGCCACTAGAACTAGGGAATGTGCAGATTCCACTTGCCACGGAGGTAAAATATCTCGGAGTCATTTTTGACCAAAAGCTCACGTGGAACCAACAAATACAAACAATTACGCATAAGGCTCGCATCGTCTTGGGGAGGTGCAGGCAGCTATGCGGAAAGAACTGGGGATTGAGTCCAAAAATGATTCTGTGGCTGTACACAAGGGTGGTGAGACCCATGTTAACCTATGGATCAGTGGTGTGGTGGACAAAGACGCTGCAAGTAGAGGGGATAAGGCTATTAAGCGGCGTGCAAAGGCTTGCATGTCTGAGCGCCACGGGAGCCATGAGAACCGCTCCTACAGCGGCATTAGAAGTCCTGATGGACCTACCACCACTACACATCCACATTCAAGGAGAAGCTAAGGTCGTCATGTACAGACTAAAGCAGGGGCAAAAACCCATCAGTCAGAGGCACGGTGGGGCACACCAAAACTTTGGGGGGAGCAAGAGAGGGATACCGTTCTCGGGATGCCCAGTGATGCAATGACGAAAGAAATTTCAAAGTCATTATACCAGAAAGAGCAGACTGGGACAAAGGTCCCCCCGTCAAGGCTGAACTGGTTTGGTACACCGATGGCTCGAAGACCGAAAATGGGACTGGAGCCGGGATCTACGGGGAAAAATCTAAGGAGAAGATTCAGATATGGCCTAGGTCAATTCGCAACGATTTTCCAAGCGGAGATAGTGGCAATTGACCACTGTGTGAAGCAGTTATCAAGGAATGCCGTGCAAGGCAAAAGGATCGCCATATACTCTGACAGCCAAGCGGAATTAAAAACAATCCACTCCTTCCGGATAAATTCACGGCTGGTATGGGATTGCATACGCTCTCTAAAAGAAGTGGGCAGTAGGAATAGACTATTCCTTGTCTGGGTACCTGGACCCGCGGGTTTCAAGGGTAATGGAACGGCGGACGAGCTCGCTAGGGCAGGCTCGATAAGCCCCCTAATTGGCCCGGAATCCTTTTGTGGCATAAACAGAGCTACGGTCAGGACTACAATAAATAGGTGGATCCGTACAAAATCTCAGGAATGGTGGGAGAATACCCCAGGACAGAGACAGGCAAAATGCTTCCTTAAAGGGAGAAAACCTGAACTAACAGCAGACCTCCTAAGTCACGACCGTAGGACAGTGAGAATAATAGTTCCTCACGGGGACTGCCGACTCAATAGGCATCTGAGCCAGCTAGGCTTGGCAGAAGGAGACCTGTGCAGATTTTGCCAGGAAGAAGAGGAAACAGCCCAACATGTGCTCTGTCACTGTGAGGGCCTGTGTAGGGTAAGGTTTCAAATACTCGGCGAGGAAAAACCAAGTGCAGAGGAATACATGCGGGGATCGCTGTCCAGGCTCTGGAGTCTAATCAAACTTAACGACGTTCTCTGAAGACATGGAGGATCCACAATAGACCTCAATGGTCGCGGTGGAGACAGGCCCAGAAGACCGCCTCCCAAACTCAATCTAATCTAATCTACGCGGGCAAAGTCGCGAGTAACTGCTAGTTGAAAAATAAAATTGTCAAAAAAATCATACGTCTTTTGTTTCATAGCTAGGTAGATTTCTTTTCTAGTGCCCCTCGTAGGTACTTACTGTTTTTAGAGGTACTTTTTACATGCTTTTGATTGTTTGCCTCGTCTTTTGCATCTAATATGTACGGAGGATCAGCATAACGGCTTTCATAAACTAATTCGCAATCTCATCAGTTTTTTTCAAACTTGACTGGTTTATAATTGGTTTTTGAAAAACCACTAGCACTAGCATTTTCAAAATAGCGGAGTAAAAAATGTGTCCTGTTCTTTGTTGTGTCAAAGCTTCATTGGAATTCCTTCAGTCGTTTTCCCTACATTGCTTTTCGTAGCTCTTATGGAAGAATAACACAGAAGGATCCCACCCTTAAAAAACGTTGTGTGCACTTCGGCCAAAAATGCTTTTTTAGCCTTATTTGAATTGTGTCATCGGCCACAAATAACAGATTCGACCAAAATAGATCACTTTTACGACCTCGATACAGAAATTACCATTATGTTCTTATTTATAAGTTGTCATGTTTGTATAATATTTCGCTGTTCCCCATATTAGGTGTCATCCTTATTTACAAAATCATATTTAATTCACTCCACAAACATGTAAAAAATAAGGCTTATGAAGCAATAGGTAATAATAATAATAATTCATCAAAATATTTATATTTATTGAAGAGAAATAGGGTTGTAATAACTTCACTAGACTTAGCCGAGAAATTTGTCCATAAATTAATTAATGATAAGTCAACTTAGTTTAGCGTAAGCGTAAGTTTGACAGGTAGCAGGTCAGTGAGCTAAACCAGAAGTATCAACGATCTATCAAGCATTTGGAAAGAACAATAAACTTGTATTATTAATGCTTGTCCTTTAATTCATCACGTCACTCTTGACACTTTTGCTTACACTCATAAATATTGAGATGAAGGTTGCACTGGGTAATCGTAAAATTCAAAATATAAAAAGTTGAACCAGAAAAAAGAGGTTCATGTGAGCAAGCGTGTGCCTAATAATCCTTGGAAAACCGAAGACTGGTTTCAGTCGTAAAGGACCTCATCAGTACGGTATACCCGAAGGGGTAAAGGTTGATAGATCATTTCCTCCTAAAGTCATGTGTTTGAGCGGTCATGCTATAAATTAACAAGAACCGTTAGTAGATAACGTAATATATAAGCTTAGTATATAAAAGGGGTTGTAAAAAGTTCCCGCATAATTAATTTTCTCATTAAATATTTTTCCCAGTATGTACATGACTATTAGTTTTTGTTGAAGTGGTGTTGTTCAGACCAGTCACCTGAAAAACGAAGTCGTCTCACCATAAAACAGGTACGAAAATGGAATTATATTATAACGTTAATTCAGGGTGAAAGGAGGCTTCAAGTGCAGAGATATTTAACTACAAAGTTCAAAGTTAATTGCTTATTGTAGGTAAATTACAGAAGGTAGTTAAGTTAGTTGATGAACAATTTTGTGGATCATATAATACTAGAAATTATGTGATACCACATTTTCATTGTACATGTTGATTTTTTATGCTTACGTTGCGTCGGTGTCTCAAACTTCATTCACTGGTTAGCAAAATGGCAACAAAGAAAACATTGTTTTATAAAAATGTGAAAACATAAATGCATTCTTCTTAAGAAACAAAAAGTGGTAAATTCAGCTCGAGCTCCTTGTATAATGTTTAACTTCGTAACTTGCATTTTCAAACAACTCGATTTGACGATGATCGTTCCGTAGATTTTTTTAAAGAATACTATATAAAATGAATTCAGCATCGAGGTTTTTACAAAAGCTGTATGTAATTTTAAACTGGCAACCAGTTATATGCCAAGCACGTTGACTTTCAAATCGACAGAAACAAGTTTTGAATTTATACATTTTCCGTTGGTTTTAGCTCTTATACTATGTAGCATGTTTCAGTTTAGTTTCAAAGTGGTCTTGACCTAAAGCTTATAGAAGATAAATCCATTTAACGTGACCTATCTCGCATTGTCCAGCCCAATTTATGTAAATCGTGGTGGCTGGCAGTCCAATTTACGTTGAAATATACGAATAAATAAAAATTACCGCGCTTGCATAATCAAAAACGAATTGTGGCTTTCCGCCAAACACGCCATAAGTTTATCGTTTTTATCAATGCTTTTAGCAACAAGGAAAACAAACAGAATATTTTTGGCATGTCGGATTGAAAAGTGGTCTCAACAGAATTTTGTTGCAATTCAACGTAAGCTATGAAGAATAAATCACGAACGTGGAAACGTGACAGCTGCGCCGCGATTTACCTTGTTGAACAGATTTTCATATTCACTTAATAAAAATTTTTCAATTATTGCCCGAGTGGCTTCGATAAACTGTTATCTTATGTATGATTAGTGTTTAGTTTAACGCAGTCTTTCGAATACAAACACGTGACTATTTAGCCTTGAAGTAATATGGATTGGCACACCTGGCCGTTGACACTTTGTTTATTTTTTAAGCAGAATGATGCTTGAGCAAGTTTTAGCGTATAAAATTAACGTATATAATAAATAAATGACAACAAACGAAATCTAGAGAAACTGATCGATATTGTGTATACCATGCTGTAAGCAAAACTGAGTTTTTAACAGAAATTATACCAAACGTGTGTCAATATTTCCGGGTGTGTTTGTAAATTGCCCGGACAATCACGTGTTGGAGTTATTGCGGATTGTTTAGAAAAAATTTCTATTGAAATTAAGAAACTCTTAGAAGATCAAAGACTTACTATGTGTAGCAAATCTTTTTATTTTCAGGTCGTTCCTTGATGCAAGCCTTTAAATTTGTCTACAAATAGTGCTGAATAGTTGTAACCCTTTCGTGGTTAATATGCAGACCTAAAAATCTCTACTCACTGCGTCTAGACGGCTAAGTTGCGCTCAAATAGCATGAGCGCACACCTGCTAGTACGGACTGCGTTTAGAACTAGATTTTGTAATCTTTTTTCATAGATTATTATTATTAATGTATGATTATAATAAAAAAATAAATTAACGCTGTAGAAAAGGAACAGCTTGGTTGTCGCTAAAGAAACGGATCTCACACCCACGTTAGGGAAGACCACTGCACAATAAATTATCGTAAGCTTTCGTACGATTCTTGTTTATTCAATAGCAAACTTATTAGTGGGTGCTATTTGTTGGAAATGTAATACTGCAAATCTACAAATAATAATACGAAACAAAATTGCAGGCAATAAGCATTTAGTAGCGTGATCAAGTTGTTGATCATAAGATTAGTTAAGTGCGCTGTTGAGCCTTATTCTTATTATTTTCTTCAACCCACATTAGAGGTAATCAATCTTGTAAAGCAGCAGCAAATTTACCTCCTGTGATTTATGACCACTGGTTTTGGACAGCTTAATACCACCATTGTTGTTAACTAAGTAAATATTCTTAAAACAAGGGACTCGAATTAATAACAAGTTGCCACAAGAAAGATTGTTCGTACAAATTGTTGAGCCTATAAAAATATTTTTACTGGCCGTAATTTTTTCGTTGTGAAACTCACGTAAATTTTACACGATCTAATTAAATTTATAGTGTGTAATAATTAATCAATTAAAATTTCATGACAGGTGTTGAAAAATTTAAATAATCTTCTACAACTTCTTCGCATTCCATCACGTTACCACCATGCATGGTTATTGCGAATATTTTATAGCTTAAAATGCATAAGATTTCTCGGGCACCGTATATAATAATTATTATTATCGTACATTAAATTCTATGAAAGCAGTAGGGGAGACCGGGTTTGGTTGTCACAAAATTTACGGTTTAATTTGTTGTAGCTATATTTTCGCTCCCATAGTGCTGATATTTTTTTGTAGGATATCTTAACTTGGGAAAAGTTGTCACAGTATCTGGGGTAAGTTGTCACTAGTAAAATATATGTCAAGAGCAAAGGTATTCAAGAAATGTTTATTTATGTTATAAATTTATTACAATTTAATAATTGTCATCTGAGTCACAATTATGACATGTATATGACTGAAACTTCGTAGACTAAATCCAGGGTTCATTTGACACACTATAATTTTCCTCACAAACCAAACACTCTGTATCGTCATCCTCTTCATCTAAAAACTCCTCTTGAACTGATACTTTCTTTTTCTGCCACCCTTTCCTTTTTTCGCCCCTTTGATCTGTCGCACCTATATCGGGACATGTTGTCATTGTGACAAGATGCCCCACCGCCGTTGTGACGACAAGTAGCCCCATATAACCTCTTCTTTAAAGAACCAAATATAAACCTAATAATATACCAATATAAAGATATTGATTTCTCCAGTAATTTAAATATGAACATGTTACTCAGAAGTCTTAATTTCGTAGTAACCAACAAGTGTTTACCATGACAGCACAGAAACCAACAACGCACAAATTTACTTCAGAACATGTCTAACACGAAATGTTAGATTATATTTGCGCCTCTTAACGGATCTCAATAAAACTACGAATGGTAGTGCACGTGCCTGTAACGGTTGTCTTGGCGCCATAATAGCTCCTCTGTAACAACTTGCCCTTGTGACAACCATCCCCGGTCTCCCCTACCTATGTTACGAAAAAAGCAACACAGTTC
The DNA here is from genome assembly GCA_963583935.1 of Diaperis boleti. NCBI lineage: Eukaryota > Metazoa > Arthropoda > Insecta > Coleoptera > Tenebrionidae > Diaperis > Diaperis boleti. The sequence continues at coordinate 54,517,900 of OY757244.1, forward strand.
TTGTTATGTTAATTGAAAACTAAAGAAACTTGTTCGTTAAGTGCTCCATCCGCTTCTATCTTAAGATTCTAAAAGTATTTCAGTGAAGATCGAAAATGTAAATCGATTACCAATGTTTCAGAACATCATCTTATACACATTATGCTGATACAGCGGAATTAGTTTGAAAGCTTCTTGGCACGTGTTTCTCGAATTAGGCACAATACTTTTAAACCGTTAACGGTACTATACAGTGGTGTATCTGCGGCGCTCAAGTTTTGCACAAGTTTTTGATCACAATCCACAACAATAGAAAAATAATAATTCGCTGACAATATCTCAACGAATAATTCAGCGTTTGGATTTATTATACCTGAAGTTATGGAAGTCAGGTTGTTACACAAAAATTCTTTGGATAAAATTCAAAACTAATTTCAACACAATTAGTAGTTATATGGGTGTCGGAAGTATTTTATATTTTTATATACCGTTATATAACGGTACTACGCCAAATGTAACTTCCCAAATCAACGAGTTACTCCATATTTTAGTTTTTTATATTGTAATGGGGCTGCAATAATATAACAATAAATCAAATTAATTTGTTTTTATTTCAAGATACTGACCTAACCTGACCTGACCATAAAATGTGTCTGAACTGGACATTGAAAACTCGCAAAAAATTTAAATACAGACTTACTAGATACGCCACTGAGCTCTCAACACAATCATCTTAAGTGATTCCGATTCCTGTTCTCAACACTCACCTGAAACAGAAAAAACCAATAAATCTCTATATCTTTACTTTAGACGAATCAGCCCTATCATATTAAAATCGAACGAAATACATACGAGACCGCATCCGGGAAATTCTATCCTGAAAATGTATGCCAAGGATCGCATGAAAGTTCCGTAATGCATTCGAAATCATCACCGCACTGTCACTATCAAGTAAAACGGTACCTAACCTAAACACACAAATTTTATTGGCTTTGAAAGCCCATCAATCGGCCCTTTAAAACCCGAAACCACACACTGAGGATACGGCTGAACTGCAAACAGCTCAGGTTAGTGTCAACATTTCATCTAAACATAGGAACACGATTGACGTTCTTAGGCTAAAATACGCGTTTCAATCTAATTATTGTCTAGTCATTTAAAGCTATCACACTGAAATACGCCGCCATTAATATCGAGAACATAATACATTATGATGCATATTTAGGTGTCAGTCTTTCATGTTATCGTGACATGAAGAAGACGAGAAACTAATTGATAGAGACATATGTTTTTATTCGGTTAAAAATTTTTCTTCAACGTTCATCTCCTGTCTGATCCATATTGAAATATGTATTTTAAGGGGAATTGGAAACATTTTTACGTATTGTTAGTCGTAAGACCCCTTAGTCGATTGTAAATTTGCAATTCAAATAAATTGAACTGAATAAAGTGTCTTTAAATTTTATGAAACTGTATTGAAATATTCGAACATAAAATTGCACTACTTGTATTATTTGTTACACATTACCATAAACTAAGTTTTAAAAATTACTTAGATAATAAACAGATGATTCAGAGAGGTCATCTTAAATTTGAGATTTCATAAATAATTAAACGATCAAACGAACTTACCTGTGAAGTTCGATCGTAATTATATGAGGCATCCATTCCGAAGATATCACTGAGATAATAACAACGTAGTACGGTCCTGTGCTACTTCGGTCACAATGTTTAAAGCGCATGCCCCCTTCCCTGCTGTCCCGGCCATTCGAGTCATTGTTTGAAAGTATATGAGTTTTATTTGCGACTGGGGTTGCGGGAAGGGTGGGATGTGATATCTTCGGAATGGATGCCTCATATAATTACGATCGAACTTCACAGGTAACTTCGTTTGATCGTTTAATTATATTTCGGCATCCATTCCTTCAGATATCACTGAGATAATAACAACGTAGATGTTTAAAGCTTACTTGCCAAATAAAACGGTCCATTGAAAAGGTTCTTGGCCATGGTTTTAAAAAACCAGGAACCAAGAAAAGTGATAAAATAAGAAAATAAATGAAATTAAAATATACTCTCGCCGTTCAGGCGAAGAGGAACTTCAAAATGGTGGTTGCATAATGACGGTTCGAGCAGAGGGCGATGAGAAAATCGAACAAATGTTGTAGAGCTCTCGAACCGGTCCACCCTGGATCAAATATCGACTGATGTACCCAGGCGACGAGCTGCCGAGGTGCTTGTATAACGGGCCGAGTGAGGGTTGAACAGACCTATATAGACACCAGATTGAAGGAGAGATGCCTTTGTTCAACGGCTCAGAGTCTATTTCGTGACTTCCTTGTAGGGTTTCCTATTTTGTATATAAAAGTCCTCGTTCTGATTTTAAGTACGTCATATCAATTAGCAACTAAGCCACTAACAAGTCTTGGGTTTTCTGGAAAAAATATTGGATTCAAGACTAGTTGATTTGGTCCCAAAGCGACGACTAATTGATTCGAAGTGAGAATATGAACACCTTCGTCATGGCTAGCGAAGCCCGAGAGACGTATCAGGGAAATTGTTTCTAGTCGATGACCAATAGTCAGCAACAACAAGCTAACAAGCTTCCTGGGTAAATACGGCAAGGTGTAAGTCGATGTGTCTTACCAGAGCTGGAGCGCCTGTTGTGGGTCCCAGGTTGTTCAATATCGAGGACGGGCAGAACGTAAACTCAGCAGCCCCTTATGAAACATCTGATGTTGTGATCTTCACGAATATGTCCTGGCAGGAGGAAAGATAGTGCCGAGCGATATGCATTAAAAAGGCCGTATCGCTGTTGTCCCTGACTCAAGAGGTGTTGGAAGGAAAACCGGACCTTCCAAAACCTTGCCTGCGAATGGTGAAATGCTTTGGGAGGAGTAAAAGTGCCAATTGGAAGACGAACTGTATTGTGAGTGTTACGGGAGCTAGGGAGGCGAGCATGGTCTCTATGACTTTCTAGGGGATGCCACAGCGGCGGAAGGCTTCGTTGAGACACGTGTGGCCCCCAGGAAAATTTGTCGCCACAGTGGATGAAAATTGGTGAAAGGAACAAGTCGGGTTGTGTTCACCTGGAGGGAACACGATTGGAGTGCTAACAGAGACCTGGGTGAAAAAAGGGGGTACCAGGGTTGAGAGATCCAATAGGCGACAATAGGAATGCCCTCCCTCTGCTTGGTCGTGGAGAAATTTTTGTATTTTTGTATCTTTCATAAAGTAATACAAAAGGAAAAAATGGGTACAAATAAAAATCGGCCCAGTCATATTAAAAGGCGTTGACGCCAAAGACGCCAGGGCCTCTAAAGCATTAAGTTATTTAACGTTTTTTTTTTTTTGCACTAAGATGCGAACGAGTTGACGCTTGGTGCTACAAACTTTCCTGTGGATTGGACAATGGATTCACGATCGTGTTTTTTTTTTTTTAAGTAAAACTTCTTTACGGGCACTTGACTTGGGAAGCAAGCTGGTGAATCCCTTAAGAGAGGGTTACGAAAAGTGCGATCGGGCGAAGCAAACGTTTTTACATTAATTAATTCATACAATTTTTTTATTTTTTATTATTATTTATTTTTAATTTTTTTTGCTTTAACGGGATTCGAATCCGCGTTTTTTAGGTTGTGGATCCAGCCTGCTCACCTGCTCACGACAGAGCCATTGGCCTGAGTCAATTTTGCCTGCAATTGCGCTACTTCTTAATCGCTACACATGATTGCCGACACTTCGCTGACGACAAACTGAACCATGCTTTATCCAATACTGCAGACGGTATTGATTCAGGATTGAGCTGTGGAACACCACGAGCGGTGTTTGAGACTTGATGTCAGCAAAACATTGAAGCCCTAAGCTTGTAAATCCAAAATATTTATGTAAAAGCGATCGCTCAATATCCACCACGAATAAGGGCGTTTCGTGTTCCCAGCACCCCAAAGACATACGAAAAATCGTTAGGACAAATTTCCTATTTTTGGCACTAAAAACCTTATGTAGGTTCTGATGCCACCAACGGAGATCTGTCTTTCATCGTTATGACGAAACATGATGATTTTTTCATAGTTTAGAACAAAACCTAGAGACTACTAAATCGACAGTTCGAGAAAAACCTTCCTGGAACAATCGCCATAATCCGCCCCCAAGCTCAGGAAATCGTCCAGCTAGATAAAATTCCCTCGGATCGAAGTGTTTTAACTATGAGTTTTTCAACTTGGTGAAAACTAAAGGGGCCGAGGCCTGTACAAAAGGGTAACAGGTGAACTGATAACGTTTGCCCTCGTGTTGGAAACGTAAAAATTTTGATCACTGGGACGGATTGAAATTAAAAAGTAGGCGTCCTTGAGGTCAATGGAACCTCTAAACAGCTCTCAGAAATGGGACGCAGTGCAGTGCGAATATCGTCCATCTCAAAGTGTACGGTTTGAATGAACTTAATTTTTTTTTTTTTTTTGTTGAATTGGCCAGAAGGAGCTCCCCGTGATTCCGGTCCTATTCGTACATCATAGCCACTCCTCAAAACCATGAGGTTATTATTATTATTATTATTATTTAATTAAGGATGAAACGTTTTTTGCCTGATGATTTTTGGCGAGAAATGAGCTGGAAATCAATTGACCTGGCGCAGGAAAATAGGGATTAAGGGCCCAATTGCTCTTAATTCCTCGACGCATTTGTGCATATGGGGAGCGTCCCTGGTCAAAGGCTGCGGCCGAGCCGGGGCGTGTTGTTTTGAAATTACTACAAATGGTAACTGTCTCTAGCTCAAGCTGACAGAACCTGTGGTGATTTGTTGCCACGCAGAGTGAAAAGATTTTAAGCGCCCCGCCAGGCTTACCTAGCGTCTCTGATGATAGCAGCGATCTTCTCTCTACTCCCTCGAGGGACGCGCCCGTGGAAGTTTCGTCTCCCTCTGAGGAACCGGGTGATACCTGTTTAAAGGTCTTATTATGTATGGTACGAGAGTAGGGTTGTGCCCCCCACTTCATTTCTTTTTTGCAAAACCTCTATTTGTCTGATACCGGCCTGAAAAGGTAGGAGCATTCTCCCTGGTTTCCAGATTTTTCCTTGTTTATTTCCCCCCCCCCCAAATCTGGCCGGAATAAAATTTTCCAGAATGAATACTCTCGATCAAGGTCCTAAATAATTTGTTTAAGATTGGGAGAATATAAACCATCGAGACGAGCTGATGTCGTAAAATAATGTGAGAGGAGGCGGCCAGAGTCACCTAGGGGAGATTTTCTTCCCTAAGGCTTTGGAAGAGTTTCTGATTTCTCTATTATTAGTGAAATACCTTTTTCTAAGACGGACAGTGGTGCGCCGAGCTGTTTCTAGGAACCCATAAAGTGAGCCACGCGATGTGTGTGGGCGGCCGACATAATGGCTGCCACTTCCGGGTTGACGATCGGCAGCATCAGCCTGTCGCAATTGAGCGGTAGCCGGTAGCGAGGAAAAACAGGAGACCACACCCTGTTAAAGAATCGGGTGTCAGATAGCCGGAAGTGCTTTTGCATCTTTGACTAGGTGCAGGGCTGTTCTGGTTCGCCTCCTAGAATTCTTAGTATGTCATCCCCCAACTCAATGGAGACGAGATCGTCCTCGACGGCAGGCTGGGCGTCTCCTGCTGGCGGAGAGTCGGTGGGGTGGCGAGGAAGCGACGCGACGCCTCGCGGGCCGCCATCAACGCTTCTGCACACTGTCGGTTTTCTCTGTCGCCGATCTATGTGCCGCCGCCCCCGTGATGAACGTTGTCTCGAGTGTTGACCTCGCAATGCTACAGCTTGGAGATCGAGTGCGAACCGTGGAATCACGCCCATATAATGTTGGCGATGCCATCTGCGCCGTCCTTGTTTAACTTCTGAATTTCTCGATGAAAATGCCGCGACGAAACTTCAGAATGACGACCTGCTGGTCATTATCGTATGCTACTTTGAAAATTAGCTAATATAGTACACATTCTAAGTTAGCGTGTATAAGAAATTGATATAAATAAGGAGAATTTATTATACAAACAAAACCAACAATGACTCGAATGGCCAGGACAGCAGGGAAGGGGAAATGCGTTTTAAACATTGTGACCGAAGTAGCACAGGACCGTACTACGTTGTTATTATCTCAGTGATATCTGAAGGAATGAATGCCGAAATATAATTCTATTAAACTACGACAAGCAACTTTTCCTGCATGGTCAATGTTGACTAATTTTGTTTTCGATCGTATTGAGTGACATGCAGTTTCTGCTTTAAAGTCTTTGTGAGATACAGAACTTTAAAGTCCCAAAGCATATCGAATTCAGTCTTGAATGGTTGAAAGCCTTATAGAAACTAATGTCTATCGATGTCTTCTAAAGGGGCCAGTGTTTGTACAAAAGAAGAAGCCGGTTCTTTTTTCCAAAAAAATCCGGGAATGTAAAATTCTGTTCTCACAATTTAAGAACTGAAATCCATTTATTAGAAGTGGAGCTAATAATATCACACGAGTTTAAATTGTAATTACAAATCAATAAATAATGTTCAACACGATTTCTTTGTTCGCGTTGTGATAAAATCCAAAAAATAGTTCTTATCGACCGTTTAAAACATGCAAAGAGATTGTTCCTTCCTCATGAAAGTCACATTGAAAGGAGTTAGAGTAAGCCGACCCCTAGAGAAGACTACTTTTAAATTGAAATGTTCAAGCCAATGTATTATTTATATACAGCTAACTATAGAACTCCGTTTTATGTCGAAAAACAATACAATTTCTATTGAAATCTCTAACCAAGAATTTGAAATTATTTCAGAAGCGTCAGCCATTAACCAATTTGTATACAGATAAGGGTATAAAGAATCAATTTTGTATGTAAATGTCTTGTTTTGTGGAATCGTACTTCCGGTTCATTTGCAAGTTGAAGAACCCTGCTTGTTTCAAATCACGTCTTCTTGAACTGCTCTGTTGAAAGAAGGGTCGAGCTTTTATTTATATAAAGTTTTTCCTGACGGCAGCAACAAAAGTAATCGCAAACTTTAAACACTTGTTAGTTATGTTATAAATGTTAAAGTTGTTGTGTTATAAAGTTTATCGGTTTCAGGATGTAAAGAGATCGCCCTAACATGCAGAAAATCTTATAATTGTATTATTTGTATTAGATGACATTTTGGTAAGGTAATAATGACATTAGAATATTGTAATTCTTTACAATACAGCAGATATATATGTATGTAAGTTATTCAATAAACCCTTATTAAAAAAATTTAATGTTAATGATGCAAACAATGAATCTAGCTATGCTTTCTGTAACACGAATTATGTATGTTTAGACAAATTAGAACAAACCCAAAAATGGGCTTGAGGTAATTATGTCTCATGATTCCTTGATTCAGTTTTAGTATGAGTTGTGGCACCCACTATAATTATTGTTGGTTTGTTGCAATTTTCTGATGTAGAGGATTTACAATCGATAATATTATCATTTGAACAGTATGATTTTAGGTTGTACAGCTTCTGAAGGCAGTTTAAAAATGCGGAGTGTGTTCTGGTTTAAATGAAAAAAAAAATTCTATAAGTGGTGGTCATCTCTCAACCATTTAGTCAGTCGATGAGTATAGTGGACAATGTGGACCACCCGCCCACCGCACAAACAAACGGTACCAAAACCATACGCTGCTTAGTCACAAAGGAACATATAATATACAAGCAAAGAATATCAATCCAAATTGAGAATTACACCAAAATATATACTCAAATTTACATTTTTGACTGAATGGTTGACAAACTGGTTTGGAATGACAACCATTTTCCTATTGTATCCACGTTCCGTTTCTTGCATTGCACAGTTCTTCTTTGTGCCTAAATTAATGTCGTTCATGGCACCACATGTGAATGCGGTGGGCGGGTGGTCCACTGCATCAACAACTGACTGATTGACTGGTGGTATTAAAATGACAACCATTTTTTGACTTTAAGCTTCTGAAGGCAGTTTAAAAATGCGGAGTGTGTTCTGATTTAAATGAAAAAAAAATTCTATAAATGGTGGTCATCTCTCAACCATTTAGTCAGTCGATGAGTATAGTGGACAATGTGGACATAGGACCCACTATGAATTCTCACTATATCCATGGACCCATCGGCCCAGTTCGCTTCGTGTAGTCGATGAGAACACACATTCCGAGTCGAGTGCAGTGAGATTGGAGTAGACAAAGCTCCGCCCCCAGCACACCTTTAGACTTCCCAAAGCATCGCCATCGTCAAGAGTGCAGGAAGGAACGTTGGACAGAGAGTCACTGTCTACAGGGGACAACTCCAGCTGGAAAAAGCCAAACCTAGAGGTGGAAGAATGAGTGAAGCCGAGATCCCTCCCACGAACCCACTCGAAATCAGCCTCATCCTCCGCGATCTGAAGCCGCCGAAGGCTCCAGGCCCGGACAACATCGCCACCCGGGCACTTAAGGAACTGCCAGATGGCGCCGTTGACGCCCTGGTTAGAATTTTCAATGCAGTACTCAAACACACATTTTTTCCAGAAAGACGGAAACGCGCGACTGTGATTCATTCCGAAACCCGGGAAAGATCTGAAATTCTCATAAAAACACAGGTCAATCAGCCTACCCTCAGTACAAGGACCTGATGCTGAGGAAGAGAGCGTAGGGTTGACAAGAGGGTGGTCCAACAATGCTTCCATTTTGAACGCTGTGGGTTGCAGTTGTACAGTTTTTATGAGAGTATGTACTGGAGGGAAATGTTGCAGATATAAAGGTCCAGCAGTTCACATTAGAGAGTTTAACAAAGAAGAAGAAGGAGTACATACCACCTAAATTCATGTCTGTGAGTGAGGCTTCGCAGCAACTGCTGGAGATCCTGAAGAAGAAGAGACAGGATGATTTATTAGGTAGATGTCAAAATGGTGTAAAAATCACTCAGACTGGATTTGTGGTGACTGAAAACACCATTTGCATTGGGCTTGCTAGAGTAGGATCTAAAACTATGAAGATTCTGGGTTGCAGCCTCCAGGAGATGTCTCAGGTGGATTTGGGGGGACCCTTACATTCTCTCATTATTGCAAGACCTGTATTACATCCTCTTGAAATAATCTAATATTATAATAATAATTCTATTCTTGAGCATTGTAAGGGGGGAATAAATTTGAATTATGGGCAGTTGCATCGCACAAAATTTAACTTTAAGTAGAGATTAACAACATAGCAACTATTGTTGCAACAATGGTATCTATAGAGTTATGTTCCGCTTAAAGCCTAGTTATGTGCGGTGCAACTGGACATTGTCACTTGTTATTTCAACATTATGCAGTTATAATGTCCTAACTTTCTTCTCTAAAGCCTCGTTTTTACTGAAGAAACTTTTGTGTTTCTGTTGGTTGTTTCCGAAAATGTTTCTAAAAGTTCCCAAATGTTTCCGACTACAGTTGAACCTCGATAAGACGCATTTTCGATAAGTCAAACTACTTTTGATGGCCGTAGCATTTGGGTATACCAAATCCATGTAAAACTTATTCGATAACTCGAAATCTTTAATATCTCAAATTATTTATGCGGCGTCAGATCTCGATAAGTCGAATTTTCCAAGAAAAACCATAATTGCATTCTGAGAATTCAGTGTTTTGTATGTCTGCCGTTCAGTTTCAGTTCTAAATTTACTGTAATGGTTGTGTACCGTTGCGGTCACAGAATTTCGTCAGTAATTGTCACTTATCTGACATTTGTTGTGAAGCAGTCTTTAATTATTCCTAACCTTATTATGGTTCGGCGGTTCGGGGTATGCCAAATTCTGCCCAAATGTTTCTTGAAGACGCCATCTTCCGCAAGATGTATTATTCTAAATTTATTAGAATTAGATACTGCTGGCATTTTGACAAGCACTTCAACGTGACAGACGAAAATTTAGAGACATCATAATGACAATAAAGCATAGAATACATCCCTTTTTTTTGCAATGACTGACGAAATTCTGTGACCGCGACTATACCTCGTTGATTTTATTACTCAAATCTCTTCAAAACGAGTTTTAAAAACTTCCTACAAAAATAATTACCAATGTAGTTTTGTTAATAAAACAGTTCATTTCTACTAATTGTTGGTGTTTGTCCGGTAACTCGAAGTCGCGATAAGTCGAACTTTTTTTGTGGCAGATGCTAGTTCGACTTATCGAGGTTCAACTGTATTTCTCATTGTTTCGGAAACAAATGTTGATTGTTCCCATTTGTCGCCGGTTTTCAGTTCTAGCAGTAACATCAAAGGAAAAATCGACACGCCATAATAACACGTCTTCCTCCTCCATGTTTCTGTAACTTTTCACATCAGTGGAGTTGCGCTTTTTAAAGCTACAACTACTGGCGACTTTCAGTTGCTCAGATCGAAACACAAAGTTTATGTATGTTGCCAATTCCTCCGTGGTTGATAAACACGCGGCAAAGGGAAACACAAGTTGCTCAATGTTTCTTCAGTGGAAACGGGGCTTGAAAGGGACAACAGTTTTGACGCAGAAATTCAAATGTTTGACAGTAAGAGAAAATAGGTTGAAAGTTTGAAAATTAATCTAAACAGTAAAGTAAAAGTTTAGCCAACTGCGATCACGAATTTTGTTTCTCACCCGTTATATTCGAAATGATTTAGATGCAAAAACTTTCCTCAGTAAAGCCTTAACACATTATTATAAATATACAAGTGTCTCAAAAATCAGAACCTTCCCTTGAAAGGTAACAGAAGAAACAATAATAATAATAAACTTTATTGCTCTCTAATTTTAACATCATTATCGCTTGAACAATTTTATGTTGTAGATTTACATTTAATTGATTTCCCCATCAATACAACATAAAATTGTTCAAGCGATAATGATGTTAAAATTAGAGAGCAATAAAGTTTATTATTATTATTGCTTCTTCTAAGATTGCGGGTTGGAAACAATTTGACTTTCGAAAAACATCATTTATGAAGTTCCAAGACAAAACTATTTTGACCTAATGAGTTTTGCCAAAACTAGTTTGGCCTATTATTTGGTTTGGTTAGTATAGGTAACCAACGCCCGACTGTCAATTTTTGCGTCGTAAAACCACATTTACAGACATTATGATAGGCAGGACCAGAAGTTAATAGTGTATTATCATACGAGTTTTATAAGAAACATTTTGTCGCCCGCACGGTTTTGAAATGAGCAAGTGTGACAAAATGCCTTATAAACGAGTACAGTATACAGTATTTTTTATACTTTGCCACTATACAAAATGATCAAATTTCACAATCTAGGGAATTTCGCGGCGGTTGGCGTATTTTTATGCTTCCAAAAATGAGTTCTGAAGTTCTTCAATGTACGCCGCCAGAAATACGAGTTTGCTTTGGCAAGAACACGATAGGCAATTTGCTACCTTCAAAGTCACGCGAGGTATATGAAAAAACATCAATTTAAAAATTGAAAAATAAAAACAAGATCTCCACAATCTCCGAAAACTACTGAAGATACCGAAAAATCCGAATTTAAATACCGAATTAGAACCGTCAGCGAAGCGACATCCTCACCGCGCAGCGGTCCGTCGATTTGCTATTTAAGCAAGACCGTGCATTTGAAAATTAAACAATTAATTAGTTAATTAAAATTAACTCGCCGGGAAAAATAGTTTGCAGTGTCACAGCTGGATAATTTTTTCATCATAACCACCGGAAAATTAGCGCGCTCCAAACGAGACTACCCCGGAGTCGTTACGAATACCCCCACGCCTGACAACGCCCTTTTGTAGAACCGGAAACCGCCGAAAATAAATACTTCCGATTACTTTACATCATCTTGACCAGCGAAGAAACGCGTTCCGAACGCCGCCGTTCCGGAGCCGATACGATGCCCGGAACCGATTTCACTCCGGAGGAAAGATAACACGATGATAACACCCTCACTCCTCCGCATTGTGACAAATCGTGCGCATCAGCCTACGACATTATCACCGCGCCAGTAGGTCTATAAAAGACGCTGCGCACCGTGCAGTGTCGTGCCCGCTCCAAAGAAAGCCATCCAGAAGGAAGCCGCCCAGGAAAAAGAAGCTGACTATGGTGAGGGGCTCCAACCATCCTCCCCACTTTCTTCCTAGACCTCTCCAGTAACTAGCCTACGTAATAAGTTGTCTCGGTTTTTACTGGTCCCCGGAAGGTTGGGTTCACGAGGGGGGATCCAGGGTTCAACGCTGTCTAAGCTCCCGGAACAACCAGACCGATCTTTCTTTCTTTTGCTAGTTACCTCACACCCGCCGTCGTCTAGCCACCGTTGTACATTGTCCCGGTTTTTACTGGTCTCCGGAAGGTTGGGTTCACGCGAGGGGATCCGAGGGTTCAACGCTGTATAAGTTTCCGAAGCAACCAAACCGACTTGTTTTTCTGTTGGCTAGCGCGGATCAAACCCGACCTCACCGTCCCGCCCCGCGAATCAGCAAGACGGATCCCGGGAAACGCTAATAAACTTATACTACAGGCTGTTCCGTAACGTCTGTCATCGATCGCTCGGGTTTCGAAACTTGTGGTAATCGAATCGCCGTATACAGGGAGCGGCACACCGACGTCTACAGAGTGTTCCGTAACTTTTGTCATCGACCACTCACAAACCGAAACGTGCAGAATCTGAACCGCCGTATACAGGATACAATTCGACAGGGGCATACAAGGTGAATCTCAAGTTCCGTCACCGAGCTATCACCGACCGAATCGCTAAGCTTTGTAAATATATTGTAAAAAGGGGGAACATTTTTCCCTCCCGCCAAACTAGACAGTTGACCCCTGGAGTTCTATACTCCGACTTTTAGCTACCCGTAGTCCCATGGAGCATACCACGTTCAAAAACTGGCGCTCGAGGCAAACGCCGCAGTAAAAAAGGTCACACTACTTACTAGGGTATTTTGAGCTGCAACGCCAGGATGTAACGTTATACTCTTAAAAACCTTCCTGACGGCGTCCACACACAAAAGTCTAAATCTCCCCATCCCCATCCACAAAATGTGAAGAATCGAATCCCGCCGCACAAAGAAGTGGATTATCAGTGCGAGCCATCCAAACCAGCCCGCCCCCGTCCCACTCCAATGCGCAAATGGGGTAGTATACTATGTATGAAAATCGGTAAATAAGCTGCTCCACATTATTCTATAGGATCAATGCTAATGATATTATGCGATACCAAGATATTTTCTAATATAGTTTCTACAAAATTAATCACAGAAAAACTCGCTGAAATTCGAACTGAAAATCGAAATAATGGGGACGAATGGTAATCGAGCAGGCAACCATCTGGCAACGCTGCGAAACTTACCATTTAATGGCGGGCGATTATGTTTACGTTATTACCGAGATTTTCTAGTTTTTCTGCGTATTTGGCGCTACCTTCCAAACTTTCAAGTGGAGTTGCCACAGAACAGTGTGTATTAAATTTGAACTACAACTGACCCAGGATTTGTGACGACAGATTCATATAACCTGCCGCAAGTAGCATGCGACATGATAGATCGTTATTACGAAGAAAATGCCGAACATTTTATTGTTATAATGTTTTTACGACTCATCACTTGTCTTTTCTTTCTGTTCTTATTATAATGACTATCATAAGTATCGTAACCGTCTCGTCGTCGCGATCGTACGTCTTTTCGAAAGCACGTCCTTACCTTCCTAACCTCAACAATTGACTTTGACGTTTCCTTCAGTTGTATACTACCCCATTGTTACCAGCTTGGAGCCCCTAACAAAATTGCGTGCCCCAAATGCACGTGGAGACACCCCCACCCCTCCCCCAGACAAACAATAGTAATCCCAATTCACATTGACAACTGTTGACAGCCACTTGGACTTGACCACAGAGATAGGTTAAGATTGCCAAGATTTGGCCAAGATTGCCAATATTAAAAAATTAAATTATACTATTTTCAGTATAATTATTATAACACCGCTTTTGTCAATTATGACCCGCAAAAACGTATAAAGTAGAAAAAATCCACTACGGAACTACGGAATTTAAATGTATTGTCATTTCAAATAAAATATTTCATAACGAACAAAATCCTATTAGAGTCGGGAAAGTATTCTTTTGTTGTTAGAACATACCTCAAATGCGCCTTAAATTGAGAATGATCAATTGTAATATAATGTAGTTACATAAAAACCTATTATTGTATTTTAAAAATAAAACAATAAACAGGATATGTTCCAGGTAAAAGTAATTAAAAAACTGTCATTTCATTTTTATATCATTAAAATCAAATACTAATTAATAAAATTTAAAAAATATGTGTATAAAAAATAATACACTATGTAGGGACACACCTAGAGACTTTAATCAAAGGTCCCTTTGGAAACTTAAATAATTCTATGTGTTTACCCCAGCGTTTATTAAATTTGACATTTGATAAACGTTACAACCGAGGACAAGCAATGGCACCTCGTTTACTGTGGTTTTAAAATAGCAAATTTCGTAATTTGGTATTTATTGACCACAGATCATAGAGCGAAAATAAAAGATAAACGGAATCTTGTCTTAAACCGATGGGGTTGCGTACATACAAGGTGTTACAAAATGATTTTCATCTAATCGCCTGTGCATTTTCCATATAAAATAAAAAATGCCGCTTTATAAAAATAGTCATACTTTTAACGAGGAACAATCTGACAAAGAGTCCTCTGTAGCCGTGTTTTCCAGGCCTGGTCAGGTTTACCATGATTACAGGGCTTCGGGTGAGTCTCGTATCTTCCGTAAATTAATTTAATTAAATGACGTTTATCATTTGACAACCAAAGCGTTATTGACAGAATTAGCAAATACAAAAAGAATAGAGCGGCACAGAAAAATTTACATGTAAAAAAATTCCAAAGATAACTAGATGAAAATCATTTTGTAACACCCCGTATAATGTATAGATATAGTAGGGAGCCGATTATCCGTGCCGGTTCTTCTCGAGTATTTTTTTTTATTATCACATTATTTTGTAAATTCGGGGTTACATAAAAAAAAATTAAAACTAAACAACTGCAGCAAAGGAGGAAACGGATTACAGATTGCATTGTTAGTTTTCTCATTTTTATGTTATTGAAAGGTAAATTTTTTTGATTTCTTATTTCTATGTATTATTCTGTACACATATTTCCATCTGTCACCTTATACATTATATGTATGTATGTATATATGACTTATTTACGTCTTGTAGCTATTAAAAAGTTTAGTTCGCATTATCCGTGTTTTTCAATTATCCCGGGTGACACTGGCCCCAGTTACCACGAATAATCGGCGCTCTACTGTATACTATAAAATATAGGTACTGTGCATTTTGTTGTAAAAATGGATAAACAATGCGATTATATCGATTATTATTATTGTGTTGAATAAAGTAAGTGGGGTAATAAGACCCACCTAAGCTGTGGAACTTTTTTAAAAGGAAAGGAAACCATTGTATAAGAGTTTAATAGCCCAGGATATAAAGTGACACATTTTGAATGATAACGTAAATTTTGATCATAAAGAACAAATTTATCAAAGACAGGACAGGACTGACCAAGGTGACGGTTCCCTTAGAATATACACTTGAACTTATATTATATAATTATAACTTGACCCAGCAGAAAGGGCACGAATACAACAACATTTCTGTAAGGCTATTTGAATTATTCTAGTATCACTTTAACAGACAGGTGTAGTAATATAAATTTTTACTGCAGTTTTTCTGTAAAAAAATGCTTACACCTTACACCTCATTTTTGTGTGATGAATTAACAAGTGTTTTGTAAGACACACCAATCTCAGTTTTTTTTTTTTTAATTTTTGCTGAAAATAAACGGTTTTGTTTGTACTGCGATACTGGCTCAATATTGTGGCATCGCCATCGTAGAGATAGATATCTGAGTAACTTTTGGATTCTAGATATGTGTGTCTAGAGACGAAGAACGTGACACGTTGAATCCAATTGTGTTTCTGGAATATCACCTCAGCAAAAGGCAAGACCAGCAACTGACCTGGAAGCACGTAATATTAGTCGGTAGTATTCCACAGTTTGTACGCAACAACACATTCCCCTTTGATGCCGAATTTGGATATTACGGTTTAGTTATGACGCCGTTCTCCTTTGCAGATTACCTATAAAGACAGCTCGAGCTTTAGATCGTTCACGTCCATGTTTATAACCAATATACCTGTTAAATTACATTAACCAACATAATTACATCTTAATATTTTACCAGAGTTCAAATTACAGTAGCTAGACTAAGTCAAGTCGTGGACGAGTTGCTGCTGCCGCAGGAGTTAGTCTTATTTCATTAAAAAGAATTGCCAAAAGAAAACAAATAAATACCGGCCACAAAAAAAAAAAAAACGTTTTCTAAACCAAATAGAAAAAAAAGGCGTCCACTGAACAGTTAAATTATTTCGGAATTTTAAATCGGACAATTGACTACATGGATGAAAGTTATATTGATTCGACCCACACACATGAAAAAAGTTGGAGCGACGAAACCGATGATGGTCTGCGAAAACCTATTGCAAAAGATCCTCGATTGATTATTGTAAACATACTTAATCGTTGAACATGAATCGAACGGTTTTAAATAAAACTGTGTGTACTGCATCGAAATGACGTTTATCATTTGACAACCAATGCGTCATTGACAGAATTAGCAAATGCAACAAGAATAGAGCGGAATAGAAAAAATTACATGTAAAAGAATTCCAAAGTTAACTAGATGAAAATCATTTTGTAAACCCCGTATATTAAAAGCATTACGTAGTTGGCCTTCTTTAAATATAGTTAAGTCAGAATTCAAACAAAACTGGAACTATTAAATTTGACGTTAAAGGTCAATATCGTCTGTGTCAGAAATGTCAACATTCTTGGATAAATGTCCTCAATAATCAATTCGAAATGACAAAGAAATGTATTTTTTGCTCCTTTTAAACTGAATTTCTTGAGCTAGTGAATTAGAAATGTTCTTTAATTTAATTAATAATTGATTCTGACAGGTTAGTTTATGTTATAATTTGTATTTTAAACTTTTCCCCACTAGATCCTGCAAGGCTCATCATAGTCGAGTAATGTCAAATAACATCTGCTAGATGCAGGTTATGTAGTACAAAAAGATATAGTTGTTTTTGTTGTGTTTTTTTTTTTTTTAAATAGGGTTCTCCTAACAGTATGAGTGGATACATTTAGATGAACACTTCCTTGACTTGACCCTTATGATGAAATTTACATTAATTTAGTGGTGCTGCCAGAACAGTCCGTTGTAACCCAGCGCCGCGCCGTCGCTTAGTTGTTGACAGTGGTGAAGGCTAATCCATTGCTAACAAATTAGTTGGTAATTTTGTTCTAATTTTCTAACAATTGGGTGTTAGTATTTACTACTATTATACTATTACTCAGTTTTTTTTTTGTGGTGGAAAAATTGACATAGTTTGCGAAAACACACAAGCCTTCAAAAAAATTAAAAAATTTAAACACATTTTTCCAAAACTTCACAGATATTTTGAGAATGTTTAAAAGCAATAGTTGTGGGCTGTGCGCGAACTCCGGTGATGCGGATATTGTTTGCATTGGTATATGTAAATTTTGTATAACACACAATATATTGCATATTTGCTGTTGCAGTTCTATGGAACAAACAAACTATGAACTACCCACATCAAAATGTTTCGCTTGCACTTCCTGTGAAAGCTGATGAGATTTAAAAATTCACTACCAGCTAATTACTGCAGCATATTCGTATGTAATTCCACTCTAGCGGATCTCTAGAAAAAATGATGTTAATTTATTGTTTTGTGAAAAGCTTTATTCAAATACTTTGAGTCAATTGCCTCAATCAATTAAATTCACTTTAGAGGGTTGAAAAAAATTACATGGTTCACTTGTGAAGCGGCTGTGAATAGGTTGTAAATTATTCTGGATTATTGATCTAATGCATTCTGTAATATCTGACTTAAAGTCATCAGGATCCTTCAGTATCTTTTTTGAGTCTAATCCATTCGCAGAAATTATAAAATAAACTGAAACCGACGTAATGCCTAAGGTCTTCTTTAGGAATTGCGGTAAAAGTATTATCTTAATAAAATTAATACGCGTAGAAGGGAAAATACGAAGAATAAAAAGATTTGGACCCAGTTTATGTCTAGAATATATTATACAGGGTGATTCACGAAGTATAGTAGTACTTTAAGCGTTTTCTAATACCGTCAAAACTACGTTTAGGGGCCATATAATTTGAGGTTTAAATATCTACTATACTTTGTGAATCACCCTGTATATATGTTGCTCAAAATAATTTTTAACTGACAACAAAATTATTTTATTGCACAGAGTATATCTTTTAAATTCTCACAAACAGGTCTCTAATAATCTGGTTAAACCCGAATTACCAATACAGTGGTGTCGCGATAATCCGAGCCTGCGCGAACCAGGATGCACCCATAATCCGAATATTTGATTAGTTGTTAATAAAACAATGAGCACTAAAATGTATTTTTTTGTAAATCCAAAAAATCTTGAAAACTGCTAAAGGCCCTAAAAAATCATAAGGCATTCTGAAGTCTTCTAAAATCCTAAAATGAAAGGGAAAGGCAACATGAAATATATTTATAATTAGGTATATGAAATGTGAAATACACTATTATGAAATGTAGGAATTCGAAGCACAACAACATTTATGCAAATAATAATAATTTATGAATATGTAATTAAATAAAAATAAATAGTTTATGAATGTCAAATATCAGGGAAATAATATAAAGTAAAAAATGTAAAATTTTTAATATGAAACGTGAAATTTGAGATTCAAAATGAAATCTGATAGGTGAAATATCAAATATGACGAAATACAATAATAAAATATGAAACGTAAAATGGAAAATGCGAAACACGAAATATGAAGTCCACAACATTAAATGTGAAACACGAGATATAAATCATGGAACAAATAATGAAGGTTTTCATAAATTATTAATAAATATAAATCATAAATTATTCATTCAGTAGGCTTTGTACGTCAAAATTCTCCATTTAACTACATGTAAATTTCACATTCCACAGGCAACATGACTTATGAATCATTTATAAAAACTCAATACAACATGAAATTTGTCTAATAACACGTAAAACAAAGCATTAAACACGAAACATCAAGTTTAAAAGAGAAATATAGAGCTCAAAATATGAATAAGGTATTTAAATGAACTTAATTGTTAGAATTTTTTATGTAGTCTATTTAGCCACTGTCATCTTTTCCTGTTAGTCTCTTTTGTTTAGTTTTCTATTTAGTCGCTGTGGTCTCTTTAGTTTATTTATTTTGTGTTATTTCTTTGATCTCTTATATATCTGTTAACTTGTTTATCCCATTATTTTTTTTACTGTTTTTTCAATCTCCTTTATCGTCCTTGCTTTTGCGTCGGTTTGGTGTTTTTAGTGTTTTTTATTTCTTTGCTGTTTCTAGTCATTCTGATTGCATTTGACTCTACAGTTTCTTTCTTGTATGTTTTTTTTGTTTTATTGTCCGTTTATTTTCTTTTTTATACTGATCCCATAATTTCTATATGGCTGCTTTAGTCCTTTAAATTATTTTTCGTATATTTGGACTTGTATTTCCCTTTTATTCTCTGTAGTCTCATTGGTCTCTTTGTTGTATCTTTCGTCACTTATCTTTATTTGTTCTTTGTCTCTTTAGTATTATTTCTGTTAACTCTTTTGTCTCTTTTATTTCTTTTGTTTCTACTGATTGTGGTGCCTCTTTTTTACCTTTTTCTTGTTCTATCCCTATTGTCTATTTGTCTCTTGAGTCCCTTTATGGTCCTTTGGTGTTTTTTTTTTATATTTTGTCTATTTTTCTCTTTTGCATTTTTACTTCTTTACTATCTTCAGTCTTTTTGTTTTTTTTTTTTAATTTTTTTTTTTGTTTCTTTGTCTATTTACTCACTTTAGCCTCTTTGGTTTTCTTGGTTTTCCTGGCATTTGTGGTGTGTTCTTTTTGTATCTCTTTTGTCTCTTTAGTCTCTTTTGTCTCTTTTGTCTCTTTTCTCTTTTTAAACTATTTAATATGTGGTATCTGCTGGCATCTTGGTATTTATCTCTTGGTTGCATTTTGTGTCTTGTGTTAATCTTTTTGATTTTTTGTCTTTTTATCCTGTTTAGTCTATGTTGTTTCTTTAGTGTCTTTGATATTTTTGATATCCTTGATTTCTTTGGACTTTTTGGTCCTTCTTGTCTTTTGTGTCTTTTTAGTGTTTTCTATTTTTTATATATTTTGCTCTTTTGTCAGTTTAGCTTTCATTACTGCTTTGGACTTTTTGGTTCTTTTGATGTCCCTAGTCTTTTATATTGTCCCTTTAGCCTCTCTAGTCTCATTGGTACCTTTCCCTGTTAGGTCTTTCTCTCAGTCTCTTTGATCTGTTTTGTCTCTTTGGCATCTTTAGTCTCTTTAGTCGCTTTGGTCACTTCGGTTTCATCGATCTCTTTAGTATCTTTAGTCTCTTTAATAGTTTTTGATTACTTTAGTCCCTTTAGTATCTTTGATACTTTCTTTTGGTATTTTTGTGTCTTTCTTCTCAATTATTTCTTTCGTCTTTTTGGTTTCTTTCAGTCTTGTTAGTGTCTGTAATCACTTTAATCTCGTTCGTGTCTTTGTTAACTTTTCTCTTTTTTGTCACTGTAATCTTTTTTGTCTCTGGTTTCTAAAACCTAACAACAATATTCAACAGAAAGAACAGGATGAACAGGTTTCGGATTGAATGGATTTTAATTGATTCAGATTAACTGTATTTAACAATTTTGTAGTCAAAATAATGGTTATTAATCCATACCCGTCGATCTATTTTAGCAACTTACTGTAAAGCCAAAACAACCGAATCATCATTGAAGATAATACGAACTGCCAGCTTCTTGCCCCTACTGTAGGGATATCTCTTTAAATTAATTAAATTAAATTAATCAAATCAACAAGTCAGATGCGTATCTAGAATCATTATTTCCATTCAAACCGAAGGCTTTGACAACCGGAACCAATTAATTATAACATTAAAATTTAAATATATCTAAGTCGAAGTCCACAAACTTTAATAAGTGTAAAATTACAAATGGAACATGTTTCGGCAGAACACTACTGCTATCATCAGTCCTTAAAGAATATTAAAAATTATTATATCAATATAATATTTTTTAAGTGCTGATGATGGCAGTAGTGTTCTGCCGAAACATGACTCCACTTGGATTTATCAACATTCTTCTGAATTATAACATTGTGTGATCCGAGTGTGGACTATGTCTATTGAAAGAAGCAATTTCCCATGTTTTGTCTGTTCACCACTCTCAACGGATAGAAGAGGTACAACATAAAATATATGAACGTATATATAACGTTATTATTATATATTATTGAACGTTACGCATTTTCGCGTCGGAGGCGAATTAGGCTTACACCGTGCTAAAAGCAAACAGCAGTTAGTAGTGAGGATATAATTATGACGCAGCTGCCAGCGACATGAAAGCAAGTAACGCGCTGGCCTTACTCACCACTCCCAACGGAGAAAAGAGGTACAATATAAAATATCCCCCCTTATATTATTCACCGTTACGCATTTTCATGTCGGACGCGAATTAGGCTACACCGTACCAAAAGCTTACACCGTACGAAAAGAAGTTAACCTTCGAAAATAAATAAATTTGTAATATAAATATAAATATTATTGAGAAAATTTTATATGAAAATAAGTGTGTGAAAAACTCTTACAGCAGCTAACAGGAGGCTTTTAGTTTCCAAGAATAACATGTGCCGATATCGGTCAGCTTACTAAGAATACAATACATGAGTCACATATTTTACACGTGCTCACAATAAAACTAAAATACAGAGTGATCAAGAAGGACTGTTTGAGTTGGTATTACTTTTAAGATACTTTTTTTGTTCGGCTATTTGTAACACTGCAGCCGGATGCACAAATTTCCTGTAACGTCAACTGAGAGAAAATTGTGGGTTAGGTCAATAGAAATTCCTTTAATTTAAGGAAATTAAACGAAGCAGAAATTAAACTTGAAATACAGAACGATAATCACACTAAAGGTAATGCTCAAAATGCCCCCACAAACTGCTGCTCATTCAGTTTAATTTCACAACGTTTGAATTTTAAATTTGAAATGTCAGTAAATTGTGAATGACGGCTTTCAGTGTCAAGACGTCAACAACCGGAAGTTCTTACAATTCTACCATTTAAAAATGAAATTCAGTATGATCACGCTGTATATGAAATTTTGACATAGAGACAAAAGTTTATTCTCTAGAAAAACAAAATTTTGTAGGAGATATAGTATATTTGAGTTGAATAATTTCACGAGATTATAAAAATTAATCCTACCAAAACGGGAAGGTTCGATGCCGGCGTACTATTTCCACAGTTCTCGGACAAGAGTCTAAATCATCATAATGTCAAACATAAAACCTGTTCAAAATACGATGCACGTTCTTCCAAGTAATTACATTGACCTTGGCATTAATGGTTGTTTGGGTTATTTCATCATTACTACAAGTAGCACAAGTAGCAAAGCCTGCTTTATCAATCTGATTACAGAGATTTGATTCGCTTTTATTTGCTAGTAGACCGATTAATATCACAAATTATAATTTACATTAACTAATAATGTGCTGTCAACATAGGAAGGGAAATTGCGCATGATAGTCAAACTTGAATGCTAAATTAATGATGTTCATAATGTGGACATTATAAAGAATAACTGACTCGTAATCCCTTTTAAGAGATACTAATAATGTATCTAATACTAATAGTGTAAAAAAACCATCTTACATTTCAATTGCTTACATGTATCTTTGTAACTGTACCACATACACATCTAATTTTTAGTATTCTTGTGACCTGTAACAGAAATTTCCTATGCAGCTGTCGCGTACGCAGATTACATTACTTTTACGCCACGAACGCCGAAAGTGGAGTTACATTTTAGAATTTTGCCGGGGTCCACAACGGCGTTGCTCGGCAATACGTTCGTCAAGTTGAGCGGAAGTTTCGCTATGCTTGGTCTAAGAACCATAGCGGCACAATGCAGCATCATAGAAGGTTCTCCGACTGCAGTGAAGATGGACAACGAGACCAGAAACATTAACGTAGAACTAAGAGTCTCAGAGCTAGCGGCCGCGAAGGTTCTACGATCGTACCTCAGGCTGGAAATCTGAGAGGTGTTTGGCGAGACCATCGGGAAATGCCATCTGCAAGGATTTAGGACACGTCAGACAACTCAAAGTTGGAAAAAAATATTGGCTAAAAAACGTTGGTACCCTCCGGCTGAAAATTTACATATCACCGAAGAGGCATCTAAATCGTCAGACGCCTTTAAATTTGTAATTTTAGAGTTAGTGCTTTAGTAAATGTTTAAATTTTTCATCACAGCTTTGTCTTTCTTAATAATTTATTCAAGGTAATCAAAGTTTTTAAATGTTTTTAGACTTAGCTACACTTGTTGTAATTTTCAATAATGGATTTATTTGTGACCTGTAAATACAGGGTGATTCACGAAGTATAGTAGTTATTTAAACCTGACAGTCCCTAATAATGTAAAAAACCCAAGATATGGTTTTAAAATTTACGCGAAAAGCGATTGAGAACCGCTGGCATGATTGAAGAACCATTAGTAAATAAACCCTTATCTCTTGGCCTGAACAAAATAGGATTTTTTTGCTGGAATGAGTGCGGTGAACTACTGCCAATTAATTATTACTTTTAGTTTTACTTTGACTGTTGACGGTGTACTAAATATTTTAAAATGCCTTTATTTTTAAATAGTGACATGAAAGGTGGTTCGGAATACACCGTGCAATAATTACGCCACGTGTTCAATACAGTACAGGGATCGGGGCGGTCGTCATTTTGAACAATTTTTATAAACGGTACGTTGACCTAGGCGAGTCTTTGTTTTTCAATTGAAAGCAAGAGTGGTTTTTGTCAGTTGGAAAAGGTTAGTCCGAGATGTTTACAATAGTTCGTATCGTGAGTAGTAAGTTTTTTGCCCAAAATAAATCTAGCGACTATCAAAATGTTTTGAGTGCATCGCTGGTTGCCATTAATTTTTCAACTTTACATTAAGCGTTTTTAAAACCGTCAAAGCTACGTTTAGGGGGCCATATAATTTGAGGTTTAAATATCTACTGCACTTCGTGAATCACCCTGTATACTGACTATCATTAGAAACCGAACACCTTGAATTACAGTTACTGATGCCACTGAAATTTTCATCAAATGTATATTAAAACGAACCAAAATATAATTACTTATAATAACAAGCCTGAATCTCGTGAAATTGAAATATGAATCATTTTGTTCATGACTGTCCACATAATTATCTGATTCGATAATTCGAACAAAATCATTCAACTCCTGGACGGATTTGTAGTAGTATATTATGTAATTTAAATTGTTTTTCATACTTACATTATACACAAAATGATATTTTCTTATACTGACAGAAATTATGTTACACTATATAAAAAAATTCTTTTAATTCGACAGTGCAATAACAGAATCTGGTAATACTAATGTCAGTTATACAAAAATTTAGTAGATACATCAAGTTCACAAATAACATCAAAAGCGTGTATGAAAACATACAAAAGGAGAAACACAATGCACGAAAATAAATTGCAAGCTAGGATATACAATCACAAAAGACGAATTTTACAGATAAAAACCCGATATTTCAATTAACTTTTTGAAATATTAATGACGCTGTTTCAGTGCAAAAAGCGTGCAAACTTCTGTGTTCATTTTGTTAGAACGGCGAATTAAAACGGGAGCATATTTTGTACTGGCGCAATCCTGCGTAATCCTGGATTACAAGTTGGAAAAAACACATTTCACTCAGAGGTCTCTGGATTTTTCCTGTCAAAAAATAACTCCTTCAAGAAAACCATTTCGGAGCGGAATCAAATATAGATAGAAATACGTGAACTACGAATCGTGACCTACAAGAAAATAATTTCATTTTGGACGAGTTCAGTAATGTGGAACAAAGTAACAGTTTCGAGACCGTTTTCCAGTTTTCCTTTCATTTATCATTGTCACTTATTTTATTATTTACAATATTATACATATTAATAAAATTATGTGTCTCCTGTTTCCACCATTTCAACGTTGTGTATTTGTGTCTTAGATGGATGAAATAGTTATCAATATCAGAACATTAAAATCTTCTTTATATTGTAATAGTTTTAACGATAACTAGATCTTGATGATAAGTCGACACGTTGATAGATTTTAATTATCTTCTTAGGTTACTTGTAATATAATCTAATACTATTATCTGAAATTTGGTGAAGTAGATTTATCGGGCTAGTTCAGCAACAACGCATGTGAATTTTCTCTCTTGAGTATAAAAACCTTTGCAGAATTCTCATTTAACAACTTGATGCAAAGGTAAATCTGGAATTATTTTTCTTTAATTAGCCCGTGTTTCGTTTATTAAAACACACTTATTAAAATTTACTCTCTTAACTACGTATGTATTCAGCAGTAGCACTCCTTTTGATGAATGAAATTTTTGCCAAATGAAGTGTTTACAAAGTTCTGCCGTTTTCTGTCACTTCGGGCTATGAATTTTTTTTTGAACCGAGCCCATTTTTATAAGATGGTTTATAAAGGAAATAAACTATCTAATTAACCTCATCCAAAACGCCCGCACCAAAAAAAAAATAAATATTGTTAGAGCCAGATCAGTCTGGCAATGAACTCACACCCCTGAGAATAGAACAAGATATATAAGCAAGCTAAAATTCAAACTGCAAGAATTAAATAACGCATTCGAAAAGTAGATTTTTAATTTAACTAGAACTGATAACACAATTTGGGAACCAATCATAATCAGACACAAACCAATAACAACAATACCCCCAGTACGGACGAATACCCCATTACCAGGCCCATTTCACCTCAGGACTATAACACTAATTCAGACGTTAACACAGTCCTAAATGAAGCACTACAAGATCACGAACACTAACAGCTATTTAACTCCAAGAAAATTAGATTAGAAATAGACAAGTTGAACAACGAGGAAGCTCAAGGAGCTGACAATATTATGGTTTTAGTATTATTTTTATTATAGTTTTTAAAGGAACTTCCAAAAAAAGGCCTAGTAATGTACATCATCAACGCCATCCTCCGAACAAACTACTGGTCGAAGACACACGCTCATTACAAGCTATCGACTTGCACAATCATAAGCTTGCTTCCACTTAAATCTAAACTTCTCGAAAAACTTAAACGAATCGACCAAGATCTGGACCTTTATGAGTGGATCCTAAAAACATCAATCTTGTTTTCGGACACTCTAAAATGCAACAGTCATTCGAATTATAAGAATGATAATACAAGCTATGGAGAAAAAGCAGTAGATACCTTAGGTAGATATACTGTACAGCTGCCTTTCAAAGATGTGAGTCAAGCATTTGACGAAGTTTGGCATCTGGGCCTGCTATACAGGGTATTACGGAAGTCCTAACGACAAGAAAACTTTTTTCGCAAACGCTCCATGTCGGAATTTATGCTCAAATCATACCTAATTGAACGCAAATTTAAAACAAAAGTCAATAGCACTATTTCGAATCGCCACCGAATCAAATCAGGGGTTCCACAGAATAGTATCTTGGGGCCCCTGATAAACTGGCAAAGTAAATGAGGCAAAATCGGTACATATAACCTTAGTCCAGTAAATCTAGTTTTTTTCCCAGGAAAAAAATCCGGAAGTTTCTTTCTCAACGGTTCTATATGTTTTTTGGGTGGCTGAATCCGAATTTGAGGTTTGCCCCCTCGCCAGAGGTGAACTAACTTCAGGAAATGCAAGAAACTTCAAAAATTTCGGACTATTTTCAGTTTTTTGCTTATAACTCGAAAACGAGGCGTTTTTGCGAAAATACCACTATAAACAAAATTAAAGTAGACAAAATTTCCTACAAGAATGTGGTATTATGTTTGTTTCTATTGTTAATGGGACGGCCGCTAGAGCGCTCTGAATATAGACCACTTTTTCGCTCTTTGTGGAAAATGTGGAAAACAGGATTACGTTTCTTTGCTGGATTTTTCATTTGTTTGGCTCCATATCTGGGGGAAGTTCCTCACCACACAAAAAGCAATGCGTTCTGAATGAAAACTGAATGGTATTTGAACGTAATAAAGGCGCAGTACCATCCTCTTTACTCCTCTTAATATAAGCAGCAATCGACTTTTATTTGGTGTACTGCTTTCTACATTTTTCGTGGACCTCAAGTTCTGTGCTCCATTTGGATGAAACTTGGTTTCCATCGTTACCTCTTTTACTAACCTCAATGAAAGACTGCAACGCCTTTTGTTTAATACAGTCCTCTCTGATCCATCTAACAAGGATCCTTCACAAATGAAGCATTCCCGAGACATGTTACGCACATAATAACTCAAACATTCAGATAAATATTCAACTGAAGGAAAGTTTCCTTTCGCGGCCGTCCCGTTAAAGAGAAAAACAAATCTAATACCATATTCTGGTAGAAAATTTTATCTACTTTAATTTTGTATATAGTGGTCTTTTAACTAGAACGCCTCGTTTTCGAGTTATAAGCCAAAAACTGGAAACAGTCCGAAAGTTTCTTGCATTTCTTGAGGTTAGCTCACCTCTGGCGAGGGGGCAAACCTCAAATTCGGATTCAGCGACTAAAAAATATATAGAACCGTTGAGAAAAAAACTTCCGGATTTTTTTCTTGGAAACGGGCTTATCGAAACTAGATTTACTGGACTACCTTTACTCTCAGGAAATATAGCGGCCCTTTGTTATATTTAAACCAAGCAATTCTTCCACGAAACACTGAAATATCTACGCTTTCACTTTGATAATATATAAAAACAGGTTTAAAAAATATATAAATATAAATTAAACATACAGTGTGGAAATTAAGTAAGGAATAAATTCAGTAACTCCGTTAGTATTTGCACTAGAAATAGAACTTAAAAAGCATGTGATAGGGCTAATTATAGCGCATCCGAGGAACGTATACAATTTTTTTTTCATTGTTTTTTTTTTGACAGTTATAACGTCATCAATATTTTTTTAATGGCAACCTATGTTTTTTATTTTACATTTGAATAGAGTTTTTTATTCTGTTTTCAAGGTTGTCAAATACTTAATAGGTTAGATAAGGAAAATATCAATTAAAACGGCGCTAAAGTTCAAATTAGTAAAATTGCAAAAAATTAACAGAACTGTCTAATGTTATGGAAATTTAAGAGAAAATAAAAAAAAATAGAATACAATGTTGACAAGTTCTGAATTGGTACAAAATAATTGTGTCTGAATTGTTTTTCTCTATTAAATAATAAATGAACTTCTAATAATAATATCTGGTTGCAACAGGATGGTTTTTCAACACACTAAGCCAGGTGCGGCGTTATTTGGATGAAGTGTTCCCAAGAAGATGGAAGAAAAGGTCCAACAGAATGGCAGGCTAGGTCCCCAGATCGAACCCCATTAGATTTTTTTCTATGGGGGCACTTAAAAAGTAAGGTGTATCAAAGCCGACCCAACAATTTGGATGGTCTTGAAGGAAGAATTCGACATGAGTGCAGTTTAATAACTCCCCAAACCATTCAAAACGTATTGGCTGCTTTTTATGATCGTCTTGGATCTTGTGAGATGGTGCAGGGTCATCAGTTTGAACATTTGGTGTAATATCTTTAATTTATAACTCTCACATCAATAGTCTTTTTGTTAATTTTGTTAATTTGTTAGCCCTACTTTCAAATTTAGAGTTGTTTTCTTATTTTTTCTCATTGATTGCTTTTGGTCAAAGTTCCGAAGTTGTTTGGATTTCTATCGTTTTTTTTCTTAAATTCTGATAAAATTAGACAGGTCTGTTAATTTTTTGAAATTTTACTAATTTGAACTTTAGTGCCGTTTTTATAAATTTTTTCCTTTTGTAAACTATTGAGTATTTGATAACGTTGAAATCAAAATAAAAAACTCTATGGGAATGTAAAATAAAAATATAGGTTTCCATTAAAAATATTGATGACGTCATAACTGTAAAAAAAAGTAATGAAAAAAAATTGGTTACATTCGTCGGAAGCGCTATAATTAGCCCTATCACATGCTTTTTAAGTTTTATTTCTAGCGCAAATACTAACGGACTTACTGAATTTATTCTTTACTTAATTTCCACACTGTATAAAAAAAGATTGACTAATAGAGTCGAAGTCTAAGGAAACTAATTGGCTCATAGGAAGAAAATACAATATGTTTGTTGACAGAAAATTGCTTATTTATAAAGCAAATCTAACGTCCAAATTATTATTCAAAGAAGCCAATCTAAATATTCTAAGACCCATGTATGATGCACCTAGGTATGTCTCAAACCATATCATCCATACTGACTTCAAAATCCGATACATAAGCCGACATTAATTAGATAAAACGACAAGGCGATTCCCATATTACCGACCGTCACGAGAGTACGTGGAAAGAAGTGTCGAGAAGAAAATTGAGGAAAATAGAGCAAACAAAACAGAGAGAAGTGAAGAAAACAGCAGAGAAGGGAAAAAGCAACATAAACAAAAAGTAGGAAGAGATAGAGTGCGAGGAGTGGAGAAAAACCAGAGGAAGAAACAGTATTGTCAACAACAAAGAAGGCCGGCAACCAACAATACACGGTACGGTGTAGAAGGTTGCGGACCGGTATGAAACAGGGAGAAGACAAAGCAGGAATTCAAGTAGATAAAGAGGAAACTAAAAGAAAAAGAGAGATAGAAGTCCAGTAGCCTTTCAAAAAAGTAAAAAAACAGCAAGATCTCCAGGGGAAGAAAGAAGGCAAGAAGAAGTGGAGAACTAGATGAAGGAAATGACAAAAATAATAATAATAAATTAAGCAAATCAAAGAAGACACAAGAGAGACGAGGAAAGAAGTGAAAGAGCTGAAAAACGACAACAGACAGCTCAGGGAAGATATGGAAGAACTGAAGAGAGAAGTGAACCAACTGAAGAAAGCGATGGAAGAAAAAGAGGAGAAATGGAGAGAAGAGAAAAGCTTCCTAGAAAAGAAGATAGGACAGATGGAGTCGAAAATGGAGGAAAAAGAAAGAGGTGAAAGAAGAAATAACATAGTAATAACAGGGCTAAGACTAAAAGAAGAGACGGGACAAAACATGAGAAAAGAAATCGAGAAATTGGTAGAAAAGGAGTTGGAAACAGAAGTGAAGATAACAGGGGCCTATGCTATAAAGGGAGAAGAGAT
Source organism: Diaperis boleti (assembly GCA_963583935.1). NCBI lineage: Eukaryota > Metazoa > Arthropoda > Insecta > Coleoptera > Tenebrionidae > Diaperis > Diaperis boleti. Next base: position 54,548,122 of record OY757244.1, read on the forward strand.
GATAATAGCAAAAACTGAGAGGTGGGAACGGAAGCTGAACGTCATGATATATAAAAAAAAACTAAGAAATAAGACAGGACCGCAAATCTTTGTAAACAACGACCTAACAAGGAAAGAAAGAGAGATACAGAAAAACATAAGAGAGATAGCGAAGAAGGAAAGACGGTATTTAATTGTAATTGGAGGAAATGGAACGATGACACCGAGCGACTGGAAAATGTTTAAAGGAGAAAGGAAAAAACCGGGAAAGAAAAATCAGACAGAAGGCAAAAAGAAAGAAGGTACATGATTCAACGGGAAAGCAACAGAAGAAAATAAAAGGAAGAATAAAACTGGTATATTGGTATGTAGCGGGGATAAGAAACAAATGAGAAGACTTCCAGAAATACATAAGTGAATTTGACGTAATTGGAATGGTAGAAACGTGGCTAGAAGGGGTGGAAGAAGAGAGAATGCCGAGAGACTATGTATGGAGATGTCAAGCAGCAGAAAGGAAAAACTAGAAAGGACGAGCGAAAGGAGGCATCATCACAGAGTAAAGAAAGAAATTGAGGACGAAATAAAAACAAAACAAGAACTACAGAGAACTGGATTAACAGAAATAAATCTAAAACTAGGAATAAAAAAATTTAAATAATAATCACCGTATAGAGTAAAAAGATGAGCAAAACAAAACAAATGTTAGAAGAGACCATAAGTGAGACAGAAAAAAGAATTCTAATAATTGGGGTCGACTTTAATGCGAGAATTGGGACAAGATTAGGAAGACGGAATAATGAGACAGAAGATGCGAGAAGAACAACGAAGGACAAAACAGAAAATAAAGAACGAAGAAAAATGATCAAATTTATAGAAGAGAGAGGATACGAGGTACTGAACGGGAACTGGGAAGATTACACAGGGGAATTTACGTACGTGGGACCTATAGGAGACACAGAGTGGAATCAGATCACCAACCGTTAGAAATAGAAATCGCCGGAGAAAAAATAAAAAGAAAAAAAAACCCAAGAAAGAAACAATTTGGGAAGAAGAAAGCATACAAAAGTACAGAAGTGAGCTACAACGTATTGAAAGAGAAAAAGAAAAACAAAAGGATACCGAAACAAGAATGAAAGAACTCGAAAGGAGAATGAAGGAAGCGATGAAAACAAAGAAAATAGAGAAGTGGAAGTGGGAGAAAGAATGGGAAGAAATAGATGGTGGGATAAAGAATGCAAAGAAATGAAAAGACTAGCCAGAAAGCAAATGAGAAAAAGAAGAATACTGAAAGCAATTAAAGAAATACAAAAACACTTGTGAGAAGAAGAAGGAAGAAAAGAAAAGAGAAGAAGAAGAGGAAATTAGATCAATCAACACAGAAGAAGAAGTTTGGAAACACATAAACAGAGAATGAAAAATGAAAAAGAGGGCAGACGAGAAGATAAGGATAGAAGAATGGAGAGAATACTTTAAAGAAGTACTAGACGGAAAGGACGAAACGGAAAGAAGACATAAGGGAGAAGAAACAAGAGAACAAGAGAAAGGGGAAGAAATTACCAAGGAAATGATTAAGAAGGGGATAGGAAGAATGAAGAAACGAAAAGCGGCGGGAGAAGATGAACTGCAAAATGAAGCATGGATCTATGCAACAGAAGAAATAATAGAGATAATGAGGGAGATAGTAAATGACGTCTGGCAAGGAAGCCAATGGAGGATGGGGCTAATGTGTCCGATACACAAAAAAGAAAAAAGAGAAAAAGTGGAGGAACTACCGAGGAATAAGTCTGCTGACCACGGCGTACAAGATCTACGCAATGATACTGGAAGAGAAATCCAAGGAAGAACTAGATGAAAAAGAGTTGTTACCAAATAGACAAGCGGGTTTTACGAGAGGGAGGAGCACCATCGATAACACGTACATCCTGAAACATCTAATTGATAAAGAACTCGATAATAAAAGAGGGAAGATGTACGCGCTGTTTGTAGACCTGAAGACGGCTTTTGATAGTGTAAATAGAGAGAGATTATGGGAGTACCTAAGAGAGAAAGGAATCAACGAGCACCTGGTGAGCAAAATAAAGGAAATTTAACTAGAAACGGGAAACATAGTAAAAGTAAACGGGAAAACGAGTAAAAGATTCTGGACGACGAAAGGAGTAAGACAAGGATGCCCACTCAGCCCCAGTCTATTTGCGGCATATATAAGCGACCTGGAAGAAAAACTAAGACTAGCACAGGCAGGGGGAGTGCTGGTAGGAAATACGAAAGTTCACTCGTTGGCATTCGCCGATGATATGGTGCTAATACCGAGGGAGGCCAAAGAAATGAAGGGAATGATAAAATGCCTAGGAAGATACCTGAAAAGAAAGGAGCTAGAATTAAACGTGAAGAAAACAAAAATAATAATTTTTCAGAAATGAGACAGAAGAAAGAAAGAGGAATGGAAGTCGGAAAAGAACTAGAAAAAGTAAAAGTATTTAAATACTTGGGTTACACCTTTAACGAGACTAACAACGAGAAAAGTCATATAAAGGAACTAGAAAGGAAAGCGAACGGGGTGGTAGGTCAAGTATGGGGAACAGGAGAGAGAAAATTTGAACGAGATATAAGAAGGAGAGGTCTGATGTACGAAAGGCTTGTACAGAGTGTCATGATCTACGGAACAGAAATATGGGGATGAAAAGAGCAGGAAAAGCTGGAAGCAATCCAAGCGAAGTACTGGAGATGGGTACTAGGATTGGACAGGAAAACGCCAGCATATATCGTATTGGAAGAAGTAAAGAGAGACAAGATAAGAGTGAAAGCAGGAAAAAGAGCAGTAAGATTTGAAGAAAGAGTAAGAGAAAGAACGGAATGTAAGATCTTGCAAGAGTCTTTTAAAGATGGAAACAGCAGGAAAAGTGAGAAGAAAATACTACGAGAGAAAGGGGTATGCAGTGGAGGAGGTAGAGAGGCAAAGAAACAATGGAGTAAATGTACTAAGAGAGATAGTTGAGGTGGACTGAGACGTACAGAAGCAGGAAAGGAGAACGAGGATAAATGAGTCAAGGTATAATGGAAAGTATAGTTCACTAATCACGGAGGAACTGCCGGCATACCTGAGAAGGGAAAGCAAGAAGAACGATAAGAAAGTAATAGCAAAGTTTAAATGTGGGAACGAGGAAAGAGAAAACAAGTACTGGAAAGAGAGAGACGAGAGAGTGTGCAAAGTGTGCAGAGAAGGAACAATGGAGAAACAATGGAGCACATGATGAAAAAATGTGAGGAGCTGAGAGACGAGAGCGAAGATTGGAAAGTACTGATAGAAGAAGGGACAGGACTAGACTGGATGAAAGGAGTTTTAAACAGAAGAAAGAAAGTAGAGAAAAGGAGGGAAGAGATGCAAGGAAAATAAAATTAATTTAGCTATTGTTGATGTTTATGTTTTATAGTTTTATTTAGTCAGTATTTATTTATTTAGTATTGTGTGGGAATAGGAATCTTTTTCAAAGCCGAAAGGCAAGGAAATATATCTTATTATTATTATTATTAAAACGCCAAGACATCACGAGAAGCTGGAAATCCATTCCAATATATTTATAAAGCAACTACTCCACCCAATGCAAATAGGCAGACTGAAACGAATTTGACCACACCAACTCCAAAGAAACTGGGGTAAAGTCAATTAATCCCATCGTCTCATGACGATTTCGTGCATATTATACTACTTTTGTTTTGTGCATACTAGGAAATTAGCTTATAAAATGTTAATTTATGTTTGTTTATAAAGAGAAGAGGAAAAAACTTGTATTACGTATACAGGTGATTATAAAAAATGATTTCCCACCAAGTTGGCTTCGTAAAATATGTCAACGTATTTTTAACGACCAATTGCCCCTTATTTTAATTAATTGGTAGGCAGCCAACAATTTACTCCTTGTTCGTTGTGCACAGCGAATATTGTGCATTTCCATGAAGTGGCAAATGGTTAAAAATACATTTACATATCTTCCAAACCCAACTTGCAAACCATTCATAATCACATTTCTTACCCTTTCGGCCTTTATCACTTTCGGTATTTCTTTCTTATTTTGTTTTCTTTGCATTGAAAAGATCTATTGCTTTCGCGATTCTATAATTTCATTTTTTAGTTCCGATGATCGTTCTCAAGTACCTACTTGAGTAAAACTTTCAACTATTTCTCTATTTTTTTAGTGTTGATTGGTCTTTGGTTTAGTTGCTGTTATTATCATGGATTTCTTTATGTTTATCTTATATTATTGGCTTTTTGCAACTCAGAATGCTTTTGCGATACTGCAAGCCTGCTTATTTTTTTTTTCAACATATTATAATTATCTTCAACTTTCTTGGAACAATTTACCTATTTAGTGGGATGACACTCTTATCATGACGTAATAAATTTGGTGAATATTTTAGGATATCGTAATTCGCATAATCGTTTTCCTCTCATACAATATTTACATTGATCCTTGAATAGCTGAAATCATTAGTTTTTTAGTTCTTCTCTCCGTTTAGAGTGGTGAGTAAAGCCAGCGCGTTACTTACTTTCATGTCGCTGGTAGCTGCGTCATATTATATCCCCACTACAAACTGGTGTTTGTTATTGGCACGGTGTAAGCCTAATTCGCGTCCGACACGAAAATGGGTCGCGGCACGAAAATGTGTAACGTTCAATAATATAAATATGTCGGGGATATATTTTATATAATACCACTTCTCTCCGTTGAGAGTGGTGAGTATTTGTCATTGGAGATCCTTACACGCATCGTTACTATTCTCAATTATTTCTTGTTCAATAAGAAGTTTAACTTTTGTCGCGCGTGGACTTCACGCACAATTCGTTTTTTAAATCTATTAAAATATAAAATAGGTACATATTGAACCAACAATACAGATTCGCATAAAATTTTCTGCTTGCGTGCTTTGCGTTATATCTTTTATGTACTTTCTAGCGTAGCATATGAACTATGAATTCAGCTAAACCAGATTATGAACCCGGAGTTTAAATGCACATTTATGCATGGATCTTTATAATGAGAAGAATTAACATTTGTCACGTTTTGTGGATTAGCAAACTCTAAAGCGACAAGAGGTCGTCAACTCACCATCTGCAGATTATTATTAAATTTTTGCTGTATTTCACAGATAAAACGTTATAGTATATTACGTAGCGAGGAGGGTAAGCAAACGATTACGTTAGTGTAACAAAACTCTCGAGTTGAGTTGCGTAGTATAATTTTTCTACGAAGTATCTCCCACAATTTTTATACGTGGCAAGAAAATGTCAATACTTACATAGATATAGGCATTTTATTTTAGCTGTGTAATTATCCCATAATTAATTCACTAGGTCAGGTTGTCGACCATATCTGATTTAAGTTTTGACTAATTTCATAAAATGCAGATCCGCACAGTCAATTATAGCTGAGCCGAAAAAAATGTGGGCAGTTATAATTTACTAAAATTAATTAATTAATTAACTTCTCTAATTGTTCATTTGGATCAGTGTAAAGTTTATGTACATGTGTCTTTAGTTAATTTAGTTAGTCAAGGCAGAACTCAAATAAAACGTGGATAAATTATTTCTTGTGATACAATTTAGTGTTGACATTCCCCAAACGCAGTCAAATTTTTCTGTCGTATTTTTAATTAATATTACTCAAATGGCTTTCACAGTTTTATTTCAGCAGGAAAAAAACAACATTTATGAAATGGAAATGCAAAAATTGTTTAATACATAAATGCATGTATGCGAATTCATAACATTCACTAGACTATGTCACAATGGACGTGTTTCCATAGTGGTTGTAGAAAAATTAATGTTTTCCTACGACCTATAAATATGTTAAATATTATCAAAACTCACGCTAATCTCGAAAATTATAATTTGTACATAATAACGCGGAGAGTGAAATCAGTGACAGGTAAGTGAAATAAGGAAAAGTAAAGTCGCAAACAGCTAACAAACAACTTCTTGTAGTGATTGTGAACTGAAAGTGCTAATAATGGTGATAAATATAAAAGAAAGAAGCTTAATTTTTATTTTTGGTCATTGTAATTACGAATGTACCAGACACCGTTTAATATTATGGGATTGGCTGCGAATGATACAGACTCACTTACGGAGTGGAAGAATTAGATTTAATTGTACCGACCAGTTTAACATTGCAATAAAATTATTAAGTGGGTTTCTATTAAATAATTCAACGAAGGTGCTTTCTGTCTTCTTTTGAGTGGTGGTCGAAGGAAAAACATAGTAGTAACATACAAGAAGTGCTGAAAAACGGATATCCTTTTTGAATTTGTCCTTCGAGCATCGGTAAAACAAAAGCAAAATTTATGTAGACAGCCTTCTGTGTTTCCATAGTTGAAACCTTATTAAAATCGTTTTACAGTAAGCTGAATTTTTATGCTTTAAAAGTGTGTAATATAATAACGGAACAATAATTTGCTTTTCATCTCGCGTCAACATCACATTATCGTCTTCGGATTTGCGCGACAAAAATGAATAAAGGAAATTTATGTTGATCTATCCGAGCAGTTGTAAAAACGGAGAACGTAATAGATTATGACCTTCTTTAGTGCCCGAGTTAACTGCTTCTATAAAACAAAAGCTTTAAGTCATATCCGGAGTGCAGAAACCAAACTGTTGTTGAACAAAAGATAGCAATTCTGGGAGAGGAAATAGCGTTGCATTAGTACCAGTTCCGTTCTCACCGGTAAACTAACACGAGATAGCAACATGGCTTTCAGATACATCTTACAAAAACAGAGCAAAACTTCCCAGTATAATGTCTCGTGTACGGTTTAATTAATTATTTTCCTCGAAAGAGTTTCCTTCTCTAGCCAAGCTATTACCAGATAAAAATAAACCTGCTCGACAATGCATATTCGTGATTTCGTTTTATCTACAGACTTTTTCGTTTTCAATTCCAACTCAGCTGCAGAAATTGCGATTCTATTGACAAAATATTAAACTATATTCGGAACAATTTATCCAGCGATATAAACTAAAGTAACGGAGAAATATCGGAAATAGTATTCTGAAGTAGTTGAATCCTTAAAATTGCATGCTACAAGAGGAAAGGACAAATTATACTCTTTAGAAGTGCACTTTGCTTGCTGGTTTTAAATGAAAAAGAATTCTCAATTTAAGTGGAAGATTTTCTTTCGTCCTTTATGGCAGACTTTAACAGATTTTATAAACTTTGAAGTGTGAAATAAAATTCCTTAGGCAAAGTTAATGGTAAACCGTCTGTCTAAACTCTTACGATTAAGCTCTCTTTTCACTTTTGGGCAAATAAAATAATTTTCAGTTGCTTGTCTTAATTTAAGACATGAGAAACCTTCACAATATATAATGAAATAAAAAATCTTTACGATGTTCAAAAAAGGGCGATGGCTTCTTTCAGTACAAATCCCAATTGTCGACAGTCAAACTTTATTCAGGGGTCAAGCTTAAGCAATTGAGCATAGCAAGGTATAGAACTATAGAATTCCATATCAAAAGATTTTTGTTCGGAAACAATCTTGAAGGAATGTATAAATATCAAGAAATATTCAAGATTTTGAGTCTTCAGATCTTGCCACGGAATACACTGGTAACGTTTGTCTAGTGTACTTAACGTTCTGAAGTGTCCATAATGTGCTTAGATACATTACGTTTAGGTGCGAGTTACAATCGACGTAAAGCTGACGTAAATTTTACGTCGAGTTGAGATGAGTTAAATTTTAGGTTCACTTTACGTTGGTTTGTAACTAGAACCTAGTGCTTTTCATGCTGGTAATGTGGTATGCAGTGACGCAGCCAAGATGGCTTGATTTGGTTTTCTATCCATCATAATTTACGGAACAATTACGTCCAATCTAAACAGCATACTTTTAGGTATTGTGTTTACGATTTACTACTAATTAATTACAGCGTTGCGAAACTTTCATAGTGGAACTCCTCTTATCCGATTTACAAAATCCCGCGAAAAAAAAAATAAGTTGTAACGTTTCTGTGGTCGTCACGTGAGGAACGATGGGGTCGATAACATCACAATAATTATTGATCAAGTAGCTTTGCAATTCTTTCTGTTAGTCTTCGTTTACTAATTGGAATGTGTTTATTGGGATTAAAATCCTTTACCATTAATTAATTAAGTTCACTGTTAATTTATTTGTGAATTTAAATTAACTGATTTTTGTAGTGCCGCCAATAGCTTCAATTGATTATATAATTATTATTAATACTGTCTTTACATTAAATTTCTTGTTGTAATTGAAATGCATAATAATTTCAATGTATGGGCAGTTTCACATTAATTCAGTTTGTTTTCATATTTCGTAAACATGCGTTTCGGTAGAAAATAATAATTACATAAACAGTAATTAACTGACCAATTATGTATTAGTATTTGTTCCTATGACTTGCAAAAAAAAACTAATTGGAGCAATTTCCTGCATCCAAAATGAACTTCACTGAAATTAAATAGCAATTTTCTGTAAATTGCTGATAGCTATTGTTGTGCAGTGTGTGTCGTTTTCTATTATCCTTTGTTGTCTAAAGCGACAACGCTTTGTCAAATTAATCACCGGTTTGCCGATTTCTCTTCGGTTGGTATTTTATCGTTGTAAGAGTCGAAGATAATACCTCATTATTTTTACTTTAAAAGAGATAACAACTGACGGCCATAGTATGTATGGTGATTGATTAACGAGGTACAGACCAAACCACACAAGTAAAAATGTTGTACCTTGCTCATTGTGGAGAAATTGTTAGTTTTCATTTGGCTAATTATGTGGAGACTTTAATTGCATATGTGCTGTCGAGAGAAGAAGTATTACTTAAATTGCAACAATTTGCGAGTTTTGAAACAATATGATTTTGTGGTGGTTCTTAATATAGGCTGTCAAGTTTGAAATTGCCGCTTGGAAAAGTTTCGAACTTCCCCAGAGATAAACACGTAAAAAATTAGAGGATTCGTGCAGGACCTGCGTTGAAGAAATATCTATGTCTATATTGTTTATAGCAAAAATGAGAGACATTCAAATTCCATTGTGAAGACATCTGTTTGTTTTGCGGCAGGCAAAAAAGGAGGAGGTTATCAATTAGGTTGTGTTTTTTCTTTTATTTGAAAGAGAATACTTACAGATTGGTCTCCATTTAAAAGGATCTGATGAGATCTCATGAAAATCGAGAAAAATTCTCAAATTTTCGCTCCCTTTTATTAACAGACTTCATGGATGTTTACCGATTTCTTCGTCAATTGTGGACCGATTTGTAAAATTATTTGTTTATTTCAAAGAGTATACTTCCAGATTGGTTCCATTGTCACCAGGTCAGGATCTGATGAGGGGATACCATGGAAATCAAGAAAATCTTCAAATTTTCGCTCCCTTTTAATAACTGACTTCATGTATGTTCACCGATTTCTTCGTCAATTGTGGACTGATCTTGAAAATTCTTCTTTTATTTGAAATGGTATATTCTTGAGGTTATTCCATTGTCAAAATCGAGGGAAATTCTCAAATTTTTCAATCCTTTTCTTTTATGTATGTTCACCGATTTCTTCGTCAATTTTATTGTGGACCGATTTTTAAAATTCTTTTTTTACTTGAAACGGAAATCCTCAAATTTTTAATTGCCGTCGCTTCCTCATTATTCGAGAAGCGTCTTTACTAGTTCTACTGATCACTTAAAAATGTAAAAAGAGAACCGACTTCAAAAAGTGAAAAATAATTGAATAGAATTGGACTTTTTGTACAAGATAGGGATACAATTGTTGCTTTTTCAAAATTCTCCAAATGCTGCAATGCGATACTCCAAACTGATTTGCTAATACCATGCACATTAAGAAAAATAGACACACGGCAATTTGGGAAGCATTGCACATAAAGTCTTAGTGTTTCAGTGGAATTTCCTTGACCCTCTCCGTAAATTGATACAATGTTCGTGTATTCGGTATTGCTTTTGATGAGTTTGTGAAGATAATTTTATCTTTTCATTAACCTTACATATTTCTTTACTTTTTCGGTTGTTTTGGGTATGAATCACCTCGCTGTGAAGGGATTGCTGGGTTGGGGCATCCTAGAGCATTTTACCACCAAGGGGAGATGGTATTCGGCGTACCACGCTCTTGAGTTTAAGCCGCTGTTTTCTTCGAACATTTTACTCTATTCTCGCTTTCTTCTGCATTCTTCGCTGCGCTGATGTTATCTGGTTCGATCGTTCGTTCTGGAAGTATGCAACACTTTTCCCACTGCCTGAAACGCCAGGGGGCTAAATTAATGGAACCTCTACTGGGTAATACCTACACTTAATAACTTCTTAATTAAATTATCTGCAAGGGATTAACTCATCCGTTTTATCGAAGTGAGTGATTTTCGTCTCGTTCGAAACAACCGTAAATCGACGAAATCACTTTCGACCTGCAGGGATTCAAACCCACCGAATAAGTCGTTCACGTGATTCCGTACCACGTTTCGTTGTCTCGTCGGAGTCATCCACGTCCCTCATTGGAGGTAAGGGCCTTTCTGTTCGTTAAACGAGGTACTTAAAGGAGAATCTTCTTGATTAGGGTGCTGGCTCGGGGTGAACCCTATAATCTTCACCATTTAACTAAGATTTGGATTGGGACTACGCCATCGAGGGTGGTATTCGTAGAAATCCGTAAGTTCCAGCGTGGACGATTGAGGAGGACTTAATTGTACCAGGGGCTGGAGAATCGTCGTCGTCTCCCTCTGGAAGACATCACACCACCCCAAACCAGGGTTCCAAGGCCAGATAAGACATCTTGTGTTTTCTTCTTATCTCGTTATTTCTTGTTCTTCTTTTCTTTTTTTGTGTCTTTTTTTTTCACCGCAATAATTTAAAGCAATAATTTAAAGTAATAATAATCGTACATTATAATTAGCTTTTTAAAAAAAAGAAACCGACTTCAAAAAACCCAAAGTAACATAAGTTAACTAAAAAGTAAAAAATAAAAATTTTAAATTTCAGAGTTATTTGTTGTTCTGCTTAATGTAATTATTTATTTTTCCGTTTAATGAAATTCAGAAATTATTGTTGATTATCTAATTATTCATTGTTTTATAATTTTGAAGTCGGTGCCAAATAAAACATAAAATTATACATTTTATAGTTATAATTCCCTGATAATTTCAGACTTCTTAATTCACTATTATGATTACTGAATTAAACTCATTTGATACATTAGGTAAAAGCTATATATTCGTAGTATACTAATTTTGCAAGATTCGATATTCGGGTATTTGAGATTTACAAATGAAATTAAAATGGGACCATGTTGGAGCTCTAAAGAAATCGCAAAAAGAATAATTGAATCGTTTATTGTTAAAACAAGTCAAGTAACATTTTTGGCCATTTTTGTTTTTTAGTGGAATATATAGACTGTCCCATTTAAAACTGCCCAGTCCAGATTTCTCCGAATTGATTACTATGATTGAAAAATCCAATTGAATACAATATATTATAGACATAAATCGATTGGTGCATCAGAAAGCATCCAAGTACCATATCATGTATGCTAACATTTGCGACTAATAGTGCTTGTATGCCAAGGGCATAGTAAATACATTTGTAGATAAATTTGCCATAGTCTTTTCGTTTCCTGAAAAGTTTGCAAAATGTTACTTGGCTTGTTTTAACAATAAACGATTCAATTGAAATCGGTTCATAAACAAAGAAATTATGTTTGAAGTCGGTTTCAGAAACACACAATAAATCAAGTCCTTGACCAAACTTTATTTATTCTCGCCTTGTCACTCTCGGGTTGGGTTCCATAAATCATCCATCTCGAGCAGGTACCGTCATTCGAACACATTTCCATTTGATTTTGAGGAATTTCCTTCTATAACTTCGAAATCTTACGTCCAATATGAATTAAATTAAAATGGGAGCATCTTGAAGATATACTGAATACAACGCAAAAAGAATAATTGAAATCGGTTCATAAACAAAGAAGTTATGCCCGAACATACATACAAAAAAAAAACATATTTACAGTCGAATAGAGAACCTCCACCTTTTTTGAAGTCGGTTTATAACTTAGCATCAACTTTAGAGTGCAACGTAAAACTAATTAGATCGTCAAATCGTCGTTGACTGATACATAAGTTGTTTACACTAAGCTGAGCAAACGTACTCCTTTTGGGAGTTTTGTACTTATATTTTATGAGCTGTACTCCGGAGGATAGTTGAATTGCAAATGTACTTCCTTTTTATTCGAATGTACTACCGGTACTCCTTTTCCTTTGGTTATTTATTTTTTCGGTAGGCATTCTCGATTTGTCTCGTTTTACTAGCGTTCAAACGCATAGGCAGTACGTAATTTGAGACACCCATTCGTTTCTGTGAACACAGAGTACTGAGTAATGATATTATGTTTTTTTAAACTCTTTCTCAGTTTCGCATTTATGTTTCTTGAAAATTTATCCCCCACTTTATTTGATTACATAAAAAGTTACTTAGTTAACTTTTCGTACGGGTATTTTAGAAGAAAAAAAATGTGATGGGCAGACGTCGAAAAATGATTTTAACGATAACTTTCCTTTTTTGATTCTTCCACATAAATACCACGAATCTACAGTAAAATGTACAATTTTTCGAGCAAAATTTTCATTAGCCATTGGAAAAATACTGTCTTAATTAATTTGTTATTATAAAATTCTTTAAATACAGTTAAGATTAATTTCGTTAACCCCCACCCCCTCCATCGCGCGATATCTACTATGTACTCCTTTCTCGTCAATAATAAATAGTCAGCTTATTTACACTATACTAATGCTTCGACTTATAGCTATAAATTGGCTTATTTAATTTCAATTCGGTCTGTTAATTTAAGATATTAGCTTTATGAGTAAATTATTATTTGTTTTTTTTTTGTAACTGAACTTTGCTGATGAATGAATGATCCTATTAACTGACTATTTCATTTAATTTAATAATAATTCCGTTGTTAATTGATAAATATGATTATTTAAATTAAAGTTTTTTATTAAAGTTTTCCAGTTTTTCAACTAAAGTTTAATAATTTCGTAACCATGCTCTTCTGCGGTAAAACCTGGTGGCGTCCACTTAAGTAAAAAAAAAGTATTAAAGATATCCCGTATACTTTCAAAAATATTCTTCTTTGTTTCTTACCTTTGCTACATTCCAATATAACAATATTTTTCTTCCTTTCGATTTCTTCTGTTGCTTTAGCATTAAATCGTATATCTTATCTCGGTTTGCTTTCAGTCTTCTTTTTCTTTCTTGTGTTTTTCCCTTTCCATCACCCCCAATTTTCCTCCACCTTAAGTTTCCTATAGCTTATTCTTACCAGCTTTCCTTCTTCCCTTCCACTTTTCACTATCGCTCATTATCTTTTTCTGCATCTCTCTTTCTTTCCTTATTAAATCGCTGTTTATGAAGATTAAAATTTAAATAAAAGTCGAACTCCACAAACTTTAATAAGCGCAAAATTACGATTGTAACATGTTTCGGCAGTACACTACTGCCATCATCAGCCCTTAAAGATTTTTTTCTTCGACTTAAATATATTTAAATTTAAATTTAAATTTACTACACTTGGATTCATCGAAATTCTTCTGGTTTATGAAGATGTTTTATCTTGCACTATTTTCCAGTTTTTCTTTGTTTCTCATGATATTATGCATCTGCTCCCATGTCTATATTTTCGCTAATATCATGTCTATTCCCTTATAACATAGGCCTCTGTTATCTTTACTTCTGTTTTCAACTCCTCTCCAACCCACTTCTCGTAATTTTTGCTCATGTTTTGACTCGTCTCTTTTGTCTTTTTTCTTTCCTAACCTGTCCGTTCTCGTTTTTCAGCTCCCTCAGTTTTTTCCTGGTTTTAATTTGTATCTTCTTTTACTTGTTTAGGTCATCTGTCATCTCTTCTATTTTGAGCCCAATTTCTTCTTGACTTTTTTTGCTCTGGTGATCTCTGGCTTTTTTCTGATGCTTCTGGGTTTTCTTACAGCAATTTTTTTCCCTTAGTTTCCTCCTTATCTCCTTCTTGAATTTCCCGTTTGTCTTCACCTTGTCTCATTCCTGTTCGTAAGCCTCTACAATGTACTGTTGGTTGCCGGCGTTCTTTGTTATTGTCGTTGCCACTTCTTCCTTCGTGTATTTCTCCACTCCTGAACAGCTTTCTGTCTTCCTACCTTTCATCTATGCCTATTTCTCTATTTTTTATTTACTTCATTTTTGTCAATTGTCTCCTCGTCACTTCTCTCCACGTATTCTCGTGTCTGTCGGTAATTTAGGAATCCATTTTTTATGACTGTTTTGTGCCACTTATATTAACTGCCTACTAGTATTATATCAAGATGATTTTAATCAACTCGTGGTTCAACTGATTTGACTACTCGGCTAGTTTGAACAAATTTTTGATCTCAAATTTTGTTGATTATTAAGAATTATGTAATAATTGTGTTCATTTATCTTTAATCAATATAAAAGGTTAAAGCCACTTTACATTATTCGATTTTAATATGTATTTTTCTATTCGATTTTTAGATTTGATTTTATCTCGAATGAAATCAATATTTTCCTTCAGACTATTCGAGACAATTTTGGTTGTGCGTACAATTTGAAACATGGGTAAACAAACATAACCTGACATACCCACTTTTTCCCAGGGTCAGACATTTTAACGAATTGACGATTTAACCAAGAGCGTGGGGATCATTCTGAACTTTTGACCGAATCGTATCCCGTGTTCCCGCTCCAAAAAGCGAGGTTAAGGTTTTAGAAAGGGTAGTGCACTGCGCATTCTCCTGTCAGCAAATCGAATGAGATCTCGGATGAAAATAGAAACCGTCCTATTCTTGAAAAATCTAATCGAATATCGATGTCTCGAATTGAAAATCGGAAAATGTGAAGATACTCACATCCAAATCAAATTGAAAAATTGAATCGAATCCAATCGAATAGTGTAAAGGGGCTTTTAGTAACTGCCGTTTCATTTAATATAATTGATGCATTTAAATAATTGAGTAAAACTTTTTATTCAATAAAAGTGGTCAAATTTAGCCTATTTTCCTTATTAACAAATTAAGATTTAAAATTAAAATTTAAATATATCTAAGTCGAACTCCACAAACTTTAATGAGCGTAAAATTACAAATGGAACATGTTTCGGCAGAACACTACTGCCATCATCAGCCCTGAATCAATTGATGAATTACAGAGGGATTCTTACCTTACAGAATATTAAAAATTATGACGTTATTTTGAATTAAAATTTGACGTTTTGAAAAAGTTACATGTTTTAAAGGACTAAAAACAACATTTTATAAATTGTAAAAATTAAAATGGATCAAGGAGAATCTGGTAAGATTGTTTGAGTGGTAAAAAATTAAAATAGTAAATTAATAATGGGATTATTGAAGTTATACTGTTCGTTTAAACAAGATCTGTTTTCCAGTTTCAAGGCTTTCCTTATTTCCAAAGTCTCAAGAAAATCTAATTTCCGGCCTTTATTGCATTTATGAATCAATTTGAAATTTGATGGTGAAAAACTATGTTTCGTTATTTAATATATGATTGGCGAAAGAAGAAGGTGTTGATGGAGGAGGATCAAGATCTCTGTTGTTGTAGATGTGCCTGAAATGTTCTCTAATACGGTCTGATATTTTGCGACCTGTCTGACCTATGTAGAATGACTCACAAGAAGAGCAGTTCAATTTGTATACTCCTGATGACGATTTGTAATCTAATGGATCTTTATTTTTAATAAAAAAAATTCAAATCTTATTAAGATTTGAAAAAAAAGAAAAAGTTTTCTGCAGATATCTCTACAACTGTAAGACATAGCATAAATCTGAAACAATATTCTGAAAGAGGATGCAATTTACAATCAAAAAGTCTTTTGAGACACTATTTCTATTATTTATCAATGTAATTTAATGTTAAACATAACTTCCAAACCGCGACACTTCCAAGAATGCTAAACACTTCAGTAGAGATTTTTTTTTCGATTTTTCAACAAAGTTACCTAATCTGATCAATTTTTGTAGAGCATTTCTATTTCGTCGTTTTATTGTGTAAATAAAGCTGGCAAAATTATTTCGCTTCATGGAGACTTTTTCCACATAATTATACTTAATAATATTAGACCTTAATATGGTCTCTTAAATGTTTATTGTCTATTGTTTATAATCTATCTACTTAAACTAAAAGAAAATGAAATAAAACAATATTTTTCTAAAAAACAAATTGGATTGTACAATTATTGATTTTAATAAGTTGAAATATAGGTAAAAAAATATTTGCTAAACGGCGAAATAATTTTGGCAACTTTATTTAAACAAACAATTCCCGACGGAATAATCTTTTTTAAAGTGTTAATAATTCTTCTTTTTCTGGAATTTATAGTAAAAAGGCAAATGTTTATGATAAACTGTCGATCCGGCGACAGCATAGCAATCCCGTGATCGCAGGTTGGTTTCATTCTTAAATTACACTGCTAAATAAGCGAAATAGAGACTTCAGTTTTTGAGATATTCGCAGAAAACTGTACCCCTATTTTTCAAATCTTAATTTGTATATACATAACTTTTGCAATAAATTGTTAATGGGCTACTTTCATTTTTCTGCAACTTTTTCAATACGTCATTACGAATCGAATAAGCTATGGGCCATACCTTAATTCATCTTACTTTTGAAAAAATTTTAAGATGTGAACTAGACTAACTTTGGAAGACATAGTGTATTCTTTTCTATTAATTTGTACCAGAAACATCAAGGAAAAAATCCATTAGCATTATCTCTATACGGCGCCTGTGCCATCAAGAACATAAATACAACAGTTCCTTGATAAATAATTTACAGGTTTTACGACTGAAATTTTAATAATACATTATGTTTGGAAAACGGATGCGTTGCGTGAATGTTACATTCCCTGCCTATTTCCAAACAGTCTAGAGAAAAGAGAGACACGAAACATTTCACGAAACTACTGAGCTTTTCAGACCGTTTCAGCAATTCTATTAAATGCTGAAAAGAAGCGTGGCTCACACAGGGGCTTTCACATACTATGGTTTGATCTGAGCTTATAAACATTTCCTGAAAATGCTTAAAAGAAAATTAAAGTTGAAAAAAAAAAACCAAAACAAATTAGATTAACCTTAAAGTGAATGGGGCACGTTGCGAATATAGCTTCCGCCAACTCACGTGTGTGGGAACACTAATGTAAAAACGCTGTTGGTAATTTTATTTTATTTACTTGATTTGTAGATTTTTCAACGAATGACGGCCGTGCAATGGAAATGTGTTTTTGAATAGATTCACAGCGCTTCAAATCAAATGTAATCTGAACAGAATGTCGGCTTAATTTCAAGTTCCAAATTGGGACATATTTTAAGTGCTGCCAAATCTGCCGATGCAGCAATGTGAGCATGTGTTGTGCCAATATTTACGACAAAATTTTAAACTGGGCTAGTTTAATTATGCGAATTTGGAACTTTAACCACTTTTAATTGCTGTAAATATTACAGATATAGTTGCGGCTGCGATTTGCGGTACCTCAAAAGGTGTCTAAACTGAAGAGTACGTCGCACTGTCCAGTGCCTGTCCATCCGAAGACTTTAGGCGTCCTGGGGTAAATTATTAAAATCAGCGAATTTGTTGATCCATTTTTTAAGAAATCCTTCGAGAAACAGTTCTGTTACATGTGACAATTTACGTTTTTTTAAGTGACGACATACACAACCAGATCGTATAATTATCTCAATCGACGATATATATACAGGGTGAGTCAATGGTGCGTGGACGGAAGAAAATGAAAAAAAAAATTGATGTCATCATACGTATATTGCCATCAAGGCTGCACAAACTAAAATTCCTCCAGGGCCAGTCTAAATTCTACAACAGCGTTTTTTGTTCTAAAATTGAAATACAAGTTTGCCAAGTTATTAATTTTTTTGTGAAGATTTTTGCAAAATCATGTGATCATTTAAAATTCTGTATCAGCATTGTTATTAAATATTGAAATTGAAATTTGGCATGTCGATAAACAAAGTTTGGGTCTTTAGGACTCTGCTAATACAATTTATTATTGGATGTTTCTGTACAGGGGGCTCACAAGAACCTACTAATTTATGCAATATCTGGACATCCATAACTTTGTTATTTTAAATGGAACACCCCATATTTTTCGATAGCCCTATTAATTATCTTTCATATACAGGGTGTTCGGTAATTCGACAGCCATCGCTTTACTGTGGCCTCACAGCATTCAGAGAAAGCATATTTTGCAATTACTTGATTTTTTTTAACATCCGATGAAGAACTAGAAGGATTTTAAATAGACCAATCAGAGAAATGGTTTCATCAGCCCCAGTTCTGTGGAATCAAGTATTCTGTTTAAAAAAAGAGACTTTGTCACATTTAACGGCTAAAGTCAATCAAAAATCAGTGGCGTATACTGGGAAAGATACTAACAAAATAACAGCATCATTCGAAGTGGTTTATTATTAAAGAAAGGTAAGTTAAATATTTAAAATAAATGTTCAAATCGGCGACCATCGTTCTGTATACAAAGAAGGGCCCGTCTCAACAACGAACTTCTAGCGTTTTCAAAAACTTCTGGGGTATTCCTGATTTGATCAGACGCTAGCTGGGACACGATTAATATGGTATGGATGCAGATGTTCCTTCGAGATTATTGTCCATACCGTTGTCGCTGGAACATGAATTCTGCGAGCAATCTCGCGCACACTAAGAGTGAGTTCAGCGGCTACCATATCCAATATTTGTTCATCCCGCGCTACAGCATTATCGGCTACAGGTCTACCTCTGTCTTAATTCATAGGCCTTAAATTTCCAAATTCTCGAATACGCCGATCCAAATTGGAAAACACACCGCGATAGGGGATGTGACGATCCTTCTCGGTACAACCTCACTGCCGCTCTACTATTGGCACCGACTTCACCATAGGTGCATGTCGGCTAGTTCATTAAAGGTATAAATGCCACCCATTTTTCAAGTTCAAATACCACTATGAACACCACTGGCTTCAATTAATCAAAATTGTGACACTGACGGTAGCCGGATTTTTTTTCCAGGTAGCTTAGATTCATGATCAAAAACTAAATTCTAAACTAATCTCTGATTGGGTGAACTTTGAGACCTGTAGCTTCTCAAGGAGTCAAAGGGGAGAAAGTTTAATACTAGATTGGGACTCAGGGCGGTCGCCCCTACGATTCCTAAAGAGATGGCTGTCGAATTACCGAACACCCTGTATACTATGTCTAATACATGTATACTTATTGAGATAATTAGACCTATTTGGAAACTGACAAAAGCAAACTTTATAAGTCGAAAATGAATATTTTGGTTTTATTTTATGCATAGTCAAAATTTACGCATTAAAACACAAACCCAAAGAAAAAATATTTTTTGTCGACCTGAGATCTTTCATTTTTGTTAAACATATGGCATCCTAGGATTGAAGCATTTCAAAAACTTCAAGAGAGGTTTGAAAGAACAGGACAAGTCAACTACCTTTAACAAAACAGAAAGTTCTTCCGCTTCCCGAGTAACACGTTTTACGGGATACTTTTTTCCGTATTATTCTTCGTAGTTATGGATGTCCAAATATTGCATAAATTAGTAGGTTTTTGTGAACACCCTGTACAATAACATCCAATTGTATTAGCAGCATCCGAAAGACCCAAACTTTGTTGATCGACGGAAATGCCAAATTTCAATATTCAATATCTTAACAATAATGCTGATACAAAATTTTAAATGACCACATGACTTTTCGAAAATTTTCACAAAAGAAATTAAAATTTAAAACAGCAAATCAGAAAAAGAAAAATTTAATTAATTAATTTAATGCTAATTTTATTAGTTAAGCCACTATTGTACGACGTAGTTTATATTGACTCAATTTTTTCCAACACTGAATATTATTCTGTGGGGATAATTTATTAGTTTCAGTTAACTTTTTCGTGTATGGTCAAATATTGCAAATCAGACGTAGATTTTTTAATAGCAAATAAGATGAACTTTGCCTGAACATAGGTAATCAAAATATGCAGCAGGGTTAATCCCAAACACCCAGTATTATCCGAAAATGTTGTGAAACTTATGCAGTAATAGGAATGGTGTACGGCAAACGTAAGAAGAAAAGATGACAAATAACTTCCACGAGCTCCTGGTACAAAATTGTTTTTAAAATCCTCGTTAAAGTCGTAATGTTTGTAGAGATACAAAAATGAACATTAAATTTCGGTATTATGAGATATCTAATCCTGCTCCTTATAATAAAAGGACTTATGCGTCATTTCGATTTCAAATCATCACCGTGCTTAGAAACTAAACTGCCAATGCTTCGTGTTTCAAGATAACTGCGGACAGAATCGATAGTACTGGACGTTATATTTATTTGATCGTTCGTTACAAGAGGTGCAGTCAATAATAAAAATTTTATAGGTGAATTTCTCACAGCATCAGCCTCTCGGTCATTGGTCCTTAAGTCAAGTTTCTAGTGTTTGATATAACAAAATGAGTACGTTCACCGAATATTAGGTCTGAAAAAACATTAGTCGACTTTCCTCTTAAGATGAATTATTGGTGAGGCCACTATTAGTAATTCCACTGTAACAGCTCAACCATTCGATGGGGGACAGTTTCAAATGGTAGTCACTCCAGCAGACACCATCAAGATAAAATTCTATATAAATCAATCCACCGGTTCTCTGAAGTGGTTTTTATTTGAAAGAGATTGTATTTATTTTTTTCGGAGACAGTCAAATCAATACAGGAATGATTCATGTACTTTGAATGATATTGCATATGTTGATAAGATCCTCGCTTAAGCGGAATATATTACGGCCGCATTCCTCTATAATGGCATCGAAAGTGGAAACAAGGACGACCTCCCAAGGGAATAAATTGTTCAGAATTCCCCTTTTGGTTTGCTGATCACAAGGGAGGGGTCTCGATACTGTAGCTTAACTCGAAACAACAACAATCCCCCTGCTCATCTACTGTTGTATATATCAATAGTTCAACATGTCAGCGGAACTACCGAATGATATAGTGCCTGACATTCAACGAACCCACACTTCACGCACACTCATCATTCATACTAAGCACTCTCGCTAGATTTTTAACGGAAAATCGAGATTTCGTTTTCTCATTTCTGTGAAAATTCCATCAAAAATACCTAGTTTAAATTTTCCTTCATTACTTGACACGTCTTTTATTAGAAATTTATGTGGAGTAAGTAAAATCAATATTAAAAAAAGATAATCATTTCCGTTTTAACGTCATTATACTCTAGTAATGTATGCCCGATAAAGTAACGTTCGTGTTTTTACATGCACTGAGCACGATTTGTTCCGATAATACCCACTGACAGACTGAAAATTTGATTTCAAAATAATGAAGTTAATTTGAAACATAACGAGGTCACAAATTTTCGAATCTAGACTGCACTTTTTCAACAATCATGTAAATGTAAATTTTGATAAATAATTGAGGATATATACCACAGAGACAAAAAAATTTACTTCATAAGCTTCCAGTGTTAGTGACGATGCACAGTTTTGCAGTAGTTCAAACTGCTTTAAATTTATTTCAAGGATTGATACTTGCCTGAAAAGTTTTAAGTACGTACACATTGAAATGTGCTCCTGCAGCATTGATGGATTGCCAAAAACCTTTTGTCTACAAATCGTAACGGATATTGCAATGAAGGCTGAAAATTTACAATTTCCGTAGGGCTACATTTTCTGCTTTTGTGTAATAGGGCATCAACAATATGAAATTTCATATGGCCAAATACAAAACGACATGTTGTGCGAATTGCATTCGGACTCACAATATAACTGTATAATATACAACTACAACAGTTTGTGGTTTTAAAGTTTTACGCAAAAATATTTATTGAAATACCTAAATGTAAGTAAGCAACGCAAACTATACAAGGTGTCATAGATATACCTACAATAATTTGGGGGTAATAGATAAGAATATCAATTTTTATATAGCAATATGTCTCAAATTTCGAGAAGAAATACTTAGTTCAGCCAATGGGTACAAAAAAGGGGGTTTTGATCGCAAAAGGTCGAACAGAAATAAAATTTGGTGAGATGGTAGACATAGGTCTCCTGATAGTACACCTGAATTTGCGACCTCGGAGGCTTGCCGCTCGAAGGGCGGGGGGGTGAAAACTCTGCACCGCGACGCTTTTCGGAAAATAGCGCCGTTGTTGTAGGCGCTATAAAAAAAAGTTCAAATAAAATATGTAGAGAACCAAATTGTGCATAATTTTGGATCTATTGATTTTTTGTTTGCGACCCACAGTTTCCGTTTTACGGGGAGTCAAATTTGGGGGTTGATTTGCAAATTCCAACAAAATCAAATTTTTAGCGCGGATTACAACGAAGATCGACTTCAAATAATTCTGCGATATTTTTGTTCTGAAAGAGCAATGCTTTCCGAGTTTGTGGATGTTTACCATCTCACCAACTTTCATTTCTGTCCAACCTTTTGCGAATAAAACCCCCTTTTTTGTACCCATTGCCTGGACTATAGACTTTTTCGAAGAAACAATTTATTAAGTTATTAAGTTTTGAAATTTTGGTTATGAACTCTCAGCAGGCACCCAAACAAAAATCCGAAGAGTTCTCACTCCCCCGGGGGGAGCGAACGTGACGTCATGAAGCCTTTCTGCCTTTTTCTCGTAAACGGTAACTCCGATGAGAAAGTATTTTAGGACCTATGTTCTCCATTAAATTTTGCATAAAAATGCCCTTATGAAGTGTTTGCCAATCTCCCACCCACCGCTCATCAATGACATTGGAAAATGAGTATTGTTTTCAGCGCAAAGGCAAAAATTAGTTCATCTCCGTTTTTTGACCAATAACAATTTATTTCAAATGTTTTCTTCAGTATGGACCTTGTACAGAATAAACTGCTATCTATACATTTTTTGCTCCCATAGTGACTTTCGAGATAATCGCTGCAAAACAAGGGGGTTGCCTTCACGCTGAAAACTAAACTAATTTTCCAACATCATTTATGAGTGTTGGGTGGGAGTTCATGAGACCAATTTTGTGCAGAATTTAACGTAGAACATAAGTCCTGTAACATTTTCTCATCGAAGTTACCGTTTACGAGAAAAAGGCAGAAAGCCTACATGACGTCACGTTTGGGAGCGGCTTTTTGAGCAGAAGTGGATGAAGCTCCCACCGGGAGAGTGGGAACTCTTCGGATTTTTATTGGGGTGCCTGCTGGGGGTTCATAACCAAAATTTCTAAACTTTAGAAATTATTTCTTCTAAAAAGTCTAATTTGCTTGGACTAGATTTTCATCGGCACATATCTCGAGAACGATTCAATCTAGTACCTTTTTAGGGAGTGATTTTCGTAGTAAATTTGATGAGCTTTAATTTTTGTTCTAATGATTGTTTACGTAGAATACATAGTTTTCGAGTTATAAGCGATAAACGTAAGAATTTTTCTACTTTGAACCTATTTTAAAGTAGGGAGAGGCACACTTAAAAAAATCATATCTTTCGTAATATACAACCCAATCCATCAAATGGGACATCCACAAACTCCGAAAACATTGCTCTTTCAGAAAAAAAATTGCAGAATTATTTGAAGTCGATCTTCGTTGTAATCCGCGCTGAAAATTTGATTTTGTTGGAATTTGCAAACCAACCCCCAACTTTGGCGCTCCGTAGAACGAAAAGTGTTGGTCGCAATCAAAAAATCAATAGAACCAAGATTATGCACAATTTTGTTTTCTACGTATTTATTTTATTTGAAAATTTTTTCGATAGCACTTACAACGGCGCTACTTTCCGAAAAGCGTCGCGGTGCAGAGTTTTCACCCCCCCACCCCTCGAGCGGCAAGCCCCCGAGGTCGCAAATTCAGGTGTACTATCAGGAGACCTATATGTCTACCATTCCACCAAATTTCATTTTTGTCCGACCTTTTGCGATCAAAAACCCCCCATTGCCTGGACTATACTTACAATCTAGCTGATCAATTTCAAATTCCCGATTTGCAACATGTCGTAAAACGGGCAGTGACTAATTGACAGTCTGTAATGTGGAACCCTAACAAAATTTTGAATAATTGTGAATAGAACTTTAGTTCAAAATGATATATTTTAGGAGTGAAACAAATGACTACATTTTTACAGTGGAAGATTTTGTTAGAAGCAGAAAAGCAGCAAATATTTGATTCCCCGATAGCGAACATTTGGTGGCATTTACTGTATGGAGGACATCTGATCTGAAGAATGTCAAGCATTTAATGCCATGTAATACAAGTGAAACCAGGAAAGAAATGAGAAAGCTGAAGCATGACAACAGACAGCTCAAGGAAGATATGGAAGAATTAAAGAGAGAAATGAACCAGCTGAAGAAGGCCAAGGAAGAAAAAGAAAAAACATGGAGAGAAGAGAAAATGTTCCTAGAAAAGTAGATACGACAGATGGAGACGAACATGGAAGAAAAAGAAAGAGACGAAAGAAGAAATAGTAATAACAGGGCTGAAACTAAATGATATAAAACAGAAACAAAAGAATCTAGAAGTGGGTTGAAGAGTTGAAAACAGACGTGCAGATAACAGAGACCTATGATATAAAGAGAGAAAATGAGACATGGGGACAGAAGCAGAACGTCATGAAAAACATGGCAGCATTAAAAATCTTCATAAACAACGATTTTGCAAGGAAAGAAAGAGAAGCAGAAAAATATAATAGCGATAGCAAAGAGTGGGAGGGAATAAGGAAAGACGGTTAGAATAAGCTATAGAGAACTTCAGATAGAGGGAAACTGGCGGTGATGAAATGACGACATCAGGCGAATGGAAATTTTTGGAGAACAAAAAAAAGGACGAGAAAGGAAAATAAAACAGGACGCAAAACAAATAACGTATACGATTTAACGGAAAAGCAACACAACAAAACGAAAGAAGAATAAGATTGTTATACTGGAATGTAGCGGAGTAAGAAACAACGGAGAAGATTTTTGTAATCATATAAGTGAATTCGACATAACTGGAATCGTAGAAACGTGGGTAGGCATTATTACAGGAGCAAGAAAGAACAAATAATGTTAAATAAATAAATAAATTATGCGCGCGCACAGATTTCGAATTTTACGTACAGGGAAATATGTTCCTAGAGGGTCGAGCGCGTAGCGCGAGGAACCAATTTCAATGATCCTCGGAAAAGCAAATTTTCACAATTGGCAACTTCACAACAGGCTCCAAGAGGGCGCCTTGACCATAAGCCATTTGAAGTTAAGATTTGTATCAGAAAATAATGTAATAAAGTCGAGTCTTACCATCGTCCTATCCCTGTCCCAAGGAAGCCCCCTTGTTTTAGTTACCATAATCCACTTGAAGTTAACATCTCGCTACCTAGGTTTCACAAGGTTGTAAGTGCACATTTGATAGTTTTGAGTAAATGGCTTGCGCATACAACTTTGTTTAGGTTTTATTTAGGTTTTAACTTGCTATTAGTTAATAGATGGCCGTAATGCTATGTCACATCAAAATTTAATGCAGATAGAACTTATTTACCCAAAAATGTCAATTTCCATAAAAATGCAGATAGAACCTTGTAAAACTAAAGCAGCGATCTGTATCAGAAAATAATGAAATAAACTCAATTTTCAAAACTCCAAGGCTAAATGGAGATGCGCGGGCACATGGCATATTGAAGGGGCTAGACGTTAGTCAGAACAGGAACAGACTTGAAATAAATCATTTAATTCGTTCGACTTCAAATGGCTTATGGTCAAGGGGGCCTCCTTGGGACAGGGGTAGGACGATGGTAGGAATGGAGTTTATTTTACTATTTTCTGATGCAAATGTTAGGCAACGGTTACCATAACTACCCCATCAAAACGACAAATTTTCAGTAATAATTCCTTCTCAGAGTGGCTTTTTATGAATTAAAATGAAATAAAAAAGCGTCTGAAGAAGAAATGAGAAAAAAAAAATTTAAATGTTCATTATGCAGTATAGCCTGTTGTGAAGTTGCCGTTTGTGAAAATTTGCTTTTCCGTGGATCATTGAAATTGGTTCCTCGCGCTACACGCTCGACCTCTTAAAGAAACGTACTCCAAGAAAGTCATATTTCGAGATTAAAGTCGAAATTCCTAGATTCAAGTCGAAATAATGAAAAAAAAAGTTCTCTCTGCGCCTTCGTTCTTTGCTGTATACTGTGACTAGTACAACTCTTTTTAGTATCTAGGTTCAGATCCTTCTCTGTTATTACAGGTCTGTGTGGTTCTTGTTTCATCATTATTTCTTCTTTCTTGCCACGACCCACCACGATCCAATTATGTCGTATTCACATAATTATATGATTACAAAAATCTTCTCCTTTGTTTCTTACTCCGCTTCATTCCAGTATAACAATCTTATTCTTCTTTTTGTTTTGTTGTGTTGCTTTTCTGTTAAATAGTATACGTTATTTGTTTTCGTCCTGTTTTATTTTTCTTTCTCGTCCTTTTTTTTTTGCCCTCCAAAAATTTCCATTCGCCTGATGTCGTCATTTCATCATCGCCAGTTTTCAAGATTGAAGTCAAAATAATGAACAAAAAAAATATATATATGTCCTCTCTGTGCCTTTGTAGGAAAGAGAAGAGCAAAACAAAACAAATTTTAAAAGAGATCATAAGTCATAAGAGAGAGGAGTTTCGAAAGATAAAACAGAAAATAAAAAGGAAGAAAAATGATCAAATTTACGTATAAGAGAGCCCGAAATGAGAATCAGTGATTGACTAAGCATTGGTGAACAATGACGCATGGGACGAAGTACGACGATTTGAAGTGGGAAACAGAGTGCAATCAGAACACCAACCGTTAGGAATGGTAAAAAAATAAATAAAAAAAAACAAGACACGGAAAAAAAATAATCATAAAAACATTATAGGAAGAAAAAAACATGCAAAAGTACAGAAATGTGCTATAACAGATTGAAAGAAAAGAATGAAAACAAAGAGATATCGAAACAAATAGAAATTAGAAGTAGAAATAGGAGAACGAATGACAACAAACAGATGGTGGGATAAAGAATGTAAAGAAATGAAAAGACTAGCCATTAAGCAAATGGGATCGATAGAAGAATACCAGGCGCAACCAAAGACACTTGTGAGAAAAATAAGGAAGAGAAGAAAAAGAAATTACATCAATAAACACAACAAGAAAAAACAATCAGCAATTTCTTCTTCTGTGTTTCTTGATCTAACTTCTTCTTCTTTCAGTCTATTCGCGACATTCATAAGCGACCTGGAAAAAACTAATTGTAAGACTACCGCAGGCAGGGGGACCGGTGGTAGGAAAAACGAAAGTGCATTGGCTGGCATATGCAGATGATATGGTGCTAATAGCGAAGGAAGCCAAGGAAATGAAGAGAATGTTAAGATTCTTAAATTAAAGGTGGAGAAAGGAAAAATTATGAGAGAATAAAAAAAGAGGAATGAAAGTGGGAAAAAAGTAAATAGCAAAACTAAAAGAATTGAAATACCTGGGCTGCACCTTTAAAGAGAGCAATAACGAGAAAAGACATAAAAGAGCTGGAAAGAAAAGCGAACGTGGTTGTAGGATAAGTATGAATAGGTGAGAGAAAGTTGGGTCGCGACATAAGGAGAGAGTATACAGAGAGTCATGAGCAGAAACATGAGGTTGTAAAGAACAGGAAAAGCTGGAACTAATGCAAGCGTATGACTACTGGAGATGGATAGTAGGATTGGATAGACAAACGCCAGCGTATATCGTGCTGGAAATGATAAAGATAATGTAAGAGTGTTGAAAAAATAATAATGAGAAGGCGGAAATAGCAGGAAAATAGAGAAGAAATACTATGACAGCTGCCGCAACTATCTGTTATATGCACATAAATGAAGCAACTAAAAGCGGTTAAGATTCCAAATTTAAGGTAGCCGAACAAACACCGTTCTGCATTTTGGAAAATACAGATAAACATCATACTTTTTTAGCGTGAGTCGTGAAGGGGGTACAGTTGTTTCAATGGAATTTCGACCTTAAATCCCTCTGCGCTGATTGGTTCATTTAATTGTTCGTTTATTTTCGAGAGATTCCGTTCAACGCCGTAGCGTAAGTACGTGAGCAAAGTCATAGGCGTACAAAACAATACAGAAAGTGGTTCAAATGATTGAACATGGAACCTAATTTCATAAAACCATTGTTTTTGATTTATTTAAATTTATTTGAGTGCTTCCTAAATTTGATACGCCACTGACTGTAAACCAACAACAAAAATAAACCAATCAGCGCAGAGGGATTTACCGTCGAAATTCCAACTTCTCCTGGTTTCCCCCTTCCCCCAAGGTTGGATGTTGGTAACAAACAAAAAGTCTAGGAACTTTATGGTCGAAGGTTGGATAGGTCGGCATATTATTGCATGGCCTAGAAGATTTTGCTAGGGAAATTTGAAAAAAATCACTTTCATAATTTGGTCTACTCGCTGATGTTGTGGTTAAAATTATTTCAGGTGTTTCAATGACACCCTGTACATGTCGTAGGATCTTAGTGGAGTCAAACAGTGGAAAGATCGTTGGCGGTAAAGCTAGCAAAACCTGTAATGAATTTAAAAATAATATAATCAGCAAATTTTTACCCTGATCTTTGATTGACCACCCGAATACTTTAAATAACGGAAATTACGAAAAAAAAAGAAAAAATCATAATTTAATACATTCACATCTTTTCCACATAAAAATAAAGGTAATGTTTGCAACTTGTTTTTATTTTCCTTCTTTTATCTTTGTACTTTGATCACCACGGACGAGTAGAGAATACTGGAACAACGAAATTTTGAGGTGATTAATTGGTTCTTTTTTCAACTGTTATAAGCGAAGTTTTGACAATCCAACGAAAGTTGACAGTGGTTGACAGCATGCATAAATCAAAAAGATTGATTCACACTAATGAACTATGTGAATTTTTGGAATTTCAAGTTTTCCAACATTCGAAGACGAGGATTTCAGTCTTACAATATTATATTGAAACTAGGTATACAGTGAAATTGTTAAATCAACAAAAAATAAAAAGAAAAATAATTGAGATTTCTCTAAAATGAACATTTTTGAAAAACGTTTACCATTTGTACTGGAGAAACATCAATACGTGGTTGCTATGTCACTGATACAAAGGAGAATACTTTTTTGTCGCAGAGGATCGTTCGACTTCTCGAGGATCGACTGTCGTAATTTAAAAAGAAATGCTTGAAAGATGAAAATCAATAGTACGAGAGTAACTTGAGCCTTTTGTAAATCTCTGTAAAATGAAACTCTTTGATTTATTTTTAAAATGTGTCTGCAACCTTAGACGGTGTCAAATTGTTAACTGGCATAATCTTAACCTTTTATAAAGTTGGCAGAATAACAAGAAATTAATTTACTATAAAAAAAATACATTTTCTTACATCTATTTCAAATTACTTTGCATCAGCTTTTCAGAATATATAAATTTGCACATTATGTGGCCTTTCGGGAGGATTTCCCTTGATAAATAACACTGTTCATGCTATTGACGTTTTTCGGAAGTACAAAATGTTACAAGCTGAAAAAATTTCACACAAATGGTTGTTCATCAATTACAGAAACAAAAAATGCACGGTGCAACCCGTAGAAGTGAATACTTTTTCAAAATTTCCCCAAAAAAATGGAATCCAGAAAAATATACGGCCATAGCTTCAGACGTTCCAGTGCAACTCTACTGGCTGACTCTGGGGCAGATACAACAGTTGTAAAGAGACACGGTGGCTGGCGCTCAAATAGTGTTGTGGAAGGAAACATAGACGATTCTCTCAATAATAAAACTCAAACTTCGACAAAAATCATTAACCAATCATCAACAATTATTCAGAATGAATCGGCCTTGGATTTGGTAGCATGCTCGTCTGGGTCAAATGCGATGTCAAGTATACAAATCAACCAACAAGACATAAATTTGCCCGTTCATTGTCAATTTGGTATAAATTTTAGTCAATTACATAATTGCAACTTTTATATTAGACATCAAAGAGAAAATTATTGAATGTAAATATTTACACAAAAAATACAAATAATTATGTTGTTTTCCACTGAAACTTTTTTTTTTATTCACTAGTGAATAAAATTTATAAAATTTCACTAGTGAATCATTGCCTGCTTGTGATGGTTGTTATGGAGTTAATGGTCACTTTAAACTGTCAAAATTGGATAAAAATTATTTAGGGATGTAACTAAAACATTGACTAATCGTAAGAGTGATAGAAAATACAGAGAGACTTTTAATTATAAGTTCTTATGCTAAAGTTATCTATTTATCTATTTTTACATTCATGTTGCTACGTAACAAGCGCATGGTAATGGCTTATAGTGCCAATTATTGCTGCTAGAATATGTTGCCATGGAAAAACCTATCATACAAAAATATTACAACGTATCGATTGATAGAAGTTATGTGGGTTGTCCAGAACATAATATTTCCCATTGGTTGATGCATTTATAAGCAAAGGAAAACTAATTTTCAATCCTGAGTGTATCTGTCTTACCTAGTTAAAAAAAGGCAGAGTTAAAATCATCCAAGTATAAACCACTGGCCGATAGAAGTTCACACGCTTGAAAGAGGATTTCACATAATCACTCCTCCGGACAGTATTGCAAATAGCCATTCCTATAAACCCTTATCTCCCGACGCAGAACTGGTTGCTATTGTTAAAGTAAGTCTACTCCTTGGAGACAGGAGGTTGTATCAGGTGATTGCAAACAAGCGTCCTGCGCTTTGTACTCTTCTCTGAGGATCCCCAACTAACAGTGTAGTGGAATATAAGAACAATTTCAAATCTCTCCTACAATATAATCACAACGTGGTACACGTCAGTTCTTTAACGTCACCCTGTCGGAGCAACCTTAGTAATAATCTTCACTTCTTTTTCACAAAAGGTGAATCCGATCAACTTGCCGACAAAAGGCGGCTGGCCATGAATACCTTACTACAAAGACTGATAATGCTGCAGCTCGGAAATCTCGGTTCTGCGGGAGTGCCTGTCTAATGTAATAATTAAATAATTACTCCACCTATTCCTTGTTCCTTGCTAATTATGTCAGTTTTTAGCTCTATTGTTTATGGTTCCAATTCAGAGTAAGAAGGGAGAAAGGGAGCCGAAGCAGAGGTCGTATTACGTCGAGTTAAGTTTATTTGCTTCATTTCCTATTGTTTGACTACTTCTAGTTTACTAAGTCTTCTGTATTGTTCGGTGGTTTTGTTTTAACGTAGTGTTATTGTAGGTTAGTTACCAAATTTACTATGCATCTGCGCTTTTTGCATTGTACAATATAGTGTATGCTAATATTTAATTCTATCTCTAACATGATATACCTGATGTGCTGTACATGTTTCTTCCGGTACCGCAGTGTAATAAAATTAAACATAACAGCATTTGCTGACATAATATATTATCTCGTTGCAATTGGAATTTGACTCTGCTCCTTACTGTTAGGAAGCGAGTTCCTTCTTTATTCATTAATCTCTTTTTGTTAATAATATAATATATTATGTACATATGATAATTTTAATTATTCATTGGTTCACGTATTCTTGTTGGAACAATAAGAAGTATTTGATATCTAATAAACTAGCAGAAATGCCCGGAGCTGCCCGGGTTAGACTAGAAATGTTCCATTCCAAGTAAAACACATCTCATCCGATTTGACCAGGGCACTGTGACATTTTTATCTTACAGAGTACTCAAATTCGCCCGGTTTTAAATATGTGTTTAGGAAAAACGGTGATACATTGGGGTCGTCAACCCCCTATGTTACTCACCATTGCAAATATTATTTGTGGTCACAATTTCAAAACGATCGGTCGACCGGTATAGGAGCACATAACATACGAACAAACAAACAAATATTGACTTTTATACAGAGTGTATATTAAACATTGGCCAAAAATCCAAGGGGCGACTCCTTGGGTTTTTCTAGGACTATTTTGTCGTTTGGTGATTTTTGGAAAGCCGCTTTGTTTCAAAGATACGGTGCGATCACACAAAAATTGCTGAAAATGACCACCAGCTAGAATGCATGTGTCCAATTTTCTTCTAATGAACTGATGAACTCTGTCGTGAACACCAGTATACTATTACACCCAGCAGTTTCTCAATTCTTTTCGATCTTCTACTGGTGTGGTGTAATCTAATGATTTGAGATGTCCCCATAAGTAAAAATTTGAGATTTGGAGATCGAGCATGCCATAAATGAGGTCCACCTTGACCTATCCAGCGATCCCCACACAACCAAATGAGGTGGTGCCCCGTCGTGTATAAATCACATAACATTTCTTTTGTTGTTCCTAATTTATTCTAAAAAGTTCTGGTAACGAAAATTGATGTTAAAAACAGTCTTCAACTACTTCATGAGGATTTTCATCGGCCCAAAAATGGTTATTGTGAAAAAAAGCTGTTGGGGAACGAACTTGTGTAAATACCATTGACAAAAAGCAATACATGGAGCAAAATCAGCAGGAAGAAGTGCCTGAACGCGTTGTATGTGGTATGGGTATTGATCTTCCTGATCATCCTTGTTGTTTAAATGTTCCTGTCTCACGAAGACCTTGATGAATTCTTTGGAAGATTTTTATGCCAGGAACATTACGGTTAGGAAATCGTTCAATGTACAACCACCTAGCACCCCTGACGCATTTCCATTACCCATTCCATACGTAAAATTAATACCACTCATTTCGCCGTTTGTATGGCGATTCGTGATGGAGAGATTTAGAAAACGCATTTAAATAAAATCCATGACGATCTGACTTCGTGGTATTAGCCTGCTGTGAATACAAAAATTAGCCGGTCTTAGCAATCGAAATAATTGTGAACTTAAAAATTTTAATTAAAAAATATTTATCGCCCTGTATCTTCGAAACAAGGCGGTTTTTCAGAAATCGCCAAGGAACGAAATAGCCTTGGAGGGCCCCAAGAAGTCACCCCCTGCATTTTTGGCCAATGCTTAATATACCCCCTGTATATTAGATATAACTAAATTTAGCAATATGAGCGAAAGGTTCAAACAGCCTTAGTAATTATGATTTTTCATAAAGGAAGTAGAAGAAAGAAAGTGGATTGAAAGTGGGAAGAAAAATAGATATGAAAATTAATAATAATACCTACTCCATCCGAACCACCAAAGTGTTTCACTCATTTTTTCGGACTCACACCTCGACTAAGAAGTTTCACTTAAAAACATATAAAGGAGCTGGAAAGAAAAACGAACGCGGTGATAGGACAAGTATGGGAAATAGGCAAAAGAAAGTTCGGTCGCGACATGAGACTGAGAGGACTGATGTACGAAAGGCTAGTACAGAGTGTCATGATGTACAGGGCAAAAATATTGGAATGGAAGGAGCAGGAAAAACTGGAAGCAATCCATTAAGAACTGGATATTAGTAGAGAAAAACGCCAGCGTATATCGTACTAGAAGAAGTAAAGATAGATAAGATAAGAGTGGAAGCAAGAAAAATAGCAGTAAGGTTTGCAGAGAAATTAAGAAGAAAGAAGATTAAAGAAAGAACTGAATGTAAGAACCTACAAAACTGTTGAAACAGATAAAGAATGAGATGGAGGAAAGAGCAGAAAAAGAGAGAAAAAATACTTTCATAGAAGCGGATATGCAGTGGAGGAAAAAAACAATGGAACATATTATATACTGAGAGAGGTAGTCGAGAAGGACCGAGTTGTACAGAACCAGGAAACGAGAACAATGATGATAAAAGATTCTGATAAATATCGACGACAATATGGACCCCGAAAATGCAAACAAAGACAAATTTTAAACTCAACAATCCAAGAAAGGGAGCTCCAGGTGTTGTATGTATGACAGTATGACAGTTTTAGACATTGCTTTCGCAATTACCATCAACAAGGACAGTCACTGAGTGTGGCTGGGGTCCGTTTGGAAAGTCCATGTTTCTCACATGGCCAATTATATGTTGCTTGCTTCAGAGTGGGAACACCGAAAAACTTATTTATGTATATGCGAAATGTGAAAACTAAAAATATTGTTTTAGCCTTGACAGCTGTAAATTACGTTCTACCACATTTTAGACAGCCATGGTAACCCATTTTTTACACATTGAAGCTGTCACCTATCGCCTTTAAGTGGTAAAATAGTCCAAAATTTTCTTCTTTAAGAAACGCGAAAAAAAAAGATCCTTTATGATAAATATTGGTCGTATATTTTGAAAGAAGATACCGCACTTAACTGTCTTTGAATAAGTTTCTAAGATATAATAATGACCAATTTAAAGACACTCTCGAAGGCGCACCATCTCGTTGTATAAATAGTAAGCATCTCAGTTGTCTATTTACCTTATTTCCAATGTCAGTGTCAATCTAAAAATGTAAATTTACTGCGATTATTACTCTTATAAAATACAATAATATGGAAAAATGGGTGAAGTCATTGAACTGAAAGTAAAGCACGTCAACAATAAGATAATGAAAGAGTTAAGGTAAGTCAACAAAATACTCCAAAAACATAATCTCTCTCATATTTTTGGAATTGCGCCCTATGTGCTATTATGAATTCCTTTTTTTTTTGGGCAAAATCCGCGTCCGTCACACTATCCTGCACTTATCTTTATGTCAATAATGTGAATATAACTTCAGTGCAACGATAATTTTTGTAAAATGGAGGCGCCGAGTGGAAAACTTCGTCATCGGCTAAAAAGTTGTATACATTATGTATGTGGTAGGTATTTTAGATCACTCAGTTTTATTAAAACACTCCGCTTCGCGTCGTGTTTCAATATTAAAACTTCGTGATGTAAAATTGAACCTACCACACTTATGATGTAATAATATACTATTATCCAACTGCTCTAGAACATGGAAAAAAAAATAAAATGTATGTTTTAGGATAGTGTCCACTAAAAAACAATTTGTTTTAGTAGAGAAGTGCGTAACATGAGTGCAACTCCACCCGGATCGGTCCATTGTTTACCCATCGTGGTTTACCTGTTCGTTGCACCGTTCAAATCGAATTAGATGTGTTTTTCAATGTCTCAAAATAAAAAGATGAATCATTTTAATAATTTGCAACAAAAAATGTTGCTGGCGATTATTTAGACGTTTTTTAGGATGATTCTCGTGTTAGTGTCTTGAATTTTTTTGAACGATAATAATTATTGTGTCATTAATTCATTAATGCCGGATATCCAGCGACTAAAATCATAAAATCTTGTAGTGTCTCCGAATTCTAAAAGCAAGAAATATTAAATGTCTGCGTGCCAATTTCAAAATTTACGATAAAGCATTCCGTGCTTAAATGATAGCATTAGCTTTTGTTAAAGCAGTTAACAGAATTTCCAGTTTTATAATAGCAATTAAAGTGCCGGCGGAATAATAACTCGTATAAAATAATTAGCCCTTTGTGTCTTCCCATTTATTTACTTGATCAATTTTCAGAACTGAAATATTTGTAAATGAGAGTGGAACAAAAAGGTATAAAATGTTTCATTTACCCATTTCAGATCAAGAAACCTCTCAAACAATTTTCTGGTAACTTTTGTAATGAAACAGATACCAATAAAGAGCGTTATTGTTCTTTTTACGTTGGCTTCCTACTGGTATTTAATTTTTCAAATGAAATTAGTCGACATCTACTGAAATTGTTCATGTATAAAATTTCAAATACCTCCTTTTGCCATAAATTAAAAAACTTGAAAGTTCTTTTATTAAAATTTTCATCAAAGCCAAACGCCGAACCAGCAAAGTTGAGGATATGCTGAAAATTAATTGAATGAATGTAAAGACAAAGCTCAATTTCAATGGCTGTTTTATAAATAATGTTGTTTAAATTTATAAATAAAATAAAAACATTGTAGTACATGCATTTAGGATAGTATACCCATTAATTTAGTCTGGTTCACAAGCCCCTTTTTCTGAAATTCGCGTTAAGAGGCACCAAAAATTATGATTGAGGTGTCGTAATTGCACCAAGAATTTTTTAGTTGAAAATCAATATCCGCAAATAAAAATTACAAAAGTTATATAGCTATTTATTATACTAGTGTCTTATAAGGCAAATAAGTCAGGAAAGAAATGTTTAGCCACGAGAGCTTGCTCGAGTGGCTAATTTTTCTTGAGTGACTTATTTGCTGTTAAGACACGTGTGTAATACGTAGGTTTATCCAACACCCCCTTCTGTAATAGTTCTTGAACACCCAAAAAAAAATTTACGTTCATTTGACGTCCAAAACTGTGGCTTATGAACTGGTTGCTATGACAAATTAGAAAACCGTTGAATTATTTTTTCATAAGTCACATGTGTCTTATAGACCTCATAATCCATTCAAAATCGGCGTTATTATGACTACATAATACACAAGTGTTGGATAAAACAATTAAGTAAACAAAAAGAAGGTGGTAGGAAGCATACCCATAATTTTGGTACATCATACAATTGCATATGATATAAAATAAACTTTACATTAAACCTTATCGCTTTGATATGACATTTAGGAATTGACATTATAATTTTTGTTTTGTTTTCATAGCCCACTTGGTTGCTATAAACGTTCAACAAACAAAAATTACAAATATGTGAAAAAATCATATTTTTTTGTAAAAATTGGACGAATGTGAATAAAATAGTATACAAACCTCGAAGAAAGGCTTGATTCCAGCATCGCGAATTTATCTAAAATAACAATTTACTTCCTTATTCGGTATGTAATATACTATTATTTAAAACCGTTCATATACATGGCTTTCTTCCACTGGTTGTTTAATAAATGATAAAACTTTGTTAGACGACGTTAATATTCATAAACAAAAGCGACATAGTTGAACGTGGGTGAACAGGGTCTGGAGATAGTTTAGATTAGATGCATAAATTCCCGTAATTAAAACGTCCGTTTGAAGAGGTTTTGTTCATTAACAAGTAAATGCGAGTACCGGCAAAAGGAAAATCCGATGCAACAGCGCCTTCCTCACATACCGTCTCTACCCACCCCACACTGGAGACACCACTGTGCTATCTGAATATCTTATCAAGCAGTAGAGGGGAGCTTCATGTTAGGGTAGGTACACTCAGCTTTATGACACCCATCCAGAGCCTACTTCATCGCATTTGCTATTATGTACAAATTGTAAACTCTACGCTCTGATGGAAACTTCAAACGGTCTTTCATGGAACACACCTCCTGTCTGCTGCTACTGTGTTCAAATCAGGTCCCCTGAGCTACACATATGTTTTAATAGCATTTCTCTTTACGATGCTGTTCACATAGGCGTAGTTCACTTAAATCGAATAATGGGAACACAAAGGAATACATAATCGTTTGCACAAACACATACATAAACACAACACACCTACAAACTAGCAATTTAATACCAATAACTAAAGCAATGTTTCTAAAAGTTTAGTCTCCTTGTGCCAAGTTTGTAATTGCTTTATCGCTCTTTTCACACTCAGCGCCAAATAATTCGGGAATAAAAAAAAATAGATCGATCTAATTGTAATTGTCTTCAACAAGACCAAGAAAAGATATAACGGAGGTGAAAGACAAATCGGTTTAAAACACGTCAAAAAAAGGGGAGAGACGGAAGGAGCGAAAGCCTTTGTTAAATACAACAAATTAATAATAATTATTGTTAACAGTTAATAGTCGCCCACAGTAAGCAGATATAATATACCTCATACAATAGTATATTACATACTGAGGCGCAAAGTATTCCATTTCTGTCGAGAGAACTATAGTTTACCGAGAAGGTTTAACTATAGTTTACTAGTTCTCGAGACAGAGGAATGGTACTTTTGCCGAAGTTTGTATACTATTTTATTCACAATTAGGTATTCGAAATTTAATAATTAAATCTCATTAACATGAACTATTGTTGCAACGTTTAATTTCAGTCAAATGTTTGCACTTAGTAAGCACTGCAACGATTGATATTATTTGTCAGATAAATGTCAAAGTATTTTTTGAAATTTGTACTATTATACAAATTAGTAAATCACACTAAGGGTAATTTGTAATCGTAATTTTGTATTTGTCAACTCCTCACAAGTTGCCTCAAGGCTGCAGCAACAGTTGTATGATTGCCTTTATTACCAATCATACTTTTAATAATAAGTTAAATTTGGGTTGCCTGCCAACATCAGGTGAGTAATAGAATTGGTGGTCGGCAATTGGTCACTTTCCAACCTCCTTTGCAGTTGGAACGCAGTATATTACTAACCGATTGTGAATAAAATGTTTTTTTCTATTTTGCGTTCGTACTAAGGCTAATATGACACGCAAAAGCGTAGTTAAGAAGTTAGACAAAAGCGGTGTTAAAATGATTATACTAAAAATAGTATATATATTTTTTTAATATTGGCAATCTTGTAAATTCCAGGGCAATCCAAACCTATACTTCGCTGTCAAGTCCAAGTGGCTTGTCAACAGCTGTCAATGTGAATTGGCATTACTATTGTTGGCACTGGCTTTGCGTGCATTTGGGACACGCGATTTTGTTGGCGCACTCTTTCTGAGGGTGGCCAAGCTACTATCACTTGGCGCATTGGAGTGGGACGGGGTTCGGTGGTTTAAGCCATCCAAACAAGTACCGTGGATTAGGAGATGGTTCAGGGCGTCTGTGTACCAAGTGGTGACGCGGATAAGGGGGGTTCACTTGTTTGTGCGGCGAGATTTTCCAGGGCCAGAAGGATATCGCGTTCTTCGGTGTCAAGGTCCACACCGCAGATCACAAAGGAAAAAAACGGGCATGTGCGAGTTCCTTGTGGATTGGTGGCGTTTGTTATGGAAGTTAATGTGAGGTTATGGGCTTCAGTCATAGCTGAGAGACGCTTTTGGAGGTCGTTTGGGATAGGTTAAAAGTCACTACCCCGTTTTTGATACATGTCGAAAGGATAAGCAAAAAGGTATTCAATTCAAATCAAAGAAATTTTCAGATTTTTGGCGTCTAAAGAAAAAATAGCATGTTTTATTCGAAGAAGTGGCTTTTCGTAGCGCGTCTGTATTTTCCGGCCTTGCAGGCTCGGCCGTCAAACCTGCAGAGTTACCACTAATAGCCTCACAAAACAATCTACTATTTTCTACAATCATCACTGTAAACATCTAATACTGTACATCGTTCTAATCGTGTAACCCTTTCCTTACGCACAGTCGTCGTGTGTAGAATCCGGCGATCGCACAGTTTTATATTCCTGTTACGATTCACAAGACTGAATTTATGTGAAAGTTGCAGAATCTGTTCTAGAACACAGGAAAACGGTTTCATAATTACCATCTGGACTGTCAAAAAAAAAGAAAGAGAAGAAAAATAAGGTAACATTTACGGCAAAAATATCAGTTTTTAGTGTTCCTTTGTAAATTCGCAATAACTCTTGTTAGCCGCTATCTGGATCTACTTTCTTTGCTGACGGCCCTGTTCACTGCCCTTTACGTCGGTCGCTACCTTTTTATAGCCCTCCTACTGTTCTCGATTTCTTCTGTTCTGGATTGGTAGTCTCATCCTTCGAACGTTCTGGAGTGATGACATCATCCTATGTGAACATTTGTCCCGACTATATACGACTTTCGTACGACTGTCGTCTAGACCTAGAGAACCTTCTGGTCTGATGACATCATCCTATGCAAACATTCGGCAGCTGGTTGTCTCGACATAAATGTTGAGTGTAAATGTTGAAATGCTGTTCCTTTGTAAGCGCATCACTTGAGAACGGCTAGACCGATTTGGCATTCTTTTTTCATATTCGTAATAGTCCAAATAAGGTTTTTTAAGGAAAGAAAAATTAGAAACGTTGCCCGGAAAATTGGAAAATTTGAGAAAAACTGAAATTGTTTTTTTCTATGTAATGTATTGTTCTTTATGGTCCTGGAAAAGTTTTCAAAAAAATAAAATTTGAGACAATTAACAAGGAAAGTCGGAAAATTGAATATTTTCAATTAAAAAAAAAATGGGAATATCTAGAGCAAAATCTAGAAAAACGCATTTCAGCCTAAATTAAAATGACATTACATTTGTTTTTACTGTAGAGAAACCTTATTGTTCATCATGTGAGAGTAGTATAAGTTTGTGTCGGGAAAATGAACAATCTAACAATAGTTGTGTTGCAATACATATTCAGCCGACGTTTCGGTCATATATTTAATCTTTATCAAGGCATCTATACATGTCACATTGCACTGTGTTTGTTGTTACACTCGGCATCATTGTGTACTATTGTACTTGAACTTGAATGAACTTTATTATTTTACTAGTAAAATAATAGACCCTCGGCCCTCCTGTATCATGGGGGCCTCTTGTCCCCTGTCTCAAGAGGCCCCCCTCGGCCTGTCTGTCACTTGGGGGCCCCTCGGACCCCCCTCTCTCAAGGACCCGCTGTTTCAAGGGGGGCCCTTTGGAGGCCTCCTTGTTTTAGTTACTG
Source organism: Diaperis boleti (assembly GCA_963583935.1). Lineage (NCBI taxonomy): Eukaryota > Metazoa > Arthropoda > Insecta > Coleoptera > Tenebrionidae > Diaperis > Diaperis boleti. The sequence goes on from OY757244.1 coordinate 54,588,545, forward strand.
AAACATTTGTATCGGAAAATAATGAAATAAACTCGATTCTTACAATGGCAAGTTTCAGTTTCAGTCGTGTGCCTTATAATTTTTTTTTATAAATGTTTCTTTGAAAGTTTTCGTTAAAAATGCTTGAAGAAAAAATAGTATATGTCACTCGGAGCAGAAAGCTTTTTCATGTGCTTCGCCCAGATTGCTTGGGCTCGGCTAAAGCCTCGGACGCAACCTTCTGTGCTTAGCACAAAATATACTATTATTTTATTAACGAAACTATGTTTTCATTTATTTTACTCCATATTTAGTTATTGGTTTTCTTTAATTATAAATTCTTTCGATAACCATTATTTTCGATGTTCCACATCTGCCGGGCGTCCCTTGACGGCTTATTTTTTTTGTTTAATAAAACACACTTGCTGGCTGAGAATTTCGTAGCGTCCTCATAATATGAGTGGAATTTATTCTAACTTTACTCGGTAAGATCCTATCTGTTTCTGTCAAAATAATTTAAGCGTTAGTGCAAACTAAAGAATTGCAAACTAACCCTGGAAACCCGAGCAGATCCGCCAAGAACCAAATGTGTAGGAAACTAACCACTGCGGAATTTTTGTTAATAAAGGATCTCATGAGGCATACTTCCTGTGTAAGAGCGATGATGTCAATTTGGAGCCACATTTTGAGAATTTTTCTCTCGGAATTAATTCGGTAGGGTTCGCTGGTAATGGATGTAGACAACGACTTCAGGAATATTTCGTTTGACCTGGAATCATCCGAAATATCGGCTTTTCGTGCGGGCAATTATTGTCATTATCTTCGATATTTCATTAGAGTATTTTAATTGCGTCGTTGAGGTGGATGTCGCATTTCGCATATTGTCTGGCTAGACGACAATTTCGAGTCATTATCGGTTGCGCAGCTCCTTTCCTACGGTCGGCCGCGTATTTTGAATAATGTCTCTGCCATAATGAAGCAGATAAGATTCTCAATTTCCTGAGATAATTGCAAACCGTATTACGGGCCTGAGTTGATGGCATTAGAGCAGGGGTTCCGCGTCGCCTATTGAGTTATATACTAGATATCTACGGACGTCTCTGTGTCGCGGAAGAATTTATTCTTCAGCCCGACTTACTCGTCGACGGTTTGTAGTGAAAAAATTAAAACAGAGTTAAATTGGAGATCTTTAAAAATCGCGTGAACCCAAACTTTTCAATTTATTTTTAAAGCAAATAATCGCTATCTGTCCAAATCGTAGGCGTTCAAACGCATTTCATTAAGTCCGAAATATTACCAAGGGACCTAATGAGAGTTGATATAGAAATTTATTTTTGTGGCTTTTTTGATCGGCCTTTTGGACTTCGCTTTAATTAAGTTGAACCTCAGCAATTTGGGCTTCTGGTAAATACTTTGATGATATTGATTCGGAAAGATGCATAACTATTCAGCTAATGGAACGGTAGTTTTTTTCCAAATTTTAATACCAAAAATATTGAGGGTCAATATAATTATAGCTTTAAAGTAGCAGATATAATTTTTGCATAAATCCTAAATTTCATTAGTTAGATGTTTTATGCCCTACCAACGTCTAGATGACTTATTATTCCAGGCAAATGGAAAGTATAATGTAGCAGTTTATTTCTCATGAATCATCAAATTTTTAAACAATAATTTGAAACTTTCATACTAAAACTCAAAATTGAATACATTAAAAAGGCATTTAGCCAGAAGCTCGAACTGCCAGAGGCTGTAATACGCTTTGGTATTGGAATTTATTTTAATCATTCATTAACATAAAATGGCATCTCTAAAAAAAGACATACTAATTTGGCCGTTGTTGGATTTTGCCTTGGAGTGTAAGCTATAAGAATATTTTTTATCGTTTTCCTTTTGACATGTTGCGGAATGACTATGAATTCAAATTTTTTAATTTAAATTCTCTTTACGTACTTGTCCGAGGAAGGATCGTTGGCTCCTTTTACATCGTTATGATCCCACTAAATTTAAACACAGCTAACCAATTCTACGTTCAGAACGATGCTTCCCCACTAATAAAAGTTTTTATAATATCTACAACAAAGTCTGACCTATAATTAAAAAAAATATGCCGGAAAGCACATATGCATCCAGTTCATTGGCTTTTATGCTCTGTTCGATGTGTAAAATTTCCCAGTAAAATTATGCTGTACCGCTTCGAGGCACCCTATTTAGTTTCAGCATCAAACAAATTCGCACACTTTTCTTATCGTGTAGTAACTACAACAGCAAATTGGTGACTGCAATCTTAAGTGTCGTTTGTGAATTAACAGTGTTGTAAATAATCTTGTTTCGCGTTGTTCTTTTTGATGTAGATGCATTTTAATTTTTGTTCTAACAAAAAGTCCCGTGTTGAAATTAAAGTTTCACGAAGGCATTTTTGCCTTCGGGTTACTTATGCAACTTTAAACATAGAACTTCTACGTTCCTGTACAAATTTAAAAGTTTTAAAGTGAGAAGCCACTTTTTGACGCATCATTTTGCTCTTGATAAATCTTTACAGGATATGATCCTTCAAATTCAATGTCCCGAAAAGTTTATTTTTCATTCTGTGGAGAATTTTCACGATAAACTCTTTCAATTTTTATTTCAAGAAACTTTCAGATAGGGCTTCTACTTCATGCATTTAATATAAAAATGCTGCGAAATCTTATATCGAACGGAAAAACAGGCGTATTTAATACAGGGTGTCTCAGAAATAAGTGGAATAACTGAAACCAGTGATAGAACTCATCAAAAAACACTAATTTTCCCCTCTAGATATTCACGAAATTCTGCATATGGATATTTATTTTAATTTGACTAACTGAGAATCAATTTATTGTTTTTATCCGGAAAAATCAGCGTGCTTATCAACTTTCTAATTTTTTCGCACACCTTGCTGCAATTACCTGCTGACAATTATTATTGAAATCAGGTCTTCGAGACAACTCAATCGCGTGGCGGTAATTTGTTGTTATTGTTTTTTACTTTCGTTTTAAAGTTATTAATAATACAAGATGCCGGCACGAAGTCTTTTTATTATTTTCCAGTGTTAAAAGAAGTGGCTTTAAATTTGGTAGATGGTTTATTTCTGTTGTGTTTGACTTTTATTTTTTCGAAAGGGCCTTTATTTATTTCTATTGAGAAATGGCGCATAGTGGGGAATAAAAAAAAGTTTCCAAAATTTTAGATAATAGAACTACCATTAAATGTTAATGTAATGACGTTTATTAGATAGAGTTTAGTGTTTCCTATTTTTAGTTTATTTACGGTGAGCGGTTTAGATTATTTTCCAATGTTTTGCTAAAGATTTTTGTTGTGCGTTAATATCAGTCCAACTGTTCAGTGGCAGGTAACTGAATTAACTTCAAAACTACTACAAATTTTAATTCGAATAATAATGATTCTGCTATACAATTTTTGCTTAGTTTGTTAAACAGAAAGCAATGATTTTAAAGTATTCGGTAGGAGTTGTTAATAAATAGTAATTATTTGGTTTTCAAGAAAATTTAAAAAAAAGTGAAATTTTCTCTATGTTAAAAATCCCCAAAAGCATTATGTATATAAAAGTCCAGCACAGTATAAGGTAACTAACAACGAAAAAGATACAATGATGAAAATACTTTTCTTAGAACAATAGTTATATTAAAATAACTTCAGCACTATTTGTGGTGTGGGAAAAAATATTGAAATATCTTTTGCAAGGCCTCACGTGATTATACCCCAGTAAACACATGACCTAAAAATTACGTCACACGTAGATCACGTCAATTTGATATAAAACTGATTCTTTTCATGATATCAGTGTGATGTCATGTTGTTTTATATCACTGTGACATTATATTGACATAAAATCATATGATGTCATTGAATGACTTACATGTTACATATATCATATGTAATATTTATATTATATCGTGACGTAACATAAAAGTCATTGTTTTATTTAAAGCTGACATAACAAATCTGTCATAGTGTTATATAAGATATAAGTCTTTTGCTTACGTAAAACTGACATGACAAATGTGTCATAGTGTTACATAAGTTATAAGTTTTTTTCTTACGTAAAATTGACATCACAAATCTGTCATAGTGTTATATAAATTATAAGTCTTTTGCTTACGTAAAACTGACATCACAAATCTGTCATAGTGTTATATAAGTTGTAAGTCTTTTGCTTACGTAAAGCTGACATAACAAATCTGTCATAGTGTTACATAAGTCAAACCTCCTTTTCTTACGTGAAACTGACATCACAAATCTGTCATAGTGTTACATAAGTAATAAGTCCTTTTCTTACATAAAACTGACATAACAAATCTGTCGTAGTATTACATAAGCTATACGTTTTTCTTTTACATAAAATTGACATAACAAAAACATCATACGGATATGTAAACTACAGATCACTACATGTTTTTTTAATTATGGATGAATATGTATTAGATAAGTCACAGTTTTATGTTCACTCAATAATTAACTTATCTATCTATATATATAAAAATGAATCGCCGTTCGTATGTCACGCTAAAACTCAAAAACGGCTTTACCGATTTGAATAATTTTTTTTTGTTTAGTTCGACATAATCCAGGGATGGTTTAAAACTATTTTTCACATGGACATGGGGGCCTAGGGGGGCCCCTTGGGCTAGACCGATTTTTCGGCTCGACCGATTCTTATGATTTCTTTTTGTATATTTGGTAGGTATGAGAATAAGTGGTAAGCTAATTTTCACAAGGGCATGGGGGCCCAGGGGGGCCCCTTGGGCTGGACTGATTTTTCGGGTCGACCGATTCTTATGATTTTTTTTTGTATATTTGGTAGGTATGAGAATAGGTGGTAAGCTATTTTTGACATAGACATAAGGGCCCAGGGGGGCGCCTTGGGCTGGAACGATATTTCGGGTCGGATGATTCTTATGTTTTTTTTTTTGTATATTTGATAGGTATGGGAATAGGTCGTAAAGTATTTTTCACATGGACATGGGGGCCCAGGGGCCCCCTTGGGATGGACCGATTTTTATGAAGTATTTTTTTTTATTTGGTAGGTATGAGAATAAGTCGTAAAGTATCTCCGCCCGGATAGCAGAACAACTATTAAAACATGGACATGGAAGCTCAGGGGGGGGGGGGTTAGGTTTATAACTCAAGAAGGGCTTTTATGATATTTGGTCTGTTGGATTTGTCTCCGCCCCCAATAACAGAATAAGTATTGAAACATGGACGGCTGGACCGATTTTTAAGATCTTCGATTTGCTGGATTTGTCTCCACCCCGAATAGCAGAATAACTATTAAAACATGATTATGGGGGCCCAGAGGCCCCCTTGGGTTTATAACTCAAGAGCGGCTCGACCGATTTTTATGATCTTTAATTTGCCTACGCCCCGAATAGCAGAATTACTATTAAAACATCGGAAAAATTACAGGGGGCTGGGAGCTAAGTACAGGGTAACGACAATAACAAAGCCCCCCTGGTGCAGGGCAACAATAACAAATAACGCCGGCCACCAAAATTCGTCGTACCGGGCTTTAAAAATAAAAATCGATTTTTAAGGAGTAAACTCCAAAGTTTCACTTCTGTTGCGCGTGGACTCCACACACAAATTTTTTGATGATATCTCGAGAATGGATTGACAGACTTTTTTCGAAGGCGAATAACTACTAAAACATCAGAAAAATTAACGAAAAAAACGTTCTCTTACATTTTGTATGGAATCCGTATATAACGCCATCTTTGATACATGACAGAAACAAAAATGAACATTGCGTTGCATGATGGTTCCGGTAATACAACATTTATTGATTCTGAGGCGGTACAAAGTTCGCCGGGTCAGCTAGTAATAAAATATAATTAAATTGCAGTTTTCAACCAAACGAACGACAAATTACCAATCTATAAGTTAAATACGTCAAAAACAAGATGAAAAAGTCAACGAATCGTTGTGTTACACTTTAGCAACTTTGTTTCAGCACAAAATCTCTTTAATCCAAAAAAATAATAATTCCTTAATCCACGAAAAGACTAGAATAGAATACCAACGATTTGTTGAAGTGCCGCCGACACTCGCTGGATAGCGCTACGCGTTATACTTCACTAACGCTTCGCCTTCGGCTTCAGATAAAAGGCTATTTTCGCACGCCAGAAGACGGGAAGAACCAGACTAGAGGAACATGATTGTTCCCAAATCGATTTATTGTGTGCAGTCTGATTTCTTTTAATTTGTTTTTAGTAACTGCTCGCTGCTTGCACTTGTGCCCCCTCGTAAAAGCTCTGGGACTCCTTCCAACAGTCAAAATAATAGATAAAGGGGTGAAGTAAATTGTTAATTTGAATTAAAATAATCAATTCCAAATGTTAGAACGAAAACTTTTGATGGTTGATACAAAATAATTTAATCAATTAAACATTAATGTCAGCTCTATTACGAATCCATCATATTAATGATATTTGTTTGATGTAAAAATGACGTCATTACTAAGTCATATTCAGGTAACATTTACGTAACCAACTTGTGTCATCATTCCATCATTATTATCTCATACTGACTTTGGTGAGTTATGATCACATAGACGTCATATTAATGTAATTTTTATTATACAAATCAAATCCATCATTTTACTGATATTTCTTTGATGTAATTACTAAGTCATATTCACGTAACATTGACGAAAACACTTTGACGTCATGATTACATCATTATTATGTCACATTGATATCAATAAAGTCAGGATGATGTCAAATACACGTCATATTTATGTCATATTTATTACGTCAGAGCCTGACGTAAAAAAGTGTGAAATAATGACTCTTCTATGACTCAGGTGTGACTTATATCTTACGTAAATTGAGACGTAGCATGATGTCATTCTGACATCATTTTTACGTCAACGTGTTCACTGGGATATAATATAGGGCTTTATATAAATTATTGATACGTCATGTTGCCTATGGAAATGCTTTTAATCGCTTTTAATGCTGTTTATTGAAGTGTCTTTGGATATACAAAATATTTTTTGTTTATGCGTCTGGTCCATGTGAGAAGCAAATCACACATGAACTGAAATATCGCTGTTTGTATTTCTGTCAAGACTGTGAATTCATACACCGAAAGTACGCAAACTGTCGCTAAATTACCTACGGAACCGCGCGACACCTATTATAAAATGGTTGTACTAATTCAGGAAGCTCCGCGGGCGTGCGTACAACTCAACACAGTTTCATTGCAATCGCATGTTTAAGTACACATTTAACCCGATTTGAATGAGTCAGACATAAAAAAAAATAGTTTAGAAACTCTTTGCGCTTTAAAATATTTTTTTAAGTTTAATTTTTAACAGATGACAGTCAACTTTCTATTTTCAAATTGCACTGCGCAAATTTTTCTGTTTGTTCTTACAGAAAAGTTTTTTTTTATTTAGACAAAAAAACTGCTGCAAATTATTTATACAGAGAGATATGGAGTAGATTTATTAACAAGAAAGAAGTTAGCAGAAGAACAAAACTGAAGTTTACAATGACGTATTCGTGCCGATATTATTGTATGGGACAGAAAGTGGTGACAAAAGTGACAAAAATGGACAAAATGAAAAATACCAAAATAAAAGAATTTTTTGGAGTAGATCCCCTAAAAAAGAAACCTCAAAGAAGACAACTTCAGTGGGGGGACAAACATTAAATTTAAATTTCTACAGGTGTGCTTTTTTCATACCAATGTCAACTTCACTTGGCATTTAAGGCAAACATGCCAATTAAATTTACCTTCTCTTTAATTAGTAATTTGTTAGTACAATGTGTCGGCGATTCTGTACGATGGACCAAAGTGCAGATAACGTGTTGTCATTGTGACATTGTATAATACATAAGCTTATAAATAGGATTAATTTTAAGAAAATGGTCACTAAATCTTCGACTTTTCAAACTGATCAAAAGAAGAAGTCACAAATTGTGAAAATTGGGAAACCCAAAAGACAAAATTGATCAGTTGAAGAAATCGGGAATTTATGAAATTAAATGTAAAGATTGTAATAAAAAATATATTGGGCAAACACGACGATCAATTTCAACTAGATTTAAAGAGCACATTGCTCATCAGAGATCTGGTAGATTCGAAAAATCAAGTGTAGCTCAACATATTTTTGAACATGACCATCACATCGACAGAACTTGTGTTAAATTAGTTAAAACTGTAAATAATTGTAAATTTCTAGACATTTACGAAAGTCTAGAAATACATAAGAACAGGAATTGTGTTTTTAATAGCGACAAAGGCCCGATCCCCTCTTCCGCACTATTCCCACTTTTGAACAGTACGGGTGGGGATGCAAGCCGTTAGAGTATTTATAGAGCGGTACGTAGCATGTAAGTTTAGTTTACTCATCGCCCTCATAATGCCAGCATTGTTGGCAAAACGTGCGTTGGCAGTTATAATAAAATTGTTTTTGGTGTTTTAGGGAAAAACTGATTAAAAGTAGTTATCTGCGATTATTTAATCATGTAAGACTGCGTGACAGTGCTTGTTATTAGGGAGAAGACGGAAAAAATGCACCTGCAGCGGCGAATCATATGCAGAGCATCTCTGATCCTGCCCATAGACCTATTTTGAGCGTGTTTGCAGGAACTAGAGAAACTGATCAAGTTCAGCTAAATTGGAATCAGATTGTACATTCTTCTAGAAAATGTGCAAGCTGTAGTCAATGACCAGAGGCCAATAATTATCGCTTCTTCGAAAAAACTATGACGTAACTGTAAAAGATGTATGTTTGATGTTAACCTATTTGTTTCCACCACTTCGGATGCAGTTACTGTACCGGTAATATATGAAGTAAAGACACTAAAAATGACAAATATAATAGTTATATTAAAATTTAAATATATCTAAGTCGAACTCCACAAACTTTAATAACTGTAAAATTACTAATGGTTAGTAATTTTACAGTTATTAAAGTTTGTGGAGTTCCACTTAGATATATTTAAATTTTAATTTAAATTTACTCCACCTGGATTTAAGAACATTCTTCTGGTTTATAATAGTTATAATTAGAAAAAAAGTTGTGACAAATAGAGCTTATTTTTTTACCCAATTGGTAAAGCGAGCGCTTGAACTCGGCTATCAATAACAAAACAGAACTCAGAACTCCCTGTCAGGAGGCTTTCAATTCAGTTTATAATGAAATGATCGTTAAATCACACAAAGAGGTTTTCTCAAGGGAATGCTTGTGGGTGCAAATGAATGGTAAGCAATTTCCAGTATTTGCATCTTTCATACTCAAATCTTAATACACTTTTTCTGCATAACAAGTGGTTAAATTAAGAAAAATCTAGTGAATTTGTAGGAAATGGTTACGTCGTGGTAATCCAAACAATGCCAAAACTTTTTTTTCTACACTTCCACTTGATAATAATAAATCATTAGTGTCTTATTTTAAAATCAATTGTCATTTTAATTCTGATATTGTAAACTGACAGCAGCAGAGTTAAATCTCAACTGCGGACAATGAAATTTATTTAATGAATTAAAATCTTCGCTAATCTGAAGAATTTAATTCAAGCAAGCTCTAAGAAAAATGCGAGCTGCAACGAAATAAAAACAAACAAAAAATAGACGCTCCAAGTTTCAAGAAGCCGCTTCTGCAGCGAACGGAGAAACAAACGGGTGCTTTAGTCTTGCATTGAGCCTTTGTTATTGGCATTTCTTTTTTCAATCAGTGCTTTAGACGTTTGATAACCTGTGATGGCCGCTCGAAAGGATCCTTTCCCGCTGGGCGTTGTCGATATTGCAAGACGAGCAAAAGAATTGATACTGAGGATTTACAATGTTTTGCTTTCAGATTTAAACTGTACGTGGATTCGTGAGTTCTTAAGGCCTCGATATCCTTCGCTAAACTTATATAAATTTACGATCACGGCAAAAGATTTACTTTGGGAAAATATATGCTTTGAAAAAAATCTTCAAAAATAGATCCACCACGAACGTCGAGCTGTTTACCAAGGATATTCATTGTGTTTTTCAATTTGCACGAAATTTCCTTTGATCCAATTACTAAAAATAACTTTGTATGTCAAAATGACAAATGTATTACACAATATACATCATAATAATATTATGTTTCGAACGTTTTAATTGGTAATACACAATTCAGTCACTTTAATACCTAGAAGTTCTACTAAAACGAATTAGATTCTTTTTAAAATAATATAAATTTTTACTACTAAAGCAGGACTTGCCTTAACAGTCATTATGTCTACTTGTAATGAAAATTACTATCAGACGAAGAGCCGAATCATGATGTCAGCAGAAAGAAATTGTCGTTTCACTCGTATAAGTGTAGGTCTTGCCATAATAATAGTGGAGTGCTTGCAGACCCATAAACCGCTTAAAAACTATTCTGAGGGCCTTTCAATTTTCGAATTACGCAAAATTAATTATAATTTTTTATATTCTTTAAGGGCTGATGATGGCAGAAGTGTTCTGCCGAAACATGTACCATTTATAATTTTACGCTGATTAAAGTTTGTGGAGTTCGACTTAGATATATTTAAATTTTTTAAATAGTATCTTTGCAACCTTGGTTACGGTTGCAAAGTACGGTTTGCCCATTTATTAATTTGGGTGCGCAAAGTTTACTTGTCGCACGCAAATTGTTCTTTGCACACGCAAATTCAGATAAAAAAACTACTGAAAACTGAATTTGCCCTTGGAGTCTAATTTTATATTGGTATTTATTCCGCATTCGCAATAAAAAATAGTATGTCCAACTCGTGCGGCGTTGTCGATTGCCCCCTCAAGCGAATGACTTCGATTTCGTGGGCAATCGACAACTTGCCGCACTAGTTGCCCAATATACTATTATATATATTTTTTTAAATAAAAGTAACTCTAAAATTGCGACAACTGATTGACCTCATGCGTTAAATTTTCCAATAATAGTCCGGAAAAACCGAACTAATACTGATTTAACAACTTAAACTGGAGCTTTAAAACTGTCTTCAAAATATTTAGTAAGAATTTGTTTTTCTGAGTTAAGGAAAACATGGGTACTTGAAAAAGATAAACTGTTGAGGAAACTAAAAAAAATTAAAATTTACAAAGAAGAAGGCTACTCGAACATACAAATTGCACTAAAAATGAATCGTACTGCTCGTGATCTTTGTTAACAATTTAAAAAATATCGAAAAAATTACGGCGGAAGAGTGAAAAATGTAACCTCCGTAAAAGAAAAAATAAACATTGTCGAAGCTTCCAATTCCAACTCGCGGTTACAAAAAAATGGGGAACCCCAGGGGTTAACACAATGGACCCGCGGTATGGTCGGTGAGTGTCGGTGAGGGGAGCCAATTCCCTCACACCTCTCAACACCTAATCTAAGGTTGACGCAGAAAATTTATGCAGATGACAATAGGACGAGTTTGCCACTTTAAGAAATGCCATTACGAAAGCTTGGAACAATATTGCTGAAAATATAACATATTCATTGTAGCTTTCAATGACAAGCATAATATTGAAATGTCGAATAAGAATGGATCCCACACTCATCATTAAGTGATTAGTTTTGTCAATAATAAAATCAAATACACTCAGCGGCACAAAGTTTGATCCAAAAGCTTTATTGGAACTTACTTATTTAAATTATTTATTATCTTACCAAGTAACGATTTTAATACTTGGTTAAATAACTAATTTAAAAGAGGTATAAAACAATCTTAGAGCAAATTAAACTATAACAGAATTTATTGTCCCAAAAACAAAATAAAGACCAATTTCGCTTTCAAAATTTAAGCAACAATTTTTTTTTTGTAAAAACATTAATCTAAACCCAATTTTAATAACGTGTGTTGTCTCCCCGTGATTGAATTACAGCTGCTATTCTTCTTGGCATACCCTCAATGAGATGCAGAATCTCTTGCTGGTCAATTTCTTCCCAAATTTGAGTCATCAGCTACAATGAGGTCCCCTAAATTTGCAGGAGCAGGAATTCTGCATCGTCCTTTTTTTCCTATCTTGTCCCAAACATGCTCGATGGTATTTAGATAGGCACTTCGCGCTGGCCAAATCATTATTTGAATTTCAACTTCATCCAGGTAATTGTTAACAATTCGAGCGATGTGAGTACGTTCAGCATATCTCAAATGTACCTCACAGCATTCGCTGTTCCTCCATTCACCGTCACTAATTCTGTGCGACCTTCCAACTTGATACCACCCCAAACCATAAGTGACCTTCCACCAAAAATGAGCCTTGGTACAATATTGTACAGCAACACTCTGTGCCGGCCATCTGGTGATCTGAAGTAGAAGAGAATGAAGAGAATTTGACTCAACTCGTTAATTTTCCAATTTTCATGTTCAGAAACAAAACGCAACCGCTCTTTGTGCTGTTCTCTGGTCAAGATTGGTCCATTTGCAGGTCTTCTTGCAGTTAGACCTTCTTCCTCTAATCTTCTTCTCACTGTTCGTTCACTAACAGCTACACCCCGAACTTCTTCTAACGCGTTTCGGTCACTAACAACAGTTGTGTCTCTATTTCGCAATACTTGCATCTTTTTCTGCCTGATCCAGGTCTTCTGGTGTAGACCCCAGTTTCTCAAAACCGTTCTAGAGCCCTTTGGACACTACATCTGGAAACACCAAGAACTGGTGCGGCGTAGATTGCGAAAAATGTGACCAAAGAAGGTAAAAACTAATAATAGCTTCAAAGAAGTGACAAAATTCTTTGACATGTTTATCGGGCGATATATTTTTTTGTTGCTGGGCTTAAAATGATTGAAAGGATACGTTATCCCTGTTTTAAAATTATCTGATCGAACGTAACAGTTACAATAAAGTTTTTATGAAAAATATTGATGGATCGAGTTTGTGCCGCTGAGTGTATCAGTGATTTTATTGTAGGGTGAGGTTGTCGCACCTTTAGATACAATTTATTAAGCTTCTTTAACTTTACGCTACTTCTGAAAATACTAATAAAATTGTCTAGATAAGAAAAAATTGTAATAAATATGTTTAAAAAAAAATGGTTGAGGTCAATCAGTTGTCGCAGAGTATTTTATTCACAATCGGTTAGTAATATACTGCATTCCCACTGCAAAGGAGGTTGGAAAGTGACCAATTTCCGAACTCTAATTCCATTACTCACCTGACGTTGCACCCCGAATTTAAACTATTATTAAAAGTATGATTTTTAATAAAGGCAATTAAATTACTAAATTAGTAGTCGGCCATGGTGATGGGCGGTTAGGAGAATGCATTTCCTTTTTTAATGTGTAGTGTATGTATTAGGATAGTAACTAGTTAGAGAACCCCTGAAGAAGTTAAAAAAAAAGGTCAACAAAATGTCGGCAATTTAACCAAGTTTCCGTTACTTCTTGCCCTAATCCCTGAGAAAACAACTAAATAATTTAACAACAATAGGGTGAAAAGAATATAACAATTTATTATTTACGACAAATATAATTATGAACGTGGTTCTGTAGGAAGCACAGTAAATAGAGAAATGATTTTAAGAACTTTTTTTCGAATTGGGGGTTTAGATTTGCAGATGACGGGTGAGAAACGCCGAAAATCGTAATTAATTTTCAACGGACGTAAAGTCAAGAAAAAAGTGTTTCCTTTTGCAAAAACTGTTCAATTATTTTTGGCCAAAGGCCTACAGAATTCATTATAACAAAAACTCGAAAAAAAAATTTGTACAAGACGATTTTTTGACAAACTCATATTTAGTGTATTTAGGGCATCAGTTATCACTCCTGAAAATTATAGCTTTGTGAATTGAAAGGTCCACAGAATCGTTTTCTAACCGACTTAGCGGTCCGCGAGCACTCCACTAGAATGCTTACAGTTTTTCCTCTGTTTAGAAGTTCGTTCTTTACGGCGCAGCGTACACACATGCTTTACGTGATGATTTCTGCCGGTTAACTCGCCGAAACCTCATGGAAGCCGAGTTAAGAGAACCGGTTGAAATCATCAGGACTCTGCCCTAACCCCAACGCTACCAAGGTCGACTCTCTGCAATTTAAATCAAGCTCAAACCGTGGAGAAAGCTTAAGAAAAGACAAAATCACAAAAGAAACAAGTAAATGAATTCACTTTATACGATTTAGGAGTATACAAACTGTCATAGTAATTTCAAATTCAAACATCAGCAAATACACCAAATTATGAAAGTGTAGAAATTTTTCATAATGCGCGGGGGGCAAAACCTCCTAGTGTCTGTGAGATGCGTGTAAACGAATTATGTAAGAAATGTGGTAATTTGGTTCTTTCAAAACGGCGAAATTTCAGTAAAGCAAAGTACACAATTAAAAACCATGACGAACTAGCGGGGCCATGCAATTGCACCATTCCAATCTATCCAACTGTTTTCAAAATTTTGTTACCATAGTTTAAAGTTAAATTTAAAGCAGCATTTGTTTCTCGAAAATGGCGACGTAAATATCGCAGGTTTTAGGTTCACCCAATATTACCTAAAGCAATGTAATGTCTAGTAGACAGGAAGAATTGTAGAATGTTAAAAATTGTAGATTTTATAAGTTTATGTATTTTTATTTTTAACAATTAACAAAAAATTGACCGACCCTAAAGAAGTTTTAATATTAAAGCGAAACGTCGGATTTTTTTTTCTAATTTTTGCTTAAATAGTACAAATACCCGTAAAATAAAAATAATAGATATACTGATGGACGCGTGAACAATATAACAAATTAATAACTCGAAAGTTTATCATACAGGGTTACTCAAAAGTATGGAATATGCGGTTTATCTCCGTAAATATGAATTTTGTTACAAAATGTCTTGAATAAAAGTTGTTTTACTAATTATTCTCTATTTCTTAATCTGCTCGTTGTTTTTATATGTCAACGTATTTCCATAGAAACGTAAGTGATTTTTGTTTTTTGAATGGCAACCTAGTAACTTTTTTGCTGATTTTTGTTTCTTTTTTTATTTGAAATGACCTGGTATTTTTTAATATCCTTTCATAACAAAATTCAAATTAAATCAGATTCTCCAATTTTTAGTGATGCTTTTTATTCATGTGATGATAATTGTACAAAAAATTATAGTGGTATTTTTCATGTCATTGTGAAGTACAGTTATGTTCAAAAAAGTGTTGTACAGAATTTGTTGTGTGTGCACTTACCCGTGATTTCATCGAGTTCAAAAAAGTGTTGTACAAGGATTGTTGCATAGCAATGATCTTAATGCCAATAATACTCTACCTAAATGAATATTTTCAAAATTACAGAACAAAAACATTTATATAAACTTTTAACACAACTTAAAACCCATTTCTTTCCAAAATTTCTTGCAATCTATGAGGTATTGACGCATACAGATTTGTTTTAAGTTATTTTCATTTAACAACTCGTTTCTATTTTGTGGTCGGAAATTTCGGTGATTCATTTTGTTAACCATTAATCCCCACACATTTTCAATAATATTTATATCTGGACTTTTGGAAGGCCAAACCAGTACCTCAATATGATTACCAACAAACCATTGATTAACTAGGCCTGTGGTATGAATAGGGCAGTTATCATGCTGAAATATAAAAATATTTTCGAAAAAGTGTTGTTTTACTGACGGCAACATAACATTTTCTAAAATATTTCGAAATGTCATGAAATTAAGTCTCTCTTCAATATCTCAACACATCCCAAGTCCGTGGATACTTATCCATGCTCAGCAATTTATAGAAAATCTTCCTGTTCTATCGTCGGTGATAACATATTGCTCATCAAATATTTCGAAATACGAACGGATGAAAAATGCTTTAAGCGTCGCTTGAAAAAAATGTAAAAAATTCAGCCTGCCTTTGTATTCTGTGAAATTTGTTTTTTTTTTCATCATTACAATCTCACAATTGAAGAGAAAAAAACACTCGGAAGTCTATATATGGAAAGATTGAAGAAAGGGTAAAAAATGATAGATGCGCCACTTGAAAAAAAAAAAATTAAAATTTAAAAATTCAGCTTTTCTCTGAGGGCTGAAATTTGTCGAGTTTGGTCATCGGTTTCGTCATTACAATGTCATATTTGAACAGATATAGACACCCGGAAGTCTATAGGAGAATATTTCAGGAAGAGTGAAAAATGGTAGATGCGTCGCTTAAAAAAAATGTGAAAAATTCAGCCTGCCTTTGAGGGTGTATTCTGCGAAATTTGGGCATTTTTTTCATGAGTAAAATCTCACAATTGAACAGAATAAGACACTCGGAAGTCTATAGAGGAAGATTGAAGAAAGGGTGAAAATGGTAGATGCGCCACTTGAAAAAAAAAAAATTGTAAAAATTCAGCTTTTCTTTGAGGGCTGAAATTTGTCGAATTTAGGCATCGGTGTCGTCATTACAATGTCACATTTGAACAGATATGGAGACCCGGAAGTCTATAGGAGAATATTCAAGAAAGGGTGAAAAATGGTGGATGCGTCGCATAGAATTTTTTTTTTTAAATTCTGCCTGCCTTTGAGGGTATATTCAGTAAAATCTTGCATTTAAATGTTGACTGAAAACTTTTTTCATTCCAATTTTCACGGAACAAATTGTTTAAAGCGAATATTATTCTGGCTTGTTTATATTGTTCAGTTAGTCTTATTTTTCTAGCTGCGACATGATTCTTCCAATGTGAGTGCTTAAACCGTCGACATGCGGTAACTCTTGAACCTGGGAAGTTAGTTTCTTGTCTCATAATATCAAATGGGTTTTGTTCGACATGTTATAAAAGAGCATTATCTTTCTCTTCAGTAGTAGAAACTTTTGGCCTACCCGTAGACTTCTTCTATTCCAGAGTTCCGTCAATTTCTCATCGTTTTTTGACTTTTAAAATGGTGTTTTTACTTGTCTGCATAATGTTTGCAACTTCTTTGATGTTATTATCCATCATCTCAATATGCAATAATACGACAATAATTGTGCTCTTTCAATTAAATTCATTGCCGGCATTTTGAAATTACTTGATGTGACAAGCAGTGTCAATTTGACATTTTTTTTAATAACCCTTTTCAAGGACTTTCACGTCATATCAAATTAGTGCGCATGAATGTACAGCCGTCAAGATAGTCGTCAAATACATGGATAGAAGTGTTGTAGTCTATTACGTTTTTGATTAGTTTTACGATTATTATATCTAAAAAGGGTAGATATTACTGTGTGGTGGGATCGTGAAACTGTGTGAATTATGGATATTGATTGGTTCAAACAAGCAGCGACAAAACGATGTGTTTTCGGTGGTTGCAAGATCGACAGTAGACGTCATTTCTTCCATTTTCGAAACCGTGTTTGGCAGTAAGAAAGGGCCTTGAAAGCGGAGGAAAAGGGCACCTGAAGGTGTGCAGTTTGTGTAATAAGTGTAAAATGTGGTTGACGAAGTGCCGGTGCAAAGATTATGCAATCCTAACTCATATCAATAAATGACATTATATA